>CM062817.1:1998481466-1999081466 GCA_031772625.1 Pinus tabuliformis
CACTTACCAACTGGTCCAACAAGACTTCCGATCCTTTAGGAAAGGTTTTTTGTGCTCTCTTGACCATATATTATACAAGAGAATATGATCAAGAACTAGTAATCCTTCCTGAGAGACTTTGTCTTGTAAACATGGGTGGGTCTCTGCCAAAACTTCAACGTCTCTTTCACCCAGCACTTGACAATGTCTCTTGTGTTCACATAGCTATGCTTGGCATTGAAGAGTGAGTCCATGTGCTTCATCGGCTCAGGAAAGTGATACATTTGCTAGAAGTATTATGCCCTAAAGGTGGAAAGCTTCTACTTGTTGACACTACTCAATGTCATAGTTTGTTCATCCATATGTAGACAATCTAGCTAGTGATGTCCGCACACAGGAAGGCAAGGTACCTATATGCAATGTTATATATCCCTGACTGTCGGATGCTAAGATATACCTACCAATTCTCCAAATCTACCTCAAAGACTTTTCCAAAAGTGTCTTTGATATGTTTCCATGTTAGTGTTGTTCCCTTCTTAATAGAAAACTGAGTATCTGCATACACAGGAAAATCAACAGATGTCTGCTCATCTTCCCCCCAGTATTGCTCTCAGTGATTTCCTTTGATGCAGATCTGTTTGATGCCATGTTAACTATGATTGTTGGAGAGATGATAAACAACTATTGTACCTGTGGGACAGAGAGGGTAGTGATGGCAATCAAATGTCAGTTTAAAAGAAAAACAACTTCAAGCCAAGTTCAAGAAGAAAGTCGGGTAGTAAATGTGAGGGATTGCACATTTTTTATTGACAGCAGTGACTGGATGACTATGGGAACTGTACAATGCATAGTCCCAATAGTCATCATGGAATCTTAATGAATAGAACTGCACATTGTGCAGTTCATCTTAGGCAAAGGCCCAGGAGAGACTGTGCATTGCGCAGTTTCAATGGCCAAGCTAGGAGGCTCTCTCCTGGAACTAAATAGTGCAAAGCTGGAGCTAGCTTAGGCTATTCTCTATGCAATTCTAGAGGCCAAGCTAGTGGCTTAAGCCTCCAGATTGTGCAATGCCAGCTGTTTAAAGTGAGATCTGGTCAAGGGGAACCTAGATATTCCCAAGGGAAGTGTGAAAAACTAGCAAATCTGAGAGATAGTGTGAATCTGAGTGAAAATTTGACTAATTGTAGATGCATGCATGTGAAATAAGTGCAAGAATTTATTAAGTGGAAGGAAAACAAAGTATGTGAGGAGAGTCGCCGCAATGGTGATTGTTGGTGCAAAAACCAAAAAACTCATGTGACACTTTGGAAAGGCAATCTATAACTTGAAACAACACTTATACAAGTTAAAATTTCAACAACCATGCAGAGAAACAAGTGAAACAACACTAAAGAAATCCAAACAACAAAAGTAACAGAAAAAATGACAAAATACGACAAAAGCACAAGTCACCCAAAAAGGTGACGATGATTGCACCAAAGGCTCCTTTATCTTCTCGGGAATGCTAGAGATCCAATAATGAGTGCACAAATGAGCTCTAGCAACATTGATCAAATATATTTAGACAAGTTAGGGTTATGACGTGCATGCCTAAAATCAAGGAAAAAGTGACACTTGGCAAAAGTTTCTAAAAACAACGCAAGTGTCTCCTTTGGGATACTAAAAATAGATCCCTATTTTTAGGAATGTTTTTCTATTTTTTTATTTTTTCTTTTTCTATGGATACTTTCCATGCACACTACTGGGAAAAACAACAAAGTTCTGAGAAATGAGCAACTTTCGAGCTTAGTGCACTACATAGTTTCTACGCCCAATGAGGTTTGTGCAATTTCTGGGCTCAGTGATGAGCTGCCCCTTCATGAGTGCACATTTTCTAAGCCTAAGTCTCACTTGGAGTCAGGAGTGCACAATTCCCAACAAAAAATCTAGTTTCCCTCAAGAATTGTGTAGTTTCTGGGGCAAGCCCAAAACCTTTATGGGACCAAGTCAAGGGATCAACTTGTGAGCTATAAAATCAACTAAGTGAATAAAAGTCGAACAAAAGAGGTATTTCTTATTCAAAGCATGAGAACATGGATGAATGTGAGATGAGTTATTGTGGTTAAGAAGGAAGGCTCTAAAATCAAAGCATAGGAAAACATTTTGAGGGTGGTTGTAGCAACTACAACATGTTAGGAACATAAAGTGTGAAAGCTTGTGAAATCCTTGTGTGGCCTCAAGTAAGCACCACAAGCTTGGTACGAGAAATTAAGTAGGAATCTTCTGAAACTCAATTTCAAACATTATGATCTTGATGATGTAGATTTCTTTGTCAAGAAAGTGGTGTATGTATATGGTCTTTTGATGATGTTAGCACCTAAATCTGCCTTAGGCTAAAGGAAGGAAAAAATTAGGGTAACCACAAACCACGCTCAGTCTGGTAGCTAGCCCTACCAGAGCAGGAGAGGGCTCTCTCGAAGTCACGCTCAGTGAATAGATGATCGAAACAGTCTGAGATGACTTACAATACAATGTTTACCTTAGGCTAGTAAGTGAATAGGGATTTTGGAAAAGATTTTGTGAAGTGACCGAGCTTCTGGGATGTATATGGGACTGGCGCTCAACAAAGAACAGAGAATCGAATATGAAGGCACAGATTATTCCGTGAGGCAAGGTAGGCGGCAAGCGCAACAATTTCAACTTAAGGTAATGTGGAATGGAAATATTGCTGAGGAGAGTGAAAAGGGCATGGTCACATGAATCCTTTTCAACAGAAGAGTAACACTGCACATGAAACGTTTCCACAGGCAGAGCAATATAAATTGAATTCTACCTAATCTCACTTAGAAAATTTCACTGAAATGAAGCATGAACTGAATTATGGAACATAACAAGATACATATGGAACATAAGAACACATTTTCTACACTCACAACCACAAGAATCTCATGAAACAGAGCCGCTGCCTTTCATTAATTCTTTGTCAAAAATACACAGTGCAGAAACAGAGTTTCTTCCCACAGTCTCCCAGAAGTTACAAGCCAACCAACCCTTTGCAAATAGATTTCGTACAATATATAGAATGTGTGGAGAAGAGATGGAACGCCCAGGGGTTGGGAAGTTACTCAAATCATTTCAAAATGGAGATGAAGAGCCAACCATCAGCTACAAGTGCAGTGTTCTCAAGCAGGCCATTTGGCTGGGGTGACCCTTTGCATTCCTTTGCCACTTGGATAGATGCCCATCTGGAGAGAAAACTCTTTAAATGCCACCTTTGGTGCCAAAAAACCTAAGTGTAGATGACCGGGCCCACTTGGAGAAGTTGCAACCCGAAATTTCACGAAATGGGAGCAAATTGGCAGTTTTTTCCCCTATGCGCCGCGCCAAATTCTCTGTGCGTCGCGCCACTTTGGAGCCTGTTTTGGGACACTTGCAGGTGTCAAAAATGTGCCCAAGTGGGCTTGTTGGAAAGCATGTCCTGTCTACTTTCTAACCCCACTAGAATTTCTCAATGTTATGCCCATTTGCCCCTCCAAATCTTCATTCTCCCAAGACTGCTTTCTGTGTGTCAAAAAAGTGGCAGAGAGGCCATTTTTGGGTGTTTTTTGACCTTTAGGAGACCCAAAACTTGTCAAAATTTCTTGCCCGGACACTAGTAGACATAATTTTCGATGCTAAATCCAAATATGCAAGTTGTTCCTCAATCAGATTCCTAGATTTTTAGCGTCGCGCCAGTGGCGCGGCGCAGAGGGAGGAATTTCCTGTTTTGTGCCCAAAAAATTTGCCTATGACCAAAATTTGCCCAAATTTTTTGAAATTTGGGCTGGAGGATCTCTATGGGGTGCCATGCTAAGCCAAGGAAGTGTCAGCCAATATTCTAAGCCTATCTTTCTCTTTTTCCCGTTTTACCCTTCTTGTTGCTTTCTTCAATTTTTCTTTTAAACTCCTTATCCGGGCCTGTGCACTCATGTTCCGCACCCTGTAACGGAAAGTCATGTGTCTCAATATAGCAAGGTTCCAATCAACTTTGCCCAACAGCCTCTACAAATTCATGTTGACCCTCTCAAGGTTGGACTCCCGGTCTTCATTGATTGCTTGCTCCAAAGATGTGAGTGGAACCCTTCTTCTTTGAGCAGCTTGGCGCTGCTCGCGGATGTTCTGCAGCTCCATGATCGTCTATTGGTCCTCAAGTTGTTTGTTTCTCTGCTCCAGGTAGTTCATGTTCCACTTGGCCCTTTCTAAATCAATGGACAAGTCTTCAATCTCTGATTGCTGCTCCTTGATGTTCTAGATAAGCTCCTCATTGGTTGGTTCTGCATCTGTCTCATCATCCTGGAGGAGAACAAACTCGGTCTCTCGCTCACCTGAGGGCCCTTCCTCCTGCACTGGCTCCTTGCCCTTACCCTGCTCCTGTGATGCTGATGGCAGAAGTGAGGCCCCTTCCACCCCGAGTGGAGATAACACTCGCTTTGCTGCTGCGAACAACGTTCTACTGCCCTTCTGGTATGTGATGTATACTGGCCTGGTGGCAGTCTCATGGTGCTTGAACTGATGTGAAGGACTTCCCATCTCAGGCTCAAACTGATGTGAAGGACCTCCCACCTCATGCTCAAACTAATGTGAAGGACCTCCCACCTCATGTTCTGCCTCTGATATCACCGGTGGAGTGCTGAAGAAATCACGGGAGATGAAGTCCTCCCAAGCAATACCCTGTAATCCCAACTGATGGTCCACCAAAATCTGGATGAGAGAAAAATGATAGACACTATTTAGCTACTGTCGTGGGGTCTTGCGCTGCATGAAGTTTTTCATCTTCTCAATGTTGTTGCAGATGAAAAATGGGAGGATCATCATCCGCACCCTGGTGAAGTGCATGAGCAAGCGGATGTGATAGGCATAAAGGCGAGAAAACCTCCCCTCGCAATTGAAATACTTCATGATCAACCTCATGAGTGGGGCATACTCATCCCTCAAAAATATGAACAGAAAAACTCTGGTGAGCTGGCTCAAACAACTGTTCTTGATGTAAGGCTCATAAAGATGCCTCTCCACCTTCCTTTTCTTATGCCACTGTTCCCCACCGTTCGGTATTCCTATTGCCGCTGATATGGTCTCGGGTTTCAAGGTGAAAGTGACCCCAGCTAGGACAGATTGACCTCCCTGTAGATGAAGTACAAAAAGGCAGGCCAACTCATGATGTACTCTGACATTTTCCACCCTTTGGCAAAATTCATAACATGCCAAGTGCTGGAAACAAGACATGGCAAGTGGGCATGCCTGTAGCTCTGTGAGGGTGTTTGGCTCGTCTCTGAGATGTCTGCCACTTCGGTGATGTCTCCTATGGGCCCTCTCTCCTGAAGATGTGTCATTGTGTGTATCCCCCTCATAATTTGATGAAATTCCTGATGCCATTATTGTTGTGTGTACCTTGAGTTTTCTTTTGCTGCCCTCTGAATCCAATGAAACTAGTGGCTGCCCTGAGAATCTGTCACCAAGGGGAAAATAAAACAGGGAGTGTTAGGAGGGGAATGATGAAAGGGGAATAGGGATTTAAGAGGAGAAAGTTATCGGGGATTTAGTGTTGTGGGGAAAAATGCCTATGCAGGACGATCCTATCCACCTAAGGTGTGACAGTGCCTTAGCAACAAACGAGTACAACTATACTGGTTTCTTCCTTTATGAAATGTGAAAGAAGAGAGATCAATAGACTTACCGGTGTCTTCCGTTTGTCCATCGATCCAATCTCCCTTCTCTTTGGGTGTTCACAGCTACTTGCCTTCTTGCTTATCCAGCTACAACTTCCTGCAAGATCACAAGAGAAAAACTACTTGCGACAAGAGAACAGCTACTTGAGACAAGAGAAGAACACTACACAAAGACAGATGTTCACATTCATAACTAGTTTAGGATTAGAAATAAACCAAATACACTAATACATTCATACATCAAAATACATCAGCATATAGGAGAAACCAAGATAGATTTATTGATGAATAACAAGGTTCAGGAAGAGATACAACCCAGAGGGCTCCAATCCAGCATCTCCTTCCCAGCAAATGGAATTCCTATCTTCAGCCCCTTCAAAGCATTAAGCACCCAATGATTCCAGTCTCAAACCAACAACAATTCTTTGCAATAATAAAATTCCAGCCTCCAGATCTCATGGAGGAGAGATCCATATATAGATGTTTGGAGAGAGGATGAGTCAACTTGAGATCTGACTAGTGTCCTCTCCCTCTATCAGTTCTTGAGTCCACTTGGAGGTCCTTGCTTCCACTTGGAGATTTGGAACCTCTTACTCATCACCAGTCGAATTCCCTGAGGCAAGTGTCATTTTGGAAGCTTCCTGGGTCTTGACACCTTGAGAAATGAGCCTGCCACTTGTCCACTCTCGTTCAGCGCAGGTAGCCTTTGTTCCAGTTGACATTCAACGCAGGTAGCCGGTGTTGGCTTTGACATTCAGCGCAGACAGCTAGTGTAGCCACTGAAATGATCCTGAATTGACTTGTTTCTGAGCAGTTTCAGGTGGATAACTTTTGTGAATTGCTGTGGTTTGTTAGCCTTGTTCCTCTAGGGGTAGGAACAACATGTTTAGGGACTTTGGATCCCTTAGATTATGGACATTTCATGCTCAATGCTGTAAGGCAAAAAAATGTCTATAACAGTTGCCCCCTAAAGTATGAGGCTGTTTATCGGGTGAAATGCTTTATCAGGGGGATCCGAAGTTCATCCAATGCTGAGAGGAGACCTGTAATAAGATACAATACAATACATTATTTTTCATACTACTTTCATGATCTAGCTGAGGCGGGCATTCCCATGCTCAGCTTTATAAATACATTTTTCTGTACATAGAACAGACAATCGTCTGATGGTAGACTGATAATTTTGATGAAATTATCATCCTTTGAGTAGGATGATTATCTGCTGCAATGATGTACATGTCAATGTCTTTATCTTTCCTGAATATATATCACAGCCCGGATGGATGAAACTAGATCCGGGGTCTTCAAACTCGTTCGATCTTCACTCTAAGTACAAGTCGATCCATGTGAGAAATGTTCTGAAGTCGAACATGGAAAGACATCGCTTGATTACCGGTCAATGATGTAAACCGTTAACAAGCGCGAGAGGAATCACCGATAATGATAATGACCCTCAAGGTACTGCAGTACAATTCACGTGGTGTGAATAAAGGACTTGGCGTCGAACACCACGCAAAATCTTTCGGTCGAAGGTCATTGATGTATACCTGTCGCCGGAAGTGAGAAACTTGCCATTGTGGCATGCAAGCTTCAAAGTACTGAAGGGGTTGTTCCTAGATCAACTTCTTGGATAATGAGCTGATGTCGACAAGAAGCGATCCATCACAGGAGGGCCTTAATCAATCCCACATCAGTGACACGGAACGGAGCTAATGATTTTAATGGAGGTGAAAACGATCTGTGACATATGATTCAGGGTGGCGGTCATGAATGGACGAAGGATAATGTATGGCAGTGGATGGGAAATGGTTGACTCTTTCTGAACAGCTTCTCTTGAACATATGGCGACACTGATGCGATGGATCGGTAGCATTACCCCAAATATGGATGGTATGGCGAGACCATGGTGATGTGACCGGTGAATGAAACAACCCAACCCGATTGTGGTACGGAGGAAAAGTGTCATGTTCAAGAGCGGCTTGCTACCATCAAAGTTTTCTTTGGTTTCTCCCAATTTTTCCCCAGTCATTGCTGGCCAGTACCTCTTTATTTTTGTCAAGCTTGAGGAGGATGACATATGCTTGTTCTATAACCTGCCCTTCGGGCAAGCCCATCGCTATGTTTTAACGAGCCTAGCGATAGTGAAACTCGTTCTCGTCTAAAGACAAGTTTGTCGCTATTTAATGATTTTAACGAGTCTAACGACAAGGATAACTCGGTCCTTTTCATTTTTAGAGAGTCTGAAAAGGTACATAAAGTCAACTCCAAAATTCCTTTTTCGTCATCTAACCCCTTAAGTCCGAAAAAGTATAAAACAATACAGAAGGGATGAGTTTTCGATAGTTTTAACGAGCCGAATAAAACAAGCGCTCGATCTTTTTGTGCAATAATCCCTCAGGTCCAAAAAGATTAAAATCTAGAGGAGGGATAGCTCTTCCTGTCCTTTAACGAGCTAGAAGGCCAAAACTCGGCAATCTTTTCATATTTTATGAGTCAATTAAAAATAGCTTAAAGAAGACTCGTCTTTTGAGGAACGAGTGATAAACAGGGATAGCAGCTGATTCCAGGTACAGGTTGGAATTTTCCAATCACGGCAGTGTCACAAGGATGGCTAGGTGAAATCACTCTTCGCAGCTGTTCCTCAAAATGGGTAAACACTCATATGGAGGTGAACGATCGGCCAAATGAAAAGTGGAGGTGATGGTGCAAACACGACCAAGGCTTTAATGGCTGATGATATTACATTCACAGTGGTTATTTACCGAGATAGTTCATTTTTTAACGAGCTTAAACGCTGGTGGAAACATTTGCTCGGTCTTATGTTTATTTTTTAACGAGCATGAACTATGTGCTAAAACTGCTCGAATCTTGCGTTTATTTTTTAACGAGCATGAACTTCGTGCTAAAACTGCTCGATTACCCAGTCATATGATAAGAATGTCTCATGAAAGATTCCATTTTTTATGGAGCTTGTGCCTTACCAAAGCTATGCTCCGCATGAAAGATTCCATTTTTTATGGAGCTTGCGCCTTACCAAAGCTATGCTAAGCATCCTTTCTTCATGCAAGTTAGGAAACGGCTAACCCAAAAAATAGATAAATAACCGCTCTTTGCTTGCACTCCGAAAGGTTTGCATGCCCCCAGGTATAAAACAGAGTTTCAAGGTTACCTCTACTTCTCTTCCGTCAAAACATTCGTCTTAATGAGAGAGGCTTACCTCTTTCAGGTTACCCAAAGATTGTCTCGTTAATCTTTCAAACAAAACACTTCTTCAGCAATGTCTACCGAAATAGACAAAGGTGAGTGACGATTCCCGCCCTCTCACATAACTTTGACAAAAGAATCTTATTCTAGAATAACCCCTCTTCCTCTACGGACGGGGTATAGACTAGTCATATTCTCCCGCGGAAACCTACTCTATACCCAAAGTTTCCCTGCCGAAGCAGACCAGGACGCATGCCCCCTGGGTTTCAGTCATATCCTCCCGGATTACTCGCGCTCATCAGGAGGACGGACCGTGGGTTTAGACACTTCTTGCATGAATAGACCATTTAGGGATGGTACATGACTATTTGCGATGCGTGATCCGGGAAATGAAAGTTGGTCCACGAGCTTGACCACTCTTCCTTCATGCGGAAAACACATTACTCTAAAGAGTGAGGAGACAATAGCTCCCATGCAATATATATAGTCTCGTCCAAGGAGTAGGTTATAATCCAAGGGTCTTTGAACGACCATCACGTTCATTTGAACGGTCTTCCCTTTCAATGTTATGGGCACATTGGGGAGGATCCCTAAAGGTCGACTGGTTCCTTTATCAAAGCCTGCTAGATTTCTCATTTCAGGCAAAAGCGCTGGCGAACCAAGCGCTTTCCAAGCAATAGAGGAAAGGATACTCACAGATGCCCCCTCATCAATGATAGTGCCAGCCATTACCATTCTGTATATTTGAACGATAATTCTGAATGGTATACTTGCTAGCAACCGGGGTCTGCCTAGTTGGTTCCAATCAAAGGACACAACCAGGTTGCTTGGTGGTGGGACCGAATAAACGGTCGGATATCACTCTGACAAACTTCCTTCCTACGATAAAGGAATGGGGGCATTGCCCCCTTGTTCATCAGAGTCAGTGTTGATGAAGAGAATTTGGACGGTGTCGTCTTTATTCTCCTCTGTGATGGTATCATTCGAAGATAGAGCCTCTGAAGGCAAAACCGGGTCAACTGCCGTATCAACCTGTTGACTTTCTTCAGGCATGGATCCAGACGGTTCATCTTCAATGATAGGTGCTTCGGCTGACCACCTGGGCGGGCCAGCCGGGTTCTCGACTAGTGAAGGACTTGGCAAGAGTTTTTGATATCCAGGACGAAGTTGCGCTCGTAAAATCGGGCGATCTTCCAGATCTCTTTTAGCCTCGTCTAAGAAGGGACAACGGTGGATGGCGTGATCGCCTTCACACAGTTTGCAGGGAAATCTAAGTTTCCCTCTCCATCCTGGGACTTCACTTTCACTAGTCGACGGTGAGCAGTCAACATGGCTATCAGAGGTTGATGCTACCGAATTGTGTAAACGGGGAGACCAGTCCCTTAGTATTCGAGGGATACAGGGACAATCTCTATGGAAGTGGTCTCCCTTGCATATGGCGCATGGCAATTTTGGCCTGGTCAGTGCTGTGTGTGGATTTTTGTCAGACGACTCTCGTTTGCCCCGAGTCGCCTTTGGCTCCTTCTTCTTCTTTTCTTTCTTCTTCTTCTCCTTCTTCTCCTTAGGAGCCTGGTTTTTGGTTTTACCAGTTCCGTCAAGCGAAGAGGAAGGAGAGGAAGATGAAGTAGAAGGCTGGTGGGCAACTCTGGTCTGGTCTAACTGTTGACTCGACTGTTCAGGAATGGTGATGTTCTGAACGACATTGGTTGAAAAGAGCCAGACTGGTAGGCCAATTATCAGTCCTGGAAGCGACAATGTGGCCATGTGGGGCGCACCAACATCTCCCCAAGAGGAGAAGGGACTAGGATTTCCACCAAGGGGAATTCCTTGGTTGGTGTGCTCCATTTTTTCAACCTAAAGATCAACGCAGGAATTAAAGGGTGATTGTTCCGTTTAAAATAAATTTTAACGACGCTTTAGACACAACTTGCTTTTTCAGTTTTAAAGAGTCGAGAAAAAGCTAAAGATGACTCTAGTCTCCTTCGATGTTTTAACGAGCCCGAAGTGAGAAATGCTCGGATGGACTTTTTCTGTTATAGAGTCTAAAAAAGGCCAAAAGGAACTGCTCTGGAGTTCTAGGCAGAGGGTGTGCCAAACTTTTCGCAAAACCGTAGAATACTTTTTAGGGTACGGGCGGTCGATCTTCCTGAATGCTGTGTTCAGTGCATTGCGATCAGTAGGGCGGCCGACACGGCTTCCTAAGGATAAAGGTTTTATGCCTATAGGGGTCTCCCAATTTATACGCGACGGTACGTGGGAGCACAATCCGTACTGGCGCTATCGTCCCTCAAGAGGAATCACCCACCATCCACGAGATCGACAGTCACCAGGCTTAACGACGCCGGAACACGTCTCTAGCCTAGACCTCTATGTTGTGCGTTATATTACAAAGCGTTGTTAAGTTCATTCAATTTATTTTAGGTTGATCTTTTTAAAGTTTGCCTTTCAAGGTTCACCACGAGATGTATGATACAAATTCCTAAATGCAGTCTAAAGATGATAAGCAAGCTTTATATCTTTTCAACTTTGAAAATCCTAGCTACTAAGGGAAAAGAAAGACACCATCTTTTCTCAAAGAGAAATCAGCACACTCTAATGCACTTTTCCTAAATCCAACATGCAAACTATCAAATGCAAAATGCACAATGCAGGTGTTTGTTTTCCGCTTTCTTAGTATTGATGCCTACAAAGATAGCTTTTTGTACAACTTTGAATTTGCTTTTAAATGATCAATACAAACAAGTTTACTTTTTCGAAATCAGAGAAGATAGAAGAGATTACAACACTTAACGATTTTCGAAATAAAGACTCGTTTCGACACTTAAAAGAGACAAATTCAAACCAATAAGCAAAAGTAAATGTATAATCAATCTACAAACAGCCAATGAACTCTCTTCTCAGATCACAATCAACAGATCTGAATCAAGGGCTACAGGATGACTATTTCACTCATGCAAAGGAAGACTGTAAATGATGCCACAACAACATAAAAACACTCACAGTCTTTTTTTACAAAAGGAGGCACAATGTAAGCAGAGAAAAGGGGTTATTAGACTGGTACCTATGCTGGTTACAGGCTGCAAAAATCAGAGATCAAAACAAGGCAAAACAGAGCAGAGAACCCCAGCTGCACAAGAGCAAACTGGTTCAGCGCAGGTTCAACACAGGGGTTTTGACATTCAGCGCAGGTACCCTTCACGGGACCTGCGTTGAAATGTAGAATCCCTTCACTGGGTCTGCGCTGAAGGAGAAACTCTCGTTTCCCTCAGGTTCTGGGTCACAGAT
This sequence comes from Pinus tabuliformis, assembly GCA_031772625.1. Lineage (NCBI taxonomy): Eukaryota > Viridiplantae > Streptophyta > Pinopsida > Pinales > Pinaceae > Pinus > Pinus tabuliformis. Next base: position 1,998,493,619 of record CM062817.1, read on the forward strand.
TGCTATTTAATTCACTGTTTTAGGCCAAATAAAAGCAACAAGCAAGGTGTAATGAAAGGGATGCTTTGAAGGCTACTAAGATCTATCACAAGGATCATCAAATCATTTGTGAATCCATTGTTTAGATCATAGACAAGTCCAGCAATTGGATCAAAGCAGCAACTTTCTACTTTGCATCCGGGAAAGATGCAGTTCGACTGTTGCTGTCAAGTCTATGATGCAAACAAATGATAGAAACACAAATAAAATGACTAAACAAATCTCCCCAGTGGAGTTGCCAATTTTTTGTGGGGAAAAATGCTTATGCAGGACGATCCTATCCACCTAAGGTGTGACAGTGCCTTAGCAACAAACGAGTACAGCTATACTGGTTTCTTCCTTTATGAAATGTGAAAGAAGAGAGATCAATAGACTTACCGGTGTCTTCCGTTTGTCCCTCGATCCAATCTCCCTTCTCTTTGGGTGTTCACAGCTACTTGCCTTCTTGCTTATCTAGCTACAACTTCCTGCAAGATCACAAGAGAACAACTACTTGAGACAAGAGAAGAACACTACACAAAGACAGATGTTCACATTCATAACTAGTTTAGGATTAGAAATAAACCAAATACACTAATACATTCATACATCAAAATACATCAGCATATAGGAGAAACCAAGATAGCTTTATTGATGAATAACAAGGTTCAGGAAGAGATACAACCCAGAGGGCTCCAATCCAGCATCTCCTTCGCAGCAAATGGAATTCCTATCTTCAGCCCCTTCAAAGCATTAAGCACCCAATGATTCCAGTCTCAAACCAACAGCAATTCTTTGCAATAATAAAATTCCAGCCTCCAGATCTCATGGAGGAGAGATCCATATATAGATGTTTGGAGAGAGGATGAGTCAACTTGAGATTTGACTAGTGTCCTCTCCCTCTATCAGTTCTTGAGTCCACTTGGAGGTCCTTGCTTCCACTTGGAGATTTGGAACCTCTTACTCATCACCAGTCGAATTCCCTGAGGCAAGTGTCATTTTGGAAGCTTCCTGGGTCTTGACACCTTGAGAAATGAGCCTGCCACTTGTCCACTCTCGTTCAGCGTAGGTAGCCTTTGTTCCAGTTGACATTCAACGCAGGTAGCCGGTGTTGGCTTTGACATTCAGCGCAGACAGCTAGTGTAGCCACTGAAATGATCCTGAATTGACTTGTTTCTGAGCAGTTTCAGGTGGAGAACTTTTGTGAATTGTTGTGGTTTGTTAGCCTTGTTCCTCTAGGGGTAGGAACAACATGTTTAGGGACTTTGGATCCCTTAGATTATGGACATTTCATGCTCAATGCTGTAAGGCACAAAAATGTCTATAACATTTAGGAGTATTTTGGGTATAGTTTTGATGGGACAGGGTTTGGATTTTGTTGAGGTAGGGTTTGGGTGTTAAGCCATATGAATCAAGGGAACCAAATGAATATGGTCACAGTGGAGTTAGGGTGATTATTAAGGGAAAATGCCACAGGGGATTAGTTTTGATAGGGGTAGGGTAGGAGCATGCTTTAGCAATCATGTTAATGTAGCAAAACCCTAGCTTTTTGACCTTCTTTGTGTCATTTTTGGGTTTAATTAATAAAAATTTTGCCTCTGATTTCATGGTCACCAAAATCATATTTTTCTTTGAGTCAAGGATCAATGGTGAAGGTATCTAGGGCTTCCTTTGCAATTTTGAGAGCCTTCTATAAAACTTTAGGCGATTCGGTGTTTTTTTTAGGCTCACAGGTCTGTGGGTTGCGCGCTTTTCCCAATGCGCCACGCACCGGGTATGCGCCACGCTAGTGCAATATTAACACTGTGGCCGGGCTCCTAGTGCATCGCGCGCCCTGAGTGCGCCGCGCCACCTTGTGTGTGTGCCGTGCACTGTCAAATGACACTAATTTTCTTGGAACACTGGGGGTAGGGTCTTAGTGGAGATTTCTAGGGGGTTTCCTTAGGAGACAAAGTGGAATGGAGGCGAGAATGATGAGGAGTGAGGGGACAAGGGGATGGGAGAAAAACCTTGGTGGCATCTTCACAAATTTGCAACCCCATTTATCATTTTTTATTTGATGATTATTTCCATGGATGGCCAATGTGCTTTGGATATCATTCAACATCTTAGAAAAATCAAACCATTGACCAAATTGACAGAGAAGAGGTTTCATTCGAGCCTACCTCTTGCTTGCTAGCCTTCAATCGGGATATAAAACAAATTTGCAAGTGTTTTGAGCTCCCTGGTTGTGTGCGTCGCGCGCCAAGCCCAGTGCGCTGCATGCCCTGAGTGCATCGCGCCCTTGTTGATTTTGCACTATGGGCTGGCTTCCAGTGTGTTGTGCCCTCTGTGTGCACCGCGCTCCCTAGTGTGTGCGCCGCGCCCTTTGGAAACCGGCTCTCCTTCACTCAAACCCTCATGAATTTGCTCTCTTACCTTTGTAATTTCTCTCCAAGCTTGCCAAAGCACAAATGGTTTTTGTTTTGGGCAAAAACAAGTATATATAGGCTTGGGAGAGATGGGTTTGATTTTTTCTTCTTTGAAAACCCACTTTCTAATGTTTGTGTTTTGCACTTTTTTCATTGACTTTAAAACACCCTGCTTTTCATTTTTTCTTTGAAATTTTGGCTCTCATGATGGGATTTTCGGCATTTCTTTGCGGGGACTGTGTGACTGGGCACTTGGCCATGAAAACCATGACTGCATCTGAAAAATTCAACTGGCGATTTTTTGGAAAATTTTGTCATAGTTGACCTTGTTTGACTTTTCTTCAAAACAGAGTTTTGAAGAAGAGTCGATGTCTTTTCAGGTGATGATGAAGCTTTCGGAACCATAGTTGTATAAGGTCTCCCTCTGGCCTGCATGGCTTGTTCTGGACATGTTTTTCAAAGACCACATTGATGATTTCCTAGACCCAACAATAAAAATGACTTTGTCCTGTAATATGACCAGACCTTGACTATCATGAATTTTCAGTGATTATGGACAAATACTTGAGCCAGCAGGGGCCAGAGATGAGGGAAAATGACCAACATGACTATCTCCGTCAGATCATGGCATGTCCCTAGCGAAATGCAACTGAGTGGATGGAGCGGGATAGCTAAAATTGAAATGCACAAAGAGCTTTGATCTCTGACGGAGGGCTGACCATACCAACTCTAACATTGGCTCCAATGGGGGATGGTAGCTCCTTGGAGGTGCCAAGAACAACAGATCTCTAGAGGAGCTAGACAATGCCTTTTGTCCACTGGGCTATGGAGTCATCATTTTAATAAACAGTATAGACTCTGACTTATTTATAAAACTGGAATAACCAAGAAATTGACTCAAACTTGAAAAATTGGAATAACTCAAAAACTGACTTTACATACTGAAACCAAACTGAAATAAAAATGGTATTTACAATGACAATGGAAGCAGTGTTGATAGATCAACAGTGATACCGCTTGAGCAGCCGACCATTGATCTGCCCTCCAGGATAGTCTTCCCCGCTCATCTCCTTCAGAAGAAAGGCATTATGCCCCCTATATGCTGAAATCTTGAAAGGACCTTTCCACAGATTTTCGAACTTTCCGTGCTTGCCTTTCTCTTCATTCCTTGCATCCCACTTCATCACCACATCATCCAACTGAAATTTATCCGCTTTTGCTTTTCTTTCATAGATTTTCTTTATCTTCTCCTGCAACTTGGATGTTTTTTTGAAAACTTCTTCGCTTGTTTGCTGCAAGTGGATCATTTGATTCAGCCTTCTCTGCATGGGATCTTCCTCACTGCTGGCCTCCTGAATAAGTTTGACCACCAGGGCAGCAAGGGAAGCAGGAAATATTGTGTCCACTCCATAAACCAGCTCAAACGGTGACATACCAATAGACTTTTTCTGACTGATCCGGCCTGTCCAAAGCGCGTGGACCAACCTCTTGTTCCAGCTCTTCTTATTTATTTCCAGCAGCTTCTTGATGATGTTGACCAAAGATTTATTTGAAGATTCCACCAATCCATTGCCTTGCAGATGATAGGCAGTTGAATGACCCAAAATTATATGATATTTATGACAAAATTCTACCATCCTTTTCGATTTGAAAGCTGTTGCATTATCAGTGATTAATTTGTTTGGACAACCAAAGCAAGACAAGATGTTATTTTCAATAAATGAAATGATTACCGTGTCCATCGCTTGTCTAGTAGAGGCTGCCTCAATCCATTTTGTGAAGTAGTCCATCGCTGTAAGGATCCACCTATGCTGTCCGGAAGAGGAGGGATGAATTTCCCCAATGAAATCCAACCCCCACTGCTGGAATGGAGTGCTCACTTCGATAGGCTTAAGTTGCAAAAGCTGTAATTTCTGTTTTCCTTCGAAAATTTGACACTTATGACAACGCTTTACCATCTTATGCACATCAGCAAACAAAGTAGGCCAGTAGTACCCTGCTCTCAAAATTTTGTTCGCTGTTGATTTCCAAAAAAGATGTCCACCACACTCTCCTCCGTGGAAATCCTCCATGACTTTCTTTGCCTCCTCTTCCACCAAACAATTTAACAAAATGCCATCGGGATCTTTCCAATACATTGCAGAACTCAAGATACAAAATTTGGCAGCCTTCAATTTAAGTGTTCTCGCTTTGTTTCTAGTCATGCCGGGCGGTGGTGATAGATTTTTCAGCACGTATATTATATCAGAATACTGTGGGGACAAAGCAAACATTTCAGAAACCTGAATTGAAGTTCCTTCCTCATTCTCCTCGGACATGGCAGCGATCAGATTTATGTCCAATGCATGCAAGTTTGATTCAGCCATTAGCTTCGCCAACCCCTGCCCTTTGACCATATTGGTAGGCTTTATCTCCACATCGTATTCTAGCAAGGCTGTAATCCATTTGCCTCTTCTCCCTTCCGGATCGGTCTGCACTAAAACATCTTTTACAGCAGTATTAGGAACATAGGCTAGAATGTGAGAATGTAGGATATATACCCAGAAATCCTTCAATGCCTTCACCAATGCTAGGGCTTACTTCTCAATGATGTTGTACTTCAAAGTTGCATCCCTTATAGCCCTGCTGAAGAATGCAATGGGTCTTTCATGATCATCCCTCTTCTGCAATAATACCGCTGCCATAGTGTGCTTAGAAGCAAATGAAAACAATATGAAATCTTGAGTGTAGTTCGGGTTGACTAGAACTGGAGCTGAAGAAAGGGCCAATTTGACCAAGTTGAAAGATTTTACCGCCTCATCCGTCCATTTCACTTGGTTGTCCTTCTTAAGCATATTGGTCATTTCTTTCAAGTGTTTCGCAAGATTAGGCATGAAGCGACGCGGAAAATTCATCTTACCATTGAATGACTGTATCTCCTTTTTGTTCCTTGGCAGATCGATTTGATGAATTACTTGCACACGTGCTGGGTCTATGCGGATGCCATCTTTTGAAATGATATGCCCAAGTAATTTTCCTTCCTCCATGGTGAACAAGCTCTTCTTAGGATTCAACGATAGACCATATTTCCTGCACTTTTGAAAGACGATTTTTAGGTGATGCATGTGCTCTTCATCAGATTTTGAAAATACTGTCAAGTCATCCAAGTACACCACCAAAAACACATCCTTCTCATTTTCAAACGCCAAGTCCATTGCACGCTGAAATGTGGCACTTGCATTCTTTAAACCGAATGGCATTTTGGCGTAGTGAAAGGTTCCCCATGGAGTGGTGAATGTTGTCTTGTCTCTATCATCTTCATGGACTGAAATTTGGTTATATCCAGAATAACCATCAAGCAGCAACATACGAGATGCCCCCACTACTCGCTGAAGTATATGGTCCATCTTGAGCAGCGGATAGTTGTCCTTCAATGAGACCTTGTTTAGATTTCTGAAATCGATGCATAGACGGATCTCACCGGTCTTCTTGCGTACAGGTACTAAGTTAGATATCCAATTTGAAAATCTGATAGGCACAATGATACCTGACTTGTACAACTTATTTACCTCCTTTTCAATAGATGGCAGCAACTTTGGATTTATCCTTCTTAGCTTTTGTCTAAATGGTTTTTTATTGGGCTTTATGGGTATTGTGTGCTGAATGATATTTGTATCATAGGTCTTTAAATCAGAATAATCCCAAGCAAATACATCTGCAAATGAAGCCATCAAACTGATGTATTTGTCCTTGATCTTTGGTGGTAATGCTTTGGACGATTTCACCAACTTTGGATTGGCAGTTGTATCGATGTTGACTTCTTCTACACCTTTCTCCGTTGGCTTCAGTGTTGGCTTGCGGGCTACGTCATCCTGATCAAAAAGTTCCTCTAGGGGTATCAAGCCTTTAGGAATGATGTTATTCTTCAGTTTTAATACGTCCATTTGATTCATCTGCACTTCTTCTGTCCCATTCCCTTTGTTCTCATCGTTCTCCACATCGATTGAGGTTTCTTTGAACTTGCCTTTGTTGAGCAGAAAATCCTTAATCTCCTCATCATCTTCGAACACTTGCCAATAACGCTGGTTGTCTCGAATGGTTGGACGATGCTTGACATGGATTTCAAATTTATTGTTGGAGTTCATGGGGATCTTCAAGCTGCTCGCTGCCTTGGCAAGAGCATCAGCAATACTATTTTGTATTCGTGGCACACATGTCAAGGTGTATTCCGAAAATAGCTTCAAGATGTCCAAACTGCATTACAATAGGCCCACATCCTGGGATGTTTTGCTTGATACTCACCTCTGACCTTTTTTATCACCAACTCGGAGTTGCCATATACTGAAATCCTCTTTGCATTCAGCCTTCTAAGAATCTTCAAGCCAGCAATCAGAGCTTCATATTCAGCTTCATTATTTTAACATTCAAAGGCCAGCTTGTAAGAGAAAACTCTCACGCCGCTAGGCACTTTGTTTGGGGCGAAGAAAGGACTTCGTACCCAAATACCAATACGAGTGCCATCATTCCCTACTGCTCCATCAAAATCCATGGTCCACAAGCCTTATTCATCTTCTTGCAAGTGCTGAAAATCTATTTGTTGTCCATTGTTTCCTTGTTGTCCATCATTTTTAGCTGATTGCCCAATCTTTTGCTACTTTTCTTGTCCTTCTTTCTTCAAGATTTCTCTAAAAATTTTTGTTATCTCTGGAATTTCATCTGCTTCTACTATCTGACTATCTATCTCATTTAAACTATCTGAAAACAAAACAAAAGACTCTAAATCTGTATGTACATAGTTAATAGGATGATTTATCGGTTTCTCCTTGCTTGTGATCATATATTTCATCTTTTCTTCCCAATATAATTTCCTCATTTGTCCAAACACCGAGATTGTTGCATAGGAGAAATCCAGTTGTAGTGTCCCCTTCAATTTCGCTACCCAAGACCTGGAAAGAAGCATGCCAAACCTTGGAGGAATGTCTGCTACCACTACATCCATTAGAACATTTTTCATAGGAAGCTGATCTAAACTCACAACTGAGTCTTTGATGAGTCCTATACATCTTACTCTGCAGGAATCGAATGAATAAAGATCATGATATTTTCAGGTGATTTCCAGACCAAGCTTATCCATGATAGCCTTGGGCATGAGATTGTGAGAAGCTCCGGAATCGAACATGGCGTTGTGTAACACAAAATCATGCAATCGTAAACTGATATAGAAGGGTGGCACATCGCTCTCAGGAGACTCACCATTCATTGCTGGCCCAAAAATCATTTCAGGCTGATCATCTTCCACATTTACCATGTCGGACATTGGGTCCAAATTCAACATTTTAGAAATCTGTCCTCTATAACCGCTGTTCTTCATGATTTCAGTCAAAGGGATGGATACCTTTAGCTTAGAAATCTCATTTTCTAGGGTGAAAGCGGGAGTTCTTTCTACCTCTTTGACTGGGATCTCTTTCCTTTCCTTCTTTTTTGATGTGGTTGGTTGCTGCGATTGTTCTACTGATTTTGATTTGGTGCTCTCTGGAACAACCACCTCCTTTCCCTTTCTTTGTGTATCTAATGGATCATTCTTTGTTGTTTCACCCTCCTTCTTTTTCTGAATTGGTTTGGCTGGTACATCTATGTTTCTAAGGGAATATCGCTGCTGTTGTGTGGACAAAGCATTCATAAACCCCCTTTGATATTCTTCTGATTCCTCTTCCAACACGGTTTTGTTAGCTAGAATAAAATCAGTGTCTTTATGTGTAGCTGAATTTACGGCACATTCTTCTTCTTCGGTGATGTAAGTAGGCAGCTCATATGGAGTAAAGAGATGGTTTTCCTCACCTATTACATTCCCGTCCTCATCTAACTCCGGTTCATGCACAAAATTCTGCTGCAAAGGTGTTTGTACCGACTGTTGTGCTGTTTTCTCTTGAGTTCGCTGATCTCTTTGTCTTATCCTATATTGTGGCTGCTGTTGGCCACGAAAGTTAGGATTCCTAACTTGTGGCTCTAGCTTGTCAATTTTTACCCTCTCAAGCATCTGTTCAACATTTTTGAGCAGCTAATCCATTGAAGAAGATTATTCTTTCACCATGGTTTTCTTCTTTGCTTTCGCTCTTACTCTTTTGGACAACAGACTTGCCTCAACGCTGACTGCAATTTTCTGCATGTATTCCATTGTAGCTAGTTCTCTCTCTCTCAATTGGTACACCATGTCAGCATCAAAAAAATCTGGAAACGTCATCATTTCTAGTCCCACAGGTGGCTTTAGATGGTCTGGGATTTCGTTGTAGACTACATTAAATCCAACACAATAATCTTGGACCGACTCACCGGAATTCCGCTTGATTTGTTCATACTAGGCCAAAATTTGAAGGGGATTCTTTTTCACTTCCCACCGGTTCAAGAACTATCTTTGTAGTTGCGCCAAGGTAGTGATACTTGTAGCCGTCAGACCTCTGAACCATTTCCTCACGTCACCTGCAAATGTTTGCACAAAGAGCCTCATTCCCACGTTCTCCACATGTTGCTGAGCAGTAATGCCGTTAGGAGTGCCATCAAAAAACGGGATTTTATTTTGATAGTCATTTGGCATGTCATCTAGGACTTGGGGTAGAACCAGAGGAGCAAAATGGGCAGCCATCATTCTTTGTGGATTTGGCCTTGGAGCTGTTGGAGGAGTGTGCACAGTTTGCAAGGGGCTTGCACTTGGAGTTTGGGGCTATGTGGCAATGTAATTATCAATTAATCTATTAGCTCTTTCTGTCTCAAGGTCTACAAGAAATTGCGGATTGGGGACGGTGTAATCAACAGCCCTTTCAGATTTGGACTCAAACAAAGATATTTCAAATTGTTCGTCACACTCAAGCTCTTCAAGATACTCAAAAATGTCGGGACATGAATGGGATTTGAACACGGGGGTTATGGTACTTTCTTGACGAAGGAGTCTCAGGATCAAATTGGGATTTTCGTAAATGTGAGGAGGGTCCGGGTTTGGATTTGCTCTGGTATATCGTCTCAAAGCCAGCGTGCTATTGGGATAAATTACGGGACACAACCAACTTACTCAGCCTTTCCAATCCTAAGCTCATCATCCGGAAGCCTAGAATTATTATGAAACAAGGGGATTTGATTTTCGACTTCTCCCTAGTGGAGTCGTCACTATGTTAGCACCTAAATCTGCCTTAGGCTGAAGGAAGGTAAAAATTAGGGTAACCACAAACCACGCTCAGTCTGGTAGCTAGCCCTACCAGAGCAGGAGAGGGCTCTCTCCAAGTCACGCTCAGTGAATATATGATCGAAACGATCTGAGATGACTTACAATACAATGTTTACCTTAGGCTAGTAAGTGAATAGGGATTTTGGAAAATATTTTGTGAAGTGACCGAGCTTCTGGGATGTATATGGGACTGGCGCTCAGCAAAGGACATAGAATCGAATATGAAGGCACAGATTATTCCATGAGGCAAGGTAGGCGACAAGCGCAGCAATTTCGGCTTAAGGTAATGTGGAATGGAAATATTGCTGGGGAGAGTGAAAAGGGCATGGTCACATGAATCCTTTTCAACAAAAGAGTAACACTGCACATGAAATTTTCCCACAGGCAGAGCAATATAAATTGAATTCTACCTAATCTCACTTAGAAAATTTCACTGAAATGAAACATGAAATGAATTATGGAACATAAAAAGATACATATGGAACATAAGAACACATTTTCTACACTCACAACCACAAGAATCACATGAAATAGAGCCACTGCCTTTCATTAATTCTCTGTCAAAAATACACAGTGCAGAAATAGAGTTTCTTTCCCACAGTCTCCCAGAAGTTACAAGACAGTCAACCCTTTGCAAATAACTTGCGTAAAATATATAGAATGTGTGGAGAAGAGATGGAATGCCCAGGGGTTGGGAAGTTACTCAAATCATTTCGAAATGGAGATGGAGAGCCAACCATTAGCTACAGGTGCAGTGTTCTCAAGCATGCCATTTGGCTGGGGTGACCCTTTGCATTCCTTTGCCACTTGGATAGATGCCCATCTGGAGAGAAAACTCTTTAAATGTTGCCTTTGGTTCCAAAAAAATCGAAGTGTATATGACCGGGCCCACTTGGAGAAGTCGTGACCCGAAATTTCGTAAAACGGGAGCAAATTGGCAGTTTTTTCCCCAGTGCGCCGCGCCAAATTCTCTGTGCATCACACCAGTTTGGAGCCTGTTTTGGAGCACTTGCAGGTGTCCAAAATGTGACCAAGTCGGTGTTTTGGAAATCCTGTCCTGTATACTTTCTAACCCCACTAGACTTTCTCAATTTGGTGCCCATTTTCCCCTCCAAATCTTCATTCTCCCAAGACTGCTTTCTGTGTGTCAAAAAAGTGGCAGAGGCCATTTTTGGGTTTTTTTTACCTTTAGGAGACCCAAAACTTGTCAAAATTTCTTGTTCGGACACCAGTAGACGTAATTTTCGATGCTGAATCCAAATATGCAAGCCATTCCTTGATCAGAGTCATAGATTTTTAGCGTCGCGCCAGTGGCGCGGCGCACAGGGAGGAATTCCCTGTTTTGTGCCCAAAAAATTTTCCTGTGACCAAAATTTGCCCAAATTTTTTGGCTGGAGGATCTCTATAGGGTGCCGTGCTGAGCCAAGGAAGCGTCAGCCAAGATTCTAAGCCTATCTTGCTCTTTTTCCCATTTTACCCTTCTTGTTGCTTTCCTCAATTTTGGTTTTTAACTCCTTATCCGGGCCTGTGCACTCATGTTCCGCACCCTGTAACGGAAAGTCATCTGTCTCAATATAGCAAGGTTCTGATCAGCTTTGTCCAACAGCCTCTCCAAATGCATGTTGACCCTCTCAAGGTTGGACTCCCGGTCTTCATTTATTGCTTGCTCCAAAGATGTGAGAGGAACCCTTCTTCTTTGAGCAACTTAGCGCTGCTTGCGGATGTTCTGCAGCTCCATGATCGTCTGTTGGTCCTCAAGTTGTTTTGTTTCTCCACTCCAAGTAGTTTATGTTCCACTTGGCCCTTTCTAAATCAATGGACAAGTCTTCAATCTCTGATTGCTGCTCCTTGATGATCTCTATAAGCTCCTCATTGGTTGGTTCTGCATCTGTCTCATCATCTTGGAGGAGAACAAAGTTGGTCTCTCGCTCACCTAAGGGCCCTTCCTCCTGCACTGGCTCCTTTCCCTTACCTTGCTCCTGTGATGCTGATGGCAGAAGCGAGGCCCCTTCCACCCCAATTGGAGATAACACTCGCTTTTCTGTTGCGAACAACGTTCTACTGCCCTTCTGGTATGTGATGTATACTGGCATGGTTGCAGTCTCATGGTGCTTAAACTGATGTGAAGGACTTCCCATTTCAGGCTCAAATGGATGTGAAGGACCTCCCACCTCATGCTCAAACTGATGTGAAGGACCTCCCACCTCATGTTCTGCCTCTCATATCACCGGTGGAGAACTGAAGAAATCACGGGAGATGAAGTCCTCCCAAGCAATACCCTGTAATCCCAACTGATGGTCCACCAAAATCCGGATGAGAGCAAAATGTTAGACACTATTTAGCTACTGTCGTGGGGTCTTGTGCTGCATGAAGTTTTTCATCTTCTCAATGTTGTTGTAGATGAAAAATGGGAGGATCATCATCCGCACCCTGGTGAAGTGCATCAGCAAGCGGATGTGATAGGCATAAAGGCGAGAAAACCTCCCCTCGCAACTGAAATACTTCATGATCAACCTCATGAGTGGGGCATACTCATCCCTCAAAAATCTGAATAGAAAAACTCTGGTGAGCTGGCTCAAACAGTTTTTCTTGATGTAAGGCTCATAAAGATGCCTCTCCACCTTCCTTTTCTTAGGCCACTGTTCCCCAGCGTTCGGTATTCCTGTTGCCGCTGATATGGTCTCGGGTGTCAAGGTGAAAGTGACCCCAGCCGGGACAGATTGACCTGCTTGTAGATGAAGTGAAAAGGTGGGCCAACTCATGATGTACTCTGACATTTGCCACCCTTTGGAAAAATTCATAACATGCCAAGTGCTGGAAACAAGACATGGCAAGTGGGCATGCCTGTAGCTCTGTGAGGGTGTTTGGCTCGTCTCTGAGATGTCTGCCACTCCGTTGATGTCTCCTATGGGCCCTCTCTCCTGAATATGTGTCACTATGTGTTTCCCCCTCATAATCTAATGAAATTCCTGATGCCATTATTGCTGTGTGTACCTTGAGTTTTCTTTTGCTGCCCTCTGAATCCAATGAAACAGGTGGCTGCCCTGAGAATCTGTCACCAAGGGGAAAATAAAACAGGGAGTGTTAGGAGGGAAATGATGAAAGGGGAATAGGGATTTAAGAGGAGAAAGTTATCAGGGATTTAGGAGTATTTTGGGTATAGTTTTGATGGGACAGGGTTTGGATTTTGTTGAGGTAGGATTTGGGTGTTTAGCCATAGGAATCAAGGGAACCAAATGAATATGGTCACAGTGGAGTTAGGGTGATTATTAAGGGAAAATTCTACGGGGGATTAGTTGTGATAGGGGTAGGGTAGGAGCATGCTTTAGCAATCATGTTACTGTAGCAAAACCCTAGCTTTTTGACCTTCTTTGTGTCATTTTTGGGTTTACTTAATAAAAATTTTGCCTCTGATTTCATGGTCACCAAAATCATATTTTTCTTTGAGTTAAGGATCAATGGTGAAGGTATCTAGGGCTTCCTTTGCAATTTTGAGAGCCATCTATAAAAATTTAGGCGATTCAATGTTTTTTTTAGCCTCATAGGTCTGTGCGCCGCGCGCCGGGTATGTGTCATGCCAGTGCAATATTAACACTGTGGCTGGGCTCCCAGTGCGTCGCACGCCCTGAGTGCGCCGCGCCACCTTTTGTGTGCACTGCGCATTGTCAAATGACACTAATTTTCTTGGAACACCAGGGGTAGGGTCTTAGTGGAGATTTATAGGGGGTTTCCTTAGGAGACAAGGTGGAATGGAGGCGAGAATGATGAGGAGTGAGGGGACAAGGGGATGGTAGAAATACCTTGGTGGCATCTTCACAAATTTGCAACCCCATTTATCATTTTTTATTTGATGATTATTTCCATGGATGACCAATGTGATTTGGATATCATTCAACATCTTAGAAACATCAAACCATTGACCAAATTGACAGAGAAGAGGTTTCGTTCGAGCCTACCTCTTGCTTGCTAGCCTTCAACCGGGATATAAAACAAATTTGCAAGTGTTTTGAGCTCCCTGGCTGTGTGCGTCATTCGCCAAGCCCAGTGCGCCGTGCACCCTGAGTGCGTCGCGCCCTCTGTGTGCGCCGCGCTCCCTAGTGTGTGCACCGTGCCCTTTTGAAATCAGCTCTCCTTCATTCAAACCCTCATGAATTTGCTCTCTTACCTTTGTAATTTCTCTCCAAGCTTGCCAAAGCACAAATGGTTTTTGTTTTGGGCAAAAACAAGTATATATAGGCCTGGGAGAGATGGGTTTGATTTTTTCTTCTTTGAAAACCCACTTTCTAATGTTTGTGTTTTGCACTTTTTTCATTGACTTTAAAACACCTTGCTTTTCATTTTTTCTTTGAAATTTTGGCTCTCATGATGGGATTTTCGACATTTCTTTGGAGGGACTGTGTGACTGGGCACTTGGCCATGAAAACCATGACTGCATTTGAAAAAGTCAACTAGCGATTTTTTGGAAAATTTTGTCATAGTTGACCTTGTTTTACTTTTCTTCAAAACAAAGTTTTGAAGAAGAGTCGATGTCTTTCCAGGTGATGATGAAGCTTTCAGAACCATAGATGTATAAGGTCTCCCTCTGGCATGCATGGCTTGTTCTAGACATGTTTTTCAAAGACCACATTGATGATTTCCTAGACCCAACAATAAAAATGACTTTGTCCTGTAATATGACTAGACCTTGACTATCATGAATTTTCAGTGGTTATGGACAAAGACCTGAGCCAACAGGGGCCAGAGATGAGGGAAAATGACCAGCATGGCTATTTCTGTCAAATCATGGCATGTCCCTAGCGAAATGTCGCTGAGTGGATGGAGCGGGACACCTAAAAATTGAAATGCTCAAAGAGATTTGATCTCTGACAGAGGGCTGACCATACCGACTCTAACAGATGATAGGGAACAATGAGAACTACATTAAATCCATAAATAAATATCCGAGGAAAGGTTTTGAAATGACAGATTTGGGCTATGTTCACTACTATCTAGGTATTGAAGTAATCCAACATCTGAATTTTATATTCCTCTCTCAGAAGAAGTACATTGGAGATATGTTAAAAATGTTTAGCATGGTTGAGTGCAATCCTTTGACTACTCCAATGGAACATAACTTAAAGATCACATCCACTGAAGGAAAATAATTTGAGGATGCAACAAGGTATAGATAGCTCGTAGGAATTATCAACTACTTGACTACTACCAAACCATACATTTCATTTTATGTTGGTATCCTCTCTAGGTTTAAGAAAAATCCTTGTGAGGGTCATTTGTCTGCTACAAAAAGAGTTCTAAATTACTTGAAGGGAACTCAAGACTTTGGACTCAAGTATACATAGGTGGGTGACTTCAGCTTGATTGGATACTCTGATTCATATTTCAATGGAGAAAAAGAAACTGGAGTATCTACTTTAGGCTAGGTTATGAGTCTTGGATCAGGCGTTGTCTCTTGGAGGTCACACAAACAATCAATTCTAGCAGATTCCACAACTGAGGCAGAATATGTGGCAACACTTGAAGCAGCGAAGGAAATTGTGTGGCTCAGGAAAATTATGGAATATTTGCAAGAGAGACAAGTGCATTCAAATCCTCTTTTGATTTGCAACACTTCCAGAATAAAGTTGACCAAGAAACCAATGTTCCATGATTGAACAAAGCACATCAATATAACATTCCATATAATTCGACATCATGTTGAGGCCAAAACAATCCACCTATGGCATTGTTCCACAAATGAGTATATTGTGGACATCTTCACGAAATTGCTTGGAAGGGAAAAGTTTGAAAGATTCAGAATGATGCTTGGCCTCACGAATATGCATTCAGATTAACAGGGGGGATTTTTGACCCCTAATCTTTGGGATTGGGTAATTCCATGTAAATATTCTAAATATCAAAATAAATGGAATTGGAAGATGAAGAGAAATTGGGAGATGAAACCCAATAGTCTTCCTCTCCATGTATATATCTAAATTCTGTCTTAATGCAAATACAACAATTCATTCGGAGTTACTCCTGGCCTGATAGGTTTATGTATAGATTAGTATGCATTTCTTGAGCTACCTATGGTTAATTTTCATTTCATTTTAATGCCTATAATTTAATTTTATCAAATTTTGTAGACATTTGGCTTTTCATTTTTTTGCATTTTTTTCGAGTTAGCAATTATTTTCTAACACAAATGGATGTCGCATATTATATTTACACTTAGTATTTAATTGGAAGATTAATCAGTTGGATTCCCATGTAATGAACCAACTTCCAATATATTTGTTTTAAATATGCTGATAATTAAGAAAAAATGGCTTATAGTCTTACAATTGTATAAAACAGTTTGGCCATAGTTGTATATTTCTATTACGGTATATAAGTGTATGTTAAAACCATAAATTCCTAATTGAAATCCCCTTCTACTAGTCATATCATCCATTTTTCAACAAGGGCCACCCATTATGTTTTTTATGGAAGTGTGAACTCTCTTTGTTTTTTAGTTGAGGTATTTTGAGAAGTAATGAGTTCAAGAGGTTTATAAATTCTCTATTTTGATAATAAACAATGAAACATTATTTTTGTGATTTTTTTCTATTTCAAATATTGATTGTAATCATGTTGCGAGTTCTATTTCTATTGGTTTTTTTTTATAGGCCCTAGGCCCTATCCAAAGTGGTAATAGGGCAAGTGAATCTTGATTTCTAAACATTAATATTATAGAAGAGATTTTAAACACAGAGTGAAGTACTAGACAAAATTTTCTGAGGTGAGGAGTGAGAGGTGTTTGACATAACAAAGTACTTCGACATAGGATGAACACCTTAAGAAACCACTCACAAAAATATATGAAATATTATTACACAATATTTTATAGGGTTCATACCTTCAAAGAGGGAAACAATCCACAACCTTAGTTCCTATAACCACTAGGTAATATACTATAGAAAAATAAAAATATTTTACAGAAGAGTTTCTGACAATCAATCTTCAACAAGTGATGGTCTATGTTCTTTAAATAGAGATCTTGGTTTAATTGAGTGTTAAAACATAAATCAATATAGCCATTAATATCTAGGAGAATATGAACTATCTAATCATTTTATATCTAGAACATATTGTGACTATCATATTCTAACCAAAAATACAAACTACAAAGTGCAAAAAAGAAACATACTTTACATAAAGATAAATTAGACGAAGTAGGTCTTAATCAACTCTTGGGTGTTTAAATATCTTGACATACTCACTTAAGAAAAAATTGGGATAATATTGAAGGATTTACAAGGGTGACCAAAGAGGAGAAGTAAGGGGGTATTAGAGCCTATCACCCCTTAATGACAACTTCCTAAACTCCTAGCATAGGTTGAATTTTGGAAAAATTCACTTCTATAAGAGAATTTATGAAATGTTTGTGACTTGATAATCTATAAGCAAAAAGAGGACTTCAAGAATGAAATCTTGAATAATTTTTTTGACATTGCATGTGTGTTATTGTATATGTTGTTCAATGTGTTTATTCTATGAATGTTGAACTAGATAGTTGGTGAGCTTGATGGCACTTTGATTGTCACACCAAAGTGTGGTCGAATGATTGTTGGGTGATTTAATTGTGAGTTAAATCACTGTCATTAATTGTCAACCCGGGTTCGTGAACTGATGAGGTATACATGTACTATATGTACTAGCTAGTTATTTATTAGAATAGATTAATCTAGTGCAATTAAAACTAATTACAAAGAAAATTAAATCAATCCAATCCAATTCCAATCCAATCATAAATAAATTGAAATAACACTTCATAAATGAAATCCCATTTGTTGAAATGAAAATCACACTTCACACTTGTTGAATTGAAAATCACACTCGTTGAAATGAAAATCACACTTCACACTCATTGAATTGAAAATTACACTTGCTTGAATTGAAAATCACACTTTCTGAAAGGAAAATCACACTTGCATAAAATGAAAATAAATGAAATGACATAATTACAAAATTTTACCAATATGTATAATAAATGAAAAATATATGTGCAAACTGTGGTTGATGGGGGGCCTCCATTCCTCAGCAAGCACACCAAACAATTATCACATTTTGGAGATCAAAGTAGAAGTATGTATTTCAAAAAATGAAGTTACAAGATATTACAAGAATTCTCTATCCTCACTTTACAAATTACGTCTGGGATGGAACTCTGAAATATGGAACTTGGAACCTCCAACCAGCAACCTCTAACCAGCAACCTGCAACCTTTTGTATGAAGGATACACTCCTATTTGTACAAAATTTGAGCATAACTATTCAATAAGTATAGATCCTTAAATCTCTCTTAAATCCACTTTTATCTATTGTGGTTATAACCAATCACCTAAAAATATAATATACAAATCCTCTCAAAATTTTCTCTTAGTTTTGATAAGAGACGCATATCAAAACATCCATGCTTCTTATCCTTTGAATGTGTTTAGTTAAGGATCCACATCTTCTATAATTATTTCACAAATCTTCATGAGTTGGAATTTGAAATTCGAATTTGTGATTGGGTGGCCAAATAGGTCCCTTCTAGAATGTCCAAGTTGGCCTACAATATCACAAAACTCATACAACTTTTAAATATATATGAAAACATGTTAATTTCCTAATATTTAATCATAAATTCTCTTAAAATACTTAAAATAAATGACTTGGAAAATAATAATAACCCATATAATCATGAAAATGGTTACTTGGTTATGGGGCTATAGAGTTACGAAATGAGGGTAAAATGATGGAAATGTCAGTAAAAGTGGATGACATTTTGGAGACCCAACATACCCCCCAACTAAAGATGTTGCATGTCCTCATGCAACTATTGCATTGATTCCCTTAATCATAAGTGTATCTTATTGAAATGTTTTTCTTCTATATGAGCTTTGTCTTTGTATTGATTCTCTTTTAACTTTGCATAATCATATCATTTAATAACATTTTTCTTTTTGCAAAGTGTACTTTAAAAGATATTTTATTGCAACATTTTTTTTATGGTTGGTTCTTGTGTGATAGCTAGAATTTATGAGTATTGGTTCTCGTGTAACAATACTTTTCTTATTTTTGTTGCATCAAAATACATGAAAACATTTAGAATTCCTTTTTAAGTCCCCATAGTGGTTGTAAGCCATTTAATGTGCTCATTAATTGATCATTGAAAAACATATAAACCTTTGGAATCAAAATGCAATAATAGTTGATTGGGAAAAATATGTTGGTTAGGATGAAATGAAATGTGACATGTGACATCAAATGTGAATATCCCTTCCCCCCAACTAAAGGTGTTTTCAGTTTTTCTCAAATGAGAAAGGGAATATAAATGAGGTGAGGGATTTTCCAAAATAACAATTTTAGCATGTAAGGAATTACATAATTAAACATTAGAAAATAACATACCTTCACCTACCTGAAAAGTGGACAAACTATGTATATAGAAGAGTGTAGCTGTTGTTGCTGGATCATGAAATGTGAAGTAAAATAATCTGATCTTCTTTTTATTTCCTTTGATTGTATGAATAGAGGATGAATTTGGAATCTTTATTGTTGTGGCTAATGAATTCTGAATTGAGTTCTACTGCAAGCTACTGAAATCATGTAGTCTTCACTCATTCCCACTCAGTGGCATAATCCTTATCTATGTGAATATATGTGTCGATGTTGAACATAGAAAATAAATTGTTGGATTACTGGCCATCAATGAATGCCATTAACCAACACAAGACTACTCACCGTTGATGTCAATGAGAGTCAATAAGTACATCTTACTAGGTACGAATAGATGTGTCATAGTCAAGTCACCTAGAAGATCCAACAAACAGTCGACATTGATGTATTCCCACTGTTTATTGGTGAGAGAAATTACCATTAAGGCATGCAAGCCTTAAGGTACCTAAAATAACTCTAGTCTTGATCCCAGATGATGTGTCAGAGTCGATGGTCAAGAATTATTAGAAGGGAGGCCTTAATGAATCCTCCATCATCTAACACGAGTATAAAATAATAATTTGAAGGACTATAAATGGAAAATTTGCATTGAAGCAATGTTTATTTGATAGAAAGGAAAAGGAAAATGGGGAGACTACCTTGTTTTTGGGTTAAGGGTGAGTGAAAATGGGGCAGGAAAGTGTGAAGATTGCAAAGGGAAATGAGCTTTTGGTAGTAGGGATATGGAAATTTATGGATCAACTGTAGGCAGGGAAGTTTTGAGTCTATAAACCTTTGTTGAATATCAATAAAGAAGTTTTTTTTACAGAAATTCCTGTGTTTAGTCCCTTTACCTCTGTTATGTATGAATGTGCTATATGTTGTGATGAATTATGGTTTTATAAAATAATGATGTATTGATACATGACTTTACTTAATCTATATTTTTATTTGAATGCAATTAATGTTAAGTGAGTACACGAAGATCATAAGGCTTTTTGTTAAAGTTATCACACACTTAGGTAATTCCAAGTAACTATTGATCAAAGGGTAATCTAAAGCACGCATAAGTAGCCAATTGACTTGTTAAGGGTCTGCAAAAGCCAATCATAGACCTTCATAGAGGTCTAGATGCTGCTTGAAGGAAGTAACAACAATAGGCCATAGGAGCATAGAGATCTGCATGAAGGCAGATCTAGGTCGCCAAAAGAACCTCACACTAATCTCTGGGTGAGGAAACTTGGTTCCAGCATCCCCCCATACTGCTTCGGGTGAGACTTCAGTCTGTGCACCACAGATCGATGCCAAAAGGGCCAGTAGTGCATGGATTTGTTTGGCGCAACTAACCCTGAACCTGGGTTAGGACCCCCTAAGCCAACAAATGGTTCTGTTGATAGGACCAGGATCCACATAAAGAGATGTGTGATGTCGCATCACTGGAATCGAACCAAGAAGGAAATTAAGAAGTGGTTGGATAGAAATATCCATGAATTCGCGGCGCAAGAAAATAGGAATCCACACTTGACAAAAGAACAGTGGTTGGACAAATATTTATACATAGAAATACATGAACTCTTCTTCTACACCTTCTCTATCGAACTATATGTTGTTGGGAAAAGTATCCAATACAGAATGACCCTATCCCATTCTAAGGGTGATAGTACCTCAGCAACAATCAAAGCAAAGCTATTTGAGATTACTTCTTTATGAGATGTAAAAGAGGGGAGAAAGAGATCCACTAACCGATGTCTTTCGCTAATGATTGATCCAATCTTCTCTCCTTGCTGCTTGCTCTCAGTTCCTTGCTCTTTCACTGGCCCAGCTACACCAAGATCCTGCAAAATGGCAAGAGAGGGAAACTACAAGAAGCATACATTCATAATTGATTCAAGGATTAGAATAAATCAAATACACAAGTATAGCAACACATCATTGAGACACATGTATATAGAAGAACCTCAAATGCTTTATTAATGGAAGAAGTAAAGTTCAGGAAGTGATACAACCATAAGAGGCCCAATCCAGCATCACCTCCCAGCAGAAAGAAATCTCCTCTTCACCTCCTTCAAAGCAAATCACCCAATAGTTCTATACTCAAACCAACAGCACTTCCTTACATTCACAAGATTCCAGCCTCCCTAGACCTCGTGAGAGAGCTCTATATATAGGAGTTTTGGAGAAAGGATGAGTCAGCTTGAGGCTGGCATGAAGCTGACTAGTGTCCTCTCCCACTTCAGTTATTCTTCAGTTCTTGAGTCCACTTGGAGGTTCTTGCTTCCACTTGGAGATCTAGACCCTCTTACTCATCACCAGTCGAATTCCCTGATCCAAGTGTCATTTTGGAAGCTTCCTGGGCATTGACACCTTGAGGAATGACTGTACCACTTGGCCAAACTCGCCCAGCGCAGGTAGCCTTCTTTGCAGTTGACATTCAGCGCAGATACACAGTGGAGCAGTTGACATTCAGCGTAGATGCTCAGTGGAGCAGTTGACATGATCCAGAATTAGCTTGTGTTTGAGTGTTCTCAGGTGGAGAACTGATATTCAGTGCTGTGGTTTGCTGACCTTGTTCCTCTAGGGGTAGGAACAACATGTTTAGGGACTTTGGATCCCTTAGATTATGGACATTTCATGCTTCATGCTGTAAGGCACAAAAATGTCTATAACATTATATGAGTGGATCATTAAATTGGCATATGTCTAAGGAAGGTGGAGGCTTGACAATCCGATAGTGTGGACCCCAGAGCTCGTGCGGAGGTTGGAAACTTTTGAGGATAAGATCGCGCACGCAGTTGATTACTGGCTTGATCGAGTCATCAGAGGATTTGTTACAGAGTTCGCGGTTGATACCTCGGTTAGTTACAAAAAATCAGAGTGATGCTTCTTCAAGGGACCATGAGGTAAGTATTTGAGATCTTTGAATACTTGGATTAAGATGGTCTTGTGTAACAAGTGGGTTATGCCATTACCTTGATGTTTAGATCTACGTGAAGTGGATGAAGCTTTGGAAATCAAGGAAAAATAGGTCATGAATATAGTCCATTGATTGGACTTCCTTCAAGTGACGACGAGGGAGCAACACAGGCTTCACCGCAGAGCATTGTCCGGTTGATAAGGCAAGGTTTTTCGTGGATACCTCATTCGTCCACACCACCTCCACCTTCACCTCCACAACATACACCTTCACCACCATTGCCACCACCACCACCGCTAGTCAACATGTTGAATACAATGGAGTTTCAAGTTTTCAATGGCTTAGGAAGTGAGGATCCAGATCAGTTTTATTTTATTACGAAGGTTATCTGCACAACACAACAAATTATGGATGATAATATAAAGAAGGTGAAATTAGTCACCGCTCTGTAGGACCATGTGCTGACATGGTATGTTAAGTATTGCACTGATAATATTTTGGCATCATTGGCAGATACCCAGATCGCTTTGAAAAAGGAATTCAGTAAGCCTAAATCTGCCTCGTATTTGGTAATTGGATTTAAGGAAATCATGATGAGTCCCAGTGAAACACCATGGGAGCTAGATCAAAGACTAAAGTGTAGGATCCGCGAAGCTAATATGAATCTCATAGATAGCCAACACCATGATTGGTTTATAGTTGTGCTCCTACCCAACTTAAGGATTGTTTTGTCACAACAAAAGATAGGTACTCAGGTGGAAGCCCTGGAAATTGTGATGATATTGCATGAGACACCTATCCAGGATGCTTATTTGGGAGTTTAAAAGATTCATGTAGGGTTGCAAAACCTCTGCTTGGAGTTGTAGAGCTTGAAAAAGGAAAAAGTGCCTCGGTTCAAGGTACGTGAAGAAGTTTGGTGTCTCAAGTGTAAAAACCAGGGGCATGGTCAACATCATTTCCCTGTCTTCGTGAATTACATCATAGGAGGGGGGCATATGCCCCTAAGGGAGGAATCCCCAACAGGACCAAGTGCGGGGATTTTGCAAATTGGTGGGACACGATGAGTGCCACTCTTGAAACTATGAATTGATGATGGAGAGGATGCCTACGTGTTGAATGCAAGTAGAAACTTGGCCTCCGGCTGAGGGCGCTAGGGGAAATCTTGGAGGATACCAGGGGTGTGGACGAGGCCGAGGTAGAGGAGGACCTGGTAAGGTTTAGGGGCATGTCATTTATTACAATTACGGAATGCCAGGACACTATGCATGGTAGTATATGAATCAAACACACCTTTCATGTCAATACTCCACTCAGTTTGACCACACAATCAAAGAATGTCCTTTGCTGATGGCCAAGATATAGGAGAAGAAGGTGCAACCTAAACATCCTATCCAGAACTTAGAGATGATGAGGGCCAAGCCCCACGAAGAGGACCCAAATGTGAATATCGTACTACGAAGTGGGATCACGACTGGGGATGATAAGGGAAAGCAACTTGAAGAAGGTGGATGGGTTCACAAGGCCCCAAAAAAGGAGGTTTTGTTTGATCTGGAGCATGCGAAGGAAACACTCATGGAAGAAAATAAAAGCTTCACTAAGGCCTCCACCTTAGGAAGTGAGGACAAGCTGTCTACAAAAGTTGACCCCTCTATGCTTACCACCTTCTTGGAGACTTGTATGAAACTGCTATGTGATAGCAAGGCTGTGAAAGGGCTAAAGGAGTTGAAAAAAAAATGTTTTGGTAAGGATAATACTTCTGATGGAGCCCAAATAGTTAGAAAGACCAATAAGGATAAGGCAAGAACATGGTGCGGGATGAGGCTTACCGCATAAATAGGAGACTATGAGATGGACTGGGTTATTTTGGATTTGGGGTCTAACATGAACTTATTTCCTAAACAAACCTGGGAGAGAATGGGGAGACCTGCACTACAATGGTCTCTGATTCAACTGAGGATGGCAAACCAGTAGAAGATTATCCCTAAGGGACGATTGCAGGGAGTTACGTAGATATAAAATGTTTGAGTGCCCTGACTAATTTTGAAGTAATAGATATTGATGATGATAGAAATCCATGCCCCATGCTCCTAGGAATTGATTGGGATATCGACATGAATGGGGCCATCAATTTGAAGAAGCGGACAATGTCATTTGAAAGGAAATAACTCTGTGTTGTAGTAACCTTTGACCCTGCAGAAGGACCGTGCTATACTAAACCAGTCTGTGACTATGAAGAAAGTGATGATGATTTGGATCAAATCTATAAAATAACAGCATGAGACCAAGATTGGGTTAATCTGACAACTAATGGATGAATTGCAAGGGACCGCGAAAGTTCCTGTACCTCGAATTCAAATGAAGAGTTGGAACATTGGCAAATGAGGCTGCACGAAGTATCCACACTACGTTGCAATATGATGACTAAATCGTTGCACTGTGTGTCGTCGAAGGTAAGAAATTTACCTTATTATGATGGTTTAACTGACGTAGATAAAATTTTGGATGCTTTTGAAATAGAATTTCCAGAGGACTACCTCTTCTAGGCGTTTGACTGGGCACTGTGCACTACGCCCACTCGGTGGTGGGGTACGCACAAAGACAACTTTGATGAGTGGCGTGATTACAAAAGGATGATGAGAACATGATTTGGTCAGCCTAAAGTACGGGTAACTGAGAAGTATGATGGGAGGAATGATCTGCGTGATCATTTGGCCAAATGGACTAAGGTATATGGAACATAGTCGTAGCCAGAATGGGTGCATTTATTCTATCACACTTTGGACGTAAATCCCTATGACTTGGTATTTGGAAATGGAGCTCTGCCACGAGACCGCAGAGTGGGATGTTTTAAGAGAAGGGTTCCTGAGGAAATTCAACTTTGAAGTCGAGTTCAAAATCATTGATGAGGCTCTGAAAGAGGTTAAGGTAGTGATATTCCGAATCTCACGAGATCCTTTGGAATTAGTTCAACCAGATTGGAGCACCTAGCTGTGCCATGTGTTTGAATGCTATACTATGACTACTGAAGCAAAGGATGAGAATCCAAGGAATATCAATATCCCAGAAGCAGAAGGTCATCGCCAGGTTGAAGGTCCACAGATAGAGAACTCAAATAACATCGTACCACTGAAGACTAGGCATGTAAACATTTGTACTAAAGCAGAGCGTAAATTCATGAAGATCAGAGATTATTGGGATGATACCATAGTGGATAAAGTTGTTGAGTTACTCTGCGAGTACCAGGAGCTTTTTCCTACAAAATGTTTGGAATTGAAAGCCATCATAGACTATTTGGGAGTGATGAAAATAACTCTGAAACTAGACGCAAAGCCTGTTAAGCATAAGGCATATCGCCTTAATCACAAATACAAGGAAAATGTCTGCTTGGAGATGGACAAGATGCTTGAGGCAGGTATTATTGAACCAATGGAGGAATCTAATTGGGTGAGCCCAATGGTAGTTCAGGAAAAGAAGCAGAAGGGAGAGATAAGGATTTGCATAGATCTAAGAAAGCTTAATGATTCCTGCATTCATGATCCTTTCTCGACACCATTTAGTGATGAGGTACTGGACAATGTGGGACGACAAGAAGCCTACTCATTTATTGGTGGGTTCTCTATATACCATCAAATCAAGATGGCACCAGAAGATAGGAGTAAAACAACCTTCACGACAGAATGGGGATGTTTTCACTACATAGTGATGCCCTTCAGACTCAAGAATGCGTCAGTGATATTCTCTCACGTAGTCATCATGGTGTTCAAATAATTTATTCACAAATTCTTGGAGGTATATTTTGATGACTAGACAGTGTTTTGGCTAGTAAAGCACCATGTAGCTAGTCTGCGCTTGATGTTGGATACATGTCAAAGGTATCAGATCGTGCTGAACCTGAAGAAGTGCTTGTTTTGTGTCCCCTTTGGGATTTTTCTGGGTCATGTGGTATGCAAGCAAGGAATCATGGTGGACCCTACCAAGATTGCAATAATAATCAATTTGGAAGCCCCAAGGAGTGTCAAATAGTTGCGCGCAACGCTAGGCCATACTAGATATTATCGGAATTTCAATAAGGCTTATGCTCAGATTACTGCACCCATGGAGAAATTACTAAAGAAGGATGGTACATTTTGTTGGGATGAAAAATGTCAGTACAATCTAGATGTCTTGAAGGAAAAAATGGCCACCGCACTGATATTGGTCTTCCCGGATTGGAAGAAGGAATTCCATGTGCACGTTGATGCCTTGTGTATTGCTTTGGGAGTAGTAATGACACAGGCTAGTGAAAGGGAGATGGATCATCCTATATAATTTGCGAGAAGAAAGTTGTCAAAGGCTGAAAAGAAATATTTGACAACAGAGTGCGAAGGATTGGCTATGATGTAAATGCTCCAAAAATTTAGACACTATCTTTTGGACGAACATTTCAAGATGTATACATACCATTCTACATTGAAGTATCTAGTCAATAAGCCTGTGTTGGCGGGGGGGGGGGAATATGTAGATGGCTGTTGTTATTCCAAGAATATGATTTTGAGGTAATTGTGAAACTAGGAAGGTTAAATGCAGGACCT
Organism: Pinus tabuliformis; assembly: GCA_031772625.1. Lineage (NCBI taxonomy): Eukaryota > Viridiplantae > Streptophyta > Pinopsida > Pinales > Pinaceae > Pinus > Pinus tabuliformis. The sequence continues at coordinate 1,998,520,169 of CM062817.1, forward strand.
GACCATCTGTCGTGCATTGAGACAGGAGAGGAGCCTACTAATTTGGAGGAAGGGTTGCCCAACGTGCAGCTCTTTGCGGTGCATGTAGCAAACAATCACTTTGTATATATTATTCATTTTTTGACCACAAGGACAACTCTAGAAGGCTACACCAGTTAGTAGAAAAAAGAGTTGGTAGTGCGTGCAGTTGATTTCTCTATAATTGTCGGACATTTGTATAAAATGGGATCGAATGAGATACTTTGATGATATGTGCTCAATTTTGAATGAAATAGTATCCTCGTTGAAGCTCACGGAGGAGCTGTAGGAGGGCACTATGAAGGATAGGAAACAACGCAGAAAATTTTGCGTGATGGGTTTTGGTGGTCGATGCTACATAAAGATTCTAAAGAATATTGTAAGGCATGCGATGCATGTCAAAGAATGGGCAGGCCATCGTGGAGGGATGAGCTGCCTCTGAATTCGCAGGTGTCATTGCAGCCATTTGAGAAATGAGAAATTGATTTTCTAGGACCAATTTAGCCCCCAAGAAAGAAAATAGGTGCACCCTACATCATCACTGTGACAGAATATTTGACTAGATGGGGGGAGTCACAACATGTGAAGGACTGCATAGGGGCAACAGTAGAAGAGTTTTTGTTTGACTATGTGTTGATCAGGTTTAGTTGCCCGAAGGTATTGATGAGTGACCACAGTACACATTTTATCAATGAAATTATCAATGTGCTAACAAAAGAGTTCCAGGTTTACCATTAGAAAAGTACACCATATCATCCTTAGGCCAATGGAACAATTGAGGCTTTCAATAAGATATTGGAAAATGCACTGACAAATATTTACAATGCGCAGTGGAATTGTTGGGATGTGTGTGTACCATTGGTATTATTGGCATACAGGACTACTTGCAAAAAGCTAAGAGGTCAGACGCCTTTTCGATTGGTTTATGGTGTAGAGGCTGTAATGCCTATGGAATATATCATGCCTAGTCTACACATAGTGACTTTCATAGGAATGGTGGACCGTGGAGCCTTAGAAGACCAGCTCGTGCACCTAATGGAGTGTTATAGACATTTTTGTGCCTTACAGCATTGAGCATGAAATGTCCATAATCCAAGGGATCCAAAGTCCCTAAAAGAGTTGTTCCTGCCCCTAAAGGAACAAGGTCAACCAATGACAACTTCTCCTAGAAGTTCTCCACCAAAAACAACTCAAAAACAATCAATTCAGGATCAATTCAGAAGCTCTTCTAGCTACCTGCGTTGCAGTGCACCCCAGTACACTAGCTGGGTGCGTTGCAACGCACCTAAAAGCACTACCAGGGTGCGCTGAGCGGGAAATGACAAATGGAAAACTCATTCAACGAGGTGGAAAGACCCTGGAAGCTTCCAGAATCTTCTCCAATGACGCTTGCCTCAATGAATTCGACTAGTGATGAGTAAGAGGCTCTCAACCTCCAAGTGGAAGCAAGAACTGACAGAGAGAAGCCACAAGTCAAAACATAAGCTGACTCATCCTCTCTGCTTACATCTATATATGGATCTCTCACCCCAGAGGTTCAGGAGGCTGGAATTTTGTACTTTGCAGAGAATTGTTGTTGGTTTGAGATTGAGATTAGTATATTGGGTGATTTATGCTTTGTTGGAGGAGAGGAAGGGATTCCTTTGCTGGGAGGTAGATGCTGGATCGGAACTCACTTGGTTGTATCTCCTCTTGGACTTTCTTATTCTATCAATAAACTATTTGAGTTTCTCCTACATGCTGTGTATCAATGATGTTTTGTTATGCTTACATGTTTAGCTTAATCTGATCTTGAGCTTTTTATGAATGTATATCTGTATCTTCGTGTAGTTTCTCTCTCTTGTGATCTTGCAGGAATTTGGTGAAGCTGGGCCGGTGAAGGAGCAAGGAGCTGAGAGCCACTGAAGAGAGGAGTGATTGGATCAACAAACTAGCGGAAGACACAGGTTAGTTACATCCTTTCTCCTCATTTACATTTCATAAAGAAGAAATACTCAATTAGTTTTCCTTGTTTGTTGCTAAGGCACTATCACACCTTAGAGTGGGATAGGGGCATTCTGAATGGATACTTTTCCCAACAACATGGAGCTCAAAGAATACAGGTTTTTGGCTAGATTCCATCAGCAAGTTCAGAAGGAATGAAAAAAATATTTGCATGATCGACACATCAAACTACGCACCTTCAAGGTAAATGACTTGGGTTTTATTATATGATATAAATGTTGATAAGTTTCTGGGAAATTTTTAGATGCACTGGCTGGGGCCATATGTTCTCAAAGAAATTACAGATGGTGGCACAGTTCAACGCACAAAGTTGAATGGAGAACCATTTCCAGGAAGGGTAAATGGAAGCCGGTTGAAGCCATACAAAGGGGATCCGACTCAATGAATACAAGATGACAAGACAGTCCTGGCACTCCAGGGAGCTACAAGGGAGTACAGGACTATAAACTACACTGCCAGTTGGTGAAACTACACGACAGAGGGGCTGTGCGAAACAGGGTGATGTCATAGTACCAAAAGGTGCGCAAAGGGAGTTGCGCTATGAGGGAAAATACAATGAAACATAGCTAGAAAATGACCATTACAGTCATTGTTCATGATTTGAAAGCTAGGAGACAGTTAAGAGGAGTGGGGGGAAGACATTTAAGTTGAAATATTTGAATATTTACTGCCAAATCTGCATTTATGGGTGGATTTTTGGGGGAACGGTCCGATTTGAATTCAAATTTTCCTATAAATTACATGTGGTTGTCCAACTAAGAACACTTTGCATCCTTAGAATTTTTGAGCTGTGTTGTCTGTTGTTTATGAATCCTCAGTTTTTTGCAGATTTGGTCACAAGCTTTGTGTCTAATACTTTACCTAAGGATACCCAGCAATTTATTCTTAGCACTATTTCAGACCAGGTGAGACTGTAAGCACCAAAGGAACTGTTGCCTCTAAAGGAGCGGCTCCAGAAGTTGTAAGCGTGGAGGCTCCAGCTCCTGTGCCTACGGCATCGAGGTTGCCTAGACAGAAGCCTACACCAGTGCATGAAAACCCCAAGCCAAAGAAAGACAAGAAGAAGCAGTTGATGCTAGTGTGTGAGTCGCCAAGAAAGAACTCTGCTACCCAAGCCCAGAAGAAAGATAAGCTGCTAGCAAAGGATAAGGAGAAGGTCGTAGATTTTCACATACTTGAGGAGGTGCCACTTGATGCCAAGATCAGGAAACTTGTAGTGGGTGTTCGCGATGCTAAGACAGAGGTGGCCCGAGTTCACTTTGACCTCAACCTGAAAATCACAAAATTGGAGCTCAAGTAACAGCCTTTGACCCTACCAGAAGTTAGGGAACAATGCAAAGCTACTGTTAAGGATGTAATAGCCACTATGGATGTTGTGGTTGTGTACTGCACAACATTGTTTGAGCAGGCCATGGAAGTAGTGATGGCCCTGCAGAAATATCCCAACCTACAAAGATTAAAAATAGAGACAAACGAGCTTCAGCAGTAGTATGAAGAAGTGTGAGTGACGGGGCACTCAGTGGCTATAGCACAGTGCCTCGCCAAGTTGCAAGAGGGGAAGCAACTCCTTACACAAGTGGAAGCAGCGCAGAAAAAAGAGGTAGTCCTTAAGGTGCAGTTGGATCCTTGGTTAGAAGAAGCCTACCAAGTCTCCACCAACATACAAGAAAAGCTGGTGAACCTATAGCTTACACAATAAAATATCAAATAGGATAGTGAAGGACCAACCATAGAACAGCTGGTCGAATAGGTGAAGCAAGCAACCATGCAGAGCGCGGCTGATGTAGCAGTGGTGCAGGTGGAACTAGGGGATCTTCGCAGCAAGATATCCGTGCTAGCTGAGTGACTCAAGGGCAAGTCATGATATTTTTGTTGGGGGCCTGTTGGTATGGGGTCCCCTGGGTCAGTTTTGGAGCAAAAGCACAAGTTTTTATGTAAAAATATGATAAGTTTCCACAAATTGTGGTCACGAAGTGCGTAGCTAGTTAAGAGTCAAAAGTGGTTTTACCCTTATTTTATGTAACTGGAGTCAGCTTTTGAAGATCTACCCATGGTCCACGAAACATGGGATTGTATAAATAGATGTGTCTTAGAGAGTCTATGGAAAGTAAGAAAGAAGAATTCTAGCACAGAGATAGAAGTCTTAGAGGAGGGAAAGGCTCTGCTACTGAGTGTGCAGAGGGCTAGAGTAGTTTTTGCAGCTGAGTGTGCAGACCCCTGCAGCTGAGTGCCTAGGGAAGTTTTGAGTCTATAAATCTTTGCTGAATATCAATAAAGAAGTTTGTTACAGAAATTCCTGTGTTTAGTCCCTTTACCTCTGTTATTTATGAATGCACTATATTCTGTGATGAATGATGGTTTTATAAAATAATGATGTATTGTGCGTGACTTTACTTAATCTGTATTGTTATCTGAACACAATTAACGTAAGTGAATACGCGAAGACCATACCACTTTCTATTAAAGTTATCGCACAATTAGGTAATTCTGAGTAACTATTGATCTAAGGGTAATCTAAAGCACACGTAAGTAACCAATTGACCTGTTCAGGGTTCGCAAAAGCAAATCATAGACCTTCACAAAGGTCTAGAGGCTGATTGAAGGAAGTAACAACAATAGGCTGTAGGAGCATAGAGATCTGCGCAAAGGTAGATATAGGTCGCCAAAAGGACATCACACTGATCTTTGGGTGTGGAAACTTGGTTCCAGTATCCCCTCATACTGCTTCAGGTGAGACTTCAATTCGAGCACTACAGATTGATGCCAAAAGGGCCAGTAGTGTAGGGATTTGTTTGGCGCAACTAACTCTGAACCTAGGTCAGGACCCCCTAAGTGAATAGTGATATTATTTCATCTTCTTGGAACTTGAAAAAACGTAGCACGTTTCTCTAATAAAATGTAAGACTATCAAGAGAGAGATATGATTACTCTCTCTTCATTTGATATATACACAAAAAAACTCAGAAATAGTACTAATAAAGTAAATTCAAGTAAGAAAAATTAAATGTGCTTTTACCTGATTGGAAAGAAGTACCTTGGAACATCTATTTGTGTTTTTTTGGTGATTTCTTCATTTTGTTTATAACCAACTTTGAACTTGATACCTCTTCTCCACACACTTAATACCATAAACCAAATTTGCATAATCTACTAAATTGTGTCGATTTTGCAGCTACCAAAAATCTAGATCGTTGCACTGTCTTGTCGCTTTTCATATTGCAATTAGACTCAAATGGTGGTTTGTCAATTATCATAGTTGGGTTTTTTAATATTTACAGGTTTTGATGAAGGTCAAAGCCTATGACTACGTTTGTCCTTTTTATCTTGCGCTACACCCTTATGCATGATCCCGTGGATCAAGAAAATGCTCAAAATTCAAAATTCTTGGATCATCTTGAAACTAGCGCCAAAGCATAGATCTCATCGCCCTAAATCCAATGCAATTCATTTCACTCAAATCTGACTTTGGATGCTCCCAGAATTGTGTTCTATTCATTTTGGGAAACAACTAAAAAAAAATTGAGTTGCAGGAATGCCTAGTCAGCAGTCTGTATGCTGACTAGGTCATGACTTGGAAAATTGACGAGTCCTTCATCAACCAATGAATGGTTGACAATTGGCATCATTTGACTGGTTGAAAAGTAGTCATTTTTATTGGTCAATTCTTTTTTTGTGTTGTGGAGGGCCAATGAGGGAGTGCCACGTGGCCTCCTCATGGTGGAAATTTTTTTGTGAGGCTAAACAACCTCCACAGGGATCAAAACCATTACCTTTCAACAATCAACAAAGCTTTTTACCAATCTAGCTGCATTTCTCCTGGTTTAATATAGTCCCCAAAACTATATTTAAAGTTTATTGGTGCATAATTGGGGAAAGGGGTCGAGCTAAGCCCTACTCCTCGCTACTCTAGTCCCATAGAACCATAGGCGAGGATCAAGGTCTAGGCCTTAGCTCAACCCATGGTCCCATGCATCTTTCCAGGAGAACCAACATATAACTATGGGTGCAGAAGAAGAATGGGGCCAACCCCCAGTCATATGACCCTCATATGACCACACCAGGGGCACAAAAATCCATTAGTGCTCGGGGTAGAAGATTCATCACCCAACACAGTCGTATGGTGGCACATGACCAAGATTTTTGGAACTCGAGACTAAGGTGAATTTTAACTGTCCTACAATTGTGACTTCCAATTATGAATGTAGGCCAGATTTGCACGTAGTTTCCACATTCGGGGTGCACATGTCAGGTTTAGGTCGAATTGTATGATTATTAACAATAGAATTGGGAAAAAACTTGAAACAATGATATTTTACTCAAGGTTTGAGCAAATGAGGTGCAAAAAGAGTCAAAACAAGGGTTTTCGATAGTGATGGATCCATTGGAGACATCATTTTTGCTGTTTGAGCTTTGTAAAAGCCTATAATTATACTTTTGAGTATGAAGTTAGATCTCTTATCCAATTTTTACTGCAAAATTTTAAAACTAACTTTATTCAATTTTCTTTTCTGATCTTCCAAATCGTAGAGAGCACAAGAAGAGAGCATACTCAACAATATTGAAATAATTTATTCATTTGGAATGTGAAATTTAAAAGACAAAATGAAAGGATTCAATCTCTAACTTCAAATTTTGGCACTCAAAACTCTGTTTGTTCTCCTTCTTCACAAATGTTCTTTATCTTTCTACACTTTCCTGCAAATGATTAGTGAGTGGGGTTGCTCTTACTGCACCACCAATAAATAGAATTGAAAATAAAATGAAATATATCTTTAAAACTTAAAAAAGGTATCACGAAACTTGGTTTCATTCATTGATTCTACCCTACTCTACGCTACTAGAAATAAATAAATTATTTCCAGTGTATGCATATTTCTAGTGTAACCATGTGCGTAACAAGAGTAAAACTAGCAATTGCACCAAATGTTGCAAAGGAAACGCCGTAAGGCATAAATTTGAGAAAAATCATGATATATAAAAAAAATCATTGAAGATAGAAATTAGTAAACAAATTGTCATTCAAGCTACAAGATAAATACAAATCACTTACATTATATGAAATTGACAAATTTTATAACCTTTCCAAAATAGGTTGCCTCTTAATGTTCGAAGATGCTCTTTCAAGTTCCAATAGAACCCTTGTTACTTGGGGGCTTGCTTAGGTCAATAAGTCATTTGCAACATTTGTTTCAAGTGCGTTAAAGGTCCATGCCCACCCCTTGGAAATTATTTGTGCTATACGGGGTCCATAATTATCATAGGCATGGTTGATCGAAGTACGGCTAAACATTTTACATCTTTCAAAGTTGTTTGATGAGGGGTAGGCTAGAGTGTCAGTCGTATTTGACGGCTAAATTGTCACACGACGCACAATCTACTCGTCAAATTCCAACCATGGGACAAAGTAAGAACAAAGTTCAAGTCAATTATCTCTTTTATTGCTTAATCCTACCATCGATGTAAGTTCTGAAAGTAAAGGGAAGGGAATTTCGTTTGCGTGTTTGGTTGAACTTGACAGTACGTGAAAGAAATTTTCTCTTTGACCTTCACGTAAAGGTGGAAGTGTTTTAGTGTCAAATGCCCAAAAAATTCCTTTCATTTCCATTAAAGAAATAAACGACTGAAACGGAGGTGAAAAGGGTAGTTTGCAAGTAAAAAACCCGCATTTAGAAGCAACTTATCCCATGTTGAAATGATTTGTTTGGATAACTAGATCTGATATGTACCGTGCATTGTCAATATAGGAAGTCTAAGTGAATGAATTCATCGAAGTTTCCTTTCTCATGAATGAAAGCCACCTTGCAAAATATTTCTTTATATTCTTGGTATAATCATTGGTTATGTTTAATATATAAAAGAAACCTAAAATGGACAAATTTAAAAAATTTGAGAGGTTATTATTTATCCATTTAAACTTATTATTTTTCACATCCCTCTATATTAAATGTTTTTTTCAATTAAAAATAAAAGGCATATATGTTATTTTGAATTTGATATGGAGAGAACTGTTGTGGGGAAAAATGCCTATGCAGGACGATCCTATCCACCTAAGGTGTGACAATGCCTTAGCAACAAACGAATACAGCTATACTGGTTTCTTCCTTTATGAAATGTGAAAGAAGAGAGATCAATAGACTTACCGGTGTCTTCCGTTTGTCCCTCGAACCAATCTCCCCTTCTCTTTGGGTGTTCACATCTACTTGTCTCCTTGCTTATCCAGCTACAAGTTCCTGCAAGATCACAAGAGAACAGCTACTTGCAACAAGAGAAGAACACTACACAAAGATAGATACTCACATTCATAACTAGTTTAGGATTAGAAATAAAACAAATACACTAATACATTCATACATCAAAATACATCAGCATATAGGAGAAACCAAGATAGCTTTATTGATGAATAACAAGGTTCAGGAAGAGATACAACCCAGAGGGCTCCAATCCAGCATCTCCTTCACAGCAAATGGAATTCCTATCTTCAGCCCCTTCAAAGCATTAAGCACCCAATGATTCCAGTCTCAAACCAACAGCAATTCTTTGCAATAATAAAATTCCAGCCTCCAGATCTCATGAAGGAGAGATCCATATATAGATGTTTGGAGAGAGGATGAGTCAGCTTGAGATCTGACTAGTGTCCTCTCCATCTATCAGTTCTTGAGTCCACTTGGAGGTTCTTGCTTCCACTTGGAGATTTGGAACCTCTTACTCATCACCAGTCGAATTCCCTGAGGCAAGTGTCATTTTGGAAGCTTCCTGGGTCTTGACACCTTGAGAAATGAGCCTGCCACTTGTCCACTCTCGTTCAGCGCAGGTAGCCTTTGTTCCAGTTGACATTCAACGCAGGTAGCCAGTGTTGGCTTTGACATTCAGTGCAGACAGCTATTGTAGCCACTGAAATGATCCTGAATTGACTTGTTTCTGAGCAGTTTCAGGTGGAGAACTTTTGTGAATTGCTGTGGTTTGTTAGCCTTGTTCCTCTAGGGGTAGGAACAACATGTTTAGGGAATTTGGATCCCTTTGATTATGGACATTTCATGCTCAATGCTGTAAGGCACAAAAATGTCTATAACAGTTGCCCCCTAAAGTATGAGGCTGTTTATCGGGCGAAATGCTTTATCAGGGGGATTCGAAGTTCATCCAATGCTGAGAGGAGACCTGTAATACAATACAATACAATACATTATTTTTCATATGTTTTCATGATCTAGCTGAGGCGGGCATTCCCATGCTCAGTTTTATAAATTCATTTTCCTGTACATAGAGCAGACAATCGTCTGATGGTAGACTGATAATTTTGATGAAATTATCATCCTTTGAGTAGGATGATTATCTGCTGCAATGATGTACATGTCAATGTCTTTATCTTTCCTGAATATATATCGCAGCCTGGATGGATGAAACTAGATCCGGGGTCTTCAAACTCGTTCGATCTTCACTCTAAGTACAAGTCGATCCATGTGAGAATTGTTCTGAAGTCGAACATGGAAAGACATCGCTTGATTACCGGTCAATGATGTAAACCGTTAACAAGCACGAGAGGAATCACTGATAATGATAATGACCCTCAAGGTACTGCAGTACAATTCACGTGGTGTGAATAAAGGACTTGGCGTCGAACACCACGCAAAATCTTTCGGTCAAAGGTCATTGATGTATACCTGTCGCCGGAAGTGAGAAACTTGCCATTGTGGCATGCAAGCTTCAAAGTACTGAAGGGGTTGTTCCTAGATCAACTTCTTTGATAATGAGCTGATGTCGAAAAGAAGCGATTCGTCACAGGAGGGCCTTAATGAATCTCACATCAGTGACACGGAACGGAGCTAATGATTTTAATGGAGGTGAAAACGATCTGTGACATATGATTCAGGGTGGCGGTCATGAATGGATGAAGGATAATGTATGGCAGTGGATGGGACACGGTTGACTCTTTCTGAACGACTTCTCTTGAACATATGGCGACACTGATGCGATGGATCGGTAGCATTTCCCCAAATATGGATGGTATGGCGAGACCATGGTGATGTGACCGGTGAATGAAACAACCCAACCCGATTGTGGTACGGAGGAAAAGTGTCATGTTCAAGAGCGACTTGCTACCATCAAAGTTTTCCTTAGTTTCTCCCAATTTTTCCCCAGTCATTGCTGACCAGTACCTCTTTGTTTTTGTCAAGCTTGAGGAGGATAACATATGCTTGTTCTATAACCTGCCCTTCGGGCAAGCCCATCGCTATGTTTTAACGAGCCTAGCGATAGTGAAACTCGTTCTCGTCTAAAGACAAGTTTGTCGCTATTTAATGATTTTAACTAGTCTAACGACAAGGATAACTCGGTCCTTTTCATTTTTAGAGAGTCTGAAAAGGTACATAAAGTCAACTCCAAAATTCCTTTTTTGTCATCTAATCCCTTAAGTCCGAAAAAGTATAAAACAATACAGAAGGGATGATTTTTCGATAGTTTTAACGAGCCGAATAAAACAAGCGCTCGATCTTTTTGTGCAATTATCCCTCAGGTCCAAAAAGATTAAAATCTAGAGGAGGGATAGCTCTTCCTGTCCTTTAACGAGCTGGAAGGCTAAAACTCGGCAATCTTTTCATATTTTACGAGTCAATTGAAAAGAGCTTAAAGGAGACTCGTCTTTTGAGGAATGAGTGATAAACAGGGATAGCAGCTGATTCCAGGTACAGGTTGGAATTTTCCAATCACGGCAATGTCACAAGGATGGCTAGGTGAAATCACTCTTTGCAGATGTTCCTCAAAATGGGTAAACAATCATATGGAGGTGAACGATCGGCCAAATGAAAAGTGGAGGTGATGGTGCAAACACGACCAAGGCTTTAACGGCTGATGATATTACATTCACAGTGGTTATTTACCAGGATAGTTCATTTTTTAACGAGCTTAAACGCGGGTGGAAACATTTGCTCGATCTTATGTTTATTTTTTAACGAGCATGAACTATGTGCTAAAACTACTCGGATCTTGCGTTTATTTTTTAACGAGCATGAACTTTATGCTAAAACAGCTCGATTACCCAGTCATATGATCAGAGTGTCTCATCAAGATTCTATTTTTTATGGAGCTTCATCTCACTAAGCTTTGCTCCTTATCCTTTCTTTATGCAAGTTAGGAAACGGCTAACCCAAAAAACAGATAAATAACCGCTCTTTGCTTGCACTCCAAAAGGTTTGCATGCCCCCAGGTATAAAGTACGATTTCAAAGTTACCTCTACTTCAATTCCGTCAAAACTTTCGTTTCACTGGGAGAGGCCTACCTCTTTCAGGTTACCCAAAGATTGTCTCGTTAATCTTTCAAACAAAACACTTCCTCGGCAATGTCTACCGAAATAGACAAAGGTGAGTGACGATTCTTGTCAACTCACATAACTTTGACAAAAGAATCTTATTCTAGAATAACCCCTCTTCCTCTACGGACGGGGTACAGACTAGTCATATTCTCCCGCGGAAACCTACTCTATACCTAAAGTTTCCCTGCCGAAGCAGACCAAGACGCATGCCCCCTGGGTTCCAGTCATATCCTCCCGGATTACTCGCGCTCATCAGGAGGATGGACCGTGGGTTGAGACACTTCTTGCATGAATAGACCATTTAGGGATGGTACATGACTATTTGCGATGCGTGATCCGGGAAATGAAAGTTGGTCCACGAGCTTGACCACTCTTCCTTCATGCGGAAAACACATTACTCTAAAGAGTGAGGAGACAATAGCTCCCATGCAATATATATAGTCTCGTCCAAGGAGTAGGTTATAATCCAAGGGTCCTTGAACGACCATCACGTTCATTTGAACGGTCTTCCCTTTCAATGTTATAGGCACATTGGGGAGGATCCCTAAAGGTCAACTGGTTCCTTTATCAAAACCTGATAGATTTCTCATCTCAGGTAAAAGCGCTGGCAAACCAAGCGCTTTCCAAGCAATAGAGGAAAGGATACTCACAGATGCCCCCTCATCAATGATAGTGTCAGCCATTACCATTCTATATATTTGAACGATAATTCTGAATGGTATACTTGCTGGCAACCGGGGTCTGCCTAGTTGGTTCCAATCAAAGGACACAACCAGGTTGCTTGGTGGTGGGACCGAATAAACGGTCGGATATCGCTCTGACGAACTTCCTTCCTGCGATAAAGGAATGGGGGCATTGCCCCCTTGTTCATCAGAGTCAGTGTTGATGAAGAGAATTTGGACGGTGTCATCTTTATTCTCCTCTGTGATGGTATCATTCGAAGATAGAGCCTCTGAAGGCAAACCGGGTCAACTGCCGTATCAACCTGTTGACTTTCATCAGGCACGGATCCAGACGGTTTATCTTCAATGATAGGTGCTTCGGCTGACCATCTGGGCGGGTCAGCCGGGTTCTCAACTAGTGAAGGACTTGGCAGGAGTTTTTGATATCCAGGAGGAAGTTGCGCTCGTAAAATCGGGCGATCTTCCAGAACTCTTTTAGCCTCGTCTAAGAAGGGACAACGGTGGATGGCGTGATCGCCTTCACACAGTTTGCAGGGAAATCTAAGTTTCCCTCTCTGTCCTGTGGCTTCACTTTCACTAGTCGACGGTGAGCAGTCAACATGGCTATCAGAGGTTGATGCTACCGAATTGTGCAAACAGGGAGACCAGTCCCTTAGTATTCGAGGGATACAGGGACAATCTCTATGGAAATGGTCTCCCTTGCATATGACGCATGGCGATTTAGGCCTTGTCAGTGTTGTGTGTGGATTTTTGTCAGACGACACTTGTTTGCCCCCAGTCGCCTTTGGCTCCTTCTTCTTCTTCTCTTTCTTCTTCTTTTCCTTCTTCTCCTTAGGAACCTGGTTTTTTGTTTTACCAGTTCCGTCAAGCGAAGAAGAAGGAGGAGAGGAAGATGAAGTAGAAGGTTGGTGGGCAACTCTAGTTTGGTGTAACTGTTGACTCGACTGTTCAGGAATGGTGGTGTTCTGAACGACATTGGTTGAAAAGAGCCAAACTGGCAGGCCAATTGTCAGCCCTGGAAGCGCCAATGTGGCCATGTGGGGCGCACCAACATCTCCCCAAGAGGAGAAGGGACTAGGATTTCCACCAAGGGGAATTCCTTGGTTGGTGTGCTCCATTTTTTCAACCTAAAGATCAACGCAGGAATAGGGGTGATTGTTCCGTTTAAAATAAATTTTAACGACGCTTTAGACACAACTTTCTTTTTCAGTTTTAAAGAGTCGAGAAAAAGCTAAAGATGACTCTAGTCTCCTTCGATGTTTTAACGAGCCCGAAGTGTCAAATGCTCGGATGGACTTTTTCTGTTATAGAGTCTGAAAAAGGCCAAAAGAAACTGCTCTGGAGTTCTAGGCAGAGGGTGTGCCAAACTTTTCGCAAAACCACAGAATACTTTTTAAGGTACGGGCGGTCGATCTTCGTGAATGCTGTGTTCACTGCATTGCGATCAGTAGGGCGGCCGAAACGGCTTCCTAAGGATAAAGGATATATGCCTATAGGGGTCTCCCAATATATACGCGACGGTACGTGGGAGCACAATCCGTACTAGCGCTATCGTCCCTCAGGAGGAATCACCCACCTTCCACGAGATCGACAGTCACTAGGCTTAACGACGCCGGAACACGTCTCTAGCCTAGACCTCTATGTTGTGCGCTATGTTACAAAGTGTTGTTAAGTTCATTCAATTTATTTAGGTTGATCTTTTTAAAGTTTGCCTTTCAAGGTTCACCATGAGATGTATGATACAAATTCCTAAATGCAGTCTAAAGATGATAAGCAAGCTTTATATCTTTTCAACTTTGAAAATCCTAGCTACTAAGGGAAAAGAAAGACACCATCTTTTCTCAAAGAGAAATCAGCACACTCTAATGCACTTTTCCTAAATCCAACATGCAAACTATCAAATGCAAAATGCACAATGCAGGTGTTTGTTTTCCGCTTTCTTAGTATTGATGCCTACAAAGAAATCTTTTTGTACAACTTTGAATTTGCTTTTAAATGATCAATACAAACAAGTTCACTTTTCGAAATCAGAGAATATAGAAGAGATTACAACACTTAACGATTTTCGAAATAAAGACTTGTTTTGACACTTAAAAGAGACAAATTCAAACCAATAAGCAAAAGTAAATGTATAATCAATCTGCAAACAGCCAATGAACTCTCTTCTAAGATCACAATCAATCAGATCTGAATCAAAGGCTACAGGATGACTATTTTACTCATGCAAAGGAAAACTGTAAATGACACCACAAACACATAAAAACACTCACAGTATTTTTGTACAAAAGGAGGCGGAATGTAAGCAGAGAAAAGGGGTTATCTGACTGGTACCTATGCTGGTTAAAGGCTGCAAAAAACAGAGATCAAAATAGGGCAACAGAGAGCAGAGAACCCCAGCTGCACAAGGCCAAACTGGTTCAGCGCAACCTCAACACTGAGGATTTGACATTCAACGTAGGTAGCCTTCACGGGACCTGCGTTGAAATGCAGACTGCCTTCACAGCAGTTGCGCTGAAGGAGAAACTCTCGTTTCTCCTGGGTTCTGGGTCACAAATTGCTCAAAAATCAACAGTTTCAGGCCAAATCAGAAACACAAGCAAGGTATAATCAAAGGGATGCTTTGAAAGCTACTAAGATCTATCACAAGGATCATCAAATCATTTGTGAACCCATTGTTCAGATCATAGACAAGTCCAACAACTGGATCAAAGCAGCAACTTTCTACTTTGCATCCGGGAAAGATGCAGTTCGATTGTTGCTGTCAAGTCTATGAAGTAAGCAAATGACAGAAACACAAATAAAATTACTAAACAAATCTTCTCCAGCGGAGTCGCCAATTTGTTGTGGGGAAAAATGCCTATGCAGGACGATCCTATCCACCTAAGGTGTGACAGTGCCTTAGCAACAAACGAATACAGCTATACTGGTTTCTTCCTTTATGAAATGTGAAAGAAGAGAGATCAATAGACTTACTGGTGTCTTCCGTTTGTCCCTCGAACCAATCTCCCCTTCTCTTTGGGTGTTCACAGCTACTTGTCTCCTTGCTTATCCAGCTACAACTTCCTGCAAGATCACAAGAGAACAACTACTTGCGACAAGAGAAGAACACTACACAAAGATAGATACTCACATTCATAACTAGTTTAGGATTAGAAATAAACCAAATACACTAATACATTCATACATCAAAATACATCAGCATATAGGAGAAACCAAGATAGCTTTATTGATGAATAACAAGGTTCAGGAAGAGATACAACCCAGAGGGCTCCAATCCAGCATCTCCTTCCCAGCAAATGGAATTCCTATCTTCAGCCCCTTCAAAGCATTAAGCACCCAATGATTCCAGTCTCAAACCAACAACAATTCTTTGCAATAATAAAATTCCAACCTCCAAATCTCATGAAGGAGAGATCCATATATAGATGTTTGGAGAGAGGATGAGTCAGCTTGAGATCTGACTAGTGTCCTCTCCATCTATCATTTCTTGAGTCCACTTGGAGGTTCTTGCTTCCACTTGGAGATTTGGAACCTCTTACTCATCACCAGTCGAATTCCCTGAGGCAAGTGTCATTTTGGAAGCTTCCTGGGTCTTGACACCTTGAGAAATGAGCCTGCCACTTGTCCACTCTCATTCAGCGCAGGTAGCCTTTGTTCCAGTTGACATTCAATGCAGGTAGCCAGTGTTGGCTTTGACATTCAGTGCAGACAGCTATTGTAGCCACTGAAATGATCCTGAATTGACTTGTTTCTGAGCAGTTTTAGGTGGAGAACTTTTGTGAATTGCTGTGGTTTGTTAGCCTTGTTCCTCTAGGGGTATGAACAACATGTTTAGGGACTTTGGATCCCTTAGATTATGGACATTTCATGCTCAATGCTGTAAGGCACAAAAATGTCTATAACAAGAACAAGTTGGACCAAATTGGAGGGTCGAAAGAACCGGATCTGTTTCAAAATGGGGAAGGCAAACCGTGAAAGCAATTTCATATGAAATATTCAAAATAAGGCAATGCAAATAATGAAAGCATTTTCATATGAAACATTTTAGGATCCATCTTTAGAGATCTATAAGAAAATTTCTCAAAAGAAACTGTGGCAAATATAGTCAAATCTCGTCTTCTACATCGTAGCGAATTCTACACAGGACATTAGTAGTCCATCATATTGTAATGTGGCATACAAAATGTCTTCAAGGTATACAATGTGTTCAATTAGTCGCCCATCATATTGTAATGTAGCATACAACATGTTTTCAAGGTATACAGCATGTCCTCCTACTTGTCTCGCTCAATTAGCAGCCCATAATATTGTAATGTCGTATACAACATCTCTTCAAGGTATATAATATGTCTTCTTTTTGGGAGCTATGAGCTAATAGCTATTCACTTAACATAGAGAAAGAGGAGAAGGTTAATATACGGTGTGATATAGTGTGGAAAATAAAATTATAACAACATTTATTTTTTACTTTTTTTTGTCATATAGTTATATGCATATGCATTTATATATTTTTTTGTTATTACTTAATGTTATGTGACATCTTCTCCTAATGACCTATAAAATACTTGGCGATGCAATAAATTATGAATAGAGTTTAATATCATTTGTTCATTTTCAACTAATAAAATATAATCATTTCTCTATTTTGAGAATAAACTCAGTTTCAAAAGTAAATCTTCAATATTATTATTATTGATATATGTTAAATTTAACAATATTTCTGGCTTTTAATTCTAACTCAAAACCTAAAGAACTATAATATAGGATATAGGATGCAATAGGTATGGGGAAACAATGAACTTTTCAACTTACCTGTAGGGTGGGAATCCCATGCCCATTACAAAGGAAATATCAAGGACTGAATGAGAAAACATACTATAACAATTAGTTCGGTCCTAAAAAAGTGGTATGAAATAAAATAGAAATGAAGAAAATGTTTCCAAATAATACTACAACAGAAGTAAAAATTAATTTTCTATTGACAATCAAATCAGTGATGCTCCTCGACTTCTCAATATATTTCTTGATTTCAGGGTCTGGAGGGCCTTCCGTCTATCATCATACAAATAGAAACCTTTACACGTTTTCTCACCTGCAGAAAAAGTGCCATATAATTACCAACTAAAGAATAAAACAGAGTATTGCACACAAAAAAAATCACAGAATGAAGCTAGCAGCGACAATATATATTTGATTTTAATTCTATAATGAAAAATACATTTTCTTGAGAAAGAAAGAACTATAATATAGGATATAGGACGCAACAGATATGGGGAAAAATTAACTTTTCAAATTACCTGTAAGGTATGCCAATTACAACGAAAATATCAAGGTCTGAATCTTGAACCATGATTTCCTCACCTAAAACTCGACAATCTTCATTCACATTTGGAAAGAATACCATCTCAACTATATCCTTATCCATCAAGGAAATTGGCTGCCAAAAAGTGAGAAAACATACCATAACAATTAGTTCAGTCCTAAAAATGTGGTATGAAATAAAACAGAAATAAAGAAAATATTTCCAAATAATAATGTACTGCAACAGAAGTAAAAATTACTTTGCTATCAACAATCAAACCATCCATGCTCCTCAACCTCTCGATATATTTCTTGATTTCAGGGTCTGGAGGGGCCTTCCATCTATCATCATACAAATAGAAACCTTTACATGTTTTCTCACCTACGAAAAAAGTGCCATATAATTACCAACGGAGTAGTCTACCTAGGCGGAGGAATTGCTGGGTTTCCATCGCCGCCCAGAAAAACATCCAGCTCCAGCCGTCAGCAATCCCTCTGCCACGCTCCCCTAGCTCTACCACCCTCCATCCACTACTCCACATTTATTTCCTGACAGAATCGCCGCCGCGTAGAGTTAATACAATTTCCAATTCGAATTTGGAAACTACGGGTTGCTCGCCCAACCAACTCGAGGCGGCCTCTGTAGCTCACTCACTTTCCTCCTCGACTTGGCGCACCTCACCTGTAGGAATTTTGATTGAAGCTGTTTACTGGAAACCCAATCTAAAATCTGTGCCATCATTGTTTCAACAAAATGGGGAGGATCTGTCCCATACATAATAGGAAAATATTAACTTCAGAGAGGGTTTGATCCAGGGAAACATGTCAGAGATCGAGGTGAAGGTGGAGAATATGGCTGTTGAATTTCAATAGTTTCAGACCCAAATTCCATCAGGTGAGTTGAATTTCCATGAGTTTACCTACAAAGTTTAAAGATCAACCGCTAAAATTAATGGGGGCTTTAAATTTCCGCTGCTGGAATTGTGTTTTGGATTGGTTTCTTGTTTAAGCATTGGGGTTTCTATTGTTTTTGGGAAAATTCGGGCTGAAATTGAAGAATTCTGGAGGTATGGGCAGGGGAGAAATTGCTTACTTAATAAGCAATTGAAATTTCAAGTTTCTCGCTGGCTTTAAAAGATTAGGTTTTTTGGGTGTGCTTCGTTTACGTTTGAATTACGTCTCCGATATGTTTTGGCTAAAGGCTTAAGGATTTGTTATCTTACGTTAAACTGTGACTTAGGGTTGTGGAATTGAAGGGTTTTATTTTTTCATTATTTCTGTGGGTAAATTAGCTGCAAGTCCGTTCACTTCTGAATGCTGCCATTTTGATTTATGCAAGTTTATGGTTGAAAATTATTTAAAATTGTCGAAGGCTTCGTAGTGGAAATTATGATTTTGAGTATTTTGAGCTGAAGACCTAAGGATCCGTTGATTTTTGCGATGGTAAGATTCGCTTGAATTTCTATTTCATGTTATAGTCTTCCATTTGGGACGTCTTTTGTTTGTTTGTTTGGTTAAATTCCCTTTTGTGCAAGACCCTTATGGGACAGGAACTTGGCCTCCTCTGCCTCATACCTATGATAAACCGTCTAGACACAGTTAACAATGAAATGTCACAACAGAGTACAATTTACCTGCACAATGTTCTTCGGGTGAATAGAACCAAAGCCAATATAATGAAAATTCAGTTTATCATAGTAACCCACTTGACTGTTTGTATTTGTGAACTTTGCTTAAAATTGCTTTCATTTTTCGTGGTTATCTTAAACCATATAGTTTCCGATATTTTTGGTTTTTGGCTTTCTTGTGTTAGATTTGTATCTTTCAACTTAATGGATTAATTTTTTTTCAAGATGGAGGCTTTTGTGATTTGAATTGAGTTGAGCTTTATTTTCTGGTATCATCGCATTGAAATTCTTTGTCAATATTTCAAACCATCAAGTACAGTTTATCCTTATAATTAATTTCTTTTTGGTAAAGCTCCTTGCGGCTAAAATATGTTACCTACTTATTCAGCTGATGATGACAAATATTTTTCCCTGACAACCTTCTATATAGTGTTGTTCCCAATTTCATTTGGTGGATCATTTGTGTTAGACAGGGTGGTTTTCAAATTCATTTGATGGAGCCTTCGCTTTGGATTTGAAATGCCCTGGCTCTTAAATTTTGGATGGATTGTCAAATTAATCTCATAAAATGATGATATTGTTGGCCGTTAAAGAAGTGTTTCAATGTACTTTATTGTAGCAAGCATTTAATTGATCTCGAATATCAAAATTATCTAAATGTGATAAAATCTTCAAGGACAGATGTAATGTTGAACTAGCACTAAGGCAGATTATTCTATAGTCGAATGAATTTGCTACAAGGTTGCAGAATTTTATTTAATTTTCAGAATTTTCTTTAATTTTCAATTTACCATCCCACGATCCATCATTGAAAATGCAGTGGTTCTGGCCCACTTGAAGGAAATAAAGATTGAATTTCAACCAGCAGATTGAGTGGGCAGTGTAAGGGAACCAGCACAAATTTTAAATCATTGGTTGAGACCTTATATGATTCAAAGCGTCAAAAGTCCTTGACTTGCAAGCTTTTATGGGGAACTTTTGGAGCCACTCCAAGAAAGAGGGTTCAGATGAGCAAACAAGAACCCAAGTTGAGTGTAGTAAAAGGAAGAGACTATTAGTTGTCGATGGGAATGAAAGACGAAGGATAATTTCTTCTCTTACTGATGAGCTCTCCATTAGGATTCTTTCCAGGGTACCTCGTGGATGCTATTCCAACTTGAAATTGGTCTGTAAAATGTGGAATCACGTATTAAGGGATTCAGAAATATTCGAATTAAGAAAAGAGATCGGTTTCTCTGAAGAATGGCTATACATTTTGATGAAAGACGAAGAGGAAAAGCTCATCTAGAATGCTTTGGATCTGTTATCAGGTAAATGGCACAGTTTGCCAACTATGCCGACTTTTACATATGAGGAGGAATTCAATGAAGCTACGAGATGGAGTTTATGGAATGCAATGGAAGCATCGAGTTACAGGCTAACAGGTTTTGTGAGGGGCTCGTTTGGACGGAAAGATTCTGTAGATAGAACAACTTTTTGTGGTTGTGTCGTAGGGGCCATTAATGGATGTCTCTATGTTTTGGGAGGGTTTGATAAAGCATCTGCTCTCAAATCTTTCCTGAATAGGGCTTATATATTTTTATATATGGTTTAATATGTGTTATTTCCATTAAACAATCTGCTTGAGTGGAAGACGAAAGAGTACAATGGAAGCAAGATTAAAAAAAATATACAAGACCAATCAACAACTACAAGAGGACCCAAGTGCATTAGATAAATTTTTGTGGAAAAATATTGTAGTATCGAGATCACCTATATTTATGTAAGAGTTTCCAACTCAAACAAAGGTACACTTTTCATATAGGAGACTCAAGGTTCTTGAAAACTTACTACAAGATCAAGAAGGATTTTCTGGGAAGGTTTTAAAAGTGATGTTCAAAGGTTTGTGCTTAATTTTTTGGTTTTACAACATAATAAGAGAGATACAATCAAGTCACCAAGTCTCCTATAACCATTATCCACACTAAATTTCTAGGAAGAAGTTTCAATGGATTTTATTTCATGTTTACCAAATTTGAAGGAAATAATGTTATCATGGTAGTAGTGGAAGAACCAACAAAGTATTTCTATTTATACTATCTTTCACATCTTTTTAAAGCAAATACCTGTGGGATTAATGAAAATAGTTCAAAAACTACATGGAATCCTTGAGACTATATTGTAAGTGATGGGGATTCATTTTCATTGGAAACTTTTGGTCCAAAATATTTTCTTGTTTGGGTGTTCAATTGGCTCAACTCGTCGTATCATCCTTAAACCAATGGGAAAACTAAGGTTGTGAATAAATGTTTAGAATGTTATCTTCATTTCTTTGTATCTGATAAATAAACACAATGGGTCAAGTGGTTTACTTTGGCAGAATGGTGTTACAACACATCCTTACAAACTTCATAAAAATGTCTTCATTTATGTCACTTTATGGATATCATCCTTCATCCATCACATCACCCTAGAAAGGGACTCTAAAGGTTCTATAAGTGCATGACCAAATAGGGCACCGACAAGAGGTCTCAAAATATTGAAGGACAACTTAGTTATAGCACAAAATAGGATGAAACAACAAATATATCAATATTGCAATGAAAGAGAATTTGAAGTAGGGGATTGGGTATTTTTGATGCTACAACCATATAAACAAATGTCCCTCAAGCAACAAAATAAGGACAATAAATTAACATTTAGGTGTCATGTCCCCTATAAGGTGTTGCAAAGGATGAGAAGTATGGCTTACAGATTGGAGTTTACTCCATATTCACATGTATATATTATCTTCCATGTTTCTATGTTTCCACAATTGCAGTTACTAGATATTTATCTCCTAACAAATTGTAGTTTATTTGTCTTTTGTTAATTATTAATGGAAAATAACTATAAATTCATTGATTGCAATCTCCAAAGCAAAAATGTTGCTAAATATAAAAATTGGAACTTAGAAATATGCACACACACAACAAAAATTGACATCGTTGTTTTTGGACAAATGTCCCTGGAAAAGCTGTGAAGGGAAAACTAGTGCAATAGATGATGGTTATATTATTATAAATTCTTCAACAATTCAAGAGTACAATGATATGATTACCTCTCACTAACAAAGATTCATTTAATGCTGGAAAAATAAACTGGAGATAAATTGTCTCCCTCTGCAATCAACTTACCCTCCTACTAGCCACTCGCACTCCCTTTTTGGAACTCGCACTTCCTCCTGGAATGTGCAGATCTGGCTGAGGAAAAATTTTACAACCCCATAATCACCTTCCAGCAAATTTTTTTGCCTCCTTCTGCTTCTGAAACCCATTCACTTTGCCTATGGGATACTGATATAGAAACTAGCAATTGAAACATTGATTCTCCAGCAACTCGCACTGGGAAATTTGGTTACTCGCACTAGTTGTAGCGGCCTCCTTTATAGATGAATTTGACCTCCTCTTCCTGTCTCCCAGACACTAGAAAACACTGAGGAAAATTCCTCCAAACTCTTGCTCTCAAATCTTTGTTTATCCCTTTGTCTCTGATGCTTCCCTAGCTTCAATTGTGCCCTTGGTGAATAACTACATTTGGGTAGCCAAACTGCTCACCAAATACTCTATGCACTCCCCAATCCCCTAGACCCACTCTTATAATCTCTTGTTGGAGTCTCAACTGCCATGATTACATCTCAATTAATGCTAAAATCAATTTGAATTCATCATAGAAGCCTCCAGAGAAAAATTGAACTTCCCCAATTACGGCTAATTAATTTAATTGAGACGTCTCCAAGTCTTTTCTCATGAAACTTTTTCTAGGTTTTGGAAATCTTATGTTCCTTAGCCTTTTCTGGGTTTTGGAGATCTTGTGTTCCTTAGCCTCTTAGACATTATAGAGACTAGAATACATGTCCATTGCTACCATAATCTAACAACTTCTTGATTAACAAGGGTAATTGGTAACAAGATCACAATCCCAACTATTTTAGCAAAGATGAAGAAGGAAAAAAATCATACTTGAACCAAAAAATATCCTTGAAACAAGGATTAAGTAGCTATAAAATTAAGCAATTATTGAGTACCTCATCAAATGGAATAACCTACCAGTAGAAGATGTGATATGGGAAAATCAACTATTCATGCATAAAAAACAAAAGTTATTCATGTGTTGATTGTTTGATGGGAGTGACATGTTGAGTTGTAAGGCAAATCCCCATGCTAAGCATAAAACCTCTTATTAAGCTTCTTATAGCCCTTTTTTCCACCTTATCTCAACAAGAGTAACCTAGTGTCAACCCTGTAAAGTTGTTGTTCTAAATTTGTTTCTCTTTCCCCTTGTTTGTAACCTTCTAGTAGCTTGTTTCTTCCACATACCTACCATCTTCTCACCCATCACTCCATTACAATTATATAGTTCATCACTTGTTTAAATGCCAAAGTGAAGTATTGGGTGATAAAACTTGAATCTTATGATTTACATCTGTCCTGACATAATATTTAAGGTACAATTGTCACTAAGCAATGAAGCTTTGAGAGCTTGGATGGGTCATTAAAATTGTAATTCTTCTTTTGAAATATATAATATTTGTTTTCCTTTACAAATGATAAGCGATGTAAAAATTTGACTTTTTTTCAAGGTGTTTTTGAATTACCTTTTTTGAACAAGTTTAAACCCTTTGAAAGAGCTAGGAAGGATTCAATTTTGATCATTAATCTCTATTAGTCTCATCAGACTTCATATTAGTTTTAAAATCACTTTATGTTTTGGATAAACGATTGCATCCTTACATATGATACCCTTGCCAATGAATTTGGAAAACACCTTACACAACAAATTAGTTTGAAATTATGCCTTTCAAAAAATACATTGATCCATTTGCATAACGAACAATTTGATGAATGTATGGTTACTTGAAACAAGTGCATTCTTTAGCCTTGGTGGGTTTGAAAGGGATTCTTTAGTGAAAGGAACTTAACACAGTGAATGCAATGAGGGGGCTGTTAATTCCTTTGGTGCTCAACATGGAGTTGATAATATTTATATACACTATTACTTAATGTATAACAACAGCACCACTCCTAAAACCATATATGAAGTCACTTTTCTTTACCCTTTTCATTTCATAAAGACAAGCAAGGTATACTTACAAAATTGTTAGAAAAATTGAATGAAAACGAAAAAATAAATGTCCAACATTTAAAGCTGAAAGCAGGAAAACCAAACACATAACCTTTTATGCATAAAACTTACTTTTACTATGGACGTTTTAAGTGGTGAAAAGTTGGTATTTTGGGCTAAGATAAATTTATTCTTACAAACAAACCATACAAAACTAGCCAAAGAAAAGGTAAAACAAATACAATGCAATACTGCATGATTACTTTACTATCAGACAGATAAGACATATCTATAGAGCATGTAATTACAAAGATCGTTGAATTACAAAGATCGTTGAATTACGAACTGAAGAGGTTAACAAAAACGGCCGTAGAAAACGGTGTTTCCCGTGCCGTCACTATGATAAACCGAATTTTCATTATATTAGCTTTTGTTGTATTCACCCGAAGAACATTGTGCAGGTAAGTTGTACTCTGTTGTGACATTTCATTGTTAACTGTGTCTAGACGGTTTATCATAGGTACGATGCAGAGGAGGCCAAGTTCCTGTCCCATAAGGGTCTTGCACAAAATGGAATTTAACCAAACAAACAAACAAACAAAAGATGTCGCAAATGGAAGACTATAACATGAAATAGAAATTCAAGCGAATCTTACCATCGCAAAAATCAATGGATCCTTAGGGCTTCAGCTCAAAATCCTCAAAATCATAATTTCCACTACAAAGCCTTCCACAATTTTAAAGAATTTTCAACCATAAACCTGCATAAATCAAGCTGGCAGCATTCAGAAGCGAATGGAGTTGCAGCTAATTTACCCACAAAAATACTGAAAAAATAAAACTCTTCAATTCCACAACCCATAATGCTCCACCTTCACCTCAATCTCTGACATGTTTCTGCAGTTGCCGAAGATGAGAGAGAAACAATGGCTCCTTGAGTATGGCAAGCGCTAGGTAGTTTGAAAAGTTATTATGGAAACCGGCTATTTGATCCAACGGTAGCAATTATTCGAATCGTCTAACATCAAATTAGATGGACGATAACAATGACAGCAAAGACCACAGGAATGTTCTTTATCTTTCTACACTTTCCTGCAAATGATTAGTGAGTGGGGTTGCTCTTATTGCACCACCAATAAATAGAATTGAAAATAAAATGAAATATATCTTTAAAACTTAAAAAAGGTATCACGAAACTTGGTTTCATTAATTGATTCTACCCTACTCTACGCTACTAGAAATAAATAAATTATTTCAAGTGTATGCATATTTCTAGTGTAACCGTGTGCGCAATAGGAGTAAAAATATATTCATGCTTATTTTTGAAAAATGTGCATTAAAATACATCAAACCATGAAATACAAGTTGTTTTGATAATACAATCAATAATTAAGGAAGAATGAAAGAGTGATGTGACTTGATCCCTGATTGGAACCATATTTCAATAAAGTTGTGACATTCCTAATTCCTTTCTTGGTTTACATCACATTGAATATCCTCCTTTATTATGCATTCCTCTATCTTAGATTCTAGTGGTTGTTCCCCATCAAAATTATTCTGTGATTCTTTAGTCTCTTCAACATATTGACAATAAGAACCAAAAGAGACTTGAAGATCTTCTTGTGGAGGTGGAGAGATAGACAAGTTTCTGAATGCAGTTAAAATATACTCTTCCTGAGAGGCAGATATCCTAGTTGTTGCTAGGATTTGAGAAAGTTCTTAGAAGGACATTCTTCAAACTCTTAATTGTTTGTGAATTACTCTAACTAGTTGAAAATTCTTGTCATGCACACAGATTAGTACAAAGTTTTGAAAATTATTGTAATTTAATATGCATAATAAATGATTTTAATATGTTTTTAGCCATGTATATAAGAATGAATGCAACTATCATGAGTTTTCTAAACTTTCAAAATAAGCACCTATGTATACCTCCCAAGCAATGACACCATAATGTTGGGTGATTTAATTGCGAGTTAATTCCCTGTGATTAATTGTCAACCTAGGGTTCGTGAACTAATGAGGTATACATGTACTATATGTACTAAGTGGTTATCTATCAGAATAGATTAATCTAATGCAATTGAAGCTAATTACAAAGAAAATTAAATCAATCCAATCCAATTCCAATCCAATCATAAAGAATTTGAAATCACACTTCATAAAGGAAATCACATTTGCTGAAGTGAAAATCACACTTCACACTTGCTGAATTGAAAATCACACTTGTTGAAATGAAAATCACACTTCACACTTGCTAAATTGAAAATCACACTTGCTGAAAGGAAAATCACACTTGCATAAAATGAAAATAAATGAAATAACATAATTACATAATGTTACCAATATGTACAACAAATGAAAAAGAGATGTGAAAACTATGTTTGATGGCAGCCCTCCATTCCGTAGCAAGCTCACCAAACAATTATCACATCTCGGAGATCAAAGTAGCACTATGTATTTCATAAAATGAAGTTACAATATGTTACAAGAATTCTCTATCCTCACTTTACAAATCACATCTTGGATGGAACTCTGAAATCTGAAATCTAGAAGTTGGAACTGCCAACTAGAAACTCCAATCGGCCACCAACAACGTTTTGTATGAAGGATGAACTCCTATGAATAGAAAAATTGAAGATAACTATTCAATAAATATAGATCCTTAAATCTCTCCTAAATTGACTTTTATCACTTGTGGTTACTACCAATTACCCAAAAATGTAAGATACAAATCCTCTCAATATTTTCTCTTAGTTTTGATAAGAGACACATATCAAAACATCCACGATTCTTCTCCTTTTAAAGTGTTTACTTAATGATCCACATCTTCTACAATTATTTCACAAATCTTCATGATTCAGAATTTGAAATTCGAATTTGTGGTTGGGTGGCCAAATAGGACCCTTCTAGAATCTCCAAGTAGGCCTACAATATCACAAAACTCATAACACTTTTAGATATATATGAAAACATGTTAATTTCATAATATTTAATCATTAATTATCTTAAAATACTTAAAATAAATTACTTTGAAAATAATAATGATAAACCCATATAATCATGAAAATGGTTACTTAATGTAGGGTTATTGGGCTATAGAGTTATGTAATGAGGGTAAAATGATGGAAATGTGGGTAAAAGTGGATGACATTTTTGAGACCCAACAATGCTACTACTAGAATATGATCTCTGAAAGGATATTTCAAAGACATGATGCTTCTTTTCTTGCAATAACCATTATTCGATACTCTACTTTTGCTAAAAAAAGAGAAAGAGATTGTTATTTCTTATATCCTAAGTGATAGGTTTGAAACCAAGACTGAGAACATATTTTGAAATAGAATTTTGATCGTCCAGGTCATCGACCCAACCAATATTATTAATACCAACCAATAAGGGAGTCTCCCCTAAACTATAATGTATCCCAAATTGAATTATATGTCATGTATGCCAAAATGTCCTCTCATGAGTGTTTTCCAATATAACAAGCAATACGACCATAAAAAAAGGAATATTAGGATGGGAACAATGTAAACTTTCAAACGGGAACTATAAACTCAAAACAAGAACTCTAGCAAAAAAAAACCCCAAAAAAACATGAAAAACAATGCTAAAAATGAAAAGTGTTGATGTTG
Organism: Pinus tabuliformis; assembly: GCA_031772625.1. Lineage (NCBI taxonomy): Eukaryota > Viridiplantae > Streptophyta > Pinopsida > Pinales > Pinaceae > Pinus > Pinus tabuliformis. Next base: position 1,998,547,828 of record CM062817.1, read on the forward strand.
GAATCACTTTTTTTTTTCAAGGTTAAGTTTTGAACATGTTTTAAAAATGGCAGTGAGAACAATTTTTTGTGAGGAAATTGTGCAAAAAACACCCTCAAAATGAAAAGTGTTGATGTTGGAATAACACTTTTTTTTTTTAGGGTAAATTTTCAACATGTTTTAAAAATGACAGTGAAAACCAATTTTTTGTGCAAAAATTGTGCAAAAAACACCCTCAAAACAGAAAGTGTTGATGCTAGAATAACATTTTTTTCTAGGGTAAATTTTAAACATGTTTTAAAAATGGTAGTGAAAACCAATTATTTGTGCAAAAATTGTGCAAAAAACACCCTCAAAACGAAAAGTGTTAATGCTAGAATAACACCATTTTTTCTAGGGTAAATTTTCAACATTTTGAAATGCTGGCGTAAAATATTTTATCATGACTCCAAAAAACATTAAAATTTCAAAAGAATAATGAAAATATAAAAAAAAAAAAATTAAAAAAAAAATTAAAACAATGAAAAAAAAAAAAAAAAAAATTAAAAAATAGAAAAACGTAAATAAAAATATATATTAAAACCAAAAAAACAATCATAAATTTGTTAAAAAAAATAATAATAACTTATAAAAAATAAGAATATATATATATAAAAGTTAGTTAAGTTTTTTTTAAAATAAAAATATATGTTTTTTTTTAATTTATATATATAATGTTTTTCATTTTTTTTTAAATATATATTTTTAAAATTTTAACTGTTTTTTTTGTTGTTGTTGTTGTTGTTGTTTTTTTTTTTTTAATTTGAGTATTTTTAGGTTTTTTTTTTTATGTTTTTAATCTTTTTTTTTTGTAAGCTAAAATGGTACCATTCATATTAATTCGAGTTAAAGCCTGTACATACATACAGTGACCTCAACCCGCCCCGAAGGGAAACTGGGTCTATTGGCCACCTTAAGTTTTTAACTGCCATCCAGAAACAGAATATACTGAGTCTACTTGTCCATGCTAAATATACTACACATTCAAAGAGGCTATCACTGTTTCCTATCTGCATTATAAAATATAACAAAAGAGAGCAAGCTCTCAGGATCCTAACTAAGGAGACACTTTACATAACTTGAAAAATCAGTCTGCCATGGTGCCCGGCTGGTAATCTTCCTCCTTTGCTCCAGGAATGAGCTTCTTTAGCTGTTGTTGTATCTCGTCAAGCTTGCTATCCTGCATAAGAAGGGTTATCTGGAGGTTTTTCATCTCTTTCTTCAGATTTGGGATGCCTTGGGCCAATTCTGCCATCTCCATAGCTACCTGTTCCATAGCTTTTGCTAGCAGCCTCTTCATTACCCAATACACATGGAGAGCTTGCTTGTACAGGGACATGCGTCCTCTGGTGTTTCCTGGGTTTGGCAGCAGATACTCCTAGACTTCCATTTCGGTCTCCAACTGCTCCTGTGTAGCCTTTTCCTCCAACTGCTGGATTATCTTCCTAATATCCGCATTCATTTCTTCACTATACGCCCTCTCCGCATACTGGACCTGTCGCTTCAACGTCTTCCTGCCTTGTCTTTTTCCTGCCGGTGGAGGGGAACTCCGCTCCTGGTTTCTGGCCTGACATCCTCTCCCTCTGCCTCTACGGCCCCTTCCACGTCCTACGCCAGCTTTGTTGCCCTCCTTTACCTTACTTCCTTGTCTAGTTATGCCTGAGGAGGCTCCAAGGTAGCCTTCCTCTCCTCGCCCTCTGGATTTATTTTCTCGAATTCTTGCCTCTTTTGGTTGCCTGTCCTCCTAAGGTCTCCCTTCCCCCCTTCCGCTTCTCCTTGTCTGCATTTGACTACCCTATTCTGGATTATGCACCTCCTCCATGCCCACCTGGTTCTGTTCCATTTCTTCCCAAGAGTCTACCGAATTTCCTTCGGTCATCGTAGCACTTCCTCCCCTGCTCATAACAGTCACTGCCTTCCTCATTCTTCTCTCTGCTACCTTACACTTAGTTTTTCTAGGGACGAGAGGACGACCGCGCTGCTGTCTCCTCTCTGGTTTATATATTGCTCTGGTTTCCACTTCCTTACCCTTGTCCTCGCTCTCACCAAGGGCATTAACTGCATACCTATCCTTATGCCTCCTCCCATATCCAATTCCTCTCTCTTGCCTCCCTTTCTTGTGCTGCTGCACCACCTCCCTCTATCGCCTACATTTTCCATAATCACCCACTCCTCCTCGGCTTGCCTCTGTGCGAGCTGACCCTTGTCCCATCATTGGAGCACCGTCTCTTGCACCACCTCTGGCCTTCATAGTTCCCTCTCCGCTGCACTTTATAATTATGCCCAGTCTGTCAACCGTCCTGTCCACCTGTAATAATCTCCATGTGCAAGGTGGCTTATCATAGCCCCTCCTTGCCATCACACTAATCACCCTCTTCGCCGCCTTTTTCACCCCGATCGGGGGCCCTTGGTGATCCTTTTTATCGATCTGTGGATTCATTACTATCCTGAGTGATTATTAAGTTGAGAGTCTCCCATCCTGGTTTGTTCATGACTATTGGCCAGATGCTATCCACCTTTCCTTCCTGTTCTTTGCATCCCCAATTTGCCAAGAAGTCTGCTGCTTTATTTCCTTCTCGCCTAACATGATTAATAATTTTGTACTCAATACGTTTCAATATGTCTGCCAAGTCTTGAATTATCCCTTTCGTCCTCCAACTCTTAGCAACCTGTTCCCAATTCTTCCCATTATTGAGATTCCTAAGCATTTCAATTACTATCTGCGAGTCACCTTCAATTTCCAGATTTGTGTATCCATTTCTTATTGCTATTCTAATACCTTGGTATACTGCCATCATCTCTGCTTCGTTGTTGGTCATTATGCCTCCTCTGTCTGCATACACCCATCTAGTGCATCCCTCATTGTCTCTGAAGATACCACCGAAACCTACTGGCCCTGGGTTTCCTTTGGATGCCCTGTCAAAATTCAGTTTAATGAAGTTTTCCCCAGGATATCTGAAATGTGCATGGCTCTGGGTCTGAGGTCTTTGATGTCTTTCCTTCTGGGGATACACCATGTTGTAATCTATATTAAGGTTAGCTAAGATTCGACCCTCATCAGGGGTCGCCTTCCAATCCTCCTCCTCCCAAGTCTCAGCCAGAACATTTTCTCTTATTAATTTTTGCATTTTTTTCCAGATCTTTTCTAGTGGATTGTTTTTGTCCTGGAATATCCTTTGATTTCGCTCTTTCCACAGAAGCCAGATGACGAAACCTATAGCTAAAATCCAGGCTCTCCTTACTACAGAGCATGAAAATTGGCCCTTTCCCCATTGAAAGATGGTCAGCTTAATATCCAGAGGGTCCCTATTAGATTTTCCAAAGAGGTTCCTGACCTCATCCCATTGATGTTGGGCAAAGGGGCAAGAGTTCAGGAGGTGTTCCTGAGTTTCATTCTCCTTTTTACATAGGCTACATCTAGGGGGTCCCTGGAAGCCTCGTTTCTGTAACTTGTCCCATGTCAGGATTCTTCCCTTTCCTACTAGCCATGCAAACATTGTTACCTTCGGCCACCACTTATTCCTCCATATTTGTTTCCAATCTAAAACTTCCTCTTCTCTCTCCTGTTGAGTGGCTAAATAATAAGCTTCTTTTACTGTGAAGGTCCCTTTTGTAGATTTTCCCCATCTGAGAATATCTAGTCCCATTCTAATTTTAATTCTTCTTGATTCCATCTCTTTTACCAGCATTTCTTTCTGATCTTGGTCAATATTTTCGTCCCATTCTTCAGGTTTCCTCCAGGTTCTCCAGGTCTCATCTAACTCCTCTTCTTTCCAGTAATCTTTTACATACTTTAATCCCTCCATTACTACCTTCTGATAAGTGCTTTGCAGAGCTTGAATACCGACCATTCTATCCCTTTGTTGCCATGCCTCCTCCCAGAATTTGGCTATACTTCCATTCCTGATTTCCCAGAAGGCATATTTGCTTATAATGTCTCTGTTCTGGCTTGCTAGGTCCCATATTGAAGATCCTTTTGGGACTTCTTCCAATCTGAGGATACCTTTTGTTGTTAAGGGCATGTTATATTTTTGAGTCCATATTTGTTTCCATATGTCATTTCCTCCCCTCATCCACCTCCACCATAGCTTTTCCCCTAGAACTTGGTTTAGGATGCCCAGATCCCTGAGACCAAGTCCTCCTTCATCTTTTTGTTTGGATAGACCTTTCCATGACACAAGGGCCCATTTCCTTTGCTGTTTGGGTCCTCCCCATATGAATTTTCCAAAAATTTCCTTCATTCTTGCGCAAACTCCTTTGGGGGCTGCCATCACCGGTAGAGGATATATTGGAATGGTCTGGAGAATTCATTTCAGGAGCACTGTCTTCCAGCTATATTCAGCGATTGAAAGGACCAATTCGCAAGTCTATTATTGAGTTTTTCTATTTTTTGCTGCCAGTTTTCTATTCTGATAGGGTTTAGAGCTAGTTGGTTTCCCAGATACTTTTTTGGTAGCTCTCCAGATCAAAAGCCCAACTTTTTGGTCAAGTAGAATTTGATCGGCTCTGGGGTGTTAAAGATAAATGTACAGGATTTGTCTTTATTAATTTCCATACCCGAGGCTTCCATAAACAGATCCAAAATCCTTTTTACTCTCTTCACTTCCTTTAGGGAGACCTCACAGAAGAGCATGATGTCGTCTACAAACTGTTGGTGGGTGATAGGCAAGTTGTTTCCCCATAACCTTAGCCCCTTGATCTTTCTTTCCCTCATCTCTTTTTTGAAGTATCTTCCTAGACCATCCGCCGCCATAATGAACAAGAAGGGAGATAAGGGATCGCCTGTCTTAATCCTCTTGTGGCGTTAAAGGTCATAGTTGGCATCCCATTCAACAGAATAGAGAATTTAGGCGTTGATATCATGTTGTAAATCCAGTCTATCCATCTATTGCTAAAACCAAATGCCCTAAGAATTGCCTTGAGGTAGTTCTAGTTTAGGCGGTCATAGGCTTTTGACAGGTCCAGCTTTATCATCATTCCCCTCTCCTTTTTTTGTTTTAGAGAATGGATCACTTCCTGAGCAACTACCAAACCATCTAGGATTTGTCTCCCCTCCACAAAACCAGTTTGCTCCGGGGAGATTATGCTAGAGAGAATTGGTTTCAGTCTTTTAGCCATCAAAGTAGCGATAATTTTATAAATTACATTACAAAGGGCTATTGGGCGAAAACCTTGGGCGTTCTCTGATTTAGCCGATTTAGGAATAAGAGTAAAAAGGGTAGAGTTAAGACTCAGCCATACCTTTTGCTATCTGCGGGACTCCTCTACTACCTCCAGGATATCTTGTCCCAGGAAATGCTAGCCTGCTTGATAAAATTCCGCCGTAAATCCATCCGGTCCTGGGGCTTTATTTTTCTTCATTCCCTTTACTATTTCCTCCACTTCTTCTAGCGTTGCTGCCCTCATCAAAGCTTTATTTTGGTCTTCAGTTATTATCTTAGGGATTTCATTGCAGATCCTTCCCATTGCCTCTTCTCTGTCGGCTCAGGGCTCAGTCAGCAAATCTTTGTGATACTCAACTAGTACCTGTTCGATTCCTTCATGTTCTATTATTCTTTGCCCTTCTTCATTTCTAATAGAGAAGATTCTGTTCCTTTGCCTGTGTTGGATCATGGCTTGGTGGAAGAACTTTGTGTTCCTTTCTCCATCGCGAAGCCAATTTATCCTAGACTTTTGTCTCCATAAAATTTCTTCCTATTTTCTCCGTTCCTCTAATTGGCTAATCAGTATTCCTTCTTCTCTACTTTTCTCCTCATTTCATCCTTCTGCTATAATTTTCTGTTGTATCTCTTCCATTTTTCGCTCTTTGTTCCTTGTTCCATTTTTTTATTTTCCCTTTGAGTTCTTTGAGCTTTAACTGAAAGGTATGCATCTTACATCTTCCTCTTTGTTGACTCTGAGTCCACCATTCCTCTACCTTCGACATAAACTGCTTATTCCTGAGCCAGAAGGCCTCAAACCTGAAGGGGCGTTTGTGGGGGTTCTTCTTGATATCTATCTCCAATCTAATAGGCCAATGGTCAGAACCCATGGCAGGGAGAATCATTGACTCTACAAATACATCCCTGTTTAAGATCTGTTCTGATACTAAGAATCTATCCAGTCTGGATGCTATTTGATTTCTGCCTCCTCTTCTGTTGTTCCAAGTATGGACCCCATTTATCGTCAGAATATCTACCAGTCTTTGCTCTGTTATCATTTTGCAGAAGGCCTCCATGTCTTGGTCTGGCCTATTTACTCCTCCTCTCTTTTCTCCTAAAGTTTTAATCATATTAAAGTCCCCTCCTACAATCCACGGGATCCCTGGGAAGATCCTGCGGATAGTTTGCATGTTTTTAAGGAAATTTTTGCGTTCCCTTGGGATGTGCGGACCATAGACTCCAGTGATTAGTATCCAATCAGAAGACCCTATCATTCTTAATGAGCCTGAGAGGATTCGAGGGAGGCTGACCCAATTTTTGAATTGCACCTCCTCCAGGTTCCACAGGACTGCTAGTCCTCCTACCATGCCTGTCGCATCTTGACCCATTACCTCATAGTGTATATTGTATTTTCTCATTATTTCTTCTAATTTTTGAGAGCTGATCTTCATTTCTTGGATTATCATTATACTGGGTTTGTCTTTCTTCACCCTATCCTTCAGATACCTCTGTTTTCCTTTACTGTTGAGACCTCTGATGTTCCAGCTTGTAACTATCATTTTATAACTTTTTGGATGGTTGTTGAAATACCTCTGAGAGAGGTATAACTCTACCTGAATTTACCAGAGTTTCCCCTACCACCTGAATGGTTTCGCTCATTGGCCGTAATCCTCTTTTCCTACCTCCTTTTCTAGAACTGCCCATTCCCATACTCTGTGTTCCTTGCGCTCCTGTTTGTTCCAGTTGACTTGCCAGAAGAGTTCCTTTCTTTTCCTTGTATTTCTGGAACATCTCTTTGTACAAATGTTTTTGCTCCTCCGGGATGAACCTCTCATCTAAGTTCTTCCAGTCCTGTAACAGCCTTTTCATTACTCGCTCCTCATCACTTCCACTGTCCTTTTGGGGGTCAATCTCCATCTGTGATTGTTCTATTGACATATCTGTGTTCCCCTCTGTTCCTCCTTTTTCCATGTTTCCCTGGTTTGAGTCTGTCTCCTTTGTATCTTTAGTGGAATCCATAGGTTCTTCTGCGCTTTCTGCTTTTTCCATCTCTCCTTCTTCTTCCTGGAGGACCTTGAACTTGTTTTGACATTCTACTGGCGTTGTTTTGACGGATTGTGGCATTCTTGTCGTTTCTTTCCCGGGTCTTCTTTTTATTGGGATTTCCTGGAAACCCTCCTCCACTCCTCCTGTGTCTTCTGTCCTTCTCTTTTCTACTTCTTCTTTCCTTGATGTTTCCTCTGTAGCGTTCAGTGGGCATTGTTTGAAGAGATGGCCATATTCATGGCACCTTCTACATCTGAAGGGTATATGTTCATAATCCATCGGTTGCTGCCATACTTCATCATGGTATTCTAACTCTATGTACTCCGGCAGGGGTTCTGATATGTTCATGTATACACATATCCTTGCATAGGATGTGTATCTCCCTCTTTTTGTGGTCTCTGCTACTTTGACAAATGTCCCTATTGTATTTCCTATTCCTTCCAGAATCTTGGGGTCCCAAAACTCTATTGGTAAACCAAACAATCTAACCCAGATGGGTGCTGCTAGCATCTTTTCTTGGTCTAGATTGTAACAGTCTTCCCAGTGCCTCATGAATAAACCAGCATTATTCATGAAATACGGTCCCCCTTCAAAGGTTCTTTCCTTGTCCTCTAGATTTCCGAATATGACTGTAAAAAAGCCCTTTGCCCCCAGCTTCAGGTCTATATGTCCTTTTGGTTTCCATATTTGTTGTATCCACTTCGCCAGGTCCTTTTCGGCTGGCCAAAACCCCACAAACTTACATATCAGGGCATGGTCCCTCATGTAGCATCTATACTCTTCAAGTTTGTTATTCAGAATCACAAACCTCGGTTTTTTCAGAGCTCTGGGAAGGCATCTGCCTCCTAGTCTTGTTTGCCATTGGTTTCCCATCACCGGCGCATCTCTGCTGTCTTCCTTTGGGTCTCTTCGTAGTCTGCTTCCACTTGCTTCTCTCGCCGTTACGTTTTTGTAGGAGGGGATCTCTCCCCTCCCTGGATCCCCTGTTATGGCGCCTTTCAGTTCCTCCTTGATCTATGAACTTGCCCTTCTCTTTTTTGTACCGTTGTTGCCTTGGTTGCACGCAGGATACTCGTCCCCCTGCCCTTATCTCCACTGCTACGTCTCTTTCCAGCTCACCGTTGTTAACCCTAATGCTTCAGAAACCCTTGTCCTCTGGGTTCTTTATGTTTTTAATCTTAATTTGAATAGTTTTTTCATTTTAAAAAAAAAAATAAAAATTCTATTTTTTTAATCTAGTTTGTTTTTTATTTTTTTTATTTTTTTGAGTTTTTTGTTAATGTTTTTAAAATTTTTCTATTTTTATTTTCTTAGTCTTTTTTTTTTATGGTTTACAAGATAAATTTTTTTTTAACATTTTTTATGCTTTATATATATATATATATATATATATATATATAGATATATATATATATATATATATATATATATATATATATATATTCTTTTTTAAGTAATCAACATTTAAAAAAAGAAAAATAAAACAATTAGAAAATTTGTTAAGTAATCATGATTTCAAAAAAAAATTGACATAAAAAACTTTAAAGTGTCAAAATTAAGCCCTCTAAAAAAAGTTCAATGCTGCATCAACGCATTTCAAAATCAGCATGAAAGTCACTAACATTTAAAAAAAATATTTATATTTGATACATAAGAAAATTTAAAGTGTCAAAAATATGCTCCAAAAGAAAGTAGTGTATTTTGTATCGCCATTTTTCAAAATCAGGTCACTTATTTGCTACCTCTATGAAATGGGTAATCGTATCAACTCTCATTTCAAAGTTTACATTGTTTCGGTATGAGTCAAATATAGGATGTTATCAACTAACTAATGGTACAAAGTGGCATCTACTTTATGTGTAGTACAGGTGCAAGCAATATTAACTCAAAACAAGAAGTGAGATGGATTTGGTTTACTATCTTATGAGAAAGTGGTGAAGAAGGTCATTTTTCATACTTAGAGAAGGGAAATTCCTTCCTTGGGTTTGAATAGTTGAAAGAAAAGGAAATAATGCAAATAATGTAAGCATGTCATTTCAAATTTCTTCTTAAGGTTTAATTCAACATTTAAAAGTTAGGGTCACTTCTAGTGAGAATAAGGGCATTAATATAGAGAAGAAGTATTATGAGATGGCCCTTACATTTTTGAAGTGCCTAAGAAGGATATAATCATTCTAAACATAGCTAGGAGGTTGTTCCAAGCAATTTGTATTTTGTAAATCCCATGTGATAATGAAAATTTAATGTGCATATGATGGATCTTCAATTTATGTGAGCTAACATGAGCTAGAACAATGTGGATGGAATTCATTTTGGCTATAAGGAAAAAAATTTCATTACATTTACTTTGTTCAACTTGAGAAAACCCCTTTATAGCTAATTCGGACTTATGTATTCAACACTTCTGTTTGATGTATACTTATTGCTAGATACCCATTTGCATATGATAAGTTTTTTTTTTCTTTTGAAAATAGGTACAAGACCCCAAGTATCAGTTTCCATCAAGTAATTATATTTCAAATTCAATGTTATGTCCCAAATATTTTACACATGTTTCTATGTCACGAGTCTCTAAAAATTAAGCTTATTGGAATTGTAAATGTATACAATTATAATCTATATGATAAAAGTAAATATCACTAGCTTCTTCTTGTGTTGTATACACCAATCTAGGAAGTGGTAATGCTAGTGTAAGTTCATGTTCTATGGACCCAATTGGATGAAAGTGACAAGGTGGAAGTATATCTTCATCCTTATTGTCATCATCTAAAAAACAAAACAAAATATGATCACTAACATAAAGGCTAGGAAGAATATATAGTACAAACATCAAAGATAGTATAGACATAGAAGATGACTTATAGGAAAAATATGGAACAATACCAAATTGGGCTTATATACCGAGAGATTTCAATCAAAATTAACATGTCTCTTAATAAAAAATTAATTTAAATGAGTTTGACGAAGTCTGTAACATTTGATATCTTCAGAATATCCAAAAAAAACACTTATCACTTTGAGGCTATAATGCTTTCCTCTTCTCATAAAGAATGTGAGCCCATGCTTTACGACCAAACTCTTGGAGGTCGCTTGTGTTTGGTTTAATTTTATTCCATTCTTATTCAAGTGTTCTATTTTTTAAATCCTTTTTTGGAGTGTGAATGACTATGTAATTAGTACAATTATTGGTTTCCATCCAATAATGAAGATGCAATCCCTTCGATTGGATCATACAATTTTCAATTTCCTTCGATGTGTGATTCATACTCTCAACAATACAATTTTACTATGGTGTATATAGAACAATATGTTAATTGTGAATGCCCTATGCAATTCAGTAAGCTATAAATTTATTATTAACATATTTTACTCTGTTATCTATTCTTAATCTCTATAATTGATGTCCATCTTGTTTTCCTATAGGGGCCTTGTAGGTAAAAAACCTGCCAAAAACTTCACTCTTAATTTTTAAGAAATAAACCAAAGTGCATCTAGAGAATTCAACAGTGAAAGTTAAGAAGTACTTCCACCTGGAGAAAGAAGGAGAAAGAAGTGAACCAAACAAATCACTATGAACATGATTTAAGGGGGCCAGGGTGTGCCAAGTGGGACATTTATCAAAATTATCTCGATGATTTTTTCTAATAACACAGTCAACCCAAACACCATCTCACCAAGAAATGAGACGAATATCAGTCACCATACTTTTATTACATACCTATTGCAATTAACAATAGTTTATATTACCAAACCGACGTCATCCCTCCGCCCATGTAGGCTATATATAGCTATAACACAACCCACACTTAGGTTGTGTTGCAGCTACAAGCCAGCCACATGGGCGAGGGGAGAGGACGATGGTCACACCAAAGTTTGCTCAATGCATCATGATGATAAATAAAAACTAATGGAAAATATTATGAAACAAATATGTCAAATTTGTACAACCTAGTAAAATCATCAATAATGCCAATTGCTAGGACATCCTTAGGATATGTTAAATCATTTATTAACACTAGGTGAGATGAAAAAACTATTATTTTACCTTCACCTAAATAAGTAATTTGATATATTGGTAGAATGTCATAGAGATATATGGAACACATAATAAATCATTAAAATGGCTATCATATAATTGAATTATTCTAGATCCTATAACGTTAAGAGAACTACCATCATGAACAAATATTTAGTTGGTGCTACATTCAATAAGAGAAGAAAAAATGACTTTACCTTTATCCATATGATAAGAGACTATAGAATACATATCCACTCATTAGAGCAAGAAGTAAATGTTAGATTGAATAAAAAATACAACTAAAAAGTGCATGTACATGAGAAGAAGAATTGGAAAAATAGGAATCAAGATTGATGTTCGACATATTCATTACTACTTCTAAGTCCTCCATCTTCTTAAAACACCTAAACTCTATATTACGATATCACCTACAAAAATTACGATTTTTGCAAGTCTTCTTACATTTTTATTTTGATACTTTGCCACCATTGGGGGTAAAGGTTGGTTGAGAGGGTATATGGCCCTTCTTTTTACTGTTGTTGTGAGGTTGTTGCTTATTTGGGTGCTTGGATTTATACTTTTCTCAGGGAATTAAGGCTTTGTCAGATGTGCATACAATGCAAATCACTCTACGATACAACATATATTTCTCTCTAATCAAAGAATCACAAAAAGATTCAAGAAAGGGACATTTGTCTGAGAATCCATTAGATCTTTTATAATTGAGTATTTCTAACTTAAATATATCATCTTCAATGAAGAAAAATATTTGGATTTAAAAAAATTAATTGGTTATAGGTAGTGGGATTGAATCTCATTGTGTTTACCAAATGCTACTTCCATATTTTCCAAAGTTTCATCTAGGTCATCAATTTGAAGGTGAAACCATAAATCACTAGCAATGGAGATTCTAATTAATTCATATGCTTCATAAATATCCCGCTTCATTTCTTTGCAACATCAATAGGGGGTTTTGATCAAATCATTGTCATTGATGTCAAAGGGTATATATCATTGATATTATATATAACTGTAGAAGCATATTGAAAAGGGGTTTCTCATGAAAAAGAATTCAAAAGGTGAAATGGTGGTTCAAGACCCATGGTTTAAGAAGGCCATGGTATTTGGAAAAGTGAAATAAAAAGGGGAATTAATTATTTAATTAATGAATTGATATGATGTTTTTTATTAACATGTATTTTTGTGAAGGGTTATGATAATTTATACAAGGAGTAAGCATCGAAAGGGAATCATGTGTGACAAAAATTGTGATTTGTGAAGTGAACAAGTCATCTTGGAAATTTTTTATAACTCTTCTTTGGGGCTGCTTCAAATGGTGAAATTTTGAGCATATTTAGGAGAGATAGAGTGAAATTCGTGGTTAAAATTTTAGATCTTGGTGGACTATAGTTTAGTAAATATACACTATGGAAGTTAGGGTTTCTGATTGGTCCTAAAATATGCTTCAAATGAAGCATCTAGGGATTTTCACTCTAACATATTTTCTAGGATGTTTCAAACCATGAAATTTTGAGGAGATAGAGGTACATGTGAGCAAAAATTCAGACATTACTTGGTTATACTTTCTAAGAAATTCCTTATGGAAGTTATGGTTCTTGAATTCTCTTGAAATTAGTTTTAAACAAGTTAGTTTATCATTTTTTCTATAACATATTTTCTAGGGTGTTTTAGACAATGATATTTTGAGGAGACAAAGGAACAGTCTCTGAAAACATGTGATCAACATTTCAAAGATATATATATATATATATATATATATATATATATATATATATATATATATGTTGATGGTGCTGGACCTACCAACATTTAGTGGATCTCCCCGGTATGAAGTCCCAACTAGACCTCACACTGTTTGGTGTAGGAGTCCCATTTGGTATGATGGATTAGTTTCCATTGTTTTAAAGTAATCAACATTTAAAAAAAGAAAAATAAAACAATTAGAAAATTTGTTAAGTAATCATGATTTCAAAAAAAAATTGACATAAAAAACTTTGAAGTGTCAAAATTAAGCCCTCTAAAAAAAAGTTCAATGCTGCATCAACGCATTTCAAAATCAACTTGAAAGTCACTAACATTTAAAAAAAAAATTTATATTTGATACATAAGAAAATTTAAAGTGTCAAAAATATGCTCCAAAAGAAAGTAGTGTATTTTGTATCGCCATTTTTCAAAATCAGGTCACTTATTTGCTACCTCTATGAAATGGGTAATCGTGTCAACTCTCATTTCAAAGTTTACATTGTTTCGGTATGAGTCAAATATAGGATGTTATCAACTAACTAATGGTACAAAGTGGCATCTACTTTATGTGTAGTACAGGTGCAAGCAATATTAACTCAAAACAAGAAGTGAGATGGATCTGGTTTACTATCTTATGAGAAAGTGGTGAAGAAGGTCATTTTTCATACTTAGAGAAGGGAAATTCCTTCCTTGGGTTTGAATAGTTGAAAGAAAAGGAAATAATGCAAATAATGTAAGCATGTCATTTCAAATTTCTTCTTAAGGTTTAATTCAACATTTAAAAGTTAGGGTCACTTCTAGTGAGAATAAGGGCATTAATATAGAGAAGAAGTATTATGAGATGGCCCTTACATTTTTGAAGTGCCAAAGAAGGATATAATCATTCTAAACATAGCTAGGAGGTTGTTCCAAGCAATTTGTATTTTGCAAATCCCATGTGATAATGAAAATTTAATGTGCATATGATGGATCTTCAATTTATGTGAGCTAACATGAGCTAGAACAATGTGGATGGAATTCATTTTGGCTATAAGGAAAAAAATTTCATTACATTTACTTTGTTCAACTTGAGAAAACCCCTTTATAGCTAATTCGGACTTATGTATTCAACACTTCCGTTTGATGTATACTTATTGCTAGACACCCATTTGCATATGATAAGTTTTTTTTTTCTTTTGAAAATAGGTACAAGACCCCAAGTATCAGTTTCCATCAAGTAATTATATTTCAAATTCAATGTTATGTCCCAAAGATTTTACACATGTTTCTATGTCACGAGTCTCTAAAAATTAAGCTTATTGGAATTGTAAATGTATACAATTATAATCTATATGATAAAAGTAAATATCACTAGCTTCTTCTTGTGTTGTATACACCAATCTAGGAAGTGGTAATGCTAGTGTAAGTTCATGTTCTATGGACCCAATTGGATGAAAGTGACAAGGTGGAAGTATATCTTCATCCTTATTGTCATCATCTAAAAAAAAAAACAAAATATGATCACTAATATAAAGGCTAGGAAGAATATATAGTACAAACATCAAAGATAGTATAGACATAGAAGATGACTTATAGGAAAAATATGGAACAATACCAAATTGGGCTTATATACCGAGAGATTTCAATCAAAATTAACATGTCTCTTAATAAAAAATTAATTTAAATGAGTTTGACGAAGTCTGTAACATTTGATATCTTCAGAATATCCAAAAAAAACACTTATCACTTTGAGGCTATAATGCTTTCCTCTTCTCATCAAGAATGTGAGCCCGTGCTTTACGACCAAACTCTTAGAGGTCGCTTGTGTTTGGTTTAATTTTATTCCATTCTTATTCAAGTGTTCTATTTTTTAAATCCTTTTTTGGAGTGTGAATGACTATGTAATTAGTACAATTATTGGTTTCCATCCAATAATGAAGATGCAATCCCTTCGATTGGATCATACAATTTTCAATTTCCTTCGATGTGTGATTCATACTCTAAACAATACAATTTTACTATGGTGTATATAGAACAATATGTTAATTGTGAATGCCCTATGCAATTCAGTAAGCTATAAATTTATTATTAACATATTTTACTCTGTTATCTATTCTTAATCTCTATAATTGATGTCCATCTTGTTTTCCTATAGGGGCCTTGTAGGTAAAAAACCTGCCAAAATCTTCACTCTTAATTTTTAAGAAATAAACCAAAGTGCATCTAGAGAATTCAACAGTGAAAGTTAAGAAGTACTTCCACCTGGAGAAAGAAGGAGAAAGAAGTGAACCAAACAAATCACTATGAACATGATTTAGGGGGGCCAGGGTGTGCCAAGTGGGACATTTGTCAAAATTATCTCGATGATTTTTTCTAATAACACAGTCAACCCAAACACCATCTCGCCAAGAAATGAGAGGAATATCAGTCACCATACTTTTATTACATACCTATTGCAATTAACAATAGTTTATATTACCAAACCGACGTCATCCCTCCGCCCATGTAGGCTATATATAGCTATAACACAACCCACACTTAGGTTGTGTTGCAGCTGCAAGCCAGCCACGTGGGTGAGGGGAGAGGACGATGGTCACACCAAAGTTTGCTCAATGCATCATGATGATAAATAAAAACTAATGGAAAATATTATGAAACAAATATGTCAAATTTGTACAACCTAGTAAAATCATCAATAATGCCAATTGCTAGGACATCCTTAGGATATGTTAAATCATTTATTAGCACTAGGTGAGATGAAAAAACTATTATTTTACCTTCACCTAAATAAGTAATTTGATATATTGGTAGAATGTCATAGAGATATATGGAACACATAATAAATCATTAAAATGGCTATCATATAATTGAATTTTTCTAGATCCTATAACGTTAAGAGAACTACCATCATGAACAAATATTTAGTTGGTGCTACATTCAATAAGAGAAGAAAAAATGACTTTACCTTTATCCATATGATAAGAGACTATAGAATACATATCCACTCATTAGAGCAAGAAGTAAATGTTAGATTGAATAAAAAATACAACTAAAAAGTGCATGTACATGAGAAGAAGAATTGGAAAAATAGGAATCAAGATTGATGTTCGACATATTCATTACTACTTCTAAGTCCTCCATCTTCTTAAAACACCTAAACTCTATATTACGATATCACCTACAAAAATTACGATTTTTGCAAGTCTTCTTACATTTTTATTTTGATACTTTGCCACCATTGGGGGTAAAGGTTGGTTGAGAGGGTATATGGCCCTTCTTTCTATTGTTGTTGTGAGGTTGTTGCTTATTTGGGTGCTTGGATTTATACTTTTCTCAGGGAATTAAGGCTTTGTCAGATGTGCATACAATGCAAATCACTCTACGATACAACATATATTTCTCTCTAATCAAAGAATCACAAAAAGATTCAAGAAAGGGACATTTGTCTGAGAATCCATTAGATCTTTTATAATTGAGTATTTCTAACTTAAATTATCATCTTCAATGAAGAAAAATATTTGGATTTAAAAAAATTAATTGGTTATAGGTAGTGGGATTGAATCTCATTGTGTTTACCAAATGCTACTTCCATATTTTCCAAAGTTTCATCTAGGTCATCAATTTGAAGGTGAAACCATAAATCACTAGCAATGGAGATTCTAATTAATTCATATGCTTCATAAATATCCCGCTTCATTTCTTTGCAACATCAATAGGGGGTTTTGATCAAATCATTGTCATTGATGTCAAAGGGTATATATCATTGATATTATATATAACTGTAGAAGCATATTGAAAAGGGGTTTCTCATGAAAAAGAATTCAAAAGGTGAAATGGTGGTTCAAGACCCATGGTTTAAGAAGGCCATGGTATTTGGAAAAGTGAAATAAAAAGGGGAATTAATTATTTAATTAATGAATTGATATGATGTTTTTTATTAACATGTATTTTTGTGAAGGGTTATGATGATTTATACAAGGAGTAAGCATCGAAAGGGAATCATGTGTGACAAAAATTGTGATCTGTGAAGTGAACAAGTCATCTTGGAAATTTTTTATAACTCTTCTTTGGAGCTGCTTCAAATGGTGAAATTTTGAGCATATTTAGGAGAGATAGAGTGAAATTCGTGGTTAAAATTTTAGATCTTGGTGGACTATAGTTTAGTAAATATACACTATGGAAGTTAGGGTTTCTGATTGGTCCTAAAATATGCTTCAAATGAAGCATCTAGAGATTTTCACTCTAACATATTTTCTAGGATGTTTCAAACCATGAAATTTTGAGGAGATAGAGGTACATGTGAGCAAAAATTCAGACATTACTTTGTTATACTTTCTAAGAAATTCCTTATGGAAGTTATGGTTCTTGAATTCTCTTGAAATTAGTTTTAAACAAGTTAGTTTATCATTTTTTCTATAACATATTTTCTAGGGTGTTTTAGACAATGATATTTTGAGGAGACAAAGGAACAGTCTCTGAAAACATGTGATCAACATTTCAAAGATATATATATCTATATATATATATATATATATATATATATATATATATATATATATATATATATATATATATATATATATATATATATATATATATATATATATATATATATATATATATATATATATATATATATATATATATATATATATATATCTATATATATATATATATATCTATATATATATATATATATATATATATATATATATATATATATATATATATATATATGTTGATGGTGCTGGACCTACCAACATTTAGTGGATCTCCCCGGTATGAAGTCCCATTTGGTATGATGGCTCAGTTTCCATTGTCTTAAAGGTTTGCCTTAGCTCTTGCTTGTCAGCACATGAGAGTGGTTTTCTTTGTCTTCAAACAACGAGGTTCGCGTGCTTGATAAGTGCTAAGTGTTACTTGGGACAAGATTATTTCACCACTGAGGGAGAGGGTACAGGTGAGTCTCAAGTGGAAAGGGAATAGTCCCAACTCTGTTAGAGACACACAACATAGTAGGACATGGCAGAGTAGTCCACACAGATGTGGCATTCATAAACACATAATGAACGGATAACACGTACAACACCCAACGAAATAGTCCACACGAGTCCGATGATCATTATAACAAGCTTATGAGAATGGTTATGTCGAGTGTCTAGTGGAATAGTCCACACGGGCGAGACAATGTTAACAACTTATACAACACATTTTCGTAAGAATATGTATTAGAACAACCGAAATAATTCAATTGTATTAATACAGGTTAAAGCAACATGCATTACAAGCATCCTAAGAATAGTCTTATAAACAAATATAATACATGTGTGAAAATGTGTTGACCTGTTATTAGGCTTCTGAATTAAGCGAAAGTTCCAAGCATGGAAAATTTTAGGGGCTAATGTTCGCCCAGTGGGCTAATTTTCCATGATTTTTCCACAGAAAATATTCGCTAATTTCCAATTTTTATAAAAGATGATTCGCCCAAATTTTAGAATATAAAATTATTTTAACTTAAAAATCGCCAAAATTATATAGAGTCTATATATAAAATCATTATAAATTTTAATAATTTTACAAATAGATTAATAAAGATTTTATGGTTTGCATATTAGGGATTAGTGAGATTGGCCAATATTTTTAAACATCAAGAAAAATTTTCATCCTTAAAAGTTTCCTTGGTTCCAAGACACATCAGTACACCATTACGTCACTAACCCCGATAGTGGGGCATTGGAGCCATTGCTCTCTCCTCAAAGAAAAGACTATAGACTCTCAAGGCTATGTGGGAGGAGCCAAGGTGAAAAGTCTGTTGCATGTACAAATGAGGGGTATATATAGCCAAAGGTGAAACTGACCCTTGTGATTGTTCGACTTCCCTCATGACTATTTAACTTACTTGACTCTTCAACTTTACATAACTGTTCAAATTTACATGTAGGTCTCTTGGACTTCCAGGTTGCATTACATTGATTACAACAATATGTCCCATAGTAGTGATGTGATCGAGATGACTCATGACATCACTTGACATGACAATGTTGGTATGTTCATGCTATTGCTAGTTTCCATGTCGAGATGTAGTGTTGCTGAGTGATGACTGTGATCTTGGTGTACCATAGCTTCACCTTGACACAGAAAGGTGAGCAGAGTGTTCGATGGTCTTGGTGTTCACTTGATGTTTCACGTGCATGTCCCTCCTTCACTTGTACTTGGCATGCTCCATGTGTTCATCTGTTCGCGAACAAGTCTCCTAGAATGCACTCCTTGTTCGTCCCATTCATCATTGTGCAATGTCTCATCCATGTACCTGTATCTATAATCACTCATGATGAGACGACATCAAATCCATAAATATCCTAGTCTACCATGATGCATTATCTTTCACTTTTGAGTATATGTGACTGGGAGAGGAGACAAGGCTCTAAAAATTCACAAAGAACATTTTTGGCCGAGATGTGGGCTCCAAGCACTATCAAGGAAAATTGTGTAGACGCCACTGGGAGGTTGAGATGGGCAGTCTAGATAAATAGTGACTATCTATGGGATATGGCTTTCTTGAAGGGCATATATACGTAATTTTTGCAAGGAGGCAGTGTAGGCAGCAGGGAGGCAGTGTAGGTAACTCAGAGGACATTGGTAGTGAAAACTATGCAAGTTCTCTAGGGAGACTAGCAATGGGTTGCGAGAGCTTGTTGGCCAGAACTGCATAGATATGGGAGGCTAGCCTGCATGACATCCCTAAGAAGTTTCTAGGCTAATCGGGGTGTCTGACAGATGAGAGATAGGTCAAGAAAACTATGCAGTTTTCAGGAGGAGTCGTTGGTCAGCAGACAGGGTGATTGGCTAATAGAATTGCACAAATTTCGAGGACAGTGCAGTGATAGGCAGCGGGTGCCTATCCTTCATTTCTACACAATTTCTTCAGTGAGCGGAGGCAGGCATACTGGTAGCTTCTGTACAATTTTTTGGAGGAGTGAAGCCTAGGGTCACTACCTAGTCAAACTCTCTACTTAACCAGTTGGAGACTTAATATGTTTTCTTACAAGCAGTGCATATTGAGATGGCTTGTTGAGAAACTTCTGCATTTTTCTGGGTGACATTGAATCAGGTTGACCCTATGATTGTGCAGTGCAAACTGCCTGGGAGGAAGTGTTGAAAAGTGTGCAATAAGAAATGCTTGTTGAGAATGCAACAAGATGATGGAGCTTAGTGGAAAGGAGTTGCCTTCACTAAGTGGTCCCGCAGGCAAGTTTTGGCACAAAGTCTATTTTTAGACATATGGATCATGGTCTATGAGTTGTAGTTTGTTGTTAATGGATGATTGGTCATGTTGGAAAAATAGATGGAATTCTATTTTTGGATCACAGCAGGAGTGATCAAAGTCTATTTTTAGACTACTAGTCAAAAATAGAAAAGTCAAATATTATTGTCTCATAATAATATTTAGACTATAAACTTTATCTTATCCTCTTGGAGCACTTCAGTTTGAGCTACAGATGTGGCACATGAAGTTGTCAGAAGGAAATACGCTTTCTTTGCGGGTTAGTTGAGCTATTGCATGTAGGACATCAGTTATAACTCATGTGGTTGAGTTTTGTGGAGTTGGATGTGGAGTTGATGGAGTTGTGTTCAGTTTGACTTAGTTGAACTAGTTGTATTTAGTCTAACTGGCCAATAGACTAAGTGATGAGTTGTGTGAATTAGATATTAATTAATTCACTAATTATTAACTCATAATGCAACTGAAGAATACATCAGTTAACTCAGTGCATGTATAGTTCAGTGGAGACAGGTGTTAGAGGTTGAGATTGCTATCAGTTGTGACTATAGTTGTGCATGAGATCTTGTACAATCAAAGGATTGAGTATGCCCATGAAAATTGCATATGCCCAGTGATATAGCCTATGCTCACGCGATTTCCAGTGTGAGTGATTTTCCAAGGTAAATAGAACTTGGAACGAGTTTGGATTCATTCATTCTCTTGCAGGATTGTGCAGTGGAGGCAGGCAAAGCAGCGGGGGAGATTTGGAGATCAAATCTGAGCTGTATTGTGTGTAACAAGTAGAGATAGTGCTGGATACTTGTGAGGAGTATTGTACTATGTAATGTTACATGTTCTCAATCATTAATATACAGATAGTGTGGGGTTTTCAGCTGTAAGCTTTCCCTGGGTTACATACTGTGTTAATGTGCGCATGCAATTTATGTTTCATTGTTTTTAATGCTGTTAAATTGATGATCAACGTAGAGGAGGTTATGTATTATGCATGTATTCCGAAATAGTGTATAATCAGGATAATCTCTATTGAATATGTGTTTATTATTCAAAATTTCTACATGGTATCAGAGCTGTTGATCATCATATCTACTATTCAGAAAGTGTTTACATCTTATTTCTTCAGGCAGAGTCTTTAATTGGGCCAGGTAGCCTCTGGATTCATCCTTCCTTTGGAAGATGAGATATCCAGTGAATGCCCATATAGTTGATCTCTATACAAGAAATAATTTGTTCTCACGAATTCTAGATCGGAGGCGGTTGAGTTTGGAGTTGGTGGAATTCGAATTTGCAGCAGTGTTTTCTTGGTGTCAAAGTTGAAATGTCTTTCAATGGATTGCGATTGGAGTATGATCTTGAAGGCAGCTCGAACTATATTGCATGGAAAGACAGGATGGAGGCGATGTTAGATGATAATGGGTTGAAGGAGTTCATAGATGTGGATGTCCCAAAACCTACTGATGCTACTTAAGTCGGGGATTGGCAAAAGAAGACAACAAAGTGTCAAAGGATTCTGTTGGAGGGCGTGAGGGATCACATTGTGTCTAGCCTCCATGGAAAGGCTTCTCCATATTTGATGTGGAAAACATTGATAGAATTATTCCAAAGCAAGAGCGACCAGAGGAAGTTGGCGCTCAAGGATAAACTCAAAAACATTAGGTTTGAGAATGGAGACAATATCTCACGAAGTTCACCCAATGCCGGGATGAGCTAGGAAGTGTGGGGTAACTGTTGAGGATGAGGATATGGTGAGTATAGCACTCCTTGGCCTTCCTAAGAGTTGGCATAGCTACCAGGACTCGATGAATGGAAGGGGGAAATTGCCAGGATGGGAGAGACTTTGGTCAGATCTTGTGCAAGAGGAGATTAGACGGCGCACCAGAGGCAGTTCTTCATCTATGCATGATAAGGAGAACTGTGCCTTAGCGAGTAAGGTGGAGAAGGGGAAGGGGAATGTTTCTCTTTCTGAATCCAGTTCTTCCAATGATGGGAAGAAGGTTGACAAGTCTAAGGTGCGATGCTTTTGTTGTCATGAGTTGGGCCATTATGCTACTAATTGCCCAAAGAAGAAGTCCAAGAAGGGATCCGGGGAAGGATTTGAAGGTGAGGCAGCCTCACTTGCTTCACAGTTTGAGTTGGACTTCACACTCTTCCAATGCATGGTTTCATCTCTGGTGGGAAGTGGTTGGTTTCTTGACAGTGGAGCTTCTTTCCACATGACCGATGATAAGAGTTTGTTCAGTACTTTGGAGGAGAAAGATCTCTAGATACTCATAGCGATGGGTAATGATAAGAATTATAGTGTCTCAGGTGTAGGTACGATTATTTTTCAGAGGGAGCATGGAGCTCGAATTACCCTGACCGATGTCAAGTATATACCAGGACTGAAGAGAAACTTGGTGACGATCGCGACGCTGGAAGATAGAGGCTATGATGTAGTCTTCAGTAAGGGAAGGTTTTCCTTGGACACATCATCACTAGACAGGTGAAGCAGATTAGTTCACGGGTCAAGAACCTGTATGCTCTTGAGTTTCAAGATGCATGCAAAGACTTGAGTAGCAAGGCAACTGATGGAGACTTGGTGGTTGAGAGGGAGCATATATTACCTCTCAACATGCAGAGCCAGAAGAAGTCTGAGACGATTGTGGAGGAGCCACAATTGGTGCAGCAGCTTCAGGAGGTTATGGAGTAGCCACAACAAGTGAAGTTGAGTGGAAATTGAGTAGAGACATCTACTCATGCATAGACCTCTAGTAGGTGGAAACTTTGAGCCAGGTGGGCTGAGGGATCACATGTAGCCATACCTCCAAGTAGGAGGTGGGGCGATATAGAGTGATCGTCCCAAGGAGGAGGGGCAGGATCCTTGAGGTACCCAACCTCTTGGATGAGACCTTGCTATGGGAGCCCCAATGTGTAGTAGCAGGCACTGACTGATTGGGTAGAGACAGATGCGAATGGAGCGGTAGAGAGAGCGACAGTGTAGGGAATCCTAGGACAACACATAGCATGCAGGTTGTAGCAATGCGAGAGGCACAAGTGTTTTGCACAGTGCTAGGTGGCACAGAGAGGTGTGCGAAGGTGTGAGATGCATGGAGATGTTGCAGTAGCGCAGATGTCAGAGAGGGAGCACTTGTCAGTAGCAGGTAGAGCTTCAACATCAGAGTATGTTCCTAGCCCAACAGAGTGGTCAATTGGGAGTGTTTTTGTTCCAAGTGTTGTTGGAGCAAAGTGAACCAAGCAGATGTGTTGCATGCAGAACATTCCAGAGTTACAGGATTGGGTTTGAGAGGAAGCCTTTCTTGTTGAGAGGGAGTGTTGAAAAGTGTGCAACAAGAAATTCTTGTTGAGAATGCAACAAGATGATGGAGCTTAGTGGAAAGGAGTCGCCTTCACTAAGTGGTCCTGCAGGCAAGTTTTGGCGCAAAGTCTATTTCTAGACTATGTCTATTTTTAGACTATGTCTATTTTTAGACATATGCATCATGGTCTATGAGTTGCAGTTTGTTGTTTATGGATGATTGGTCATGTTGGAAAAAATAGATGGAATTCTATTTTTGGATCACAGCAGTAGTGATTAGAGTCTATTTTTAGACTCCTAGTCAAAAAAAGAAAAGTCAAATATTATTGTCTCATAATAATATTTAGACTATAAACTTTATCTTATCCTCTTGGAGCACTTCAGTTTGAGCTACAGATGTGGCACATGCAGCTGTCAGAAGGAAATACACTTTATTTGTGGGTCAGTTGAGCTATTGCATATAGGACATCAGTTAGAACTCATGTGGTTGAGTTCTGTGGAGTTGGATGTGGAGTTGATGGAGTTGTGTTCAATTTGACTTAGTTGAACTAGTTGTATTTAGTCTAACTGGCCAATAGACTAAGTGATGAGTTGTTTGAATTAAATATTAATTAATTCACTAATTATTAACTCATAATGCAACTGAAGAATACATCAGTTAACTCAGTGCATGTACATTTCAGTGGAGACAGGTGTTAGAGGTTGAGATCGCTATCAGTTGTGACTATAGTTGTGCATGAGATCTTGCACAATCAAAGGATTGAGTATGCCCATGAGAAATGCATATGCCCAGTGATATAGCTTGTGCTCATGTGATTTCAAGTGTGAGTGATTTTCCAAGGTAAATAGAACTTGGAACGAGTTTGGATTCATTCATTCTCTTGCGGGATTGTGCAGTGGAGGCAGGCAAAGTAGCGGGGGAGATTTGGAGATCATATTTGAGATGTATTGTGTGTAATAGGTGGAGATAGTGTTGGATACTTGTGAGGAGTATTGTACTATGTAATGTTACATGTTCTCAATCATTAATATACAGATAGTGTGGGGTTTTCAGCTGTAAGCTTTCCCCGGGTTACATATTGTTTTAATGTGCACATGCAATTGATGTTTCATTGTTTTTAATGCTGCTAAATTGATGATCAACGTAGAGGAAGTTATGTATTATGCATGTATTCTGCAATAGTGTATAATCGGGATAATCTTTGTTGAATGTGTGTTTATTATTCAAAATTTCTACATGAAGCCTCAATCTTTGTGAAATTCTGGGTAGTTGTACATGATCACTGAGAGCTAATACTATGCAGTGTAGCTCAGTGGAGGTCTGTCTATTGGAGGGTGGTCTGGTCTGTAGAGTTTCAGGAAAATGACGAAGTGTGTGAGCGAGTGAACTTGTGCATGCATGACCTTACAAAAACACCCTTAACATGACTCGATGACAAGACACCCTCAAACCAATAAGACAACACGCTTAGTGTGACTAACAAATGGGTGCGGGTGACGAGTGTGGCACTTGATATAGATTGTTGAATGACCGCAAAGACACTTGCGTGAAATTGCATACAACTTCATGTGTGAATGTGACAAATGCTTACATAGAGAACACAACTTGTACACAAGAAAACAGACTGTGAACATGGCCAGAACATGACTTCAAGCCTGACGTTGTGACCAACATACTAAAAGATACTTGGTGAACGGTTGAGCGAGGAGGGTGCAAAGAATTGACACGAGCTAATGGGATGAGCCTGAGTGTTTGCAAACATCAAGGAAAAAATCAAGGAAGGCTCTGAAATTGGATGTAGGCCAAAATTTTGGAGGGTGTTGCAGATGATACA
Organism: Pinus tabuliformis; assembly: GCA_031772625.1. Classification (NCBI taxonomy): domain Eukaryota; kingdom Viridiplantae; phylum Streptophyta; class Pinopsida; order Pinales; family Pinaceae; genus Pinus; species Pinus tabuliformis. Next base: position 1,998,573,206 of record CM062817.1, read on the forward strand.
ACACTTTGTGACACATTAGTTGAATACCAGCTTCTCTATTTTGGTCCATTGACAACAGAGGGCCTTGGACTATCATGGAGCATTTAATCACTATGTGGGTTACTTCGACTTCCCCACTTAACCCATCGACATTCACGGTTCACCTTTTTCCAACTCAGTCAAACACAATAACAAGTTTCAGCTTGATCAATATCACAGTGTTTCGAAGTCGAGAAGGGTAGTTTGGCTCGTGAGTTAAATATTTTTAGAGTATAATTTTTCCTCTCTAGTGTTTCTCCACTACCAGCAAGCCTTGACAATACCCCAGTGGAGTCACGCAGGAACACACTCATTTCTCCACTACCAGCGAGCCTGGACAGTAACCCGATGGAGTTGCATGCTTCACCTCTTTGAGCAAGAAGCCTTTGTCTTCTTTTTTCTTTGTATTTTTTAAGAGGACTGTGCATAGGCACTTATCTATTTTTGTGGAAAAATAGGGATCCCAACTTATTGAGAATAGAAGAAGTTTTTCCTTCAAAGAAGCATGTAAGACCTCTAACATAGGTTTGCTCGTTTAGATTTCCCCTTCTCCATTTCTACTAGTTGGATGAGCTTGAACACATGGGTCAGGAGGATGAGTTCATTCATGGGGTTTCCCAGTGTGGACACAAGTTCATGGTTGACCCAAGCTTCCCTTGTAGATGGTTCATATTTCCCATCAAGATTTCATCAGCGTAAGGTTATAACCAAGCACAAAGAAGACAGACATAGGATTGGCCAAGTGTTGCAGTGTCATGTGACTCCTTAGATCTTAGCCACATATTTATTCAAAATCCATAACTCAGTAGAGGGAAAAACTTATTTACAAACCAAAAATGGCATGGTACTAAGCAAACAAAACAAATGAAACAAAAATAGTAAGCAAAGAGGAAAAAAAAACAAGCAGTAAACAAACTATGTACATGTCATGGGGCGTCGCCCAAACTTATTGAAAATAGTGTTTGAGATCTTGGTCGTTGACAATAAGGTTATCAATCCTCACATCAAGTGATTGCAGACAGTACATATGTGGGAAAATATTCTCATGGACAATGTACGGACCAATCCACAGAGACTAGAACTTCATATGTTAGCCTTTGTCTTCATGGGGTTTGTCCCATTTCAAGACCAAGTGACCAACATCGAAGTTAGTGTTCCCTGTGGACTTCTTGTTGAGCCATCTCTTGATATGGTTCTAGCGCAGTGTAAATTTTTATTTTTCTTTCATCCTTTTCTCCTGCGGCTTGTGAAGTGTATCCATCCTACGCTAAACTAGAAGAAAAGGCTTTCCTTGGGATTCTTGAGACAATTGGAGTCTAGGAAACTAGATGTTTGGCAGTAGGATGGATTCTTTCCCATAAACTAGGAAGTATGGCAAAGTTTTCAGGGAGGGTTTGTGTCTTACGCAGTCAGCCCATAAGGCATTCATCAAATCAGAGTGTCAGCTATGCTATTCAAAATAAATTGTATTCTTGATAATGCGGATAATATTTTTCTTTGTGTACTCTACGGGACCATTTCCTTGTGGGTAATAGTTAGATGAGTGTTTCGGCGCAATACCATATTGAAATGAAAAATAATAGAGCTTCAAAGATGAAAAGTAAGTTTCATTGTCAAACACAAGTGATACTGGAATGCGAAAGTGTGAGATGATGCTCTATTGGAGGAAGAAGATAACTTCCTGGTCATTCACATGCTTGAGCAGAACTCCTTCTATCCACTACATGAAGTAATCAGTAACTGTCAAGATGTAGCAGTCTTGTTTCGATGAATGTGGGAAAATTTCCCCAATGATGTCCAGGCCCCATTGTTGGAATGGTTCAATCACTACAACAGGGTGTAGTGGTGTTGTTGACCTTCATGTTCTGTCGGCACATCGTTGACATACCAGGCACTTGCAGGCGTAAGCGTGTGCATCGTTGAATAATGTGGGTGAGTAAAAACTGGCTCGCATAACTTTGTGTTTAGTGGTATTTCTTACAAAGTGACCCCTGGTTGGTCCATCATACAGATCATGCAACACCTTATCTAAGTCATGTGCCTCCAGGCACTTGAGAAAAATCCCATTAATGTGCTTTCTGTAAAGCACTCTGTGCACCAACTCATAGGATAAAGATTTGAGGCGCAATGCTCTCTTTTATCTCATGGAGAAGTGGGAGGGTATTGTGCCTTTCTCAAGGTAATATCATACATCTTCGTACCAAGATTTTATGCATGTAGTGGGTGGTGCTTGCTCTACATCATACATATCAATTTCTTACTCCCAACCAGTGAGATCTTCTTCTTCCTCCTCTGCATGGACTACTTCAGCTGTGAGTCTGTAGAGACCATGACCCTTGAGAGTGTGAATTGGCTTGATGTCAAGATCATACTCTTGCAAGCCTGTCATCTATTTGACTCATTTTTCACCTAGCTCTTGCTGTACAAGCAGTGAGAAGATTGTTGGGTGAGGCACATAGACTATGCAATGGTTCTTCAGCAAGGAGAGTCATAAGTGTTTCACCACCTTGTATACTATGTATGCTTGTTTTTCAACAATGGGGTAGTTGAGCTCAAGTCCTTGAATGCTTGTGCTCCTGAAAGAGGTGGGACATTCTGCATTCAGCTCATCCTTCTGAGTGATTACTCTAACAAGCGAGCTTTTGAAGGCAAAGGTGTATAGCAAGAAATCTTTTTTGAAATCTAGGTTGTAAACTGTAGGTGCATCCACTATAGCCTACTTAATATGGGTAAATGCATTCTTTTCCCTCTTTCCCTAGCTATACACTACATCCTTCTTGATCATGTCTTGCAACGGTTTCACTATATGCACATAGTCAGAGATGAACTTCTGGAGGAAGTTTATCTTTCCCAAGAAGGACTGCATTCCTTTCTTGTTGGTTGGGTGAGGGATTTGTGTAATGGTCCAGACCTGGTCTAGATCAACCTTGATCCCACTTCTAGCAATGATGTGCCCAAGGAGGTTCCCCTCAGACACTGCAAATACGTTGTTTTTGGGATTCAGGGAAATATCGTATTTTTGGCAATGCTCGAATATATTCTTCAAATGGCATATGTGGTATGACCATTTTCTTGAAAAGAAAGTCATGTCTTCAAGGTACACCACTACACTTTGTCCAATGAGTCCATGGAAGGTGATGTCCATGCCACGCTAATAGATGTGCCTACATTCATGAGCCCAAATGGCATTCGTCTACATTGGAATGTACCCCACTTGGTACAGAAGGTAGTTTTAAGTCGATCAGGTTCCGCTACCTGAACCTAGTTATATCTTGAAAACCTGTCAAGTAAGGAAAACATCTCTGCCCTGGATACAATCTATAAAATATGTTGCATAGATGGCATGAGGTAATTGTCTTTGTCCGAGGTTTGATTCAAGTTTCGGAAATCAATGCAGAAATAGATCTCCCCGGACATATTACATATAGGAACAAGGTTGGAAACCCATGTAGAATGACGAACTTTGTATATGATCCGTGCATCCAATATCTTGGTCAGCTCTTTCTGTATGAGGAGTTCTAGTCATGGATGTACTTTCCTCAGCTTTTGCTGAAATGGCTTGACCCCTTCTTTGATTGGAATCACATGTTTGATTATTTTCATGTCGTATGTTTTCAAATCATCATATGTCCATGCGAACACATCCCAGTATTGTTTGAATAAGTGGGAAAAGGCTTTTCACTCCTGTTGTGTGCAACATGTACCGAGATTGACGAACCTTAGATCTTGTTTTGTTCCCAAGTTTATATGTTCATGCATCATGGTGGAGTTGTGGGTTTTGTTGTTCCTTGGCACCTGAAAGTGGTTCTGAAAGTCATAAAGCTTTTCTAGAGATACCACACCCTTGGGGATGAGGTTTCCTTTCTTGTCATCAGCCCCAGCTTGCAGAGACTGCTCATGATCATCTTAGTCAATTTTTGTATCTTTGAATACATCAGCATTTGCCCTGAAGTGCGGTATCTGTTGATCATCATCAAAAACACGTAGATTAGTTAGGATATCAAGGATAGAAATCTTGTACACAATTTCAACAATAAATCTATCCCTAAGTGGTGACATCCTAGAAGTTGCATTTGCCAAAGCATTGGCAGTTGCATTACACATTCTTGGCACAATAGTGATATTGAATTCTTGGAAGTTAGAGATTAGTCTCCATACCTCTTGTTGGTAACTTTTGAGATGAAGTGATAAAAAGTGTAAGGTGTTACATACCTGCCATACCACGATCTCTGAATCATCTACCACTTTGAGCGTAACAACGTTGAGGATAATGGCCTTTTTCAAGCCCAACACTAGTGCTTCATATTCAGCAATGTTATTTGTGCCCTCGAACTCCAAGTGGTTTGAGATCAAATGTTTCTTGTTCTTTGGGTCAATCAAGGCACCCTTGGCTCTAGAGCCATCCTATGTCTTTGATCCATAAAAATACACGGTCCATAACTCATTTGTACATGGACCATTCGATGTGCTTGTACTACTGCTACTTCTACTTCTACTAGTGTTACAATGTGTTATACAAGTTTCATTTCCATTAGTTGGGCAAGGATGGAGACCCAACTGTGTGTCTAGTGCGATTGGAGCTGGTTATGTGAGATAACACCCCAATTTTGTTTCCAAGAGGCAGTTGTCAAACATGAGCTCTGCGAATGCCAATAGTTTGTTCTCACCATGGGAGTGATGATGTGTCTCATGTATCTTGTTGGGCATGGAATCCCCCCAATGCATGTTTTGGGACTTAAAGCCCAAGTTTTGACCAAATATTTTTGTAAAGCTCTGCAAATTGCGGGAGCGGGGCGCGAAATTATGATAGAGTCATAGGGTTTGCAGCCCTAGTTTTGTAATGTAATGTCGGCTGGATAGACCTACCCATGGTTTGTGGACCATGGGGTTGTATAAACGGAGCAAGGCTCTAAGTGTGAAAGGGAAATAACGAAGAGAATAGAAGAATGAGAAGTCTAAGTGGTTGAGTCAAGGTGTAGAGTGTGTTTGTGGGTCGTAGAGTAGGATAAGGCTCTGCAGCTGAGTGCGCAGAGGCCTAGTAGTTTGCAGCTGAGTGCGCAGGGCAGGTCGAGTCTATAATTGGTGGAAAATAAATAAAGAGGAGTTTGGTTATAATTCTATGTATCTGTTCTTGGGTTAATGCATGAGTGATATAGTTTGCAAATATACTCTTTATTTACTGCGCGCACCTATATGAATGTTTTGTATTGTTAAAGTATAACTTAAGACAATTAAGTAGGCGAAGGTTCTTAACTAACACTGAAGGATAAATAAGATCTCAAGTAATAACGCAGAGTGTGGCACAACTCCGAGTTAGGGTTGCACAAGGGCAGGGTATCGGGCTGCAAGGCATGGAAGGTGCATGAAGCCACCTACGCGAAGGAATAAACAAGGACTAGTCAAACTCATCAGACATCTCCAGGGTGTGGAAACCTGGTTCTAGCACCCTCCCATACTACTTCAGTTGAGACCTCAGTTTGCGCTCCGCAGACTATTGCCGAAAGGGCCAGTAGTACCGAGATTTGTTTGGCTAATTAACTCTAAACCTGGGTCAAGCCCTAACAAGCCAAGAAATGGTTCCATTGCCGGGACTGGGATTTGCATAGAGATGTCTGATGCTGTATCACTGGAATCCGGAAAAGAAAGGAATTGAAGAATGGTTGGACAAAAAGATTCACAAGTTTGCGGCATAGGAAAACAGGAATCCACGATTATCAAAGGAAGAGTGGTTAGATTGCTACTTATATACAGAAATCCATGAAATTTTCTTTGCATGCTTCCCTACTGAGTTGTATGAGTGGATCGCGAGGCTAGAAGACAACAAAGGAAGGTGTAAAATCGACAAAACTATTGTGTGGACTCCAGAATTGGTGCGCAGATTGGAAGCATCAGAAGATAAAATCGCGTGTGTTGTCGATCACTGGCTATATCGAATGATAGGAGGGTTCATCACTGAATTCACGGTAGATACTTCAGTCAGCTATAGCGAGACAAAATGACGCTTCCTCAAGGGACCGTGAGGTAAGTACGTTAAATATTTGAACGCTTGGATTAAAATGCTACTGTGTGAAAAGCAAGTTATATGAATAAATTGATGTTTGGGGCTACGTAGAGTGGGAGGATCTACAAAAATGAAGGTAGCATAAAACTAGAAACTAGCCCCTTGATTTCACCTCCATGAGGAGGTGAAGAGGAGCTCATGAAGGTTTCACCAAGAAGTGTGATCAATTTGATAAAGCAAAGAATTCCACACATACCACCCCCACTTGTACCACCACTAGTTTCACCATCTTCACCCCTGACTTCTCCCATACCACCTCTGCCACCGCTACGAAGTAGTATGGCCTGCGTGATAAAGCTACCAGTGTTCAAGGGAGTAGGGAATGAAGATCCAGATCAATTTTGGTTCATGGTAAAAGCTGCATGGGAAGCACAGGGTGTCATAGACGATAATATAAAGAAGGAAACGTTGGTCAGTGCTCTACAGGATCATGCGTTGACCCGGTACATTAAGCATTCCAACGAGAATCCGAATGCGGGGATAGCAGATATCCAAGTTGTGCTAAACATGGAATTTAGCAGGCCAAAATCAGAGGCATAGTCGATCATTGGATTCAAGGAAATCACCATGATACCAGGAGAAACCCCATGGGAGTTGGATCAAACACTGAAGTGCACAATTTTTGAAGTGAGCATGACCTTAACAGATGGGCAACACCGTGAATGGTTTGTAACCTCGTTAACACTGCATATACGAAACACGTTGTCGCAAAAAAGGCTAACCACTCAGGCTGAGGCTTTGGAGGTCACAATGAGGTTGCATGAGACTTTGATACAAGATCCTAACCTATGAGTCAAGTAGATTCACACACAATTGAAAAACTTGTGTCTTGAGATGCAGAGTTTGAAACAAGACAGGATGGCTCATCTAGAAATGTGTGACAAGGTATGGTGCGTAAAGTCTAAGGGCTAGGGACACAACAAGGACCACTACCCGATGTTCGCGAATTACCTTCCGGGAGGAGGACCAATGCCATTAAGACAAGAGGCACAAGTAGGACCAAGCACGATGCCTACATTATGGTGCACAATTTATTAGATAGGAGGAAAATATGCTACAGATAACCACCATCTACTACAGAAGTATACACAGAATTCGTAGCAGTTGTTCTGTAATTTCTGCAGGTTAGTAGGCCATGATGAGTGCACCTATAGAAGTTATGAACTGATGATGGATTGAACTCCTACCTACAGAGTTGAGGCCGAAACATGGCCCCTCAATCAAAACGTAGGAATGGTGCACAGTGGATTTCAGGGGCGCGAACGAGGCTGAGGTGGAATAGGACTAGGAAGAGGTCGTGGACAACTGATATGTTACAATTGCGGAGGGCAGGGGAATCATGCCTGCGATTGTACAAATCCAATGAGACCATCATGCTTATATTGTACACAGTTTGATCATGAGACTGAGGACTATCCCACACTGATAGCAAGGTTGTGTGATAAAGGAGCACTATAGCCTCCCCCAACTCAGAACCTTCAAATGATGAGGTCTGAGCTGCGCGATGAAGAACCTAATGTAAATATCATGCTCCAGAGTGGTATTACGACAAGGGATGACAAAGGCAAGTAACCTGAAGAAAGTACCTGGGTTCACAAGGCTCCAACAAAGGAACTAGAATTTGATTTGGAGCACGCTAAGGAGACCTTCATGGAAGCTAAGAAGAGCTTCACGGATGCCTCCACTTCAGGAAGTAAAGACAAAATGGAGCCAGAAATGGACCTATAGATGCTCACTACATTCTTGGAGACATGAACGAAGCTACTGCATGACAGCAAGGTTGTGAAAGGGCTGCAAGAACTCATAACTAGATGTGTTGGGACCACGCCAGGAGAACCGCGTGTAGTCCGGAAGCTCGAGAAGAACATTGAACAGGAAGGGAGATGATATTGACTGCGCAGATCAGGGAATATGAGATGGACCAAGTGATTCTAGATCTAGGATCAGATGTGAACATTTTTCCGAAGCAGACATGGGAGTGCATGGGAAGGCCTACGCTATAATGGTCTCCTATCCAATTGCGAATGGTGAACCAGTAAAATATCCTACCTATGGGGAGATCGTAGGGAATCATAGTAGATATCGAAGGAGCGAGCGTGCTAGCAAATTTCGAAGTGATAGAGATTTTTGATGACAATAATCCCTATCCCGCGCTACTGGGAATAGATTGGGCCACTAACATGAATGGAGTGATAAATATAAAGAAACTCAAGATGGTTTTGAAAAAAAAATCACTCCGCGTAGTGGTACGTTTATACCCTACGGAAGGATCGTGCTACACAGAGCCAGTGTACGACTACGACAGTGATGAGGATCTAGAATGTATCTAAAAGATAACTACATGGGAGCAAGACTGGGTAAATCCAACTGTGGATGGCCAAATCTCGTGGGAGCGCGAAAGCTCCTGTACATCACATTCTAACGAAGAGATAGAATGATGGCAGAACCAGTTACATGAGGTAACCACGCTCAACTATAACATGATGACAAGGTCACTATGCTGCGTAGTAACAGAGGTAAGATATCTACCTACGTATGATGGGTTAGGTGAAGTGGAGACGTTCTTAAAAGAAAAATTAAAGGAGAGTGCTAGAACAACAGCATTTAGGTGATATGAAATGGGTACTGCATGCTACGCCCACAAGGTGGTGGGGTACGCACGAGAAGAGTTTTGAGGACTGGCACGACTACCGAAGGTTGATGTGCCTATGATTTGGGAAGCCTCAGATGTGGTTAAAAGACAAGTATGATGGATGAAATAGCCTGTGCACCCACCTTTCCAAGTGGGTACATGTTATGAAACCAGCTCAAGAAAAGATAGAAAAGATAGATCAATGCCTTAGAATTCAGCCTCTTCGAGGGGGCAACCTCCTTTACATTACATAAATGAACAATTCTTGGATGATTCAAATGACAAAACCTCCTTTCTATATATAGGAGTCTAAGGAGTCACAATATAATCCAGCCGACCTAACAATAATAATATAAAGCCACAAAAATAACAATAGAGGGATTCTATGGGGCACAGAAATAACAATATGGGGTTAATAGGGGCACAACAATATAAATAAGGGGTATAACTACAATAGTAATGGGGTAATCACTAGTATTATAGGGACCCAACATGCCCCTCTCCTTCAAAAAAGTGTTGTCCTCAATGCTTGAGTAGTTCTGGATACTTCTGCATAAAATTCTCATCCTCCCATGTGGAATCTTCAGCGGATAAGTTCTTCCACTTGATAAGATACTCTGAAATTGATTGATTTCGTAGCTGTCGAGTTCTTGTTTCTGTGACTGCTTCCGGTTCCAATATAATTTTTCCTTCTTCGTCAAGTTCTGGCAATATTGTTTGAACTGGGAGCTTGTCGCCTATAACCTTCTTTAAACATGAAACATGGAAAACTGGGTGCAATCGAGAAGCTGCAGGAAGCTCCAATTTGTATGCCATAGTACCAATCTTTTGCAACACCTTGTACGGACCATAATACTTTGGTGATAATTTATTATCCTTCTTAGCTTGCTTTAGGGACATTTGCTTATATGGTTGTAGCCGTAGGAATACCCAATCACCTACATCAAAACTTCTTTCACTGCGATGTTGATCTGCCTGTTGTTTCATTCTATTTTGTGCCAACACGAGGTTATCCTTTAAGAGTTGGAGGACTTTTTGTTGATGTTCGATGTGATGTTCCACTGCCTGAACCTTAGAATTTTCTCTTAAATATGATGTGATGGATGGTGGTTGATACCCATAAAGTGCCATAAATGGGGTCATTTTTGTTGCTGTATGGAAGGAAGTGTTATACCACCATTCAGCCAGAGGCAACCATTTGACCCATTGTGTCTGTTTATCAGATACAAAGCAACGAAGATATCCTTCCAAAAATTTACTATCTCAGTTTGCCCATCAGATTGAGGATGATAAGATGAGCTATGAGCTAACTGAGTACCAAGACAAGAAAATAATTCTGTCCAAAAATTTCCAGTGAAAATGGGATCTCTGTCACTTACAATAATCTTTGGGTTTCCATGTAGCTTTTGAATTGTTTCCATAAATGCAGTAGAAACTGTACTGGCTTTAAATGGATGTGATAATGCACAAAAGTGTGCATACTTGGTAAGTCTATCAACTACCACCATGATGACACTTTTTCCCTCAGACTTGGGTAAACCTGTGATAAAATCCATTGAAATCTCCTCCCAACGTTGGCTTGGAATGGATAAAGGTTGTAATAGACCCGGTGTCTTAATTGTTTCAACTTTATTTTGTTGGCAAACCAAACATTCCGCCACAAACTTTTGAATATCTGATTTAAGGCCATCCCAAAAAAATTCCTTCTTAACCCTGTGGTAAGTTTTTAAAAATCCTGAGTGCCCTCCTAAGGGAGAAGTGTGCAATTCGATAAGAATCTTTTTTTTTAGCTGGGAATTCTTACAGAGGTATAAGCGATCTTTATACCATAATGAATCATTTTTCCAACTAAATGTATCAGACGTACTAGAAAGTTGTAGCTTTCGAATAAGTGCCCAAACTTCTTCGTCATTCTTCCATTCCTCCCTTGCTTCATTTATCCAATCTGGTTGGATAATAGAAATGGCGCACAACAATGCTTCCACATCCTCATCCTTTCTTGAGAGTGCATCTGCCACCACATTTTGCTTCCCTTTTTTGTAGATGATTTCAAAGTCATAACCCAACATCTTTGTGACCCACTTTTGTTGCTCTTCAGAGGATAATCTTTGTTCTAAAAAGTATTTAAGGCTATCATGATCCGTTTTTACCTTGAAGTGTCTTCCCATTAGGTAGGGTCGCCATTTCTTAAGTGCATGGAGTATTGCCAACATTTCCTTCTCATAAATAGCTTTGCTTAAAAACTTTCCCTTGATTGGACGACTTTCAAAAGCAATGGGTCTTTCATCTTGCATTAGAACAACACCAATTCCATTTCCTGAAGCATCACATTCCACAATAAAGGTTTTTGTGAAGTCCGGTGTAGCTAAGACCAGTGCTTGGCACATTGCCTCTTTAAGATGTTCAAAGGCCTTTGTTGCTTCCGAAGTCCATGAAAATGCATCTTTCTTCAATAATGTTGTTAGAGGTGCTGCTATTCTCCCATAATTCTTAACAAACTTGCGATAATACCCTGTCAACCCAAGAAATCCTCGCAGATGCTTTATGGATGTGGGGATTTTCCATTCCTTAATGGCTTTAATTTTGCTAGGGTCTACCTTAACTCCTCCATGAGATACAATATGACCCAAATATTCCACCTCCTGGACTCCAAAGAAACATTTGGATCTTTTTGCATATAATTGTTTCTCCTCCAATAGTTGTAGCACCCTGTCAACATGTTCAACATGATCCTTCCAAGACTTGTTGTAGATTAGTATATCATCAAAAAATACTAACACAAATTTTCTAAGGAATGGTTTGAAAATTGAATTCATCAAACCTTGAAATGTTGAAGGTGCATTGGTAAGGCCAAAAGGCATGACCAAAAATTCATAATGACCCTCATGAGTTCTAAATGCTATTTTCGGAATGTCTTCAATCTTCATTCTGATTTGATGATATCCCGAACGAAGATCCAACTTGGTGAAGTAAATTGATCCATGCAATTCATCCAGTAATTCATCAATGACAGGAATGGGGAACTTATCTTTAATAGTGAGCTTGTTGAGCTCCCTATAATCCGGACACATGTGCCATGATCCATCCTTCTTGTGCACCAATACTACTGGAGCAGAGAAAGAACTTTGACTCGGTTGAATTATACCAACCTCTAGCATTTCTGCAACCATACGTTCAATTTCACTTTTTTGGACATAGGGATATCTGTACGACCTGATGTTTGGAGGAACACTTCCTGGAATCAGATGAATAGCATGATCATGATCACGCATAGGTGGGAGACCTTTGGGAGTCTCAAATACCTTGGAATGATTGTCCAGGACTTTTTGGAGATCTGGAGAAATAGATGATTCCGATGTGGAAACATCTAGCGAACATAATTGTGCAATTACACCTCTTTGCTCCTTTTTTAGAAGCTTTGTCATACCATTAGAGCTGATTATCTTTCCTGGTTTCCCTGCAATACCCCTTAATTCAACTTCCTTTCCTTCTGTAGAAAATTTGATGAAAAGTTCTTGAAAATTAAAAGCTATTGTACCCAAGGATTGTAGCCATTGGACTCCTAGTACAACATCAACACCTCCCATTGGAATGGAAAGCATTGGGCTAGTCAATACATATTCTCCCATGGATAGCTTGATATTATGGCACCTTCCAGAGAATTTATTGTTCCTCCATTTGCAATCATCACTTGACACTCTGGTGCTGGATATAGGAAGCAATTCAATTCTTTTGCTACCCTACAATGAATAAAATTGTGGGTGCTTCCTGAATCAATCAACACTATTACCTTTTTCTTCTTGATTTGTCCTTCTATCTTGATGGTTTGAGGAGTGGTAATTCCCACCAATGCATTACAAGATATGGTCGGATTTATTTGTTCTTCATCTAGGCTTTGTTCCTAGAGTATATCCTCTTCTTTTGACCTTTCTTTCTCCTTTTCTTCTTCCTCTTCACAATCTATGTAGAATAATTTCTTCTCGGCACACTTATGACCTTTAGTGTATTTGCTATCACAACTGTAACAAAGCCCTTTTGCTCTTTTTTCTTCCAATTGTTGTGGTGTCAACCTTATAGGTTGTGGAAGACTAGGGGCAACAACACTTCCATCTTTATAGTTGTGAGTGGTATGCTTCCTGGTTGCCATAATTTTGCTTTCCATTTTTCTTGCTAACCTGAATGCCTTCTCTAATGAATCAGGTTCCCAAAGGCGAACATCATGTTGGATATTATCCTTTAAAGACCCTATGAACACATCAACCCTATGCTCCTCTGGAATATCTTTTACCCTTATGTTCAATTTTTGGAACTCCTCAATGTGCTCCATTACTGAACCCTTTTGTTTGAGACCTATCAATTGGCTAAAAAAAGTGTTGCTTTTTGTATCCTCATAATGTGCTATCAATTCTTCCGTAAAAATTGCCCAAGTGATAAATTGTTTACGAGAGCAAAGCCATTGATACCATACAAACTGATTTGGTTCCAAATATACAGTTGCCATACGTACCTTTTGTGTGTTTTGCACATTATTGAGATCGAAGAATTGCTCCATCTGTAATATCCATGTGGCAGGATCCTTGCCATCAAACTTCCTCATATCGATTTTTGGAATATGGTGAGTCTTCGATCCAACATTAGCATCTATGGAATCATGATTAACATTTCTTTTATTCTCATCATGAGTTTCCTTTAGTACCCTTTCATCCTTAGTGCCCATTTCTTGTAGCAACTTATTCATATTTATCTTCAATTCGTCCATGTCTGTCTTCAAATCTACCATGTCTCTCTTCAAATCTGTGTTCGAATCATCCATCTTAGCTTCCATGCCCTTTATCTTAGATTCCACACCATTTATCTTAGCTTCTGTTAGCTTTTGTGAGCGTGACATTTGTTGCACTTGTTCTTGTAATTTTGATATATCATGTAGCATTTCTTCCTCTTCTTCATGAGTCATGCTAGAGCTTTCAGGTTCCTTACTAGGTGTTTGCATTTTCTTTCCTCGGGGCATCAGTTACCGATAATAATGCTTTACTATGCCCTTTGAATTCCTTCAAACCAAGCTTATGCAAAAATTTAAAAAAAAACTACACACCTTTTTTCACTTTGTAGAAGCCTGATATTGAATCTGATGTATCTCTGTAATTTTGGATCATTCAGTTCGAAAATTTTGAGATGTAGTAGCCTTCTGAGTCCTCTTTCCAATGCCACAAGTCTGACCCAAATTGGTTTCTCCAAGGAAGAGTTATGCGAAATCTCCCACAGTGACTTGCTTATAGACTAGTTCAGTAGAGCAAACTTGTACGATGTGCCATGAGTCATTGTTTCGACCTATGGATCTAAAAGATACATACAATATTTCTATACCTTCTTACGAAATTTCAATCCAATCCTCAGAGAGAAAGTTATGACGATTTTCCCCAGGTCACCTGTTTTGAATGTAATTCAGGAGTCTGCAAAAAGACCAACTTCCTTAGATCATATCTTTGAAAATATCACGCAAAAGGCTCTGAAATTCGGACCCAAGGTTCAGCGTGATTTCTTCTCAAATGGGTTTTTTTTGCGACTTTTGAAACGTCACAGAAAAAACGTTATAGCGAAAATTCCACGATGACCTGTTTGGAGCAGCGAAACCCTAGAATCCAAAGCTCTGATACCAAATGTTATGAAACCAGCTCAAGAAAAGATAGAAAAGATAGATCAACGCCTTAGAATTCAGCCTCTTCGAGGGGGAAACCTTCTTTACATTACATAAATGAACAATTCTTGGATGATTCAAATGACAAAACCTCCTTTCTATATATAGGAGTCTAAGGAGTCACAATATAATCCAGCCGACCTAACAATAATAATATAAAGCCACAAAAATAACAATAGAGGGATTCTATGGGGCACATAAATAACAATATGGGGGTAATAGGGGCACAAAAATATAAATAAGGGGTATAACTACAATAGTAATGGGGTAATCACTAGTATTATAGGGACCCAACAGTACAAGCATATGGTACAAAAATTGCAGGAATACACACAGTACTCACAGTAGGAGACATGATCAAGACATAGGTACGGGCAAGATAGTGGCACGAACGACCCCTCCATTTGGGACTAGGAATTATGGTAAGACCAAGGGCATAGAAACATATTCAGGAAGAATCTTTTGAAAAAGTATGCGAAGGACTGAACACGGTCCACCATGTGAAGTGAGCTGACTGGGACCTACACGTACAAGCGGTTCTCTGGGCATATAGGACCGTGCAAGCACCACCAAGGCTGGAGTATGAAGCAAATGAAGTAAGCCCTATAATATTTGGAGAACTTAGACCGCACATGATCGCACCAATAGATATGACAGTTCGCGGAACCTTGGAAGCAGAAATCTAACAGGGAAATTTTAGGCTCCAAGAACTTGAAAAAGAAAGGGTGCGATTAAGGAAGAAAAGCACTTTAGTAGAAGCAGAAGTCAAGAAGCTGGAAGACAAGATAAGGGATGATTTTCTCAATCAAAAGACCATGGTGATAAAACAGGGTGTGCATGATCATGCTGACACGTTTGAGCACTATCCACATGAATTGATCAGTCTGATGCCTTGGCTTGGACCGCATATTACTAAGAGAATTAACCAGGGTGATGCGCTGAAGATGATAAGGTGTGCGATGCCACCAGTAACAGTAAAAGGTAGAAATTTCCCAGGAAGAATGCTTGATGACCAGAGGAAACAACACACAGGTGGCACAACCACCTGACTAGCTGAGGGAGGAACAGTCTTAGCACTCCAAGTAGTTGAAAGGAAGCGCGGGACTATAAACTACTCTGCCCAGAAGCTACGCGAGGTTGGAGTTGTGCACAGAAACAAAAAGTCACAAGGTCCACGACTGTGCATAAGAGGCTGCGCTACCGTACGCATTGGCCACAAAGTGACCGTTGAAGTCACTATTCATGATGGGATGATCGACTTGAGGAAAAATGGAGAAGGCGGCAAGCATTTAAGACGTGATTTATGGGCAAGATTTGGAAAAATGTATCGCGAAGGGAGAATTAGTGAACCGTATTTTGGGGGAATGGTTGAAATAAAATTCAAAAAGTGCTATGAAATACAAATTGAGCGATTGAGCAGAGCTCTGATTGTTGTGCACCAAGCATTGATTGAACCCCTGAGTTCACAAGTGCTAGATTTCTGGATCGATACGATGACAACATTTGAGGATGTTACAGAGATAATTGAAATGACCGCCGGAGAGGCCGTGTAGGCCTTGGTTGTGGGCGATGCTCCAGAAGGAGCCAGGATTGTGGCAGAAATCCTTAAATCACCGTGCACGCCAAGACCTAGGAAGGAAAAAAAAGCAATGGTTCCCGTATGTGTGTCCCCACGGAACATGCTACATAGCAAGCTGTCAATGGAGGAGAAGGGGAAATCCATCACCATAGAAACTGATGAAGAAGAAGAATATATGGAGGATCTTATTTTTATGCTCTTAACCAGCAAAAAGATACCCAAATACAGAATATGCGAAGAAAGATACCCAGAACATAGAACAGTGAGAGACAAAAACAAATATTTTATTATTCAGAAATCAATGTTCACTGGCCTCTTCAAGGGGGCAACCTCCAATAGGGAAGAGCTCAATACAAAAATAAGACATGATGCTCCTCGTAGGGAGTCTCTATCCTTTATATATGACTCATACATGCAATACCAAGGATCAATACCATGGGTTTTATTAATACCATCTATCTAATACTACGACCCATTTGCAACTAACTGTGGTCCCGTCATTAATTGTGGGTTAACCACTTACAATTATTAATATGGGCTTTATTGACTCTTGACTAAGACTCAATCCCATTACATAAATAAGGGGGCTAGGGTGGGACCCTAACATGCCCTCCCCCTTAAGACTAGCCTTGTCCTCAAGGCTGAAGCTATGGAAACTGCTGAAGAATAGTGGCTGGTTCCCAAGCTGCATCTTCCGGAGAGGTGTCTTTCCACTTGACGAGGACTTCCCTAATCATGCTGGCCCGCAAGTGCCTATCTCGTGTGTCTAGGACCTATTCAGGTTGGAGCCAGATTGACCCTTCTTCGTCCAATTCAGGTAGACTGGTTTGAATTCTGAAATTGTTCCCAATCACTTTCTTGAGGCATGAGACATGGAAAACTGGATGGATTTTTGCAGTAGGTGGCAAAGCCAACTTGTAAGCCACTTCTCCAATGCGCTGAAGTACTTGATATGGTCCATAGAATTTTGGAGATAGTTTCTGACAACCCTTGTCTTTGAGTGATGTTTGCTTATATGGTTGTAGCCTCAAAAAGACCTGATCCCCTTCTTGAAATTGGCGCTCTGAGCGATGCTGGTCTACCTGTTGCTTCATGCGGTTTTGAGCTTGATGAATATTCTCTCTAAGATGGGCGAACATGGTTGCGCGATGTTGTAGGAGTTGATCCACTGCTTGTACTTTTGAGCACCCCTTGAGATAAGAAGTAGGGGAAGGAGGGAGTTGACCATATACTGTTTCATAGGGAGTCATTTTGGTGGTGGCATGATAGTTGGTGTTATACCACCATTCAGCTAGAGGTAACCACTGTACCCAAAGATGTTGCTTTTTTGAAGTGAAACACCTAAGGTAGGTTTCCAGACATTTGTTGACGGCTTCATTTTGACCATCCATTTGCGGATGATAGGAAGTACTGAGTTTTAGTTGAGTGCCAAAAATTACTGGTGAAGATTGGGTCGCGATCGGACACAATAGAAGTGGGCATTCCATGCAATTTGAAGATCTGATCCATGAAATATTGAGCGACCAAAGTTGGTGTAAACGGGTGGGTAGGGCGCAGAAATGAGCATACTTCAAAATTCTGTCCACAACCACAATGATGACTGACTTGTTTCCTAACTTTGGAAGACCTGTAATGAAATCCATAGAAACCTCCATCCAAATTGATGTCGGGATGGGCAACGGTTGTAATGTGCCTGTTGTGTTGACGATCTCCCCTTTGTGGCGTTGACAGACATCGCATTCTGTTACGAAAGTAAGGATGTCCTTTTTCATGCCTGTCCAAAAAAATGATCTTCTGGTGCGAGCATACGTCTTCTGAAAGCCTAAATGTCCTGCAATGGGGGATGAGTGCAATTCTACCAAAATGCAACTTTTGAGGGTGGATGTTGGTGATATTACGACTCTGTCCCTGTAGCGAAGAATATCATCCTACCACGAGTAGCCCTTGGTGGAATTTGGATCTACCTGCAATTGAGAAATGAGTTGGGAGAGCCCAGGATGTGAAAACCATTCCCTGCGAGCCTCTTCAATCCATTCTCAAATGGGGAGGGAAATTGCTAGCAGAGTACTTTCCTTCTCAAATTGGCGAGATAATGCATCTGCTACACTATTGTCTTTCCCTTTCTTGTAAATGATCTCATAATCATATCCCAGCATTTTCGCGAGCCATTTATTTTTTTGTGGGGAGGATAGGTGTTGCTCCAAAAAATATTTAAGACTGTGATGATCTGTGCGGATTTGGAAACGTCGCCCCAATAAGTAAGGTCGCCGGGTCTCTACTGCATGTAAGATGGCCATCATTTCCTTCTCGTAGGTAGATTGGCCCAGATTCTTCCCACTTAGTTGTTGGCTTGTGAAGGCCAAAGGTCGCCCTTCCTGCATTAAGACTGCCCAAATACCTGTACCCGAAGCATCACATTCAATGACAAAATATTTGGTGAAGTCAGGTAGTGCTAAGACTGGAGTGGAACACATGGCATTTTTTAGAGTTGTAAATGCATGTTGTGCTTCCTCATTCCAGAAGAATGAATTTTTCTTTAGGAGTTGAGTGAGGGGCTTTGCTATGCGACCATAGTTGCGGACAAATTTACGATAATAGCTTGTGAGACCCAAAAATCCTCTCAAGCTCTTCAAGGTCTTAGGTTGAGGCCAATCCTGCATTGCCTGGATCTTTTTGGGGTCCACCTTGACACCTTCACGCCCCACAATGTGGCCCAAATACTCAACTTCTTCCATGCCAAACGAACACTTGGACATCTTGAGAAATAATTTATGCTTTCGGACCAGTTGCAAGAGTAGATCTACATGCTGAAGATGTGTGGCCCAAGTGCAACTATAGATGAGGATGTCATCGAAGAAGACAAGGACAAATTTCCTGAGATATGGTTTGAGAATGTGGTTCATAAGGCTCTGAAAAGTAGAGGGGGCATTACAAAGACCAAATGGAATGACTAGGAACTGATAATGGCCTTCATGAGTTCTGAAAGCAGTCTTTGGAAAGTCGACTTCCTTCATGCGAATTTGGTGGTATCCTGAGCGAAGATCCAGCTTAGTGAAGAATTGAGCCCCATTGAGTTCATCCAGCAAAATCGTCAACCACCGGGATGGGAAATTTATCTTTGACTGTCAACTTATTGAAGGCCCTGAAGTCTGGACACACCTGCCACTCCCCATCTTTCTTGAGCACCATGACCACCGGTGATGAATAAGGACTAATACTGGGGCAAATGACACCTGCTTCCAAAAGTTCCTTGATTATTTTTCTATTTCATTCTTTTGGGTGAACAGATATCGGTATGGGAGCACATTTCGGGGTTGGGCCCCTGGAACCAAGGTGATGCTATGATCATGTTCCCCTCTCGAGGGTGGAAGCTCATGAGGCTTGTCAAAGACCGGCAGATGGTTATTTAAAATCTGTTGCATCTGAGGATGAATTGGCAGAGACTTGGTTTCGACTACCTGGATGGCATTAAATTGAGCTATAACTCCATGATGGCCCTTGTTTAGCAATTTTTCCATCCTATGCGAGCTGATGATAGAGGGAGCTCCCGCCTGGAGTCCACGGAGGGTATGTGTGTAGTTGTTCTGCTTAAAATTCATATATAACTCCTGGAAATCCATTGTGATTGGCCCAAGGGTGCGGAGCCATTCAGTGTCGAGGACAATGTCACAACCTCCCATGTGTATGGCAAACATGTGGGTTTTAAACTGATAATCCCCCATTTGAAGTTTGACATTTTCACAGTGGCCTTCACATTTCATTGTGCCCCCATCCGCAATTTGGACTTGGAAGTTAGAAACTGCTCATACAAAACAATGCACTGCTTCTGCGACTTTTTGATGGATGAAATTATGTGTACTTCCACTATCAATCAAGACTACTACTGGGCAATGTTTAATAAAACCTCTAATTTTGAGAGTTTGAGGTGAAGAAATCCCTACCAAAGCATGCAGCGAAATAACTGGTTCGTCGGAGACATTATCCTTTTGGTTGTCCTCTTCTAGTGCCTCATGTTCCTCAAGTGGTGGATCTTCCTCTATTGAGCTGTAGTCAGTGTCATCAATTTGAAAAAAATTGGGCTCTTGCATTTATGACCTGGGGAGTATTTTTCATCACAGTAGTAACATAATCCTTGCTTTCTTCTTTCGGCCATTTCCGCAAGTGACACCTTTTGGACCTTAAGTGTTTGAGTTGTGTTGTGAGCCTGTGGGGGGCGACCTTTAGCGGAGAAATTTGGGCGACTGTACTGGGCTGCTAATGCACGTTCCACGTTACGAGCTACCTTGTAAGCCTCCATCCATGTGGGAGGGTGGTGCAGTAGGACTTGGGTTTTGATGGCTTCTTTAAGACCGCTGATAAAACATTCCGTGTAGAACACATCTGAGAGACCCCAAGTGCGGAAGGCTAAGGCTTCAAAAGCTGTAATATATTCATCCACTGTGCCAGTCTGTCGGAGCTTAGTAAGACGACCCAAAAAAACAGATTCCTGGTCAAAGCAGTTTGTAAGAGCTTTTTGAATTTTGTCCAAGCCAGAAAAGGTCCATTGCAACGTTGATGCCATTCCCACCATTGCCACCTTTCATTGTCCAAGTACATGCTCCCCACCATAAGCTGAGTCACATCATCTAAGATGTTATTCAGATTGAAATACTGCTCCATTTGTGCTATCCATGCTGCCAGGTGAGAACCGTCAAATTTATGCATATCCAACTTGGGAGGTCGCTGACAGGATTGTTGGTGGGTGCGCCAGACGTGAGGAGAGTGGCTAGACTCACCCTCACTATGTCCATTGCCATTATATGCCTCCTTGTGGGCTGCCTCCTTGCCCTTCGGGATTATGCTCGTGATCAGGCTATTTAGTCGGTCAAACATAATGTGGATGGATTGCAAGGATTCTTCAAGTTTGTCCATCCTTTCATTGGCCATAGCTTGAGCTCTAGTTTCTACCATGCACCGACCTGATGTTTTTGAAAATTGGGACCGCCTAAAAAAAATAAAGTTCACTAAGAATTGAATGGTACTACCGTTCTCAGCTCGTCGTCCTGATTCTGATGGGCTAGATCACCAATAAGCGCCCCGAGAGATCTCAGACTTTTTTTTTTCTTTGAAAACTCCTAACGGAGTTTTACTCCTTCCTTATGAATAATGTAGTCTCCAAATCCTCAAAATGTCAATGCAGCCAAAAGTCCTGTGAAAATTATACCTCGATATAGGAACCCCACACAACTACTCAGATCTGGTGGATCTGAGAGATCTGAATGGCGGATCGGATAGCTCTGGGCGGCGGAACAGACTTCTGCTGCAGATCTGATGGATCTAATAGATCGGAATGGATGGTCTGCTAACTCAGAACTGTGGGGTTGATGTCTACTACTGTTGCACCTCTTTGCGCGCTGATCTAGCAGCTATGATGCGTGATCCCCAGATAGAAAAGGGAACTATGGTCTCGAGGAGTTTCAGGTGCTACAGATCGCAATATACATAAGGGTCTGACAGTAGTACTCGGCCCAATGTTTCAGGGCTCTAACTAAGGAGGATCAACCGTACCATTAGCCTTACAACCCGACTACCCTATCGTATGGGTGAGTAATCTCTCCGAGTGTTGTTCTCGGTGTACTGTAGCAGCAATACAGCCGAAGATTTATCTATGGCGAGGTTGCAGAGGAGCTAAGGGGTTTTTGATATACCTAGAAGGTACTTGGAAGACAGTCCGTACGCGGTTCTGTCTAATGCGCTACTACTCGAAGGGGTACCCACAGGGGTTACAAGGGAGTCCAACAAGCATGACCACCTCTTGTATTTCCTGCGTGCATGCATCCCCAAATCCACAGGTTTATGCGCTCAACGACAGATCCTGTGGTTTAAAGACGCCGGAACACGTCTCTATCCAAGAAAAAATTTGCTACGAAATGGAGATCCCATCGGCCCTAAAAAGTGCTCTGATACCACTTGTTATGCTCTTAACCTGCAAAAATATACCCAAATACAGAATATGTGAAGAAAGATACCCAGAACATAGAACAGTTAGAGACAATAGCAAATATTTTATTATTCAGAAAGCACTGTTCACTGGCCTCTTCGACAGGGAAACCTCCAATAGAGCAGAGCTCGATACAAAAATAATACACGATGCTCCTCGCAGGGAGTCTCTATCCTTTATATGTGACTCATACATGCAATACCAAGGATCAATACCATGGTTTTCTTAATACCATCTATCTAATACTACGGCCCATTTGCAACTAACTGTGGTCCCGTCATTAATTACGGGTTAACCACTTACAATTATTAATATGGGCTTTATTGACTCTTGACTAAGACTCAATCCCATTACATAAATAAGGGGGTTAGGGTGGGACCCTAACACTTATCATTGCAGAGGACAAGGATGAAGGTATGGAGGAGGACACTCAGTCTCTGCACCCCCCAACAAAGTTGCCCACCTATGTCCCCTTGTGAAAAGGAAAGGCTAAAGTGCGCAAGGACTTGGATGAGACCAAGAGCTCGCTCCAGACCCCACTCCTCCCAGAAAACATTATTTTTGAGGGTACGCACCTGGGGCGGGTGCTAAGCCTAAAATTTGAAGATTGGGACCTCGCTGACTACGACAAGTTCCATCACCTTAAGACAAGGAACCTCATGAAGCCCAAGCAGAAAACTGCGGCAAGGGTGACAAAATTAGAGCTGCGGAAGTGGTTGCACGGAGTGGAAAAGGCTAGGCTATTGAACCTACTCTGGGTGCTGCACTTCCACCATGCCCCAATAACCACTTTCATCATTAGGCAACTGCTCTTCCTAGTGCATGATGGGTGCTTGTGGCTAGAGTATCCCATCCCCATCACGGCAGACTTGATTCACCACATCTCCCTGCTTCCTTGTAAAGGAGAGAACCCCATGAACATATCGGAAGGAAAGAGTAGTGACTTGGTCATCGTGGAGGCCATGAAGAAAAATTACAAGCTGGAAAAGAAGAAGATGGGCTACGCCATCTCCAACATCAAGGAGAAAGCAGTACGAGTGGCAACCCAAATCTTGGTAGGAAAGGTCATGCGCAAGTGCCACATGAACGAAGTACCCGCGCCTGTGGTAGCACTGGTTGAGCAGTGCGCAGAAGGGGTCTAGTTTAACTGGTCCAAGTTCCTCTGCGATTTTTTAGAAAATTGCTGCAAAGCTCAGGAACAGGGCAAAACATTCCACTATGCATGGCCTTCTACTGTCCATAGTGCTCGTGGCAGGGGAATTATCAGAGGGTAGTCAATTCCCCATAATTGATAGGGACCTACCAGAGGCTGTGAAGTACACTTTTCTCTGGGCCACAAAGAATGCTAAGAGGATCCGCAACATTAAAATCCTTTGGGTGTTCATGGGAATGAACCTCAGAATGGGGATCAACCGCAAGCGGCGGTTGTCACCCACTGTATACAACAACCTATAGAGTTTTGTAGAATTAAAAGTGGACATGCATAACATTTATATCACGGTGCGCAAGGATCCAACCAAAGAGTGGATAAAGCTACCATTTGTAGCCACAGATGATGTCATTTTTAAAGTACTGGAGGCATGGCTGTTGGAGTGGTGCACCCCAAACATCGTAGAGATCGAGAAGTTGGTGTCACAAAGAAAGAAAGATGAGGCCAAGCTGCGCATCGCACAGTTGGCTGAAAAGCGAAGGAAGGAAGTAGTGGCAGCAGAAGTGCAGGTGATGTGGAATGTGACACAGAAAGAAGCTGAGCAGGAAAAGGCCACAGTAGCAACAGCAACAGCATAGGAGGCAGCCATGAAGGCGAGAAAGGGTCACATGACATAAGGGAAACAAGCAGAGGAAGAAAAGACAGAAGAAGGAGGCACAGACCCACAAACCACGTCAGACGGCTGAAGTGCCAACACCCAACAGAGTGGGCAGGTTTGCGTAAGAAGGTCACGGCATCAAAATAGTATATTGACCTAATCACCCTAACCGAGGGTGATCTACATGACATCGGTGAGATGGTGCGCAATTTCACCAATGAGGCTCTCCAAGATTTCATGTAGGAGAACTAGATTGTATTGGGGGCCCTCAAAGCGTAGTTGCAGGAATTACAGGCATGCCCCTCTGAAGCTAGTACCATTTCGGCTAGCCTCGCAGTCGGCTCAACAACAGTAGAGCATATATTGCATGCGCGGATGACGAGTACCATAGTGCTGCCAGAAGGGGCACTAGTGACATCAAATGAGGCCGACGAGCCTATGGTTAGTACATTGAAAGGTCTTGGCCTCAACATGGCTGCACTTCTGCAAGAGACTTTATATGCTTTGCAGGATGGGATGACTGCAGAGCTGTGCGCTAGGGAGAGCCGCGCACTGCAAGTCCTCAGTGAGCAGAAAATCAATATGGAACAATTGAGCTTTCAGCGCGACGAAGTGGTGTCGTAGAATCAACAGTTGGTACAGGTGATAGACAACACTTGCCAAAGCATCCTAGAGCTAGCCATCCCAGCAGACATACCAGCAAAGATGCATATCCATAGGTTAGCAACAGGGGTATGCATGGCGAGGGAAGAAATGACAAAGGTTCAGCTGGAGCTGAACCTTCAGATCACCGAGCTACATTAAAGGTGTAGTCGTCCACCCCCTCAGAAGTTAGAGAACAGTGTGCTAGTGCTATCACAACAAGACTAGAGGAAATTGGCAATATAGTGCGAGACTGCACCATCATGTTGGAAGAATCACTTGAGGTACTCAAAAATCTGCAGCAGGACCCCAACATCCAGTGCTTAGAGATAGAGGCACGATAAATCCAACAGCAGTATGATAATGTTTGAGGAACTGCACATACGGTATCCCTCACTTAGAGGCTCACGCGGATGCAGTAGGCTAAGGTGCTAACGGAGTAGGTGGGCACGACATAACATAAGGAAGTAGTACTAAAGGCACGCATTCAGCCTTGGATTGATGTGGCCTTCACCATCATGACATAAATCGAAGGCAAGATCGCACACATGTAGGGGATGCATGTAATGATGCAAAGAAGCACTCCTTACATAGAGGTCTCGAAACAGCGTATGCAACAGATCCAACAAGCAACAACTCATTGTGTCACTGACCTTGACGTAGTTCGAGAATAGTTGGAGGGACTTCACGCAAATATTGTCACGCCGACAGTGTGACTTGAGGGTGAGTCACGATGTTTGTGTTGGGGCCCTGTTGGGCATGGAATCTCCCCAAGGCATGTTTTGGGGCTTAAAGTCCAAGTTTTGACCAAATC
Organism: Pinus tabuliformis; assembly: GCA_031772625.1. NCBI lineage: Eukaryota > Viridiplantae > Streptophyta > Pinopsida > Pinales > Pinaceae > Pinus > Pinus tabuliformis. The sequence continues at coordinate 1,998,598,435 of CM062817.1, forward strand.
TTGTTGTAAAGCTCCGCGAATTGTGGGTGCGGGGTGTAAAAGTATGATAGAGTCATAGGGTTGTTCGCCCTAGGTTTGTAATGTAAAGTCAACTAGATAGACCTACCCATGGTCTATGTACCATGGGATTGTATAAATAGAGCAAGGCTCTAAGTGTAAAAGGGAAATAACAAAGAGAATAGAAGAATGAGAAGTATAAGTGGTTGAGTCAAAGTGTAGAGTGTGTTTATGGGTTGTAGAGTAAGAGAAGGCTCTGCAGCTGAGTGCGTGGACCACTACATCTAAGTGTGCAAGGCAGCTCGAGTCCGTAACTGGTGGAAAATCAATAAAAAGAAGTTTGGTTATAATTCTATGTATCTATTCTTGGGTTAATGCATGAGTGATATAGTTTGCAAATATACTGTTTATTTACTACGCGCACCTGTATGAATGTTTTGTAATGTTAAAGTATAACTTAAGATAGTTAAGTAGGTGAATATGCTTAACTAACACTGAAGGATAAACAAGATCTCAGGTAATAACGTAGAGCACAATAGAGCTTTGGGTTAGGGTTATGTGAGGGCAGGGTATTGGGCCGCGAGGCACGGAAGGTGCACGAAGCCACCTATCGAGCAGTAAAAAGGATATTTTTCACCTCTATTTACCCTACATTAATTTTCAATCCAGGCATGATTTGTTATCTCAAAGAGTGTACTCAGTCTGAGGTGGTCATTTGTCAGAGTAATGTTAGTAGTATAGTGCTTTTGAATACAAGAGTAAACAGATACTTGAAATGAAATCTATTTTCAAAAAAAGAAACTTTTAGCACTCTGAGATCTAAATCATTCACTTAGAAAATTACAACAACTTATCAGTCAAGGGTGCAGTAGTAATAACTCATCCCTTTGTAAACTGATCTAAATGAAAAGCGATTTAAAGGAAAGATCATCAACCTGGGAACTAGACAACAACTGTTAGTTTTCACTACAGTTTCAGATCGTTTGTACACACTAAAGCAATGTTAATCCAAATGGTAAGAAATGGAACAACAATTGATCTATTAATTCAATTCAACAGCAAAGCTTTAACCTATGAAAATGGAATAATAATTAAAATCTTCACTCAGAAATGATTTAAACAGCAAATGGGAATAGGATAGCAAATTAAAGGAAGCTATGAAATATTGAATAGCAACTTAACCCAAATGTAAATGCACAAAAAACTAAACCAAATGCTACATGCAACACTTTTCTATTAAAGGAACAATAATCTAAGTTTCGGCATAATAATAAGTAATCTCGGTTATAAAGAAACAACAACTGTGATCACGATGGAACAATAGTTCCAATGAACAACAATCACATTTGAGAGTAAACTATAGATAAATAGACACTGATACCGATTTATGTATACACAACATTGTTACTCTGTAATCGAATAGTAATGGCAATCTGTTAAGGAACGTCAATGTTATGTAATAATATCAGTTTGTCAAAGGAACAACTTGTTATCGGGAAATGTAGTGTCCACTCAGAGCTGCTAGTCCCACTAAGACTGGTAGCTATCTTAGAAACAAACAAACTAAAACTACTTTCGTTTCCCTTTATGAGAAGTAGATAAGAGTGGAATGAAGGACACCAACCTCATTATTGCACTTGGTTCCTCGCTCGATTCCTCTCCCTTCTAACAAATCCTTGCCGCTTCTCCTTCATCTACCCAGCTTCAAAGAGAACCTGTGGAATCAAAGCAGCATAATACTATCAAAGAATAGAGATCTACAATCATAAACAATATAAGACCAGATGTATATTGACCACACAAATGCATATATCATCAAACATACAAGAATTTGGAGGAAAACTTGAATAGCTTTATTAATATCAAGAATAAGCAAAGAGGATTACAACCAATTGTTCTGACCCAGCATCACCCTCCAACATGAAAGCCCTTCTTTCACCTCATGAAAGGCTTAGATCACCCAACACTATGATATTCCAACAAGAAACCAACAACACTTCCTTACAAGATACAAAATTCTAGCCTCTGGATCTCTAGGATGAGGGATCCATATATAGATCATTGCAGGGGGGTGAGTCAGCATCTGGGATTTTGATTACTGTCCTCTCTCTGATAGTTCTTGATTCCAGATCTCTTACTCATCCCTTGGTGAATTCAGAGAGGCAAGTATCACAACAGAAGTTTCTAGAAGATTCCATGATCATCCACCTCGCAAACTGTCTCTGCCATTTGTCCACTCTCACCCACCGCACCCCATAGAAGGGATTTTCAATATGCATCGCACCTCTCGTGTGCATTAGGTGGGATGCATCGCACTTTGACCATGGAGCAGGTGAGATGGTCCAGTTTTGACTAGTTCTGAGCAGTTTTTCATGGAGAACTTTTGGGAGATGATGTAATCCGCTGACCTTGTTCTTTTAGGGTATGGAACAACAATTTTAGGGACTTAGGAGCCCTTGGTTTATGGAAATGTTTGATTGGGGTTGCAGTGCCCAAAATGTCTATAATAGTTGCCCCCTAAAGCATGAGGTCGTTAATCTTTTGATGTCGGGTGAAATGCTTTATCATGAGGATCCGAAGTTTTTTCAAGCTGGAAGGCGACCTGTAATAAGATACAATACAATACATTATCTTCATAATATTTTTCATGATCTAGCTGAGGCAGGCATTCCCATGCTCAGATTTATAAATTCACTTTCATGTACATAAGACAGACAACTGTTTATGCGGGAGGCTGATGATTCTAATAGAGTCATCATCCTTTGATTCGGATGATCATCTATGTAGCAACAATGTACATTTGATGTATTTATTTTCCTTAATATATCGCAGCCCGGATGGATGAAACTAGATTTGGGGTCTTCAAACTCATTCAATCTTTACTCGGAGTACAAGTCGATCCATGTGAAATATGTTCTGGAGTCGAACATGGAAAGACATCGCCTGATTACCAGCCAATGATGTAAGTTGTTAACAGGCGCGAGAGGAATCATCGATAATGATGATGACCCTCAAGGTACTACAGTACAATTCGCGTGGTGTGAATAAGGTACTTGGCATCGAACACCGCGTAAAATCTTTCGGTCGAAGGCTATTGATTTAAACCTGTCACTAGAAGTGAGAAACTTACCATTGAGGCATGCAAACTTCAAAGTACTAAAAGGGTTGTTCCTAATTCGACTTCTTGGATAATGAGTTGGTGTCGACAAGAAGTGACCTGCCATAGGAGGACCTTAATGAATCCCAGATCTACGACATGGAATGGAGTAAATTCATTTGGACGTGAAAATGATCTGATGATACAGGGTTCAGGGTGGTGGTCATGAAAGAATGGAGCGTGAATGTATTGCAGCGGATGAGACACAGGTGAATTCTCTGAGCGACTTCTCTTGAACATACCGGTGACACTGACATGGATTGGTAGCGTTAACCCCAAATATGGATGGTGTAATGGACCAATGGTGATATGACCAATGAACGGAACAACCCAACCTGACTTGGATGCAGAGTGAAAGTGTCATGTTCAAGAGCGACTTGCTACCAATAAAGTTTCTTCAAGTTTTCTTCCCAATTTTTCCCCAGTCATTGCTGACCAGTACCTCTTTATTTTTGTCAAGCTTGAGGAGGATAACATATGCTTGTTCTATAATTTTCCCTTCGGGCAAACCCGTCACTATATTTTAACAAGCCTAGCGACAGTGAAACTCGTTCTTGTCTGTATGGACAAGTTTGTCGCTATTCGGTTTTAACGAGTTTAACGACAAAGATAACTTTGTCCTTTTCAATTTTAGAGAGTCTGAAAGGGACGTAAAGGAAACTCCAAAAATCCTTTTTCGTCATTTAATCCCTTAAGTCCGAAAAAGTATAAAATAATACAAAAGGGATGAATTTTCGATAATTTTAACGAGCCGAACAAAACAAGCGCTCGATCTTTTTGTGTAATAATCCCTCAGGTCCAAAAAGATTAAAATCTTGAAGAGGGATAGCACTTCCAGTCACTTTAACGAGCTGGATAGACCACTCGCTCAGCAATCTTTTCATGTTTTACGAGTCAGGTGAAAAGAGCTTAAAGGAGACTCGTTTTTGAGGAACGAGTGATAATTTCGGGTAGCAGCTGATTCCAGGTAAGGTTTGGAATTTTCCAATCACGGCAGTGTCACTCTTCGCAGCTGTTCCTCAAAAGGGGTAAACAATCAAATGGAGGTGAATGATCGGCTAAAACAGAGTGGAGGTGATGATGAGAACACGACCAGGTCTAAAAAGCTGATGATAATGCATTTGCAATGGTTATTTACAGGAAATTGGTTCATTTTTTAATGAGCTTAAACTCTGGGGGAACGTTTGCTCATTGCTTATGTTTAATTTTTAACGAGCTTGAACTCCACATAAAAACTGCTCGTGATAATGGTCATCAATTTAATTTCACCGTTAATCACTTTTTTCCTTCAAAGGTTGTACCACCTGTTCAATTGCTTCATCAAACTGATTAGAAATGAACAATATATGTTTCAAAATGAGTTAAAACACTAATATTTTACTCGAATTACATGAAAAGTAATTTAAAAGTGGTTTTTTACCCCTCATTTTACCATTTCGTTTGAACTTTGGTTTGTTGGAGCTCTGGAGGTGCTTTTCCCCCTTGATTTTCACCAGCTAATTCCAGGAGATTCTGTGGACAATTCTCGGTGTCGTCTAGACCAGGTAGGAGCTAAACCTGAGCTCTTCAGTTGCATTGCTTCCTTTTTGAATTCTATGCATGTTTCCTTGTTTTTCTGAGCCTCTGGGGTTCGAAAAACTCGCCCTGGCTCCATTGCACCCTTTCTATATCGAAAGGTAAGATGCATACTAGCTTGGCCATTGGCCAGTCAGTATGCATCCCACCCAGTACACTGCTGGGGGTGCGATGGGCGCAAGAAGGGAAGTTTTTGCACTATTTTCTCATGGAATTTTTGCCTGTTTTTTGCCAAATCAGGATCTTGACTCTTCTCTTGCTTGTTTTGCAGAGATTTATCAGAGCAAAATGGTTGTTACATGGTGAGAACGTGAGCATGAAGAAGAGGACATGCTCACTCTACATGATCCAGTTACAGTAACTGCACTGCGGAACTGTGGCCTGTTCAAGTTTTTCCGCATTTCTAGCATGAGGCAACAAATCAACTTGTTGCAATATTTTCTCAATGCATGGGATCCTACCAACTAGGTGTTTTAGATCAGAGGCAAATCTATCCCCTTGACTGTCGTGGGCATCTATTTTTTGACTGGTTTATCGAGGCGTGGTGCCCCTCTTTCACTATCAGGTTCCGCCCGTGGGGGCGAATCTGTGAGAGATTATATTCGCCGGTATTGCAGAGAGGGATCTCAGCCAAGTAGGGACGGCAAGATCAACATCCGAGATGTCGATGACTGGTCCTTGAGGACCATTCTATTCACTTTTGCCAGACTGGCTGGTAGTGTTGGAAATAATACTGAGAGGGGGGGGTGAATCAGTATTATCAGATCAGATAAAACTTTTCAATTTCATACTCAGAAACATATACGCGACTTCAGTTAAGTGAACCCGCGTGTACACGCGACTGTGTCTAAAGCAACTAGCGTATATGCAGAGATCTTATGATTCAGTTAATCTTATCTTCAGTAAATGCATCAGGATATTATTAAGCATATTAACAGTAAACAGATGCAGAATAACAGAATAGATCATCACACAAAAGCCACACACTTGAACACCATGATATAAGGTGGAAACCCAATGTGGGTGAAAACCACCTGCTGCAATTTGTCTCTTTCTTCTTTAATGAGAAACTTCTTTTACAATGTACTGGTGCAGTCCTTTACCAGCACGCAGGCTACAACCTGCAGAGGGCTACAACCCTCTCTCGTTTTCAACTACTTTTGGAAGGGAGCTACAACCCCCTCAGCTCTTGTACTAGCTGATCCATTTACTAGTACGTAGGTGCTGACCCTACAACCTTCAGGGACCACGTTTCATCAATTTTCAGACTGGATCCAAGAGTACAAAGCAAACATTACCGCAATACAATCATCAACTTATACTTGCATCATAATTCATTAAACAACCCAATACCGAATCACTGAAACCCTGTCATCAAGAACACAGAACCCAAACCAGAATCTAGAACTCTGCAACAACCACCAGAATCAGCAGCAACCTGAAATATTAACACTTATCATGCATACGCTACTTCACTATACCAAAACCGCGTGTATACGCGCTTTCTCCAAAGGAAACCCGCGTGCAGATCTAGAAATGATTACTTCTGCCTTTGCTGTCAGATCTGACCCTTGCCAAGCGTCCCGAACAGATAACCAGCAATACCAGATCTTCTCACTGCGTCAGACACCCACAATCAATACTCCTTTGCCTAGTGATCTTCTCCTTATATAGCCTTAGGCCTTGTTCAATACCAAGAGCCAAAACCATAGAAACACAATACCATCAACCTCGAAACTAGGGATCAACACGTCCGTCGAGACATAATGGTCCGAAACCATAGGCACAACTTCCAAGGACTAACTGCCATGGACCAAAGGTACTTTTCCACATACACGCGCTTTTTCTGAAGCCAACCTGCGTGTACACGCGACTTGGTCTTAACAAACCTGCGTGTATGAACTTCCTTGGCAAGCTGTACTAGGATCTGTCTTCTGATTAAGTTGCCATCTCCTGTACCAACTTCTGAGCATCTGTACCAACCTCTGAGTGAGTTGCCATCAAGGACAACACTTGAATCATAATGCCAACAATCTCCCCCTTTGGACTTGATGGCAACCACCACACCAAGTCACTCTCCCCCTTTGACATCAAGGGAAAAGGGTGGACCAAGATATTCTCTTCTTTGGTATACCCTCTCCTGTCCATACTGCTGTCCATACTCCCCCTGAGTACATGCTGAAATCTCCAAATGTGCTCCCCCTTTGTGTATGCCAAAGTGTACCAATCTATCCATCCTGCTCTTGCTGAATTGTGCTGTTCATGCTCCCCTTGACTGTAGGCAAGATCTGCAAAAGATGTTCTTCAAGAAGAACAAAGACTTATACATCATAGAAGACCTTCCTATCACCAAAAGACTCAACATACATTCATCACCCAACCTAGTGGGGATATACCAATATTGACTCATCCACCTAACCATGTGAAGATACATGATAATACATGAACATTTCATCATTCATCCCAGGCATAGTGGGGAAACCAACATAGGCCGTTACATGACCTTGACATCATAAAAGAGATACATGACATAGTGATGAAATATCTAGACCAAGACTTATGAAAGCCACCAACAGCATCATGATCTGTACCATAAGCATCAGCCTGCAATACCATTCCTAAACAGTAAGATGTATCATTTAGCTTCATAGACTTTATCAACACCTTCTAACCATAATGCCAACAATGCATTATTTGAAGAATATTCTCCCCCTGAGTGTAAGCCAACCATGTCTGAACCATTTCCTGAGTCTGTTCTGCTCCCCCTGAGCCTGAGCCAACCATGACTGAACCTGGGTCTGTTCTGCTGCCCTTTCTCCATATATGCGACTTTGCAGCCTGTAACTCGCGTATATACGCGACTTGTCTTCATTATATAAGCGTATGCAGGATGGAATACTGAATTTCACTTTCAGATTCCCCTGTGTCTGTTATGTCAGCTGACTGAGTTATCCCACACCTTTCTGTCTCTGTCTTCTTCAATTCCTGCAACTGTGATGATGTATGGTCCTTTTGTCTTGAATTTTGAAATCTGCTCCTGCATTCCCTTGCTTTATGCCCATAGTTGTTGCATGTATAGCACCTTATATTTTTCATGTTCCTTCTATCACAATCAATTGCTTTGTGTCCACATGCATTGCAGGCAAAGCAATACCCTCTGAAGTACCTGGGATGCGATGATCTTTCTTGAACCATTCTACTTCTGCATCTGGCTGCAACATGTCCAAGATTATGACATACATAACATTCAACATTATTCAGCGGAGGAAATAATCGTCTATCACGTCCATAGTTAGGAGTAAAGGATCTTCCTTGAGGAATTTCTTTCCTTGGTTGTTCCTTGAGCATTTCAGATTTCGCATTAGAGTTTCTTGTCTCACCTTGTGAACTAGATTCACCTTCAACATATTCATGAAAACCAAGACCAGTCTTGATAGCAGGAGATCTTTGACTATTAAGAATATCATCCAAGACTTTAGAACTATCTTGAAATCGTAAAAGCTTATCCTTTTCTTCTAGTTTACCTTTCAAGATATTTACCTCAACTTGATGTTGTTCTTCCTTTTTCAGATACTTCTTCCTTAGGTCTTCTTCAACTTTTCTCCCTTCTTCCACTTGTCGCTTTAGTTTGATCACTTCATGTTCTTGATCTTCAAGATCTTCTTTTAGAGAGAGGATCTTTGATTCAAGTCTCTGAATAGTTGTGCTCTGATCTTTTGCTATATCCTGCAATTTCTCCCTTACCCTGGTTTCTGTCTCCAATAGTTCTTTTAGTTTGGCAACTTCTTCAGTTTCTGCATTCGTCTCTTCATGTGCCATGAGACTTTTAATATCCTCGCTATTATTGGATGAAGCATTCTTCTTCTTATGTGCCATGAGACTTCTAATATCCTCACTATCATTTAATGAACTTTTAATATGGGTATAATAGCTTCTACCATCTTCTTCATATATCTTTTCTTTGTTATGAGGACATCTAGCAGCATAGTGACCAACTCTACCACATAGAAAACATTTGAAAGGTAGCTTATCTTTGAACCGTCCAGATCCCCGTTCAAGATTCTTGAAAAAATTTACCTCATCTTCTTCCTCTGACACTTCGAATGCGGCCTCTGGTGGTACCTCTTGTCGCATTTCAAAAGCAGTTAAGATCCCGTGAAGCTGTGACATGGTAATTTTCTGCACATTCTCCTTTTCTTCTATGGCAGATACTTTAGAATCAAATTTAGTAGACAGAGATCTCAAAACCTTTTGAACTAAGACAACTTCCTCAAATTCTTCACCCAGATCCCTCATACAATTCACAATCTCATCCATACGCAGGAAATAATTAGCTACGCTTTCATTACTTCGCATCTTAAGAGTTTCATATCGGATTCTGAGAGTTTGAAGCTTTGCTATTTTTACCTGATCATCTCCTTCGTAGCTTGTAACGATTTTGTCCCATATTTCCTTAGCTGATTTGAGATGCATGATCTTCATAAATTCTGATTGAGTCAAAGTACTCAATAGGACAGTAACTACTTTGGCATTGAGCTCATATTGCTTTTTCTCTGCTGGATCTGTAGGAGTTGCTGATGGGAATTTGTATCCTCCTTCTACGATTCCCCAAACTTCTGCTCCAAGCGACTGTAGATATGCAGTGGTTCTTATCTTCCAGTGAGTAAAATTGTTCCCGTCAAAGACTGGTGGCCTGATGTGTGCCTCTCTTTCTGGATTAGCCATTTGATGGATCTTTTCCTTCAAGCGATCAAGCTTTCTTTGAAGGACCTGGCTCTGATACCAATTGTTGGAAATAATACTGAGAGGGGGGGGTGAATCAGTATTATCAGATCAGATAAAACTTTTCAATTTCATACTCAGAAACATATACGCGACTTCAGTTAAGTGAACCCGCGTGTACACGCGACTGTGTCTAAAGCAACTAGCGTATATGCAAAGATCTTATGATTCAGTTAATCTTATCTTCAGTAAATGCATCAGGATATTATTAAGCATATTAACAGTAAACAGATGCAGAATAACAGAATAGATCATCACACAAAAGCCACACACATGAACACCATGATATAAGGTGGAAACCCAATGTGGGTGAAAACCACCTGCTGCAATTTGTCTCTTTCTTCTTTAATGAGAAACTTCTTTTACAATGTACTGGTGCAGTCCTTTACCAGCACGCAGGCTACAACCTGCAGAGGGCTACAACCCTCTCTCGTTTTCAACTACTTTTGGAAGGGAGCTACAACCCCCTCAGCTCTTGTACTAGCTGATCCATTTACTAGTACGTAGGTGCTGACCCTACAACCTTCAGGGACCACGTTTCATCAATTTTCAGACTGGATCCAAGAGTACAAAGCAAACATTACCGCAATACAATCATCAACTTATACTTGCATCATAATTCATTAAACAACCCAATACCGAATCACTGAAACCCTGTCATCAAGAACACAGAACCCAAACCAGAATCTAGAACTCTGCAACAACCACCAGAATCAGCAGCAACCTGAAATATTAACACTTATCATGCATACGCTACTTCACTGTACCAAAACCGCGTGTATACGCGCTTTCTCCAAAGGAAACCCGCGTGCAGATCTAGAAATGATTACTTCTGCCTTTGCTGTCAGATCCGACCCTTGCCAAGCGTCCCGAACAGATAACCAGCAATACCAGATCTTCTCACTGCGTCAGACACCCACAATCAATACTCCTTTGCCTAGTGATCTTCTCCTTATATAGCCTTAGGCCTTGTTCAATACCAAGAGCCAAAACCATAGAAACACAATACCATCAACCTCGAAACTAGGGATCAACACGTCCGTCGAGACATAATGGTCCGAAACCATAGGCACAACTTCCAAGGACTAACCGCCATGGACCAAAGGTACTTTTCCACATACACGCGCTTTTTCTGAAGCCAACCTGCGTGTACACGTGACTTGGTCTTAACAAACCTGCGTGTATGAACTTCCTTGGCAAGCTGTACTAGGATCTGTCTTCTGATTAAGTTGCCATCTCCTGTACCAACTTCTGAGCATCTGTACCAACCTCTGAGTGAGTTGCCATCAAGGACAACACTTGAATCATAATGCCAACAGGTAGTGCGGCTCCTCGCATGGCTAATAGGTCCTATATGCAGTACGCCTTGGAATGCCTTGAACCAAAGGTGTTAAATTGGTGTGATGCAGTACTCCCTGTGATGAAAGAACAACTGACCAAGGTAAAAAATGGAAAATTGAAGAACTTCAGCTATGGTTCTATTTTGACCGCTTTTGCCTTGGAAAAGATCCAACTGATGCAGCTGCAGTACATCTCACTTGGCTTACCTCTACCGATTGAGCCACGGATGCAGAGATGGGTTGAACTTATGGCCCGACATGTTGGTCAGTCCCAGGTTTCCTTTTCTGATACCTTTTTCGAGTGGTTCAAACATCAGGAGATGGCTACTTCCAAGTATCCATATGCTGGTATGGATTTCTGGGGTGACCCAGATTTGGTGTTGCTGACTAGTGAACAGTGGGGTGCTATCGGTAAATTCTCTGACCATATCTCTGTTCATCATTTCTTTTTATAATGTTCTTGTGCTTTCTTCTATCAGGACTAATCAAAACTCATGTGCTCATGCAGTATTGGACTAGTTCGGCATGTCTGAGAGTACTAGCTGCCACTCCAGCAGGAGAGGCTATGGGGAGGGCTATCCTTCGCGACCTTGATGTGGCCGAGACTGTTTCAGCATTGCAGGATCAGGTTTAGGGCCTCACTCTTGGTATTCCGGATGTGAGGACCGACGAGCTGCCCCTGAGGTTGTAGCGACATATTATTGGCATGCCGAGTCGATGGACTAGGCTTTTACGCATGATTGCATAGGCGGTGACTTGTTATCACCAGCATCATTAGACTAGGATGCGCCCTAGCATTTTGAGTTTTGGGTCATTTGACCGATTTTGTCCTGGTTACAGAACATTATGTATGAACTATAAACAGTTATATATATATTTTTGATTTTCAGAGCTTTATTTTGGTTGAGTTACGTGATCTTGATGCAAATATTTGATGAAATGCTTCTTTTATAAATGTTGCAAATGTATACATAATTTGCCAATGAGTCCGTTAATGTGTTTAAGTTTCTGGAAATATGCTGATATTGAATAGAATCAAACTGCCTTTCCAAAATCTTGACCCTTAGGAACATGCGATAGATAGTTGGATTCCTTACAGAGTAGATACTAGTGAGTTGTAGGACGACAAGTTGTGAGTCTAGCCTGATGACTAGTCGCGTATGCCACGCGTAATGGCATCAGAGAGGAGCTCTATCAATGCGTTGTATTCAGCAATATTGTTTGTTGACCGACCAATACATACCCCTCTGAAACTCACTAACTTGCCGCTTGGATCGAAGATGGCCCAAGCTACAGAAGATAGGTCTCGCGAATTACAACTCGCTTCGTCGGCATATCCAACAAATGATTCCAATAGGTTCGACATCTGAAACAAATGTAAAAGTGGATCACTTAACCAAAACAATTACCCTTAGCAAAAACAAAAATGTAACAAAAGCATAGGGGTTACTATCTTGAGTCAAGCATATTAACACTTAAGGTACAACCCGTTACGAGGTTGGGCTAGTGGAATCCCATCATAATCTACTAACTCATAGGCTCCTTTTTCTAATACACATTTAACAATATATGGACCCATCCATAAGGATTTTAACTTACCTGCTCCCAATTTGTCAGATTCCTAGTCGTAAAGTAAGACCAGGTCACCTTCTGAGAAGACACGGGGTTTGACATTCTTGTTGAACTATGCCTTGACATGTTTCTTATGGGCTTCTTTAGCCTAAGAGGCATCACGACGGGTTTCATCCAATTGGATTAGTTCCAAGAAATGAGCCTCTTCTTCTGATGTTTTGGGGAGAAGGTCGATTGTGAGTTTGAGGGACAATATTTCACATTGAACCGGTAAGATTGCTTCCAGGCCATACACCAATTGAAAGGGTGTAAACCTAGTTGCATTCCTCACCGATGTTCGGTATGCCCACAAGGCTGATTACAGGATCAGGTGCCAACTCCTTTTGTGGACTCTAATCATCCTTTGCAGCATCCGCTTCAGGACCTTGTTGATTGCCTCAACTTGTCCGTTAGCCTGCGGATAATATAGAGTAGAGTTGTCGTGGGACAGTCCTAACTTGGCATCCAACTCAACCATCATGTGATTGCGAAAATTCGATCCATGATCTGTGACTATGGTCTGTGGAACGCCGAATCTGGAGACTACATGATTGAAGAAGAAGAGGGCAACTGTTTCACCGTTGTTGTTTAATGTAGGCATCACCTCAGCCCATTTGGTAAAATAGTCTACTGCGACTATGATATACCCATGCCCCCCCGCCGAGGTGGGGTTACATGTCATGAAATCTATGCCCCATTTGGCAAATGGCTCAACAGCAACTACTGGTTGCAGAGGTGCGAGTGGTATTCTAGTTTTTCGATCAAAGATTTGACACGCATGGCAACTTTTGACTGCGGTTATGCAATCTTTAAACATTGTTGGCTAGAAGTATCCTGCTCGTAAAATCTTTTGCGCTACAGCGTAACCAGATTGATGCCCCCCACACGCGCATGAATGGCAATCATTTAGGACTTTTTCAGCCTCCTTGTGGGTGAGGCACCTCCTCAGAACTGTATCGACACCACGACGGTAAAGTGTATCACCGATGATCATGTAGTCTTTTGCTTGGTATCGAATGCGTCGTTGTTCCAAGTGGGAGGTATTAGACCTATATGTTTGGGTTTGGAGATAAATTATTATGTCTCCATACCATGGGTTGCTTGAAGATATCAGAAACAAAGATTCATCCACGATTGCTTCTTTTGATCTTACATCGTTCGACGACGATGGGAGATCACATTGTAACTCCACGAAAACCAAGGATTTCTTTGATTTGGATTTTATAAATTCTAGATCAAACTCTTGTATAATTGCTATCCATTTTGAATATTTTCCCCCTAGCAACTGTCGCGACAATATATAAGTCATGGGGTTGCAATTTGACAGAATGGTAGTTTTTCGAAAGAGGATATACTGTCGAAATCTCTATATTGCTTGAACAGCTGCGAGAGATAGCTTTTCAATGTAGGAGTACTTGATTTCTGTATCATTTAAGTTTCTACTTAAATAATAAATAGGGTGTTCAATTCCATTGTCTTCTTGAACTAAAACCATTACGATGGTTGTATCCACTGCAACTAGATATAGGTTAAAGTCTTTTTGATAATCAAGAGTGTACATTAATGATTCTTTTATTAGGGATTATTTTAAAGCATCAAAGGAAGCTTGCGCGACCTAATCCCAGAAAAAAGGTACTTCTTTTTTCAATAGATGAGTATAACCTTTAGCAAGTTCGGCGTAATTTGGAATGAACCTCCTCAGAAAGTTTTCTTTCCCTTGGAGTTTTTGAATCTGAAGCAAATTTGAAGGTGGAGGCAAATTAATGATTGCCTAAACCTTACATGGGTCGAGACGAATCCCATCCTTTGAGACCACAAAGCCAAGTAAACGACTAGAACTGACACAGAATACAAATTTGTGTGGATTGAGTCATATCTTGTAGTGTCGGCAACGTAGAAATATCGCTCTCAAATGTTGCGGATGATCGGTCTGCTTTCGCGAATGAGCTGGAAGATCGTTGAGATATGGTTGAACGATGTTTTTGATGTCATGGAAGGCATAATTCATTGCCCTCTGAAATGTTTCCCCTGCGTTCTTTAAACCAAAGGGTAGCTTGCGATATGCAAATGTGCCCCACGAACAAATAAATGCAGTCTTTGACTAGTCCTGTGGGTGGATATTTATTTGATTATACCTGGAAAATCCATCCATAAATGAGAATATTTCACATCTGGCACATTCATCAATTATTTGGTCAATGAAGGGTGTAGGGTAGTTGTCTTTCAGACAAGCTTGATTTACATCCCTATAATCGACGCACACTCTAATCGTTCCTTGTTTTTTCATTACAGGAACAATATTCGATACCCAATCGGTTAGAGGAACCAGGTAAATAAAACCAGCATGGAGAAGTTTTTCAACTTCTGCCTTGATGGCAGCGACTTTCTTGGGGTGCACCTGCCGTAGCCGTTGTCGTATCGGTTTGACATCTAGATACATCTTAATTTCGTGTTCAACTATGCTCGAGTCAATGCCTAGAATTTCATCATACGACCAAGCAAAGACATCTCTGAATTCGCGAAAAAGAGCGTTATATATTTCCAGTTCTAAAGGAGAACAATATTTTCCGACATGAATATTCTCTACAACATTTGTTTTGGTCGAGATATTTATGGCGATAGTCTCTTCAATATTGGAAAATTTTCGCTCGGAATCCACTTTTTTTACAGTATTTGATAGAAAATCAAAAACTGAGGGATGATGAAGGTCACTAGGAGTATCTTCTTTGTAATCTAGAAGATGGGAACGATGGTGGTAATCTTCCCATGGTGCCCCGTCAATCATCATTGACTGAACAATTCCTTCGTCTGTATAATGTACTTGTGACCAAGGATCTAAAGGGGTACCATATTCCTTAGACCTATCTATCCAAACGCTTGATAAGCATTGATTCAGGTTTGCCTCCCATGCCAAAAACATTGATTTCTACAAGATTTCTATTGGGCTTGGAGGCAATACCTGCAGATGATCCGTTTTAATATCGTTTTCAGAGATCTTTTGGATAGAAGATATCATATTGCAGGTTCCCACTGTTGCCACTTCCGCCAGATTGATTGGAGGCAGTAGGGAAAAAGTACCCATTAATATAGGGTCTTTTAGTAGGCCTACTCTGATATTTTGAAGCGAGTGAGGGCTTCCGTGGATCATCAGAATGATTCCCGTAACTTGTGAACTATTGGGGAGAAATGTCTGTTGGTCGACAATTCCTCCTTGAAAGGGAAATGCAATCTTCCTGAAATAGGTCGACACAACGGCTGCCATAGCATATATCTAGGGCCTTCCCAATAGGATGTTGTAATCGAGGTTTCCATCAATTACTTCAAAATCTATTTCTACTGTTTTTCCCCCCAGTTCGACTTGCAAGTTACTTAAAATCCCGTATGGGGTGTATGTTCGTCCATCAAATGCTTTTAATGTTGTCGAAGATCGCGACAAGGGTGGAGATCCTAAAGTTTTCCAGAAACTCATCGACATAATACATGTAGATGCCCCCTCATCAATAATTGTTCGATGAACAATTTTTTTGCGGGATTTCACTTGAATAAGGAAATCTAGTTGAGCTGGTAACTGAGGGTCATATCCTTTGTGATTAAAGGACACAAGATTGGAATCGTTGGGTCAATCCCACCTATCGCTGATAATAAAGCCTGCTTTCGAGAGGGGAAATTTTGCAGTACCTCAAGTGTCAACATAGCGTCATCCTCCAGCATGAAAGCCCTTCTTTCACCTCATGAAAAGCTTAGATCACCCAACACTATGATATTCCAACAAGAAACCAACATCACTTCCTTACAAGATACAAAATTCCAGCCTCTGGATCTCTGGAATGAGGGATCCAGATATAGATGATTGCAGGGGGGTGAGTCAGCTTCTGGGATTTTGATTACTGTCCTCTCTCTAATAGTTCTTGATCCCACTTGGAGATTGATGATCTCTTACTCATCCCTGGGCGAATTCAGAGAGGCAAGTGTCATAGGAGAAGTTTCTGGAAGATTCCATGATCATCCACCTCGCAAACTGTCTCTTCCATTTGTCCACTCTCACCCATCGCACCCCATAGAAGGGCTTTTCAGTATGCATCGCACCTCCCGTGTGCATTAGGTGGGATGCATCGCACTTTGACCATGGAGCAGGTGAGATGGTCCAGTTTTGACCAGTTCTGAGCAGTTTTTCATGGAGAACTTCTGGGAGATGATGTAATCAGCTGACCTTGTTCTTTTAGGGTATGGAACAACACTTTTAGGGACTTAGGAGCCCTTGGTTTATTTTCAGCTTTCTTAATGTGTGAATGACAAGAAGAATTCTAAGTACAAATCTGAATTATCTTTTCAAAGCGACAGTACTAAAAAATTTCTCTTCAAAAACGAAAGGAAGATAATGACGACACTTTACTATTTTGAATTGAAAACTACTTTTGACACTTGAAAAACTAATAATTCAAATCAAATACAAGGGTAACTGTATAATCAACCATCAAGAACAATAGAATTCTTTTCTTTGACTGAAAATGACACTTGTGACACTTTCAAATCAAAAGACGACAGTTCGACTATGCTACTACTTTGTAAAAGAGAACTGAAAATGGCAAAAAATACATAAAAAAATTCACAGTTCTTTGCATAATGGAGGCGGAATGATGGAAAGGAAGGGGGTTTCAAAAGTGGTATACTGATCACAGACAGCAAAACTCCTTAATAGAGCTTAAGAGAGTGAACACAGAAACCAAAATCTGAGAGCAGAAGAGGTCTTGTCTGATCAGCGCACCTGTAACACAGGGAAAGTGCGATGTATCACACCTACTGCAGAGGGGAAGTGCGTTGCATGCAGATTCCCAAGAGTAAAAGGTGCGATGGTCCAGGGATGAGACTTCAACTGGGTTCCGGGTCACAGTTTACAGTTTAGTTCAGGGATTTAGGCTGGGCAAGTGATGTATAGTAAATAGAAATCACAGGGGCTGATCTAATGAGGTTACTAGAGCCACCACTAGGGCAATTAGAAAGTTTGCAAATTGATTGTTCAGTTTATAAACAAAACTTGGAGATAAACTGAAGCAGCATTGATCTACTTTGCACTTGCATAGCAAATGCAGTTCGAAGGCTAGCTGGCTTGACTTCAGGCTTTGTCTGTAAGTTTATAAAACAAACAAATATAGATAAACAAACAATCTATTCGCTCCCTAACGGAGTCGCCATTTTGTTATCGGGAAATCTAGTGTCCACTCGGAGCTGCTAGTCCCACTAAGACTGGTAGCTATCTTAGAAACAAACTAACTAAAACTACTTTTGTTTCCCTTTATGAGAAGTAGATAAGAGTGGAATGAAGGACACCAACCTTAGTCTTGCGCTTGGTTCCTCGCTCGATTCCTCTCCCTTCTAACAGATCCTTGCCACTTCTCCTTCGTCTACCTAGCTTCAAAGAGCACTTGTGGAATCAAAGCAGCATAATACTATCGAAGAACAGAGATCTACAATCATAAACAATATAGGACCAGATGTATATTGACCACACAAATGCATATATCGTTAAACATACAAGAATGTGGAGGAAAACTTGAATATCTTTATTAATATCAAGAATAAGAAAAGAGGATTACAACCAATTGTTCTGACCCAGTGTCACCCTCTAGCATGAAAGCCCTTCCTTCACCTCATGAAAAGCTTAGATCACCCAACACTATGACATTCCAACAAGAAACCAACAGCACTTCCTTACAAGATACAAAATTCTAGCCTCTCGATCTCTAAGATGAGGGATCCATATATAGATGATTGCAGGGGGTGAGTCAGCTTCTGAGATTTTGATTAGTGTCCTCTCTCTGATAGTTCTTGATTCCACTTGGAGATTGACGATCTCTTACTCATCCCTGGGCGAATTCAGAGAGGCAACTGTCACAGGAGAAGTTTCTGGAAGATTCCATGATCATCCACCTCGCAAATTGTCTCTGCCATTTGTCCACTCTCACCCATCGCACCCCATAGAAGGGCTTTTCAGTATGCATCGCACCTCCCATGTGAATTAGGTGGGACGCATCATACTTTGACCATGGAGCAGGTGAGATGGTCCATTTTTGACCAGTTCTGAGCAGTTTTTTATGGAGAACTTCTGGGAGATGATGTAATCATCTGACCTTGTTCTTTTAGGGTATGGAACAACAATTTTAGGGACCTAGGATCCCTTGGTTTATGGACATGTTTGATTGGGGCTGCAATGCCCAAAAATGTCTATAACACAACTAGACGATATAACTTGAGAACAAGTAACATAACATTCTTGTGCAGAGAATAACCTTACTATTCGAATGGGAATTAAAATATAACAGAGCTAATACATGAAATAAGGAACAACAAATTACTGAACAAAATAGATAAGAGAAATCAAACCACACACGACTTGAAATCGAGAATTAATAGTACAGGAAGCAAGTGATCCACTAAGGCCAAACCCTTAGCCTCCAGGGAGACACTACTTATAATTACTCCAGAATCAAGGATGGAATGACAACAAAATTTATATATTAAACATAAAAATAGAGTTATAGAAAATCGCTCTTTTAGAGAGAGTCGATGATCAAAGTTTCAAGTACAATAGAGAATTTCATAAAAACAACAATAGTCTCCTTTAGGCTAGCAATGCTGCCCCTTCTTATAGCAACCGAGCAGAGATATCAATGATACAGAGAATCGTTAAGGTAGCGATCCCTCAAGATCAAAGGATCCTGAGGGATTCACCATACTGTTAGCTCTCAGTTATCTTCTCGTTCTCTTGTGCCGATTTGGTATCTCCTCTTCCTTTTCTTGGTTGGTACGCTCCAGTTTGGATCTTCTTGTTTGGATGTGGTTCCCTATCAAAGGGACAACAGTTGATGGCATCTTGTCATTTCCTTTAGATTGGTGATTTCTCATTTTCCCCTTTTTCTACATAGAAAAGTCATTTTACGTTGCACACAAATCTTCTAGATTTTATCATAATCTCTCATCATATACCTATTTCATAATGTAAAGGAGTTATGAATTTAAAGAATGGATGACAAAATAAGTGATAATAACATACCTTCTCTAGTGCTCAACACACCCCCCTGCTTACCCTTTTTCATGCCCTCATGAAAACATTATAATTGACATGCAAGGTAGTGAGGAAATAGGCTGTAGAAGGGATCTCATGAGGTGGTCTATAGCCATTATGCCTAGCTAGGTGCTCAAAAGTATGTCATGTCTGACCTTCAGGCATTTCATATAAGGCTTGGTATCATAGTGCAGGGTGCCAAATAACTGGACTTCGGAACCTACAGCCTAACCAAGATGGGCCTTCTCTCAAAATAAGGTCACCATAGAGACCCAAGCGGTCAGCAGCTAGCTTAAAGTTCTCATAATTAAACAGTTCCCTATTTTGGATGTTTGGATTAGAATTCTGATATTAGAATTTGGCAGCTGCAATGGCAAGGTCTTTGATGGTAAAGAAGTATTCTATCCCTTGCCGATTGATTGTTGTGTGAATACGTCCCAATGCCTCAATCACACCCGGAGTTCTCATTAGGTTCCTATGTTTATTCCATAACTGAAGTGGGTCTCTAGGTTCAGCTCTCACCCATAAGTCTAATCCATTCTCTTGTCTTTGAAAGGCATTGTAGGCTTTAAGCCACTTTATTTTATTAACACCAAAAGAAATAAATGGCTGCAGTTGGATATCACCCACGAAAGGGCTGGGATTCTGATTTGTTTCTCCTTCTAATACAAGGTTGTGCAAATAAAATTCACATAATAATCTCTGAACCTTCACCCCATAATTCTTACAAAAATTTATGAAGTCATCAATGTTTTTTATTTCTATAGGCATTCGTGCTTTAACAACTTTAATTTTCAATTGTAAATATCGTTCCATTAAACACAAAGCATAGTTCCTAGTAGGTGCTCTACATGCTAGCACATCAATATATACAGAGAATAAGGTATCCATTTGTTTGATGACTACGTCTAGTCTATGACTTACCTTTGTGACTCTTTCTTCTGCTTTTCACCTTCCTTCAAAGGCCTGAGTTTCTGATGCATTAATGTCTTTCAGCTGCTGTTGCAATTTCTCGTATTTTTCTTGAGGGACAGTCTGCTCTATGAGTTTCTCTATTGTTTGCTGGGCCTGTGCCAAATCTTTTCACAGAGTTGTTGTCCTTGGGTCTTATTATTACAGTGTCTAATCATTATGGTCTAAGTTTCCTTAGAGGACGATGCCTCTATCTAGATTGCCTTATCACAAGCCACTATGTTCTCCGTTTGTACTTCGACATGGGCAACAGCCGGATGTTATTCCTTTCGGTTTTGAATGGAAAGCTGGACTTGAGTCCTCTTAATCTTTTTCTTAAGGGGTTTCACCGGGGAGGTTGCATGCTTTACCACAGGGGTCCTTTTTGCTTTCTTCCCCATTTTCAAAACCCTTATTTGTTGTCGAAGTTGCACAATCACGTTAAGCAATATTTGCTGTTCCTTTCATAATCTTTTGATTTCCTCTGTTTTCTTGGAAGGAAGAAGTGTTCATTTACTTGGGCCTAGGTTTTGTACCTCCATTATTATATCTTCACCTTAACCAATTTCCTGATTTTCTTCTTGGGGTTCTCCCTCATTGTTCTGCTGATCGGGTTGTTCAAGGGTAGAAACCCTAGCTTGCTCTGTTGTCTCCTGGGTAACTTCTTCTTCCACCCCTTCTTCTTCGTGGAATGCCTCTAGTGTATTTTGGCTAGGAATAGGTTGCTCCTCTTCTTCATCTTCATTACTTTCCTCTCCAGATACACTCTCATCATGGGCAGAGTGATCCTCTTCTTCCTCTTCTTCGTCACACAGTTCTTTGGATGCACTTTTGTCATGAGTAGAGTGCTCCTGCGGTCCTTATTCAGTGTGGGGGTTAAGTGGGCTAAGAGGTTGAGCATACTCACCCATATTGGCCAAAATCTAGGCCAATTCATCTTCTTGGAGTGGGTTTTGCAGTGGACTTCCACTGCATTGCTCTGTTTCCTCTTCCTCCTGACCAGATTGCTCAGTCTCTTCCTCTGGTTCTCCTTCATCGTTTACCTCCACTTCTTTTTCGTTCTCCTCTCCTTCCAATTGTGGGGGTTGCTTGTCTCCTGAATCATCTATTTCCACTGGTTGACTGATGTTCCCTTGGGAATTTCCCAGCCTTCCTCTGATCCATGCCAATCTAATAGATTTTCTTCGTTTCAGTGGTCTATTCGATGTACTGGCAACATGTTTTCGTTTTGGGGCTGGAAAAGCCAGTCCCCCATCTATCGTGAAAATCGGTTCTTCCTAGCCACTTGGTTGTTGAGCAAGACTGTGGCTAACTATCAGTCATATTAACCCATGGTGGCTTACTACTGACTCTACATGGCGAGATTTATTCATGCTTTAGGCAACATCGTGTAATAAAGAATTTAAAAACGCAGGCAAATTCATAGCGCATTTTTGCTTTAACACAGCTAAAAGTTTAAGGTGGCGTGGTCTTACCACGTCTTTCCCGCCTTCACAAGTGATGTAGCTCTGGATGATTCTCACCAACTCTGCCCACAGCTCTCCCAAGGCTACTGGTAAAACTCCCTTTCCTCTTACAGTCAGGTTCTGCCCTTCATCCTAGAAGATTTTTATGGCGTCTCGCAGTCTCACCTTTTTCAGAGTCCACACAGGTCCAATGGTTAGCAGTCCTGAGACCTCTGCAATTATGTCGTCAGTGACTGCTATCTGTCTCCCTCTCACCGTGGAGTGATGTTCTTGCAAGTTCTGAAAAAATTCAATTGCCACCGTCTAGTTGGATTGTTGTAGACGATTGATATAAACTATCCATCCTGCCTTCGCTAGGATTTCGCGTGCAACATCAGAGACCATCAACACCTGTGGTTCTCTGTGAATTGATCTTCTTCCCATGCTTAGAACATTATAAAAATGCATAGATGGCAATGGAACAACAAGCTGTTCAAACTATTAGCAAACACAGAGAAGATGACAAAATAGCAAGCTATTCGAATTTCAAATTTACTGCTAATTGTTGTAGAGCAAAACACAGAAATAGCTTCGGAACAGCAAGTCATGCAAATTGAAAAACAGAATACCATTAATCTTTTCTCTTCCCAAGTCATAATTCTCCGAATTATAAGCTGACACGTCTGCCAGCAAATTATGAGGTCACTTGCTCCCCCCTGCAATGTGATAGTCCATCCTCGGTCGTCAAATGAAGAGCAGCGTGTTGAACTGCCATAGTACAGAGTCATAAAGGAACAACGTATACATAAATTCCATGTTTACAATGACAAGCGGATTGCCGAAATCGAGTTGTATAATAGAATCGCTTAATAAATAAGAAAATACCATGATATGATGCAAGAATTGGAGGATAGGACAACTGATGTGCATAAAAGGTCCTATGTGATCATTATCGACTTTTGTAGTCATAATTGATTGTAATAGATTTTCATGTATTAAAGGTTTGGAGGGGTTATACACATAATCTCATTTGAACCATTTATAAAGATATAAGAAGAAGGGTTTTATAATTGCTATTGGTGTATAAGGAATATGACTTCAATACCATCAACAGAGCTCTGTTGCCCACAGGTGTCCATAACCTTGTCAGAGTTTTTTATTTCACCCATGGAACCATAATCCTTTGTGTATGCCTAGGAAAGTGTTGTGAAATGTCAGAATGGAGGTCATTATGCTAGCTTGGTAACTAGATAAATCATAATGCCATTCACTAGGAAGGAGTGAAAGGTGGGCAGGTCGACTTGTGATGAGACCTCCTATTCCAAGGACTTTTTATTTTTTTCTGATGTGTCTCTTAGATCATATCACTAGTGTGGTGGCCATAATGGGAATGCCACTTCACTTTCTTCCCTATGATCATGGTAGGCTGGCCCTTGATGAGACCCCCTATCCTTCATTTGACAAACCATGTTAGCAATCATATAAACAATTTCTTATTTTTTCTTTTATATAGCACTTTTCTTGTTTATATACAGAGGGTGGTTCAACACTCCTTAAGAGTAGGGATGGTGGAAGAAGTCTTAACATATCAATCGAAAAATATGCCCTTTATTCTTATTCATTAATAATGATCAAAGAGAATTATGGGGATTTAGGAAGAACCATCATGATAAGAATAATCAATCATATTCGTATTAGTAGAATAATGACAACAAGGTGATCAATAGTTGTGTCCTTTCCTCTTTTACCTTATCAATTCATAGCAATTTCTTGTAAAGAAAATGATTTTTATATAATTTTTTGATTTCAATATCCTCTAGTTTTTGTATTTGTTGCATGAATGTATAGTTGTGCTTTAAATGTGCATAACTCAAAAAATTATTGAAATGGTAAAACACACAAAGAATAAAATGCACTCTAAAAATGTTGTTCTCAAGATAGAACAACTACTGTACAAAAAACGCAAGAAAAAGGAAAAAATATGCTCGAAATTAATGTTCATTGAAAGGAAGAGCAGCTATCCCTTAATTGGAACAACAAAACAAAACAAAAAAATGCGAACATTTTGTTCCTTCGGAAAGGAACAGCGAAAAAATGAAAGTGTTGTTCCTTCAGAAAGGAACAACAAAAAAATGAAAGTGATGTTCCTTCGAAAAGGAATAGCAGAAAGTGAAAGTATTGTTCCTTCGGAAAGGAACAATAGAAAATGCAAGTGTTATTCCTTTAGAAAGGAACAACAAAAAATGAATTTGTTGTTCCTTTGGAAAGTAACAACAGATAACGCAAATGTTGTTCCTTCGGAAAGGAACAACAGAAATGGAAAGTTATGTTCCTTCGGAAAGGAATAGTAGAAAATGAAAGTGTTGTTCCTTCGGAAAGGAACATCAAAAATGCAGAAGTGTTGTTCCTTCGGAAAGGAACAGTGAAAATGCAGAAGTGTTGTTCCTTCAAAAAGGAACAACAGAACGGTGAAAATGTTGTATCATCCGAAGGAACAGGAAAATGCAAAAGATTGCAGAAATGCAGGAATCTGTACAGGAACTCGGAGTCTTCCCGGAGTTGCTGGTAGAAGGATTCCCGAGTGAGTAGTTTGCAGTACAATTGAACTCGGTGGTCGTTTGCCTTAAAGGTATGTCCAAATACATCAATGGTGGTTAAATTAATGGTGCCATTATCATGTACCTTCTGGATTTTGTATGGTCCCAGCCAGCGAGTCTAGGAGCGCCCAATCTCCTTCACAAAAGATTTTCTTTTTGATGAGGGCGTCATGCCATTTGGCTCTCTGTTGTTGGATTACTGCAGTATGTTGAAGAGAAGAGAACCTCATTTCATCCAACTCATTGATCTGCTGTAGTCTATTAATATAGGCCTCATATAAATCTAGACCGATTTCTGGTGCTGTTCTTAAGGTCTGTATTTCTAATTCTATTGGAAAGATGGGTTCCTTTCTAAATACTAGCTGATATGGTGAATATCCAGTGGTGCTTCTCCATGTTGTTATATATGCCCACAAGGCTTCTGGCAATCTTGTGGCCCAATCTCGTCTGTGTGACACAATGGCTTTTGTTAGTATCACTTCTATTACCTTATTTGTGCTTTCTTCTTGACCATTCGCCTGTGGGTGCTATGTAGTAGTAATTTTCTGCTGAATATGATAATTTTTTAGTGTTGCAGCAATTTTATTACCAGCAAACTATGGTCCTCCACCCGTGATTATGTCTCTTGGGAGGCCATATCGCACAAATATGTGGAATAGGAACTAAATAACGAAACCCTCTGTAGCTCTTGGCAATGCCTCTGCTTCAACCCATTTGTTGACATATTCTATTGCTACCGAAATATGTGTTTTCTGGTTTGATGATGGGTTAATTGGACCAACAAAATCGAGTGCCCATCGTTTGAATGGTTCAATGACTAGCTGTGGGTTCAGGGGAATTTCGTTGGACTGTCCATGACATCCTGCTCTTTGGCAGCTGTCACAAGCTTGAACAAACTTCTTTGCATCTTTGAATATTGTGGGCCAATAATACCTTGTTTGCAAAACTTTGTGACCAGTTCTTCAAACTGCAAAATGTCCGCCACACAGTCCGTCATGACATGCTTTCAAAATGTCAAAAATTTCATCTTCATGGACGCATCTCCTGATGCACATATCCGCCTCTGTATGAAATAGGTAGCCCTCAATCCAAGAAAATTGGGTACTACGCTGGACAATCTGATTTCATTCATTGGGAGTCATATGTTTTGGTAATTTGCCTACTGCTAAATAATTCACAACATCAGCATACCAGGGTGTTTTGACAGTAACAGCGAACAAATGTTCATCTGGAAATTGATCTTTGACCACTGTTGCATCTACTGGTTTTGGCATTCGTGAGAGAAAGTCAGCTACAAGATTTTCTTTTCCAGGTCAGTCTTTTATTGTGATATCGAGTTCCTGCAATAAAATCATCCATCTGGTTACTCTACCGTTTGTGATTGGTTTATTTACTAAATACTTTATGGCAGAGTGATCTATATATAAAACAATAGGATATCCAGTAATATAATGCCTAAATTTATTGACAGCATGAATCACAGCTAAAAATTATTTTTCAGTAACGGTATAGTTCAACTCAGCAGGAGACAAATTCTTGCTAATGTAATAAATTGCGTATGGTTTTTTGTCTTCTTCCTGCCCAAGGACTGCTCCAATAGCTGTGTCTGAAGCATCTGATGAAATTTGAAATGGCGGGTCCCAATTTGGACCTCTGAGTATTAGGGCCGTTGACACCAACTTTTTCAGATTCTCAAAAGCACAGTCACATTATCTATCCAAACAAAGTCAACATTTCCTGTCAATGCATATAGAGGTGCAGCAATATGAGAAAAATGTTCTATAAATCTCCTATAATAACTAGAAAATCCAAGAAAACTGCGTACCTCTGTCTGTGTGGTAGGAGTAGGTATTAACAAGATTATCTAAATTTTGACTGGATCTACCTGTATTCTAGCTGCTGAGATATAATGGCCTAGGATGAGTCCTTCAGTCATCATCATATAACATTTTTCATGGCTCAAGCAGAGCCTGGTGGCAATGCATCATTGTAGCACCCTTTCTAGTGTGTCTAATGCTGGGTCGAAATCATCTCCATATGGTGTAAAATCATCCATATATACTTCGAGCCCTTCATTTATTAAATCTGAGAAGATGATGAGGATAGCCCTTTGAAATGTGGTAGGGGCATTGCATAGGCCAAAGGTTAAAACTCTGTAGGAAAACGTTGCCCAAGGATAGGTAAAAGTAGTTTTGTCTTGGTCTTCAGGGGCAATCTAAATCTGATTGTATCCATTGAAGCCATCCAAGAAAGAAAAGAATTTCTTTCCTGCTAAAGTATCTAATACCTGGTTAATGAATGGAAGGGGAAAGTGGTCTTTTTGTGTTTCTTTATTTAGTTCTCCGTAATCTACACAAATCCTCCATTTTCCATTCTTCTTTGGCACCACTACAAGTGGAGAGACCCATTTTCTATCGAAGATAGGATAAATAAAGTTTACGTCTAAAAGTTTTTGCAATTCAGCTTTCACAATGTCTTTTAGATGAGGGTTAAGTCTCCCTTGGGGTTGGCAAATAGGTCTTGCATCCTTTTCTATGTAAATGTGGTGTGTACATAACTGGGGATCAATTCCTTTCATGTCTGGATAATCCCATGCAAATGCTTCCTTGTATTTTCTCAGTAGTTGGATTAGCTTCTCTTCTTGTTCGGGAGTCAGGTTGTTATTAATGTTTAAAGTTTTTCCTGGCTCAATCTCTACAGTTTTACTATTTGACACAGAGGTAGTAGGTATTGTTTGATCATGAGTATCTTTGAGAGGATCTTCTTCTAATTCATTATCAAATGCTGCTTCTATCATGTGACATTGTATGTGGGATCTGGATTTAGCTTGGTTAATAAAGTTGTTAATAACATCATCCTCTGTTTGATCTTTGAAATCGAGGGCATCTTCTATGGTTAATGGGGATCTAATGTTTTCGGTGAGGTATGATATAGGATGTTTGTTAGTTTTTATTATCGTGACACTTGGCTGGGCGGGAGGGTATAGGGCTAGATTCTTGATGTTACTCCCTCTAGTTATGGTCATGCTGCCTTGTCGGCAGCCAATATAAGCATCAGCGGTTGCAAGCCAAGGTCTACCTAAAATCAATGGATGTCCATCAAGTTGGTTTTTGGGGCTTATTATCAGAAATTCAGCAGGATATTCCCAGGAATCAACGGATACCATGACATCATGTAGTGTCCCTTCTGGCCTAACCATCGATTGGTCAGCCAGTTCTAATAAAGTGGAAGTCGGTTCTACTGATGTAATGACCAATTTTTGACAAGTGGCAGTTGTTAAAATATTAATTGCAGCCCCTAAATCAACTAAGGCATTTGAAAAGGTTTTTCCATTGATTTGTACTGTTACTATTGTGTTTCTTGGGTCTTCATACTTAACAAGTGTTTCTCTTCCTGATAACAGGTCAGAGAAGGTGCCAACGACTTGGACTATTGGGTTATTTGTTATTCTCCTCCTTGGTTTTTTTATACATAGCTCTTTAATGGTCTTTGCATATATGGGGATATCTTGGATGGCTTGGAGGAGTGGGATTTTTATGTACAAATTTTTAAGTTCTCCCAGAATATCAAAATCAGAGTGTTCTATAGGGCGCAGTATGATTAATCATTCTTGGAATGGGGGAGAAGATGTGGTTGTTTGATTATGAGTCTGTTGTTCTATCACATCTTCATCTTGTGATGGTTGTTCTACAGGTAATTGATTTTCAAATTGAACAGTTTTATCTCCCTCTATTTCTATAATGCGTCCAGATATTAATTGAAGGTCATTGCACTCCCTTAGATTGGTTTCTAGTTCTAGTGTTTCAATTATTTGAATCTATTGAACCGGTCTATTATTTGGGTTTGGGTTGGGTTGGGCTGGGAGTTGCAGTCTTAAATTGGACTGGGGGTTTTGTTGTAGTGCTAGCAGTGTAGGTTGAGGGAGGGGGATAGTTCCTACTGGCTGATTCATCGGTCTTTGCCAGTTTGTCTACTAGGCTTGACTCTGTGAAGTAGAAGGGGACCATTGTGTTGGATACACATTATTTTGCCAATATGGTGGAGCATAGGGAAAATTTGGCCAATTAGATTGGCTTGTTTAATTCGGCCATGGAGAGGATGAAGGAAATGGTTGTTGTGACCAATTTGGGAAGGGGGGTTGATTTTGCCACATTGTATTATATTGTTGAGCATGATATTGTGGAGGCTGAAAAGAAGAAGCTGGATCGGAGAACATACCTAATTGTCATGGCTGCCACTAACGGCGCTAATTAACTAGGTACATCAGTTCTGGTTCTTCTTCTGCTTCTTTGTATACTTCTTTCAAACCAGGAAGTGAGGGACAACTCTCTGTAGAGTGGTCTTTTGTACAAATGGTGCAAACTTGAACTACATCTAATGGACATTCTTTGTGGTTGTGTTTCTTTCTACATCTAGGACAGAAGATTGCCAGATTTTGCTTTGCCTCTGCTTGTTTTTGCTTTACTTGCATAATATTGAGCTGTGTTGTCAGAGTCCCCAATATATCAGTTTTGAAATTCTCTAATAAATTTCCAATTTCTGTGCGAGTTACTCCTTCTGCAGAGATCTTGTTGTCCCTTGTAAACCTATCATGTTTTGTTGGTTTTAGTCTTGTGCTGCCTCTCGAACTCCTAATACATAAATCAATAATGTCAATAAAATTTTCTTGATAAATATCTCCTTTTCCCATAATATTTAGTGTTTCAATCCATTGTTCCTTCATTCCTTTAATTAATGTTGTTTTTAATACATTATCAGGTAAGGGTAATGATGCATAAGGAGATCTTTGAAGATTATACTAAAAACGTTCAACATACTCGTCTGTTTCATTAGGTCTAGCTACCATCTGAAATATTTCATCTTTTAACTCTCTAGACCTACAATAATCCTGCTAATTTTTAGAAAAACACTTTTCATTTGATCCCAGTTATTTATAACACCTCCACCCAACCCCATAAACCATCTTAAAGCAGCCCCTTTTAATGTAGAGGGGAATAGTTTCAGTTTTTAGGGATCGGTGGTATAGTCATATCCTCTGCGCAGCACATCAAATTCAAATAAAAATGCATCTGGATCCCCTGATGTAAGGCCATGGAATGTAGGGATGTGCTAGAGCGGAATGGCCTTCATGGGTGCATTAGCTGTAGTATCTACAATGGGATATTGAAGTGTGGAGGTTTGGGTGTTTCGCTGGTTTTGGGCCATTTGGTAAAATATGTACCAATAACCTTCTGGGATGTCTAGGAGGGTATTCCTAGGCTGACTAGAAGGAGCAGGAATGGCCTTAACAACACTTCCTTGATCTAGGATAATGAGAGTTCCTTGCTGAATTAATTTTTGGGAGGATTCTTCGTTTTGGATGATCCTTACAACACTTTCCTTATCTGGGCTACTTAATGGCTGAATTATCCCAAGAGGAGATCTTGGTTCTTTAGTTTCCCCTGTTTCTCCTCTTCCTTTGCATAGGTTGATAAGGTTCCCTTCTTGCAATGATTTTGGTCTAGAATTCTCAATTTCTTGAAAATCTTGCTCCTCAGTTTGGCTATGCACCTCAGCTAACACTACAAATGGTGATCCTGTGGCCTGAAGGGAACTAGTAGGTTGTCTAGAAGAAACTTTTCTAGGGCCTACTGAAGACTGAGATTCTGCTTTCTTAAGGATTTCTTCTATAAAGGTTGATCAGCGAAGGGTCACTGACCCCTTAGCTTTTTTAGGTTTGGGTAGTGGTTTAGGATTCTTTTCAAGCTTTTTCTGCTTAGTCATGCACACAAATCAAATGCTAATTTCTACCCAAAACAACAACAAATCTACAAGAAAGCGGGCAGGGGAGCAGGGCTGTTACATGCTCCATACGCAAGTTCTTACCTTTTGTTTCTAAAACCCAATTTCATCCTAGAAAGTACTTACACAACTCTGAAAAGAACAAATGGCTACACTCTTCCCCTGTAATGGTGCCAAAACGTCGAGCAGTAAAAAGGGTCTTTTTCACCTCTATTTACCCTACATTAATTGTCAATCCAGGCATGATTTGTTATCTCAAAGAGTATACTCAGTTTGATGCTGTCATTTGTCAGAGTAATGCTAGTAGTATAGTGCTTTTGAATAAAAGAGTAAACATATGCTTGAAATGAAATCTATTTTCAAAAAAAGAAACTTTTAGCACTTTGAGATCTAAATCATTCACTTAGAAAACTACAACAACTTATCAGTCAAGGGTGCAGTAGTAATAACTCATCCCTTTGTAAACTGATGTAATTGAAAAGTGATTTAAAGGAAAGATCATCAACCTGGGAACTGGACAACAACTGTCAGTGTTCACTACAGTTTCAGATCGTTTGTACACACTAAAGCAATGATAATCCAAATGGTAAGAAATGGAACAACAACTGATCTATTAACTCAATTGAACAACAAATCTTTAACCTATGAAAATGGAATAATAATTAAAATCTTCACTCAGAAATGATTTAAACAACGAATGGGAATAGGATAGCAAATTAAAGGAAGCTATGAAATATTGAACAACAACTTAACCCAAATGTAAATGCACAGCAAACTAAACCAAATGTTGCACGCAACACTTTCATGTTAAAGGAATAGTAATCTGAGTTTCGGCATAATAATAAGTAATCCACGTTATAAAGAAACAACAACTGTGATCACGGTGGGACAGCAGTTCCAACGAACAACAATCACATTTTAAAGTAAACCGTAGATAAATAGACAGTGATACCGATTTATGTATACACAACATTATTACTCTATGATCGAACAGTAACATCAATCTGTTTAGGAACAATAATGTTATCTAATAATATCAATTTGTAAAAGGAACATCAAGACCATATAACTTCAGAACAAGTAACATAACATTCTTGTGTAGAGAATAACCTTACTATTCAAATAGGAATCAAAATATAACAGAGCTAATACATGAAATAAGGAACAGAAGATAACTGAAAAAAATAGATAAGAGAAAGCAATCCACACACAACTTGAAATTGAGAATTAATAGTACAGGAAGCAAGTGATCCACTAGGGTCGGGCCCTTATCCTCCTGGGATGCACTGCTTATAATTACTCCAGAATCAAGGATGGAATGACAACAATATTTATATATTAAACACCAAAACAGAGTTACAGCAAATCGCTCTTTTAGAGAGAGTTAATGATCAAAGTTTCAAGTACAATAGAGAATTTCATAAAAACAACAATAGTCTCCTTTGGGCTAGCAATGTTGCCCCTTCTTATAGCAGCCGAGCGGAGATATCAATGATACAGAGAATCATTAAGGTAGAGATCCCTCAGGATCAAAGGATCCTAAGGGATTCGCCATACTGTTAGCTCTCAATTATCTTCTCATTCTCTTGCGCCGATTTGGTATCTCCTCTTCCTTTTCCTGGTTGGTATGCTCCAGTCTAGATCTTCTTGTTTGGATGCAGTTCCCTGTCAGAGGGATAACAATCGATGGCATCTTGTCGTTTCTTGTAGATTGGTGATTTCTCATTTTCCCCTTTTCTACATAGAAATGGTTAATTATTAGCCATTTTACGTTGCACACAAATCTTCTAGATTTTATCATAATCTCTCGTCATATACCTATTTCATAATGTAAAGGAGTTATGAATTTAAAGAAAGGATGACAAAATAAGTGATAATAACATACCTTCTCTAGTGCTCATCATGACCTACGTGAAGGAACACACAAGGACCAGTCAAACTCATTAGACATATCCAGGGTGTGGAAACATGGTTCTAGCACCCTCCCATACTACATCGGGTGAGAGCTCAGTCCGCGCTCCATGGACTGTTGCTGAAAGGGCCAGTAGTACTGGGATTTGTTTGGCTAATTAACTCTGAACCTGGGTTAGGCCCTAACAAGCCAACATATCTCTTGGATAAAACCCTGATATGATTTCTTTTTCCCTAGTATGGAAACCACAAGTGTGACCAATCTGTAGCAAAGTACCCATTCAACTTCCTAGACCAGTCTCTACTGAGAAGTAATCCATATGCTTTCGGTATATCCACAACAAAAATGTTGATGCACTGGTGAACTCGAACGTCATGAGATAATCAGATGATTACATCCCAAGTATCACCAATTTCTGGTACGCATGTCTAATCGAGTTGGATGATCTGCATAGATGTCTTTGTCTATTGCGCATTGATCTTCTTAGGAATGAAGAGTGGCATGACGTTGGCTGATGCACCAGAATCAACCAAACATTTGTGAACATTGCAATTAAAGATTTCGAATGAAAGAAAGAATGGAAGGAAAATAGGGTTTGATTCTTCCATCTAGAGTGTGTTAAGCACAGTTGTGAGTGAATTGGGAGATGTGCTTGCTCCCTTTCTAGTAGAGTTTGTGTTGTTGATGAGCCTCAGTATTTCAACAAGAATGCTGCAACTCCCAAGGCTACCGATTGTAATTATCAACCCAGGGTTCGTACAAACTTAAGAGGTATTGGCACTATATGTGCATCATACAATGTGTCCTTCCTTTGCTTTCATGATTTAATAGAGTGCATGTATTGAAGTCAAATCCTAAACTAATTGCAGAAAATGAAATGTTCGAAATGGAACCTTAACCTATTGAAAGAAAGAAAGTACAAGGAAAGAGACTGAAATCAAATGATAAAACAAACCATTTTCTAACTAAATACTAAGAAGATTTGCTTCAAAATAATGCTAAGTTAACATGTATGCAATCCTACTATCCTAAGCATGCAGATTCAAACCATCAAACCTTCTACTGCTATGCATGTAAATGAATAAAATAAATCTATTTTTCATTTCGTATTTTTTCATGTTAGAGTGTGAAAGATAATATCTTTTGGTGATGTGGAAGGTGGCTTGGAGATGATGGTGGATGGTTGGAAGGCTTTGGAGACCCTTAGGTGACCTTGTGTGGCTTCCTAGAGGTTTTCCCTCAATTCGGCCTCAAAACAGGCCACTATTGGAAAACCTACAAGATGTACTAAAAACCTACAAGATCCTTCGAAAACCTATAGGATACATCCGAGAGAAAAAGGATGGATGTTGAAGATGATGGAAATCTTAGGGAAGGTTTTTGGTGGATGGAATTAGTCAAGGGAGTGCCTATGTCGACTTCAAAACTCAAAACCAAAGTTGGGAGATGGATGGATTTGCTCAAAAAGCTTGGAGAAGTTTCCTTGTGTAATGATGAAATTGGTGAGGGTTTAACAACCAAGCAAATCAAATCCAAATTGGACGGGAATTTTTTTTTATGAAATAGGATGTCTTAGGTCCCTATTCCAAGTGGAATCACTCAAAAATACCTTCGTTAACCCATGCAAAAAAAATAGAAAACATTACTAGTCGAAAATCTAGAAATTCGAGAACTAGTAAGCTAGTAAATCTAAAAAATGCCTAACCAAATCAAGTGCAAATGAAATGGGGTAATTTTTATTATGAACTATAATTATTTTGTGATCTAATTCAAGTGAAACCAACTCGATTGAATCTTGTTAGCATGCTTTAAAAAATAGCAAAAGTTTATTGTTCTTTGTTAAAACAGAGGTCCAACAATCTAGATTTGGGAATAAGAGGACCAATCCAATCAGCTCAATGATTACTATGAACTTCCAAAGCCTTTCCAAGGATGAAATAGTGCTTATGATCCTGCAAAAGAACTTACATCAACCATTTAACTCAATCCTACAATAAGAAATCATTAATACTAAATGCAGAAATAGAAAGAAATAAAAACTAGAGATGCATGTGAATAAGAAGTGAAAAGAAGGAAATAAAATCATCCAAAAGGGCTTTGATATTCCTAGGATGGCCAAGGACAAGGAAAATTAAATACCTATGGAGGAGAACAATATTTAGAAGCTGAACATGACACCAATCTTCATTATTCCATCAATATGATTATATCGCTACAAGAAAATACAATGGAGCTGCAGAAATATAAGTTCTCTCCACAAGAATACTAATGAAAATCTACCCCTAGAGGTAAATTCGACTTGGTACTTATACAAAATGATTAGGAATCATTCCCCATGAATGCAGGAAGCTTTCCACACCAAAATATCTTGATTAGTGGATCTAGTCCCTTGATTAGTGGATCTGATCCCTTGATTAGTGGAACACATTCCTAGATTTTCTCAATCATTGGAGTTCCACAATCTGTGCCATAATTCCATAATATCTTGTTGATTTATTATTTATTATTGATCCTCCTGTAGTAGGGAACAAGTCCCTAAATTATCTCCTCCTCCAAATCTTCATAATCTTCCCAATATTCTCATAATATTCCACAAAAATAATTAATATTAGGCACAAAAGTGCAATTATTCATAAAACTTCCTAATAAATATATTAAAGTTAAAAATAAATTATGTAATGCAAAAAGAGAGGTTTAATGTGCTGAAGGAAGGTCATAGGACTTAACTTATGTTTAATTTAGAGGCATGGGCCTTAATTTATGTCCAATTTAAAGGCCCATCATACCCCCTTGTTGAAAGTGTTGCTCATCCTCTCAGCAAATTAGTGACCTCATTGTGCCTCATTCATGGCCCTGGTGGCCTCTCTCTTGTGCATTAAGAACCTTGGTTGCATGTTCTACAAAGACAAGCCAAAAAACATATTTGTGCAAAGAAAAATCCTTGTTTCTTGAGATCATTAGTTTTCCTTCTTCCCCTTATTCAAGATGGTTCTTGATTTCTTCCACATCCTTATCAACCTTTTGGTACCCTGTTTTGCCATTTGGACACCTCTAACACCTTCAAAATGCATTTAGATGAGAACTAGGACATCCTGTAGGAATTCCTGTCAAAACTACAGGAAACCTTGTTAAAACTATAGGATGCTAGTTTTGAGCATAAATGATAGTATGAGGTTAGGGCAGGCCCTCAACTTGACTCCCATGCCTTTTTCCCATTTTTAGGCCTTGGAAAAAAGCTAGAAATATAATGGAGACCTCTTGTAAGATATTTTCTCATTGCTGCGGTTTGAGTTTTGTTTTGATGCTAAATGCCTCATTTCCTTTTGTTTTCTTCTTGTTCTCTCTTATGGCCTAGATGACTGCCTAATGGCCTTAGAGTTCTTTGTTTTGATTAGGTCTCTCTTAAGCTTTGCCATCTTGGGGTTTAGCTTAATTTGTTCATGTATTCCTTCTTGTAGCAACATTCTATCTTCCTGTAGTAGTCATTCCTCCTCTTTCAGGGCCTTCTAATTGTATGGGAGTGATGAGAAATGATGAAGAGGGATTGGATGATGATGCTAGAGCTCAAAGGGAGTAGTGTAGGTTTGTGAAAATGGAGAGGATGCTCTACTTGTAATTTTTTTTCAAGAGTGAAATGGGATGGATGAATGATGAATAAATAGTAAATATGAAATGGATGGAGGGCTTGGAGTGTTGTGGTGACCTAGCCTTTGCGAAAAATTCTTCTTGTAATTACTATCCTCATTCCTTGAAATCATCACCCTTCATAATTTGACTTTTCAACATTGCATGAGTGAAGGAGTGAGCTACAATTAACTAGTTGAAGGTGGTTGAGACTATTGACCCATCTTTAGCTTATAAAACCTCATCTCTTATGCATTGAAAACAAATTTCCAATTATAATATGCTCAAGAGAAGAGGTCAAGAATATTGCATACCTATACCTACCTGATGGCCTTCCTGTAGATGATGTTTGTTGGAGAGTGAAATCCTTTCTTGTATTTACGCATGTGTTTTCCTCTTTTTTCTCTGATGTTGTTCCTTGATGTGCAAGTATTGGATGGTGATGTTGATGAATCCTCACTATGCTGGTGAGTTCCCTCTTGTTAAATCCCATTGTCATGTTTTTTTGATGGATGTAGAGGGTTGTATATGTCTTCAGATCACTGTTTGATGAAGCCAACCTCTGGTTTTCCCTTTTAAAATTGCTCATTGCCAATCCTGTAGGTGTTGTTATACATCTTATAGGTTTTTAGGACAACAATTTGGTTTATCCATATCTCCCAAATGGTAGAATGGATTGACCTAAAACTTTCTGAGCATGTTTCCATCATCATTATGCACCTCCCCATAAAAACAAATTGTTCAATGGATGCATAGATCTTGAGAAAAACTAAAATTGGCTAAAGGTGATGGAGGCTGATTTCTTGGAAACTGTACACTAGAATTTTCTGAAATGGTTTGGGCATGTTACCATAATCCATATGCATCTCCCCATGAAACATATTTTTAAATGGATGCACATATATCGAGAAAAAAGAAAAATGGTTGTAGGTGATGGAAGCTGATTTCTCGAAAATTGTGCACTGGACTTTTCTGAAATTGCTTGAGTATGTTACCATCAACCATATGCATCTCCCCTTGAAACAACTTGGAAAATGGATGGATGGTTTTCAAGTTATGGAAAAAGAAAATTTCTTCTCTATGTATTTTTGTCTCCTATAGTAAAACAAAGCATCATGTAGTTTTTTTAGGACAACAAGCAAACTGAATGGTAGAAGCTTGAGAATGATGGGTGGATGGTGAAACTAGACGAGGGTGATGGATTCGCATGGACTTGGCCTTGTTAGAGCATTTGAGCAAAGCAGGAGAAAGTCAAAATTTGACTTCTTTTGACTAGGATTGACCAATTTTTATTTTGGTACCAACTTGTTCTTGTTGCTTATAGATGTTGGAGAGTACATGCATTCATCAAAGAGATGCATGGAGAAAGGATTTCTTTTATTTTTTCTCTTTTTTTCTTCTAGGCCTGGTAGCTGCCTCAATGAGGTTTTCAACTAGTAGGTCTGCCTAGGTGCCTCAAAGGAGGTTTTCACCAAGGATCTTTTCCTATTTCTCTCCTTTTTCTTTTTTCCAACCCATTGACCACCTCATGGAGGTTTTCAATCAATGAGCCAATCTGAGGAGCCTCCAAGGAGGTTTTCACCTGAGATTTATTTTTTCTCTTATTTTTCATTTTTTTTCTACCCTACCCCACTTGAAAAACAAAATCGCTTTCAAGTATAAGAATACTTCCAATGGAGCCATGTGCACATCAAGATGACAAAAAGACTGATGTGTAGGCTTGGAATGTATGCTTTGACATGTACCTGGATTTCAAAGGCCAAATGATTTGACTTTGAAAGGATCAAGCATAGTTGAAGAAGAGAGTGATGTTGTAATTTAGTGATTGTTTAGAACCATATTTCAATATAGTTGTGATGCCTCTAGTCTATTTGCTGATTTGGACCATCTTGTATGTCTTCTTCTATCATGACCTTCAAGTCTTCCTCTTTTTGTTGATTTATCTCTTGAATAGATGGAGGATTTGAAGGTAACCATGAGGGAGCTTTCTCAATCTCTGATTTTGATGTTTGCTCTTCATCAAGTGCAACCCATGATTCTTTGATCTTCTCTTTCGGATATTCTTCTTCTAGATCAAGAGAATCTATCTTTTGCAATACTCTTCATGAGCTATGGTGAATAATGTTGAGCTCAAGAGGAGATGTTTGGAAGTGTTGTACATCAACATTGTAAGAGGGCTGAGCTACTTCAATGTTTGGGTTTGGAAATGGTGGTACAGGTAGTTGAGTGGGAAAGTATATTTGAGATGGATGTGGATGGGGTTGTGGTTATGGTGGAGGTGAATGGTGGGGATAACATGGGGTTGGGTATGGAGGATATTGAGGAAAATATTGAGGATATTATGGATGGCTCCCATAAGTTCCTTGCCAATCTTGTTGCCAAGATTGGTTTTGGGGTTGAGATGGCCAATGTTGCCAAGGAAAAGGTGTGTTCCAATTACTTTGAGGTGGATATGCATAACCTTGAAATTGGGAATTAGGCTCTTGCATCATATCAAGTTGAATAGGTTGTCATGGTCCTCTTGGAGCTACATAACATTGCTGCATTGGCAATTGGCATGCCCCATTGTCCTCTTGGTAAACCTCCTTCAACCTTGGTAACGATGGACAATGTATAACATCATGTAATTCTGCAACACAAATATGAGCATTTTATTTTCATTTATCTTGCATTCTTAACATTTCTACGTGTTTTTTTAGATTGCTAATAATTTCTGTTTTAAAATCATCAAACAAATTTCCAAGTTTAGCTTGACTTACCGATCTTGATGTTGATTTACTTACTCTTGCTTTTCCTCTTGATATGTGTTTGCATGTTTCACAAATTTCCTCAAATGATAATTGAGATACATCACCTCTACTCATGAGATTAAGGAGATAAATCCATTTATCCCTTTGGTGACCCTATGTGGCTTCCTAGTGGTTTTCGCTCAATTTGGCCTCAAAACAGGCCACTACAGGAAAACACGCAAGATGTACTAAAAACCTACAGGATCCCCTAAAAACCTACAG
The DNA here is from genome assembly GCA_031772625.1 of Pinus tabuliformis. NCBI lineage: Eukaryota > Viridiplantae > Streptophyta > Pinopsida > Pinales > Pinaceae > Pinus > Pinus tabuliformis. The sequence goes on from CM062817.1 coordinate 1,998,637,281, forward strand.
GATACAGCTGAGAGAAAAAAGGATGGATGTTGAAGGTGATGGAAAGCTTAGGGAAGGTGGTTGGTGGATGGAATGAGTCAAGGGAGTTCCTAGGATGACTTCAGAAATCAAAACCAAAGTTGGGAGATGGATGGATTTGCTCAAAAAGCTTGGAGAAGTTTCCTTGTGAAATGATGAAATTTGTGAGGGTTTAATGACCAAGAAAATCAAATCCAAATTGGATGGGACAAATTTTTTATTAACTCGAATGTCTTAGGTCGCCATTCCAAGTGGAATCACTCAAAATACCTCTGTTAACCCATGCAAAGAAAATAAAAAACATTACTAGTCGAAAATCTAGAAATTTGAGAACTAGTAAGCTAGTAAATCTAAAAAATGCCTAACCAAATCAAGTGCAAATGCAATGGGGTGATTTTTGTTATGAACTAATCTTTTTGCGATCTAATGCAAGTGGAACCAACTCGATTGAATCTGTACAATTTTTTCTACAAATCAACTAGCTCTGATACCATGTAGAAGTTTCACCTGTAGAACAAACCGATATATGCAATGTCCTAAAGCATAATACTTGTTCTACTTCTACAAAACATTAAGCGGAAGAATAATTGAATTCATGAGAAACTGTTAACACCCAGGTTGTTCCCTTTGACTCCCAAGGGAATACGGCCGGGGTAACCACTAACCAATCTTTGGATTACAGCTTCTAGCCAAACTGTAATCAGAGAGGGCTCTCTCTTTGACGTTTGTCTATGTCTTTGTGAAAATTTTAGGCTAGTTATGAGTTCAGGGTTTGGTTTTATGTTTGGGTTGAGGGATATCTTTCTGTACCTAATGTGAAACCTTCAGATAGTTCTAATCCATTGGGCTATGGAGTCTGTGACTACAGGTTGTTTGAAATATTGAGTTGAGTTACTGAAATTACAGGGCCATTTAAATACTTCATGAAACAAATTTCAAATTGTGATGGTGAAATGTGTATTAACCAGTGGAAAGCAATTGAGAATTTTCCACTAAGCTGGGAGTGTGAGAAAGAGATATACTGCACAGGAAGCAGACTTGAATTTCCTGAAACAATAATCACTGTGAAAGATATAGTGTAGAGGTGCAGCAATTAAGAATTACACCTTTATAACTGTAAATGAAGAAAACATTTATAATAGCATAGATTGAGTACAGGGTAATCTGTGATTAAATCCTAGAACTATTCTTTTTCCTTGCCATTAACTGTAAAACACAGAACATGAATGAGCTATGAGAAGATGACAAAACACATAACGAAGAGTTTGAAGAAAACTTATTGATTCATGAAATACGCAGGAATCCTGTAACATTCAGCTAAACACCACAATGCATCACATAACGCGGAGCTTTGGAAATTCCATCACTTTTGTATTAATAATCTGGAAGTTTACAACATGAGAAATCTGGAAGAGAAATCAACAACCACCCCTGCAAGCTTATGCGAGGGGGGAATATATACAAACGGTGATACCAAAATATCTGAAGCGTTGAGTCATCTGAGAAATAAATATCTTCATCAACTTGTACAGAACAATAGATGAGAAGTTATTACAGCTTTGAATACAACATAAATGCTTCTTTAGTTCTGTCAGAAAACTTTTTGACCTTTGGAGGTCACTGAGTTGGTTGAACACCCTGTTATAAATGATGAATGACGTGTCTTTGTAGTTCTGTCCTCCTGTAGCTTTTCGGCCCTGTCACCTGTGACTGTCACTGCTGCTCTGGTGGCCGAAATGGTTTTGCTGAGTTGGCTCAGCCCATTCTTCTCTATGCATGCTGATTTTGTCAAAATTTTCCTGTGCATGATAACTTGTATTTTTGATGAAAAAACTTAGTGAATGGCTTCTTGTCTATAAGATCATCTGTATTGCCTTAGTCCACCATTCCTGTGTGGGCAATTGATGTCTCAGAATTGCCTCTAAAGTCTCATCTGCCTCTGTGTATTTGTAGAAGTTTGGAGGCACTTCAAACAGATGTTTAATTTCATTCATTATAAAGAATAAGTTCTCTACCCTGTTGAAGAGACTTTGTCCTGTTGCTGGTCCTGTTTCTTCTGAGGTACTGGGCCTTTCAATGATCTGATTAGTAGCGAATGTATTGACCCTCTTGGCATAATGCTCATGTGAAAGTAGTCTCCCTGCGCTGTTCAGTAAGCTAGGAAGACCTTTGCCCTGTAGTGCTGTGAACTTGTCCATGAACTTATTTACCTCTGTCTGCATGTCCTGGTTTCTTCTTTCCAGCGTTTGTACCAGGCTTCTCAGTGTAAGGACCCTCTTTATTAGCTGGATGGTCTCAGTTCTGCCTGTGATTCCCATTGTCGCCAGCTGAGCACTTGTTCTGTTATTAAGCACATTAATCATTCTATTGGCAACCTCAGGCATATTGCCTAGAGATGCCCTTGATCTCTGGATTTCCCTCTGTGCTTTCCCTATGAGCTCTATTTGCTCATGAATTGTCTCAATGTATTTCCATTGATCAGTTATGGATTGGCCAATGTTGGCCCATAAGACTGTCTTGAGCTCAGCTGTCACTTTGTCAAGTGTGAGCTCCTTCTCTAGCTCCTTTATCTTATCCTTAAGGGCCTTTATTTCCCTGCCCTTTTCTGCTACAGTCTGCTTGGATTTATCATATCTTTCATTGAGCTTGGCTAGACTCTCCCTGGCCTCATTTAGCTCTGCCATTTGGGCTTCCAGGGCTTGTATTTCATTTTTGAGCTTCTGCATATCCAGGCTTGGAGCCTGCTCTGTTGTTGGTGCAGTTGTTGATGTAGATGGTGCTGTCTGTTCAGTAGGAGGAGCTATAGTCTGAGGAGGTTCCTCCAAGTTAATTATTTCTGGAGGAGGCTGAGATGTTTGTCCTCCTTCTTTTTCTTGCAATGCTGCCTGCAGTGCAGCCTGTGCAGCCTCTGATTCTCCCAATTTTTCTTGTGTTTGGATCAGCTGTTTGTATAGGGACACCAGCATAGCTGATGCATCTTGGTCATGTCTCAGCTGGGCAACTTATTCAGTTTGTGGGTGAATGGTTGCTGGGACTTTCACCATCTTTCTTAATGTTGCCATATCTGCATCTCTCAATTTCAACAATGCCTGCACAACCTTGATGTCCTTGGGATCATGCCCAAGTTCTATGATTATCTCCTCCAAGGCTTTAATTCTGTTGTCCTTTGCTTGAGAGGATGCTCTCTCCAACTCAAGTTGGGCAGCTGTATTATTTAGGCTATTTTCTAGCCTGTAGTTATCCAATTTCTTATCTGCCAAGGAGGCATACACCATCTCACCCGTTTGCTTATGCAATTCGATTTTGTCCATTGGGTGGATGTCCTTGGCAAGGACCTCAAGGTTGGTCCTTATGTAATCTGTCGCTGACTGCGGCTGCAACACTGCTGGCATAAAATGGCTCATGATCATCTTGCCCTCCTGGACATCAAATGCAAACATTAGTCTTTGCTGGTTAGTGGGGGCCATTTTCAACAGATGATTATATAGTTGTACTCTTATGGGCTCATTCCTCTTCTTTATGTCAATGAATTGCTGCTTGATGCCCACCTCAGCTCCTCTTTGCTGGCTTGAGGAGCTGACTTCTCCTCCCACTATCCTCTCTTGTTCCTGCTGGAAGGAACTTGCAGATGCCTCCATGCTAGGTGGGCCCATGCCCAAAGATTGCCCTATAGGCATTTCTTCCTCTGAGAAGGGATTCATTCTATGTCTTTTCTCCCCATGAGTTGTTGATGTTGTGAGGGGAGTCTCTCTGTCCCTCTTTCTGCTTATGTCTTCTTTTTGTGGGGTTTGGAGGATTGACGCCTCCACTGTTGTCTCCTGCCTAGGAGGCACAATTTGTTGGGGCTGCTGCTCAGTGGAAATTGGGGCCTGTGATATATTTTCTTGCTGCCCTGATTTCTCCTTTTCTTGCTGCTCCTCTTGTTGCTGCTGTACCTGTTGTTGTTGCTGCATTTCCTGCTGCTGTGCCTGCTCATGCTGCATCTCTTCATGGTGCACCTCTTCATGGTGCACCTCTCCATGAGGTGGCTGCTCTGGCTCCATTTCTTTCTCTTTGCCTTTGCTAGAGGTTTGATCAGTAGCTTTGGCTGTTTGCTGCTGTGCTGTGGAGGATGAGGCAGCTGCTCCCACTTGAGTGCCTGGAAGAGCAAATACCTGTGCACAAAGCTCCAAGTCAGCCATCTTTTGGATATTTTTAACTGCCCTTTGATTTAAATCTTCTTGTGTGGCAACCTCCTCTAAGGTTCCCCTCCTCCACTTAATTTGATTTGCATACTTTTCTATGTGAGGCAACCTTACATGGTCATAACCGGACAACCTATATTTGACCCTTCTTAAAGTTATGAAGTGATTGGGGTCATAAGGTTTCCAAAGGAAACTGGTCTGTAGGCCAAGGGATTCTAGCATTCTGTCTGCTTCTTGCCAACCTTCCTCCCTTTTGTTATAGATGAAGTGGCCCAATTGGTTTCTTACCTTGAGCTGTGCCTTCTTGCCCTTACCTGAGAAATGTAGCACATCAGCGTTCCCAAACTGCCTGAAGTATTCAAGGGCAAACAATCTCATGGGCACATATCTGGGCAATCTGTATGGGGGCAACTCACACCCATAGATTCTAATGACTGTGTGGTGTTGGTAATAGTACCAATCCCCAATGCTGTATGCCTTGGACAGCTGAAGAATCCTCTGCATCTCATCAGTTAGTCTAGGAGGAGGTGAGCTCATGAGCAGAGACATGGCTGGGTGAATGAAGAGATCTATAAACTCACAATAAGTATATGGACAGCCAGATCTGCAGTGGAAGGCAGAGGACCAATAAACCACTGACCTTGGATTTCCTTTTGCATCCACTCTCTTCATAGCAAAGTGAAACTTCTCATGTTGATAATACAAGATTAAGTGATAGATGTAAGAGGTGTGTCTGAACACCCTTTCTCTTGCCAAGTTCATTAGTTGCTTATGTATTTTGTCAGATATGTAGGTGGCATAGTCATAGCAGATTGGAGATTTGCCAGGGGAAAACATGAGCATCATCACTAGCACAGTTTCATCAACAAACTCAATAGAATTATAGCCCAGAATGGGACTGATCATATCTACAAGGTCCCTGCCCAATTGGTTGAGGTAAACATGAGAAATGGGAGGGTACTTCACGGTGTCAGACCCTATGTACAACTGATTTAGTTTGGTGATCTGGGCATCTATCAATTTGGCTCCTTGCTTTATCAGATCAGCCAGTGATAAAGGGACTAATTTCTTCTCAGTTTTGAAATGCAGCATCTCTCTGATGGCTTCAGGGGTGACATAGAAAACAACTGAGCCTGAAGGGTCAATCACATCCCTCTGAGTGGCGTCGTAGGATTCAGCACATAGGTGGATTAGGTCAGGAAACTGGTTGACCTGAGGGAGCTTGAAGAGAGGGAGGAAAGAATCCCAAATGCCCAATACATCTGTTCCAGCCTCATGTTTAATTTTCAACTCATTCAGCAAGTGAATGTGGTACTTGCTGTGCATTAGCATTTCTTCTGATATCTGATAATCCAGGTCTGCTAATGGCTGCCAATCTAATTGTCTCTGAGGAGCATTTAAAGGAGCAATGTTCAAGGCTACAGGAGCCACTGGAGCATCCATGGTTACTTTAAAGCTCTGTTGGTATGTAAACTAGTGTTACTGTGCAGAGCAACACAAAAGAGTAATTCTTAAAAAGAGAGGTGATTTACTGAGGAACATAGGATAAAACGGTAATGGCAGTAATTGAAATACTGCACAAGCGCTGGTAGGGCGAATGCTTGGCCTTAAAAAAACTCTTTTTCACAGCAAATTGGTGCAGTTTGGGTTCCCCGTTCACGATTGCGCGAACAGAATGCAGGTTTGTGAAAACTTGGGTAAACAAGGCTTAGCAGTTGAATTTTGTCCTTACAGTTGTAAATGGAGACTAGGCACAGAGGATTTGCTGGTAAATTATGTGTTTTATCAGTGTTTTACATTATCCTTGGAGAATTATGGACAAACCTAGGCGCAGGGAGGATAATTCGGATAAATACCTGGTACACTGCGGCAATGGTGACAAATTCAGGTGGGTTTGGCGTGCCAACGGTCTCCAGGTCGAATTCAGCAGGTTGGTGAAAGCTTGGACGTAAAATGCATGCAGAAGAAATAACAATCGTTTTTGAAAAAAGTGCAAAGAACACGGTTTTTTGGCCAAAATATGGATTTTTTGGAACATTGGCGCCTTTTTTGGATGACGTTAGCATGACATCATCAGGTGGGGTCAAGGTCGGATGATGTCAGCATGACGTCATCAGGTGACGTGGCGGCTTAAGAGTGGTCCACGGGGACGATGAGCTGGCGGACAGGTGGAGCAAATGGTGAACGGGGGCGCTGGCGCGGCGATGACGTAGCAGTGACGCTGGCCTAGCGGGTTAACAGAAACCGAAAGCGATAAGCGGTTTGATATCGCACCGCCCTCTATACGGAAGCTGAATTGTCAGAGGGGGCTCCGATACGATGTGGGGGTGATGCGTGGCAGAGGCCTGACGTCACCCTCTGACAAATATCGGAAGCTATTCTTCGGACGTCGGAGCCGCTCCGATATTCATGTGGGCCGTCGGATGAAAAGGGCCCGATCCGACGGTCGACGGATCGTTAAGCTGCCAGGTCGATACGGATATTGGCGGGGAATAAAATAATATTTTCTTTGGTAAATGCGCCCGGCGGGGACCTTAGAACTTTGGCGGATTTGCATGATTTTTCAATGTATTTTGTAAAAACGCGCATAGCGCCCAGAACTTAGGATAAAAGGAAAAAGTGGGTTTTTTCATATGTTTTTTCAAATGAAGCGGGTTAGGGGTGCAAATGGGGTTTTTTCACAAGGTTCTTTTAGCCAATGAAGGGGTTTAGATAACTTCTGAAGGGGGAAAAGGGGTAAGGTTTGGGTTCTTAAACTGACCAGATGTCAATTTAATCCCTGATGGTGAACATATGGCTATAATGCCAAGGGGAAGGGATATTTATAGAATGCTTGGGGTTTATACACTATAGTGTTTATAATAATAGGGAAAGGGTTATATAGGGGATTTAGATAATAAGAATTAGGGGTTAATATGAATGGAAGGAGTGAATGAGGGATAAAATCACTAAGTTTATATGAGAACAACTTAGCTTAGTGAGTAGATCCAAATGAAAAGAATTTTTAGACAAGAAATGTGGCTTTCAAAGGAATAAGAACCAACATAAAACCTCAAATTCTTTCATGAACACAACTGATGAAGGGATGTTAGTAATAAAGGTGAAAAGGGGGAAAAGGATGTTAGTCATGCTTCTTTGCTTTGCTGTGTATTAGACCAGCAGGATTCATTTGAAAGAAATGCCATTTCTGCAACCCCATCTGCCTACCCATCTACTTGCCTAGCATTTTTTTGTTTCTTCTTGGAGGGTGCACTTAGACTTGCAGACCCTTATTTGCCTTTTCTTTTCTCTTGGCTTTTTCTTTTGATTTTCTATCTAGAACTACCCTTATTGCTTCCAAGGTCCCAGATTAAGCAGTTGGGAACCTTACTTCTCTACCTAAGCTACTGGTCTGCCAAGATTAAACAGTTTGGACAGACTTCTTTCTCTATTCTACAACAACAAAAAAATTGAAACATGGCATGATCCAGATTAGGCTGTTGGACCACCCATCAAAACTTAATCAACATGAAGCTATATACATACATTGTCTTCTTTTGGAAATATGGGATCTTTGTATCACCAAAGCAGAGCATATTTGGAACTTTCTTTGCCAATCATGAAATATGAAACCTATTGGTATAGGTGGCTAACAGTGGCTCCACATGGGGATGGCTTTTCCATTTGAAAGGCCAAGAACAGCAGGTCAGAATGCCTTGGCCCTTGACTGCTTTTACCAAAACTTGAAGTGTGCTGCTTTGAAATGCCAAATTGTACTCTTCCCATCTCGGTAGATCTCTGAACTAATTTGCCTTTTGCTGATAACTAATAAAACTTGAGAAACTGCATTTTTACATTTTAACAGAAAGTAATATATACACCTGAATATGTACAAGGGAAACTCAGGCTGCACTTATGGATAGTAGTCAAAATAGTGCTTCAACATCCTGCCATTCACAGGACCTTCATCCAAATCAGCTTCATCAAGACTTTTAAGGAAATAAGTATTGTTTCCTTGTATTGCTTGGACAGCAAATGGTCCTCTCCAAAGGGAATCAAATTTTCCATGTTTTCCCTTATCTTCTCTTCTTGAATCCCACTTGAGGACTTTGTCACCAACATTGAAATCTTCTGCCTTCGTCCTTCTATCAAAAGCTTTCTTTAACTTTTCTTGTAACACTTGAACTCTGCTGTAGACTTGGTCTCTAGTTTGCTGCAAACATATTGTTTGATTGATCCTTCTTTGCATATCATTTGGCTCAGCTTGACTCTCTTGAAGTAATTTCATAACCGGGACCGCTAGTGATGAAGGAAATTTGGCTTCCAATCCATAAACTAACTCATATGGGCTGATCCCAATTGATCTCTTGGTTGTTAGTCTATCTGCCCACAAGGCATTTACAAGCTTCTTATGCCAATTCTTCTTATTTTCTTCCAGCACCTTCTTTATGATGTTTACAAGGCTTTTATTTGATGATTCAGCAAGGCCATTTCCTTGGGGATAGTATGCAGTGGAATGGCCCAGGGTAATGTGAAATTTGTGGCAGAAATTGACCATCTTCTTAGATCTGAAGGCAGCAGCATTGTCTGTTATTATCTTATCAAGACAACCAAATCTAGAAAGAATATTAGTCTCAAGGAACTGAAAGATAGTGGAATCATTTGCTTGTCTACATGGAACTACTTCAATCCACTTAGTAAAGTAATCTGTAGCTGTTAGAATCCATCTGTGCTGGCCTGAAGATGAGGGATGAATTTCCCCAATGAAATCCAAGCCCCATTGCTGAAAAGGTCTCTCTGTTGCAATAGGCCTCAAAGGAAGTGGCAGTAACTTTCTCTTTCCCTCAAACACTTGACATTTATGACATGAGGTGGTAAATTTCTTGACATCAGAGAAAACAGTGGGCCAATAGTAACCAGCCCTTAGTATCTTATCCACAGTGGACTTCCAATACAAGTGTCCACCACAGTCACCTGCATGAAATTCTTTGGTGACATTATTAGCTTCATTCTCAATCAGGCAGTTTAACAATATACCCTCATGGTTTTTCCAAAGCAAATTGCCATCCATGACACAAAATCTTGAAGCTTTCATTTTTAGGAACCTACTTTTAGTTCTGGACAATCCTAGGGGAGCACACAGGTTTTGTAACACATAACAGATATCAGAATACCAAGGGGATTGTTCAAAGGCTACATTGATCTTTGGAGTCGCCAGCTCCGGTTCATTGTCCAGCTGGTTTATGTCTAAGGCTTGGAAGTTTGCTTCTGTCATCAGTTTGGCCAAACCTTGCCCTTTTATTAGTTTTGTAGGTTTTATTTCAATATCAAATTCCAAGATGTTGGCAATCCATTTTCCTCTTCTACCCTCTAAGTTTTCTTGAGTGAGAATGTCTTTTACAATGGGACTTGGCACATAAGCTATAACATGGGAATAAAGGATATAAATCCTGAAGTCTTTAATGGCTTTGACCAAAGCATAAGCTTGTTTCTCCATGATCTGATATTTCAGAGGTGCATCTCTGAGAGCTCTACTAAAGAAAGCAATGGGTTTCTCATTTCCTTGGTCATCTTTTTGTAATAAAACAACAGCAATGGTATGCTGGGAGGCAAAAGAGAAAATGATAAATTCTCTGTCAAATTGAGGATTTGTTAAGACTGGGGTTTGGGTAAGGGCCAACTTTATACCTTCAAAGGCTTGATTTGCTTCAACTGTCCATTTCACTTTTGAATCCTTCTTTAGCATGTTATTTAGTAATCTGATCAATTCTGCTAAGTTTGGGATAAACCTTCTTAAGAAATTGATCTTCCCTAAGAAAGCCTGCAGTTCTTTGATGTTTCTTGGGTGGGGCATTTGTAGGATAGCTTGTATCCTGTCTGGGTCAATTCTTATGCCATCCTTTGAAATGATATGCCCTAACAGCTTACCTTCTTCCAAACCGAATAGAGACTTCTTGGGATTCAAGGAAATTCCATATTTCCTACAGGTTAAGAAGATCTGCCTTAAATGTTTCAAGTGTTCTTGGTCAGATTTTGAGAAAGGTGTAAGGTCATCTAAATAAATGACAAGGAAGTCATGAATCTCTTTGGCAAAAGCAATATCCATTGCCCTTTGAAATGTTGCCCCTGCATTTTTCAATCCGAAAGGCATTTTTACATATTTGAAAGTTCCCCATGGGGTTGTGAATGCAGTTTTGTCTTGATCATCAGGGTGCACTAGGATTTGATTAAAGCCTGAGAATCCATCAAGTAATGAGATCCTTGAGGCTCCTACCACTCTTTGGAGAATGTGATCCATCTTAGGTAAGGGATAGTTGTCTTTGAGGGATACTTGGTTTAGATTTCTAAGATCAACACAAAGTCTTATTTCACCAGTTTTCTTTCTTGTGGGCACTAAATTTGAAATCCAATCAGAAAACCTGATTGGTGCTATGATACCAGCTTTAAACATTTTTTGTACCTCTTTCTCAATTGCAGGGAGAAGCATAGGGTTTATTCTTCTCAATTTTTGCTTAAATGGCTTTTGATTTGGCTTGAGAGGGATGGTATGTTGGATAACAGAGGTGTCATAGGATTTTAAGTCCTCATAACTCCATGCAAAGACATCTTGGAACTCTTTGAAAAGGTCAATGTATTTAGGCTTCTGATCAGGAGGTAGGGATGCAGATAATTTTATTATCTTGGGTTTCTCAATGGTTCCAATGTTGCATTCTTCAATGGCAGAGTTAAGGGGCTGCATTTTTGGTTTTCTAGGGACATCATTTGAATAAAAAATATCCTCTAGTGGAGTTAGGCCTGTTGGAAGAAAATTGTCTTTCAATTGTATCACTTCAGCCTCAGCATCAGCCACTTCTTCACAACTGATTTGTTGAATTTCTTGTATGTTGGTGTTGTTGAAAATTGTTGGATGTAGGATTTGGTGAGCTGTCTTAGGTGATATTGGCTTGTTATTCTGTTCATTCTGTATTTGTGATTGACTTGCTCTTTCAAGTATTTGTGATTGACTTGCTCTTTCAAGTATTTGTGATTGACTTGCTCCCTCAGTGTCAATATTTAGTCCTGCAAATTCCTCTTGTAAGGTCAAGAAATTGTTTATTTGTTTATCATCTTCGAATACTTGCCAGTCCTTGACATTGTTTGGGACAGAAGGTCTGTGTTTTACCTCAGCTGTAAAGCAATGGTGGGGCTCAAAAGGTAGCTTGCAGGTACTTGCAAATGTGGCCAAACTGTGAGCATGAAGATTATGGTCTCTAGAGATTTTGGTGATTTGGAATTCAGTGAAAGAGCTTAGTATTTCAGAGGCAACAGATCTATAAGATCTCAGTCTTTTATCATTGGTGACAAAATTACCCTTTACTTGTTGGATAACTAGGTCTGAATCTCCTAGTATTGAAATTTTTATGGCTTGTAAGGATTTTACTAGCTTAAGGCCTAGCAAGAGAGCTTCATATTCTGCCATATTGTTGGTGCATCTGAAGTTTAACCTATAGGCTCGGCCTTCTGCATGATTGTTTTGTTTATTATGTATCCAAACTCCAGCTCCTGCCCCTAATTTGTTGACTGACCCATCAAATTCAAGGAACCATAGGACTTCTTGTTCTAGGGGAGACTTAATAACTTCTCTGTGATCTGGGTTTGTGAGTTGAAGTTCTGGTTCTTCATTTATTTTGTCTTTTAGGACAGTGTCATCACTTGATTGGATCAGCTTTATTTCTAGAGCAGCAGCTTGTTCATTAATGTCCTGATCTTGTTTATGTGTCTTGGTTTCTTCATCATTTGTAAGACCTGAATTATCATTGAAGAGGATATATGAGTCTATATCAGAATGGACGGCATATATGGGAAAGTTTTGAGGTTTTTCTTCACTGCTGACCATGTATTTCATAAGTGACTCTCTATATAACCTCTTGGGTTGACCAAAGACTGAGATGGTTGCATATGACATGTCTAATTGTAGGGAACCTTGGAGTTTAGCCCCCCATGATCTTGATAACAACATCCCATATTTGGGTGGGATATCAGCAACTACAACATCCATTAGAATTGTTTTATTTGGGTACTGAACTAGGGATACACAAAGATCTTTTATCAGACCTAAACACTTAACTTGGCTGGAGTCAAATTAGAATAGGTCCTTGTATGGTCTTGTAATATCTAGATTCAATCTTTCCATGACTGATTTAGGCATCAAGTTGTGAGAGGCACCTGAGTCAAACATTGCATTGTGTAGTATCTTATCATGAACATGCAGGCTGACATAGAAAGGTAAGATCCCTGTAACTGCTGTCTTTCCATCAACCTCTGGACCGAATAGCAATTCTGGGGTGTCATCCAACACATTGACATTATCTTTATTACGAGTAATTTGAAGGGACTTCTTGATTTGTTGTCTATAAATGTCATGCTTGGCTAGTTCTGAAAGAGGAATAGCTACCTTCAATTTTCCAATTTCAGCTTCTAAGTCAAAGGGTCTTTCAGATAGGGTCTTGGTATTTTGGTTAATAGCCCTTTCCTTTTCAGTGGAATCCTTGATGCCCCCCTCTTGATTCTCTTTTTGATCTTGAGGCTTATCCCTCTTACTTGTCTTTTGAAAAATGTTGCTTAGGTTTTGCTGGACGGGTGTTGTATCTACTGGTTGTTGTTTTGAGGGGGATGTTTGAGTTACTTCTTCAACTGTTACCTCATCTGTAATTGGACCAGTTTTCTCACTTGGTTCTGTGACAATAGCTTCCTTAGGCTGCTGACTATCCTTTGTTTTTTCAGGCTGTGTTACATTTATAGTTTTGCTTCTTAGCTTGTATTGCTTATGAACTTCATAAAGAGCTGTGTCATATCCTTGTTTAAAGTCAAATGATTCACCTGACCTGGTCTGGAATTGTTGAATGTCATCATCCTTATGATCTTCTTGACTCAGAAAAACTTGCTGCTCATCATTCAGGCCCATTAGGTTAATGTGGGTGTCATCTGTTTGCTCATTTGAAGTGGATGCCTCAGTATAGTTTTCCTGGAAAGGAGGCCTTATGTCTGGATCAGAACCGGTTTTGCCAATGTTTGGGCTCTGATTTCTCCTAAAATTTTGGTTCCTGATAGGGTTATTTTGTGGTGCTTCCCATGATGACTTTCTTTCATCTGATTCTACTCTATCACCCAATCTCTTCATACCAGTGAGTATTGCATCCAATTTTTGATCAAAGGCTGAGGGTTCTTCTTTAAAGGTGGTTCTCTTTTCCAATCTTGCCCTGTTTCTTTTGGCAATCAGGTTAGCCTCTACTGTGACAGCAACCTTTTGGGCATCTTCAAGGGTTTCAGGAGCTCTTTCCTTTAATTGATATGCCATATCAGGGTCAAAACCATCAGGAAATTTGTACAAGGCTAAATCAGGGGGAGGTCTTAAATTCTGTGGTATTGCGTTATATACGTTGTTGAATCTTGCACAATACTCCAAAACGGTCTCTTGAGGACCTCGTTTGATTGTATCATATTCACCAAGTATGTGCAGGGGATCTTTCTTTTTCTCCCATCTGTTAGTAAAGGCTTGATAAAGCTCATCAGGGGTTGTAATGGTATTTGCAGCCAGTGATCTAAACCAAGTTCTTACATCCCCTGTGAGGCTCTGAACAAAGATTCTCATTCTCACACTGTCATCATCTATTTCATAGTTCTCAAAGTGGTCTTGCATCCTTCTGGCATGCTGAATTGTTGTGAAAGGGCCAGTGGAGTCAAAATATGAGATCTTGGATTGGTAGTCCTGGGGTAGAGCTGCAGCATTGGCAGGCAACTGCAGGGGTGCATATCTATTAGCCATAGTTGCAGGATTTATAGGATTGATAGGGATAGCATGAACAACTGGTACAACAGGGGTTTTGGGAACGGTAGAAACTAGAGTGTTGGTCAAGGGAATATGTGCAGTGGATGGAGGTGTGAAAGGAAAGCTTTGAGAGGTGGATGGTGAACTGGGGGAATCAAGGCTAGACCGAAATAGAACCTTGATTGGAGTTGGAACAGGGTTTGGATGAGCTGTCTCAGGACTTGAATCAGCAAGAGTTTCATGTCCCTGCTGCTTCCTAATGATCTTAGGGATTGTATTAGGATTTTCAAAAACAGCTGGTGGATTTGGGTCAGGATTTGACCTTGTATATCGTGGATTCTTCTTGGGAGCCAGCTTCTGAACTTGTTTTTGAGTATGTTTTGGAATATTTTCTGTGTCTACAAGGGCCAGACAAGATTTTGGAGTTACTGTGTATATCTTAAAGCTAGCACAAAAAGTGACTGAAGCAGCTTCAAGAAATATGCAGAAATTAGAAAATCCTGAGGAGGTCCCCAGTGGAGTCACCAATTATGTTAACACCCAGGTTGTTCCCTTTGACTCCCAAGGGAATACGGTCGGGGTAACCACTAACCAATCTTTGGATTACAGCTTCTAGCCAAACTGTAATCAGAGAGGGCTCTCTCTTTGAGGTTTGTCTATGTCTTTGTGAAAATTTTAGGCTAGTTATGAGTTCAGGGTTTGGTTTTATGTTTGGGTTGAGGGATATCTTTCTGTACCTAATGTGAAACCTTCAGATAGTTCTAATCCATTGGGCTATGGAGTCTGTGACTACAGGTTGTTTGAAATATTAAGTTGAGTTACTAAAATTACAGGGCCATTTAAATACTTCATGAAACAAATTTGAAATTGTGATGGTGAAATGTGTATTAACCAGTGGAAAGCAGTTGAGAATTTTCCACTAAGCTGGGAGTGTGAGAAAGAGATATACTGCACAGGAAGCAGACTTGAATTTCCTGAAACAATAATCACTGTGAAAGATATAGTGTAGAGGTGCAGCAATTAAGAATTACACCTTTATAACTGTAAATGAAGAAAACATTTATAATAGCATAGATTGAGTCCAGGGTAATCTGTGATTAAATCCTAGAACTATTCTTTTTCCTTGCCATTAACTGTAAAACACAGAACATGAATGAGCTATGAGAAGATGACAAAACACATAACGAAGAGTTTGAAGAAAACTTATTGATTCATGAAATACGCAGGAATCCTTTAACATTCAGCTAAACACCACAATGCATAACATAACGTAGAGCTTTGGAAATTCCATCACTTTTGTATTAATAATCTGGAAGTTTACAACATGAGAAATCTGGAAGAGAAATCAACAACCACCCCTGCAAGCTTATGCGAGGGGGGAATATATACAAACGGTGATACCAAAATATCTGAAGCGTTGAGTCATCTGAGAAATAAATATCTTCATCAACTTGTATAGAACAATAGATGAGAAGTTATTACAGCTTTGAATACAACATAAATGCTTCTTTAGTTCTGTCAGAAAACTTTTTGACCTTTGGAGGTCACTGAGTCGGTTGAACACCCTGTTATAAATGATGAATGATGTGTCTTTGTAGCTCTGTCATCCTATAGCTTTTCGGCCCTATCACCTGTGATTGTCACTGTTGCTTTGGTGGCCAAAATAGTTTTGTTGAGTTGGCTCAGCCCATTCTTTTCTATGCATGCTGATTTTATCAAAATTTTCCTGTGCATGATAACTTGTATTTTTGATGAAAAAACTTAGTGAATGGCTTCTTGTCTATAAGATCATTTGTATTGCCTTAGTCCACCATTCCTGTGTGGGCAATTGATGTCTCAGAATTGCCTCTAAAGTCTCATCTGCCTCTGTGTATTTGTAGAAGTTTGGAGGCACTTCAAACAGATGTTTAATTTCATTCATTATAAAGAATAAGTTCTCTACCCTGTTGAAGAGACTTTGTCCTATTGCTGGTCCTGTTTCTTCTGAGGTACTGGGCCTTTCAGTGATCTGATTAGTAGCGAATGTATTGACCCTCTTGGCATAATGCTCATGTGAAAGTAGTCTCCCTGCGCTGTTCAGTAAGCTAGGAAGACCTTTGCCCTGTAGTGCTGTGAACTTGTCCATGAACTTATTTACCTCTGTCTGCATGTCCTGGTTCCTTCTTTCCAGCGTTTGTACCAGGCTTCTCAGTGTAAGGACCCTCTTTATCAGCTGGATGGTCTCAGTTCTGCTTGTGATTCCCATTGTCGCCAGCTGAGCACTTGTTCTGTTATTAAGCACATTAATCATTCTATTGGCAACCTCAGGCATATTGCCTAGAGATGCCCTTGATCTCTGGATTTCCCTCTGTGCTTTCCCTATGAGCTCTATTTGCTCATGAATTGTCTCAATGTATTGCCATTGATCAGTTATGGATTGGCCAATGTTGGCCCATAAGACTGTCTTGAGCTCAGCTGTCACTTTGTCAAGTGTGAGCTCCTTCTCCAGCTCCTTTATCTTATCCTTAAGGGCCTTTATTTCCCTGCCCTTTTCTGCTACAGTCTGCTTGGATTTATCATATCTTTCATTGAGCTTGGCTAGACTCTCCCTGGCCTCATTTAGCTCTGCCATTTGGGCTTCCAGGGCTTGTATTTCATTTTTGAGCTTTTGCATATACAGGCTTGGAGCCTGCTCTGTTGTTGGTGCAGTTGCTGATGTAGATGGTGCTGTCTGTTCAGTAGGAGGAGCTGTAGTCTGAGGAGGTTCCTCCAGGTTAATTATTTCTGGAGGAGGCTGAGATGTTTGTCCTCCTTCTTTTTCTTGCAATGCTTCCTGCAGTGCAGCCTGTGCAGCCTCTGATTCTCCCAATTTTTCTTGTGTTTGGATCAGCTGTTTGTATAGGGACACCAGCATAGCTGATGCATCTTGGTCATGTCTCAGCTGGGCAACTTCTTCAGTTTGTGGGTGAATAGTTGCTGGGACTTTCACCATCTTTCTTAATGCTGCCATATCTGCATCTCTCAATTTCAACAATGCCTGCACAGCCTCGATGTCCTTGGGATCATGCCCAAGTTCTATGATTATCTCCTCCAAGGCTTTAATTCTGTTGTCCTTTGCTTGAGAGGATGCTCTCTCCAACTCAAGTTCGGCAGCTGTATTATTTAGGCTATTTTCTAGCCTGTAGTTATCCAATGTCTTATCTGCCAAGGAGGCATACACCATCTCACCTGTTTGCTTATGCAATTTGATTTTTTCCATTGGGTGGATGTCCTTGGCAAGGACCTCAAGGTTGGTCCTTAGGTAATCTGCCGCTGACTACGGCTGAAACACTGCTGGCATAAAATGGCTCATGATCATCTTGCCCTCCTGGACATCAAATCCAGACATTAGTCTTTGCTGGTTAGTGGGGGCCATTTTCAACAGATGATTATATAGCTGTACTCTTATGGGCTCATTCCTCTTCTTTATGTCAATGAATTGCTGCTTGATGCCCACCTCAGCTCCTCTTTGCTGGCTTGAGGAGCTGACTTCTCCTCCCACTGTCCTCTCTTGTTCCTGCTGGAAGGAACTTGCAGATGCCTCCATGCTAGGTGGGCCCATGCCCAAAGATTGCCCTATAGGCATTTCTTCCTCTGAGAAGGGATTCATTCTATGTCTTTTCTCCCCATGAGTTGTTGATGTTGTGAGGGGAGTCTCTCTGTCCCTCTTTCTGCTTATGTCTTCTTTTTGTGGGGTTTGGAGGACTGAGGCCTCCACTGTTGTCTCCTGCCTAGGAGGCACAATTTGTTGGGGCTGCTGCTCAGTGGAAATTGGGGCCTGTGATATATTTTCTTGCTGCCCTGATTTCTCCTTTTCTTGCTGCTCCTCTTGTTGCTGTTGTACCTGTTGTTGTTGCTGCATTTCCTGCTGCTGTGCCTGCTCATGCTGCATCTCTTCATGGTGCACCTCTTCATGATGCACCTCTCCATGAGGTGGCTGCTCTGGCTCCATTTCTTTCTCTTTGCCTTTGCTAGAGATTTGATCAGTAGCTTTGGCTGTTTGCTGTTGTGCTGTGGAGGATGAGGCAGCTGCTCCCACTCGAGTGCCTGGAAGAGCAAATACCTGTGCACAAAGCTCCAAGTCAGCCATCTTTTGGATATTTTTAACTGCCCTTTGATTTAAATCTTCTTGTGTGGCAGCCTCCTCTAAGGTTCCCCTCCTCCACTTAATTTGATTTGCATACTTTTCTATGTGAGGCAACCTTACATGGTCATAACCGGACAGCCTATATTTGACCCTTCTTAAAGTTATGAAGTGATTGGGGTCATAAGGTTTCCAAAGGAAACTGGTCTGTAGGCCAAGGGATTCTAGCATTATGTCTGCTTCTTGCCAACCTTCCTCCCTTTTGTTGTAGATGAAGTGGCCCAATTGGTTTCTTACCTTGAGCTATGCCTTCTTTCCCTTGCCTGGGAAATGTAGCACATCAGCGTTCCCAAACTGCCTGAAGTATTCAAGGGCAAACAATCTCATGGGCACATATCTGGGCAATCTGTATGGGGGAAACTCACACCCATAGATTCTAATGACTGTGTGGTGTTGGTAATAGTACCAATCCCCAATGCTGTATGCCTTGGACAGCTGAAGAATCCTCTGCATCTCATCAGTTAGTCTAGGAGGAGGTGAGCTCATGAGCAGAGACATGGCTGGGTGAATGAAGAGATCTATAAACTCACAATAAGTATATGGAGAGCTAGATCTGCAGTGGAAGGCAGAGGACCAATAAACCACTGACCTTGGATTGCCTTTTGCATCCACTCTCTTCATAGCAAAGTGAAACTTCTCATGTTGATAATACAATATTAAGTGATAGATGTAAGAGGTGTATCTGAACACCCTTTCTCTTACCAAGTTCATTAGTTGCTCATGTATTTTGTCATATATGTAGGTGGCATAGTCATAGCAGATTGGAGATTTTCCAGGGGAAAACATGAGCATCATCACCAGCACAGTTTCATCAACAAACTCAATAGAATTATAGCCCAGAATGGGACTGATCATATCTACAAGGTCCCTGCCCAATTGGTTGAGGTAAACATGAGAAATGGGAGGGTACTTCACGGTGTCAGACCCTATGTACAACTGATTTAGTTTGGTGATCTGGGCATCTGTCAATTTGGCTCCTTGCTTTATCAGATCAACCAGTGATAAAGGGACTAATTTCTTCTCAGTTTTGAAATGCAGCATCTCTCTGATGGCTTCAGGGGTGACATAGAAAACAACTGAGCCTGAAGGGTCAATCACAACCCTCTAAGTGGCGTCATAAGATTCAGCACATAGGTGGATTAGGTCAAGAAACTGGTTGACCTGGGGGAGCTTGAAGAGAGGGAGGAAAGAATCCCAAATGCCCAATACATCTGTTCCAGCCTCATGTTTAATTTTCAACTCATTCAGCAAGTGAATGTGGTACTTGTTGTGCATTAGCATTTCTTCTGATATCTGATAATCCAGGTCTGCTAATGGCTGCCAATCCAATTGTCTCTGAGGAGCATTTAAAGGAGCAATGTTCAAGGCTACAGGAGCCATTGGAGCATCCATGGTTACTTTAAAGCTCTGTTGGTATGCAAACTAGTGTTACTGTGCAGAGCAACACAAAAGAGCAATTCTTGAAAAGAGAGGTGATTTACTGAGGAACAGAGGATAAAACGGTAATGGCAGTAATTGAAATACTGCACAAGCGCTAGTAGGGCGAATGCTTGGCCTTAAAAAAACTCTTTTTCACAGCAAATTGGTGCAGTTTGGGTTCCCCGTTCACGATTGCGCGAACAGAATGCAGGTTTGTGAAAACTCGGGTAAACAAGGCTTAGCAGTTGAATTTCGTCCTTACAGTTGTAAATGGAGACTAGGCACAGAGGATTTGCCGGTAAATTATGTGTTTTATCAGTGTTTTACGTTATCCTTGGAGAATTATGGACAAACTTAGGCGCAGGGAGGATAATTCGGATAAATACCTGGTACACTGCGGCAATGGTGACAAATTCAGGTGGGTTTGGCGCGCCAACGGTCTCCAGGTCGAATTCAGCAGGTTGGTGAAAGCTTGGACGTAAAATGCATGCAGAAGAAACAACAATCGTTTTTGCAAAAAGTGCAAAGAACACGGTTTTTTGGCCAAAATATGGATTTTTTGGAACATTGGCGCCTTTTTTGGATGACGTCAGCATGACGTCATCAGGTGGGGTCAAGGTCGGATGACGTCAGCATGACGTCATCAGGTGACGTGGCGGCTTAAGAGTGGTCCACGGGGACGATGAGGTGGCGGACAGGTGGAGCAAATGGTGAACGGGGGCGCTGGCGCGGCGATGACGTAGCAGTGACGCTGGCCTACCGGGTTAATGGAAACCGGAAGCGGTAAGCGGTTTGATATCGCACTGCCCTCTATACGGAAGCTGAATTGTTAGAGGGGGCTTTGATACGATGTGGGGGTGACGTGTGGCAGAGGCTTGACGTCACCCTCTGACAAATATCGGAAGCTATTCTTCGGACGTCGGAGTCGCTCCGATGTTCATGTGGGCCGTCGGATGAAAAGGGCCCGATCCGACGGTCGACGGATCGTTAAGCTGCCAGGTCGATACGGATATTGGCGGGGAATAAAATAATATTTTCTTTGGTAAATGCGCCCGGCGGGGACCTTAGAAATTTGGCGGATTTACATGATTTTTCAATGTATTTTGTAAAAACGCGCATAGCGCCCAGAACTTAAGAGAAAAGGAAAAAGTGGGTTTTTTCATATGTTTTTTCAAATGAAGCGGGTTAGGGGTGCAAATGGGGGTTTTTCACAAGGTTCTTTTAGCCAATGAAGGGGTTTAGATAACTTCTGAAGGGGGAAAAGGGGTAAGGTTTGGGTTCTTAAACTGACCAGATGTCAATTTAATCCCTGATGGTGAACATATGGCTATAATGCCAAGGGGAAGGGATATTTATAGAATGCTTGGGGTTTATACACCATAGTGTTTATAATAATAGGGAAAGGGTAATATAGGGGATTTAGATAATAAGAATTAGGGGTTAATATGAATGGAAGGAGTGAATGAGGGATAAAATCACTAAGTTTATATGAGAACAACTTAGCTTAGTGAGTAGATCCAAATGAAAAGAATTTTTAGACAAGAAATGTGGCTTTCAAAGGAATAAGAACCAACATAAAACCTCAAATTCTTTCATGAACACAACTGATGAAGGGATGTTAGTAATAAAGGTGAAAAGGGGGAAAAGGAAGTTAGTCATGCTTCTTTGCTTTGCTGTGTATTAGACCAGCAGGATTCATTTGAAAGAAATGCCATTTCTGCAACCCCGTCTGCCTACCCATCTACTTGCCTAGCATTTTTTTGTTTCTTCTTGGAGGGTGCACTTAGACTTGCAGACCCTTATTTGCCTTTTATTTTCTCTTGGCTTTTTCTTTTGATTTTCTATCTAGAACTACCCTTATTGCTTCCAAGGTCCCAGATTAAGCAGTTGGGAACCTTACTTCTCTACCTAAGCTACTGGTCTGCCAAGATTAAACAGTTTGGACAGACTTCTTTCTCTATTCTACAACAACCAAAAAAATTGAAACATGGCATGATCCAGATTAGGCTGTTGGACCACCCATCAAAACTTAATCAACATGAAGCTATATACATACATTGTCTCCTTTTGGAAATATGGGA
This sequence comes from Pinus tabuliformis, assembly GCA_031772625.1. NCBI lineage: Eukaryota > Viridiplantae > Streptophyta > Pinopsida > Pinales > Pinaceae > Pinus > Pinus tabuliformis. The sequence goes on from CM062817.1 coordinate 1,998,658,932, forward strand.
TCTTTGTATCACCAAAGCAGAGCATATTTGGAACTTTCTTTGCCAATCATGAAATATGAAACCTATTGGTATAGGTGGCTAACGGAAACATGAAGTAGAAGCATGCATAACTGATCAAGAGAAATAATCACACATAACATAAGATATATCTAGGGGAAAGCACTAGCATAAAACCCCAACCATGTATTATCAATCAAGTGGAGATCCTCAACAACATACAAAAGGAATCAACTCAATAGCTATCCCGCTCTCTCTGTAATCAGAAGATCCTGATGATCTTCAATTAGAAGATGAAAATCATGGACTACCTAGGCCTCAATATATAGGCCGCAAGTCCTCCAATCTCCTATAATAGATCCTTCTCCATGCAAGGAATACTTACTAGAAATATCCAAGAATCTGATAGTACACTGTCCCACATTTGATCTCAACTGGGACTTTGATAGAATTGACATGCAACAGTTATCCATGAGTGAATCCTCAGTTATCTAAAATAATAGTTGTCACATGCATGCAAGCATTAACAAACTATATTTTTATTATTTTAACAACTTGTTAAAATAATCTAACTAGACTTGACTAGTTAGAACTAAGTCAAGTGATTCTCTCATTATAGAACTCATACTTATTCCCTCAATCAGTGGAGGAAATTAAGGATAAATTCCTCAATCAGTGGGACAACTCGTGCATGCTCACAAAGACTTCAAATTAGAATTTCCTTAACTAATTAACTCAGTTGAATTAATTAATTAATATTTCCAACTGTTGTTAAGACCAAAATTAATTTTACTTCCTATAGATAGACTAGGGACTGCTATAAATAGGAAGGGACCCAGAAATGCTATTTTTATAACTTCTATTTTTATTAGTTTCACCTCTCACCAAATGTGGTCAATGACCTCACTGGCCAAACTGCTATTTTTAGGCATGCTATTTTTAGACATTCTATTTTTAGCAGGTCTATTTTTAGCACATTCTAAATTTAGCATTTCTTGTTGCACATTTTTCAACACTCCCTCTCAACAAGAAAGGATTCCTCTCAAACCTGATCATGTAACTCTAGAATGTTCTGCATGCAACACATCTACCCAGTCCACTTGCTCCAACAACACTTGGAACAAAAAAACTCCGAGCTGACCACTCTGTTGGGCTAGGAACATACTTTGATGCTGAAGCTCTACCTGTTGCTGACAAGTGCTCCCTCTCTAACATCTGCGCTACTGCAACATCTCCATGCATCTCGCACCATTGCACATCTCTCTATGCCACCTAGCACTATGCAAAAAACTTGTGCCTCTCGCATTGTTGTAGCCTGCTAGCTATTCGTTATCATGGGATTCCCTGCACTATCACTCTCTTTGTTGCTCCATCTGCATCTGTCTCTACCCAATCAGTCAGTTCCTACTACTCCACATCGGGGCTCCTGTAGCAAGGTCTCATCCAAGAGGTTGGGTACCTCAAGGATCCTGCCCCTCCTCCTTGGGACAATCACTCTATATCGCCCCACCTCCTACCTAGGGGTATGGCTGCATATGATCCCTTAGCCCACCTGGTTCGAAGTTTCCCCCTAATGGAGGTCTCTGCATGAGTAGATGTCTCTACTCGATCTCCTCTCAGCTTCCCCTATTGTGGCTACTCCACAACCTCCTGAAGCTGCTGCACCAATTGTGGCTCCACCACAATCGTTTGAGATTTCTTGTGGCTCTTCATGTTGAGAGGTAATATACCCTCCCTCTCAACCACCAAGTTTCCATCAATTGCCTTGCTGCTGAAGGCTTTGCATGTATCTTGAACCTCAAGAGCATACAGGTTCTTGACCCATGAACCAATCTACTTCACCTGTCTAGTGATGATGTGTTTAAGGAAAACCTTTCCCTTACTGAAGACTACATCATAGCCTCTGTCTTCCAACATCACGATCGAAACCGAGTTTCTCTTCAGTCTTGGTACACAATTGACATCGATCAAGGTAAGGCGAGCTCCTTGCTCCCTCTAAAAAATAATTGTTCTTACACCTGAGACACTATACTTCTCATCATTACCCATCGCTATGAGTATCTGGAGATCTTTCTCCTCCAAAGTACTCAACAAACTCTTGTTGCCGGTCCTGTGGAAAGAAGCTCCACTGTCAAGAAACTAACCACATCCCACCATGTATGAAACCATGCATGCGAAGAGTGTGAAATCCAACTCAAACTGTGAAGCAAGTGCCTCACCTTCAGATCCTTCCCCGGATCCAGATATTTCTGCACGTCCATTGTATTTTCTTGCAAGGATGTAATCGTATTATAGGCCACAAGTCCTCTAATCTCCTATAATAGATCCTTCTCCATGCAAGGAATGCTTACTAGAAATATCCAAGCGTCTGATAGTACACTGTCCCACATCTGATCTCAACTGGGTCTTTGATAGAACTGACATGCAATAGTTATCCATGAGTGAATCCTCAGTTATCTAAAATAATAGTTGTCACATGCATGCAAGCATTAACAAACTATATTTTATTATTTTAACAACTTGTTAAAATAATCTAACTTGACTTGACTAGTTAGAACTAAGCCAAATGATTCTCTCATTATATAACTCATACTTATTCCCTCAATCATTGGAGGAAATTAAGGATAAATTCCTCAATCAGTGGGACAACTCATGTGCATGCTCACAAAGACTTCAAATTCGAATTTCCTTAACTAATTAACTCAGTTGAATTAATTAATTAATATGTCCAACTACTGTTAAGACCAAAATTAATTTTACTTCTTATAGATAGACTAGGGGCCGCTATAAATAGGAAGGGACCCATAAATGCTATTTTTAGAACTTTCTGTTTTTAGCAGTTTCACCTCTCACCCAATGTGGCTAATGACCTCACTGACCAAACTGCTATTTTTAGACATGCTATTTTTAGTAGGTCTATTTTTAGCACATTATAAATTTAACATTTCTTGTTGCACATTTTTCAATAGAATCTTGTTAGCATGCTCTTAAAAATAACATAAATTTATTGCTCTTTGCTAAAGCGGAGGTCCAAAAATCTAGATTTGGGAATAAGAAGACTAATCCAAGAAGCTCAATGATTACTATGAACTTCCAAAGCTTTTCCAAGGATGAAATAGTGCTTTTGATCCCGCAAAAGAACTTACATCAACCATTTAAATCAATCCTACAACAAGAAATCATTAATATTAAATACAGAAATAGAAAGAAATAAAAACTAGAGATGCACGTGAATAAGAAGTGAAAAGAAGGAAAGAAAATGATACAAAAGGGCTCCGAGCTTCCTGGGATGGCCAAGCCCAAGGAAACTCAGAGACATATGGAGGAGAACAATATTTAGAAGTTGAAAATGACACAAATATTCATTATTCCATTAATACGATTACATCCTTGCAAGAAAATACAATGGACGTGCAGAAATATGAGTTCTCTCTACAAGAACACTAATGAAAATCTATCCCTAGAGGAAAATGTGACTTGGAACTTATACAAAATGATTAGGAATCATTCCCCATGAATGGAGGAATCTTTCCCCACAAAATCCCTTGATTAGTGGAACACATTCCTAGATTTTATTAATCATTGGAGTTCCATAATCTGTGCCATAATTCCATAATATCTTGTTGATTTATTATTTATTATTGAACCTCCTCTAGTAGGGAAAAAGTCCCTAAATTATATCCTCCTCCAAATCTTCATAATATGCCCAATATTCTCATAATATTCCACAAAAATAATTAATATTAGGCACAAATATACAATTATTCATAAACCTTCCTAATGAATATATTAAAGTTAAAAATAAATTATCTAATGCAAAAAGAGAGGTTTAATGTCCTGAAGGATGGTCATAGGCCTTAATTTATCTTTAATTTAGAGGAAAGGGCCTTAATTCATGTCTAATTTAGAGGCCCATCAGCTATCTGCAGATATTTTCCCTAGTGTGCATAACAGAATATCCCACTAACTTTGAATCTTAACTAACTCAAACAAAGAAATGATTGGACGAGTTTTCTTCATGTCTTCCACAATGTTTTAGTCAAGAGCGGGTAGACTCACCGAGATGTCTGGCGTCAGACTCGTGTTTGTACTATCCGACAAAGTGTTTTGCAATTTATTGCTCATGGATGTACTATTGTTCATTGCTATATTCTCGGGCTTGCTTTGTGTTTTCCTCTTTTAGATGGCTGGTGAATCAAAATTCCTTAGTAGTACAAGATTTTCTCGCATTTCCCCAATTGTAGGGGGAGCCTCTTGACTTCTGAGATTGTATCGACCATTTTTCTTTTGGGGCTACTTCTTGGTGTTCATTGTTTGTGTTGTTTGTGAGCATTGATATATGTTGATTACCTGCCCAGTGATGGGTGCCTCATCAGGTGCAACATCTTCATCACTAGCTGTGTCTCCTAGCTGGCATTACATACTTCTTACTACATTTAGTTCATGATTGCATATTGAGTCTGCACCTCATTTCCAATCCAAACAAGACCCTTCCGGGTGATCATCTTTATGGAATGAGCGAAAATCGTTGTTCGCATGCTGTTCTATCTAGAACACTGAGTGGGAGCTCTATGCAGGTTTAGTGAGGAAGATGTTGCTGCCTCATGATATGCTTCTTTTATGTTGTTTGGGAGGCCGGTTGCTCACAGATCTATCGATCACTCATAGTTTTAGCTCAAACAATTGTATTGTCAAGTTCTTGACAAGACGAGTAAAGGTTTCAATGTCACTTGCTTCCTTTTCTTTACCCTTGCTCACCGTAGCCTGGGGCTTCCTACTCGCATCTCTAGAATCCTTCACTGGTTCATTATCCTTGATGACTCCAATCATGCATAGGTCTTTCTCCACAGCAATTACCTCATCGCAATTTTCTAATAACGTTGGTTTTAGAGCTCACTTGACGAACTCCGCAATACCAGTTGGAAGTGTGGACATCTAGTAGTCGATAGTGATGGAGTAATGAGGTTTCGTATCTACTGCAAACTTGTTCAATATGCACAGAAACCTCTGATTGAAATCTTTTACCTTTTCTTTCGACTCCATCTTTAGACTACCCAACTCTTTAAGCAACATGGTTGGGGTCTTGTCATCAATCTTTTTTTCCAAAACCATATGTTTGAACATACCCTGGTTATGGATGGAGTTGATAGGAATGTTGTGATACCATACCGTTGCGTGACCATCCAAGGTACATAGAAACAATCTCCATGCAACATCGTCATATCGTACCCTGAGTGTCTGCAGCTATAGGTAGAAGTTGTCTAAGTGGTCTTCTACCTTCACTATGCTATCAAGGTCATACTTTGTGAGAATTCTCTCTGAACACTTTGGAATCCTATGCAAAGCACCTGGGAGAACCAATGGTCCCTGAGTCATCCATTCCAATTTTTTTTCAACAATGTCTTCTTCTTCATCATCCTCCTCCTCTTCTTCAAAATCAGACGGTTCCAGCTCTGAGCCTGTTGGTTTGTCTCCACCTCCACCTCCTTCATTGCCTTTCCCTCCACCTCTTGTAACAGAATTTGAGCCCAAGATCATGAGGGTGTCTCGTTCTCCCTGTTGGAAGACTAGAGGTTCTTCTCTATTCTCAACAACTTCTACCAGACCTTCGAGTGTGGAAAGAACTTCTTCTTCCACCGATGATACAAAAACTCCTGTGGGAGTGGTATTTGGTTTCCTTGATGCGTATGGAATATCTTGTATTCCTAAGATCAGTCTGACTACTTTTGGAAACTGATGGGTGATGGGACAAACAAAGTAGAGGTGCTAATATAAAATTACGTGTTCATGTCTGGGAGGTGATGAGTAACCAACTTCAGATTCACATGTAGGTGAGAGGAGTGTGAGATACTGGATTGACCATATGATTGATGAGTGGGGGTGAGAGGACATTCAACCATAAACAAATGGCAGCCCTCCTTCTAGTGCCATAAATGTTGATAGTGTTGGACCCGCCAACATTCAGGGGATATCCCCGGTATGAAGTCCCAACGAGACCTGACACCATTTGTTGTAGGAGTTCTATCTGGTATGATGGCCTAGTTTCCATTGTGTTAAAGGTTTTCCTTAACTCTTTCTTGTCAACACATGAGAGTGGTCTTCTTTGTCTTCGAACATCAAGGTTCACATGCCTGGTGAGTGCTTATTGTTACTTGTGTCAAGTTTCTTTCACCGCAGAGGGAGAGCATGCAGGTGAGTTTCAAGTCGAAAGGGAACAATCCCAACTCTGTTAAAGACACACAACACGACAGAACATGCACAAATTCTAGTGGAGTAGTCCACATGGATGCGGCAATCACAAACACGCAGTGAACGGATAACACGTACAACACCCAACGAAATAGTCCATGTTAGAGCCTAGATTTGTCTCAGGCTGAAAAGACAAGATTCTAGGTCCACATCAAACCACGCTCATCCTTGTAGCTAGCCCTACGAGGACAGGAGAGGGCTCTCTCCGGGTCAATCTCGGAAAAAGGTAATCGATGTGGCTCGAGATGACTAAATTTGCAACTGATCTTAGGCTAGGTATTAAGTGCAAAGAATCTGATTTGGGTTTTTGAGGGTTTTGTTGAAAAAATGGGAAAGGCAAATTTGGGCTCGGGGATGAGGCACAGTTTCTGTAGAGGTCTGATTGGGGCAAGGAAGGCAATCATTTTGATGCTTTAAATCAAGTGATATGGATAGATCATACAGGTGAGGAGCTAAGGAGAGCAAGAGAGTCTCAAGAATTCTCCCTAAACTGAAGAAAACATGAAAATTTAAACAAATTCAAAGGCAGAGCATAACAGTTATGGATTCCACCTCAATCACTCATTTGTTTCAAATTCAGAAGAAGAATCATGAAAATGATACACATAACACTAGATAAACTTACAATTAGTCAGAGAATCACACCATCAAAATATAAAGCCACATGGATCCCAAACAGTGCTACAAAACCTGGTCTTTCCTTAGCCAAAAATGCAGAGATACAATGTACAATAGAGTGCCAAGCTTTTCCCAAGAGTCCAACCCTGAAAATGACTTAGAAATTACATAATATAGACTATCCCAATCCATTCCCTTGCCTCTAGGGGTCGAGCTCATAATTCTAGGATATGTTTCAACCAATTCTAAACAAAGCACTAAAATCTAGGCAATCAAAACAACTTGCCTCTATAAGGTAGGAAATTGATTCATTCATTAAATTTTCACTCTTTGGTGAATGAATCCTTTAGAACAAGTAACTAAGTGTCAAAATTACATCATGTTCATTCAATTACATCAAGATAGTTCAAAAATAACATCACAAAGCAAAACTAGTCAAACTGGCCGAATTTCTGAGCTGGAAGGTGGAAAATTGGTCAAAAAACCTCTGTGCGCCGCACCAAAATCTGTATGCGTCGCGCCACTTTGGAGCTGATTTTGAGGAACTTTACGAAGTCCAAATTGATCCCAAGTGTTCTTGTTGGAAATCCCTACCTGTCTACTTTCCAACCAAAGTAGAATTTCTAAATTTGGTGCCCATTTGCCCCTCCAAAACCTCAATCTCCCAAGACTGCTTCCTATGTGTGAAATTAGGGGCAGAGAGGTCATTTTTAGGGTGTTTTTGACCTCCTGAGGACTCAAAACTTGCCCAAACTTCTTGTCCATGCACCAACAGTCATGATTTTTCATGAAAAATATAAAAACTATAAACTTTTTTGCATTTGGAGCCTCCTTTTGTAAGCGCGCGCCACGTGGCGCGGTGCACAAGGAGAAAAACCCTGTTTTTTGCACAAAAATTTCCAAAAATACCAAAAATGCCCCAAATTTTTTGAAATTTGGGTTGGAGCTTCCTTATCAAGTGTTATGCTGGGCTAAAGAGGCTCTGGCCAATATCTGAAGATGATCAAGCTCCCTTTGCCTCTTTTTCTTCTTGATTGCCTTCCTCAATTTCGCCTTCAAATTCCTTATTCGGGCCTTGCACACTTTGTTTCGTGCCATGTAGTGAAAAGCCATGTGTCTCAGCAGTGTATGGTGTTTGTCGACCTTGTCCAACAACCTCTTTAGGTACATGTTAACTCTCTCGAGATTGGCCTCCCGATCCTCATTAATCTCTTGCTCCAATGACGTGAGCTCAACTCTTCTCCTTTGTGCAGCTTGGCGATGCTCACGAATGTTTTGTAGCTCCATGATTGCCTGCTGATCTTCAAGATATTTTTTCCTCTGCTCCAAGTATTTCATGGTCCACTTAGCCCTCTCCAAGTCAAGGGATAAGGCTTCGATCTCTGATTGCTGCTCCTGGATGATCTCTCTAAGTTTGGCACTTTGTGGACCCGTATCTGTATCATCATCATGTAGGAGAATGAAGTCGGTCTCTCGTTCACCTGATGGCTCACCTGAAGGCCCCTCATCCTGCATTGGCCTCTTGCCTTTGTCCTAAACCTGTGATGCTGATGGAGGAAATGAGACCCCTTCCACCCCAGGTGGAGATAACACTCGCTTTGCCGCTGCAAACAAATGTCTGGTGCCTCTCTGATATGTGATGAAAACCGACACACTAGCAGTCTCATGAAGCTCATACTGATGAGAAGGTTCACCCTCATGCTTAACCTCTGATACTCCCCGTGAAGCTCTCAAGAAGTCACGAGAGATGAAATCATCCCAAGTGATGCCCTGCAATCCAAGCTGACGAACCACCAAAATCTTAATAAGAGCAAAATGATAGACACTGTTAAGTTGCTGCTGAGGGGTTTTATGCTGTATAAAGGTGGTCATCTTCTCTATGTTCCGGCAAATGAAATACGGAATGTTCATCATCCGCACCCTGGTGAAGTGCATGAGCAACCTAATGTGATAAGCATAAAGACGAGAGAAACGTCCCTCACAACTGAAATATTTCATGATCAATCTCATTAGTGGAGCATATTCATCTTTCAGATACCGGAACGGGAACACTCCCTTGAGATGCCTCAAGAAACTGGTTTTAATGTATGGCTCATAATGTTGCCAGTCAATCTTCTGTTTCTTGTGCCATGGTTCACCAATATTTGGTATACTGGTTGCTAATGAGATAGATTCTGGTGTAAGTGTGAAGGTGACACCAGCCAAGATAGCTTGATCTCCATGCAAGTGCAACACAAAAAGACGACCCAACTTATGATGAAATTGGACACTAGCCACCTTTTGACAAAACTCAAAGCATGATTGATGCTGAAAACACTACATAGCAAGAGGGCATGCCTGCAATTCTGTGAGGGTGGTCAGTTCTTCCCTAACATGTCTGCCACTTTTATGAGGCCTCCGCGGTGCCTGTTCTTCCAAGGGAGAGTCATTTTGAGTTTCTATCTTATAATCCAATGAATGCTCAGATGCCATGACTACTAGACAAAATACCTTGAAGACAAGACTACTGTTGTATATAAACTGTACTTGGACTGCTCTTTTTGGTGTTGTATTTCAATTTCTGCCACCAAGAGAAAAAACAAATGCAACAGTGACTGTTAGGAAGGGGAAACAATATTGAGGAATGGGAATTATTGGGAGAAATCTAATAGGGAAATATGGGAGGGGGTTTTAGGGATTGATGTATGGGAATAGGGTTTTACGGTTTAGGATTATTGTATAGGTTTTGAGGTGTGAGGTTGAAGGATTGCGGGATAAAATATGTAGGAGAAGGGAGTAATGAATTTAGGTGATAAGGAATTAGGGATTGGTGAAGATAAGGGAACAAGGGGAAGGAGAAATAATTTTGGTGGCAAAACTATGAATTCTGAAACCCTGGCAGCAAATTTGTTTGTGTTTATAGAAAGAGGGTTTGAATTGTTGTTTCAACCTTTATCACCCCTACAACACCATCTCTTATCATAAAAGTTGATGCAACATCAAGAAAAAAGGTCTACCTGGCAAATCCACGCAAGGTATGAGCAAATTGGTGAAGTTTCATGCAATATCAGGCTTTGAACTGTGTGCACCGCGCCAAGAACCCAATGCGCCGCGCTCTCTCTGTGCATCGTGCCTGTTCAAATTAACACTTGGAAGAAACTCCCAGTGCGCCGCGCGCTTCCAATGTGTCGCGCACTTCCAGTGCGCCACGCCACCTGTTATGTGCACCACGCTACCTTAAACTCACATAGTCAGCCTCTTTCAAACACAGTTTTGCTCTTACACTTTCAAAACACGATTTCTCCCTTGGATTCTGAAAGGCACTTGTTGCAAAGGAATAAATAGCTTTGAGAAATATCTTGACAAGAGATGGTTTTGATTTTTACTTCTTCAAAACCCATTTTGTAATGTTTTTCAATTGACACTTTTCACAATTAATAGAACTCTGAATTTTTGTTTCCTCCTTGATTTTTTGGTTGAAATGATGATTTTCTTGGAAATATTTTGCAAGGATAGCTGACATGGGATTTGGAAAAGGAGACCAGGGTTGCACCTGGAAAATTCAAGAACTGAAAAATTTTGGAAAATTATTACAAATAACAAAATGTCGACTTGTCTTCAAAACATAGTTTTGAAGAAAAGTCATAATCCATCTATATGACGATAAAAATCTTTGAAATAATAGCTTATCAAGAACTTCATCAAGAACCTCCCTCTGGCCTGCTGGCTTTATTAGACTTTTTCGAAGACCAACTTGACTAACCCTAGACCTAATGACTAAAATGACTGTTATGACCTAGAAACTACAACAGGACTGCAAATGACTTTAAGATTTGATTTCGATGGACAGACCTGAGCCAACAGTGCAAAGCATGAGGGGAATGAATGGAAAAAGCCCTTCCATCAGATTTATGGCATGCTCCTAACAAAATGAAACTGATCAAGAGAGATGGGACACTAAACATGAAATGCAAAAAGAGTTTTGATCTCTGATGGAGGGATGACCAGACCGACTCTAACAGTCCACATGAGTGTGATGGTTGTTATAACAAGTTTATGAGAATGGATTTTTTGAGTTTCCAGTGAAATATTCCACATGGACGAGACAATGTTAACAAATTATACAACACATTTTCATAAGCATATGTATTAGAACAACCAAAATAGTTCAACTGTCTTAATACAAGTTAAAGAAACATGCATTACAAGCATCCAAAGAATAGTTTTACAAACGAATACAATACATGTGTGAAAATGTTTTGGCCTGTTATCAAGCTTATGAATTAAGCTGAATTTTAAAGACACATTAGTACACCATTACATCACTAACCTTGATAGTGGGGTGTTGGAGCCATTGCTCGCTCCTCAAAGAAAATACTATAGACTCTTAAGGCTATGTGGGAGGAGCCAAGGTGAAAAGTATGTTGCATGTACAAATGAAGGGTATATATAGCCAAGGGTGAAACTGACCCTTGTGACTGTTCGACTTCCTTCGTGACTGTTTGACTTACATGATTCTTCAACTTTACATGTGGGTCTCTTGGGCTTCCATGTTACATTACATTGATTACAACAGCATGGCCCACAATAGTGATGTGACTAAGATGACTCATGACATGACTCAAAAGGACAGTGTTGGTCTATTCATGCGACTGTTGGTGTCCATGTCAAGTTACAATGCTACTGAGTCATGAATGTGATCTTGGTGTATCATAGTTTCACCTCCACATGGAAAGGTGTGTGGAGTGTTCGATGGTATTGGTGTTCTCTTGATGTTGCATGTGCATGTCTCTCCTTCACTTGTACTTGGCATGCTCCATGTGTTCATTCATTCGCAAACAAGTCTTCCAGCATGCACTCCTTCTTCATCTCATTCGTCATCGCACCATGTCTCATCCATGTACCTATATGTGCAATCACTCATGACGAGACGACATCAAAAACAGAAATATCCTAGTCTACCATAATGCATTATATTTCACTTTTGGGTGTAGGTGACCAGGAGAGGAGACAAGGCTCTAAAATTGCGCAGAGAACATTTTAGGCTAGCATACAGGCTCTAGGCACTGTCAAGGAAAATTGCGTAGAGGTCACTGTGAGGCTGAGATTGGTAGTCTAGATCATCAGTGACTATTTGCGGGATCTAGGTTGGTTGAAGGGCAGATTTGCGCAATTTTTCCAGGTAGGCAATGCAGGCAGCAAGGAGAACACTTGCAGTGAAAACTATGTGGTTTCTCCTGGGAGGCTAGTAGCGGGCTGCGGGTTCTTGCTGACCAAAACTGCGCAGAGCTGGGAGGTTTTCTTGCAGGACATCCCTGCGTAGTTTCTGGGCTAAGCGAGGTGTCAGGCATCTAGGAGACAACTCATGAAAACTGCATAGTTTTCAGAACGAGCAATAGGTTGGCTAATAGGGTGATTAGCTGATAGAGCTATGCAAATTTCGAGGACAATTCAGTGACGGGTAGTGGGTGCCTGTCCTTCATGTCTGTGAAATTTCTTCAGTTAGTGGACGCAGGCATACTGGCATCTTCTGTGAAATTTTTTGGAGGAGTGAAGCCTGGGGTCACTGCCTTGTCAAACTCTCTAGTTAACCAGTTGGAGGCTTGATAGGTTTGCTTGTGGGCAACGCGTATTGAGATGGCTTACTGAGCAACGTCTGCACTATTCTGGGTGACAATCAGTCGTGTTGACCCCAACATTGCGCAGTGTAGACTGCCTAAAATGCAACCTCAAGATCTATGCAATTCTGGACAGTAGTACATGATCAATGAGAGCTAAGACTATGTAGTGCAGCTCAACAAAGCTCGAGCTATTGGAGGGTGGTCCGATCGACAAAGTTTAAGGAAAATGACTAAGTGTGTGAGCGAGTGAACTTGTGCATGCACGACCTTGAGAACACACATTCAACATGACTCGATGACAAGACACCTCGAACCAACAAGACAACATGCTCATTGTGACTTTCCAACGGGTGCAAGTGACAAGTGTGACACTTGAGATAGATCATTGAATGACCGCGATGACACTTGCACGACAATGCATACAACTTCATGTGTGAGTGCAATAGATGCTTACATAGTGAACAAAACCTGTACACACAAAGATGGACTGTGAACATGGCCAGAACATGACTACAAGTGTGATGTTATGACCAACATACTAAAATATGTATGGTGAAGATTCAGGTGAAAAGGGTGCAAATACCTGACACAGACTTATGGGATGGGCCTAAGTGTTTGCAAACATCAAGAAAAGAACCAAGGAAGGCTCTGAAATTAGATGCATGCCAAAATTTTGGAGGTTGTTGCAGCTGATACAATAATATATTATAATTTATGAGATATGTTTGTTGAAGGAATTTAGCTCAAGCAGTGGATCACACATTTGTGTTCCCAGCTATGCTGGGATGGAATCTCCGGGGACATGTTTGACTTGGTGAAAATGTCAAAAAAAGTCTTATAAAAGAGCTCTACTGGGTAGTCCCATAGTTGTTTATTTCAATATATATATATGAGATATGCCCTGTGGAAGTTAGGGTTTTAGAATGCTCATGAAATTGTTAAAAATAATGGAAACTAGGACACTACTGAGATGGATGGTGAATCAGTAGTGTGACCAAAATATACAATTATTCACAAATTACACTTTTCAACCATTTTATCATCCTCTCATACAATCTGCATCATATCTCAATCATGTAAAACATAACATCATAACCATTATCATAAACATGTGCAAAATATATAAGACATCAATCTTCCTTATATTTCTTTGGCAAATACAAGCTTCAACTTGTAAATTCATGAGTTACCATTAAAAGGAAATTCTTTCTATAATCATTTATTAGATATCATTGAAAGGGACTACTTCCCTTGGTCATTTATCAATTCTCATTGAAAGGGACTCTTTCCCCTGCTCATTTATCAATTTTCACTAAAAGGGAAGCTTACCCCTACTCATTTATCAACTATTACTGAAAGGGACTCTTGTCCTTGATCGTTTATCATTTTTCACTGAAAGGGACTCTTGCCCCTACTTATTTATCAACCACTACTGAAAGGGACTATTGCCCCTGCTTTTTTATGAACCACCACTGAAAGGGACTCTTTCTCATGGAATGAAAGCTACCACTTGCTAGCCTTGTTGATCCATCTTTCATCTATTTTCAAACTTAATTCAATATGCCACTTTATTTTCATAAAAAAAATTTACTACCTCAAATACTCACCACAAACATGATTAAAAATACTTCAACAATTATCTAGTTACTGATCATAATTTCTATACAATCTAGAAACACCAATCCTTAGCAATAAAAACCTCTTTGCTAAATACACCAAAACTCCATTCACCAATTCATTCTATGGCTCTTTAAACACCTTTGAGACACCAAATTGGTATTTGATTCACCTCTGATGCATAACAACATTATGCATCTTGTTGTGCCAATAACCTTCCACTCGTGCTTACAACCAACACAATTGAATTGTTACACCCATTCACCTTGCAAATTCAATTTTGCTTATAAAGGAATTTGAGCTGACATTTTTGGAATTGAAACTTTAGTTATCTTTAGCTCTTTACTTGCATGAGTTTCTTTATTTACTCCTTTGTCCTGCTTCAGTTGAGTTTTCTAAATGTGTTCTTCAAGTCATCAATCACTGCTCTATTATCTCTCTAAGAAACGTTGAGTTAAATTGTTGTTTTTCTCAATTCTAGTGAGTTACAAGATTTATCAATGATTTTTCTAAATGTAGAAAGCACTAAATCTAGTTGAACTTCTAAAGATTCTTCTAATCTTATTCATGATTCTAATCCATTTCCAACTCGTTCATGCCTATTTATTTAAACTTTTAGCATTGAACTATTATATTTGGGAAAAACAACAAAACCAAACTTTCGACTCATTCATCCAAAAACCTGAAGGATTTTAAATTTAAAAACTACCATATTTACCTCCATGGGCCCTTTTTACACTATAGCCCCAAGGACTTAACTCATAGATGTCGACCCACTCATCCAAGATGTTAAACAAAAGCCCAAACACTTAAATAAAGACCATAGATATGTTTGGTCTTGGGCACTTTATATAATCCCAAAGCTTTTGTTATGCGCCAAACTTGCTTTTACATAAATCTCAGGGGAAAAAATGTTTCATATATAAAATACTGCCAAAACATGACTTCATCAAGACCAATTTACCGTAATCCCTGAGGTTTTATTTTATATTACAAACACCTCTGTTGCACTTGGTATTCATTCGACAACAAACCATGTCCTAGTGATTTTATCCTTGGCCCCAACTTTGTTTCTTCCAAGATTACATGTGCACGTTGGTATTCCCTATGCCTTTTCTAATTGGTTGTCTTCTTCTTCTCTATATGATGTCATCAGTCTGAATTTCCTATTCTGTGGTCACTTGTGTTATTTTTGGGATCTAGTAATGAGGATGAATTGTCTTGGTGGGTACTACCGCCTGTTCTCACGGACCAATCAACAAACAAGCTAGGATGAAATTTCAATGGCACATGTGTTTGGTGCCTAATCAACTCAAATCTCTTTGTCTTGCTAACTTTCAAACCTTCTAGGCTATTGTCATGCTAACATCTCTAATTCCACGTGGTGTTATCTAAGTGGTGACATGTGTCACTATGATTTGTCCCACTAGGCCACCTAAAAACATTGAATATTTCTACCACGTGTCCCTATTTGTTAAAAATATCAGAAGAAACCCTAATTTAATTTGTCCTTGAATTAAATTGTAATTCTATTCTCATAACAACTTGTAGCAGTCAAATAAGTTAAGTTGACTTAGTTGACTCAGTAAATTCGAGTCGGAAGTCTATCTAGATTCATGTAGAGTGATCTCTAAATTGTAGGGGCCCAAGTTGAGTTCTTATTAAGTTGTAATTATTTAATTCAGTTTAACTAAGTTAAGTTAAATTAAACTAGTTCTAACTGTTGGAGGAACTATTGAGTGGTCAAGTGAATTAAATTGGATTTAATTCACATGCATTGATCAATTAGATAACTAGTAATACACTCAAAAATAACTCATGCATGTCAGTTCAAAGGAATAACCAGTTGATATTAGATTTTAGGGGTAGTCTACTATCAGTTGTATAATTTTCCGTGTTGTACAGATGGTGCATGCAATTAGTAGAAGGCCTGTGATGGATTGTGTAGTTATGGAGAGAATTTCCCAATTAAATATGGGCTAATTCTCTCAGGAATTGCTCAAGGAAGTAGGGGGTTGGCAGGAGGTAGAATTAGCTAAGTGTTGGCTTGAGCTAGTTTGTGAAACAGAGGGATAGATTTTACTTGTGTAGGGATTGTTCGGGTTGAACAAGCATTGTATTTGCTTCTCATATCTTTTGGTTAATGCAATATAGATAGTTAGGGTTTTGAGAAATTTCTTTCCCTAGAGAAATATTGTGTTATGTGCGATTGAAATTATTCCTTTTCTTCTTATTGTTTTCATCGATCAATTTTGGTTTCCGTTGATGAGTAGAGTAGATTCTTGTCTTATGTTTTAGCATATCACATAGGTTGTTGAATCTACAAGTAAAAATCTAAATGGTATCAGAGCTGAAGAAAATATAGAAAAGGAGAATTCAACTTTATTGTGTAGGTGAAATCAAATTTGTAGGTTCATACTTTAGAGTCAGCAATATGTCATTCTATGGTTTGAGACTTGAGTATGCTCTGGAAGGAAACTCGAATTACATAAATTAGAAGTATAGGATGGAGGCAGTGCTAGAAGACAACAGGCTCAATGAATTCATAGATCATGATATTCTGAAGCCTCCACCATCTAATGCTAAATATTTGGATGAATGGAGAAAGTGTGTGGAAAAAGCAAGAAGGATTATCCTAGAAGGAGTTCGAGATCACATTGTCTCAAATATCCATGGTAAGGAAACTCCATTTGCAATGTCGAAGGCATTGACGGATCTGTTTCAAAATAAAAGTGACCACAGGAAGCTGGAAATAAATGACAAACTCAAAAAGATCAATATGGAGAAGGGCAACCTCAAATCCGAAGTACGTGCCCAATTTCACCCACTATTGGGATGAGCTTGGAAGTGTCGATATTACTGTTGTTGAAGACAATCTGGTGAGCCTAGCACTTCTAGGGCTTCCCAAGAGCTAGCTCAGTTACCAGGACTCAGTTAATGGGAGGGAGAAGCTACCATAGTGGGAGCAGTTGTGGTCTAACTTGGTATAGGAAGAGATTCGACGGAACACTAGGGACGAATCCTCATCAAAGCATGATGATGAGGAGAATTGTGCCTTAGCAGGTAAGGAAAATAAAGGAAATGGGAATTCATCCCATTCTAGATCAGATTCTTGTTAGGGTGGCAAGAAGAAGGACATGTTGAAAGTTAAATGATTTCACCATCATGATTCAAGACACTTTGCCACAAATTGTCGACTCAAGAAGGCTGATAAAAATCCCTTAGGAGGAGCGGTAAGTGAAGCTCTTGCTTCACATTTTGAGCTAGAATTTACCCTCATCGCTTGTATGGTGTCATCGATGATGGGTAGCGTGTGGTACCTAGACAGTGGATCTTCTTTCAACATAACCGATAACAAAGAGCTCTTCAGTAACTTGGAGTAGAAGGATCTCTAGATGAGTATCAAGATGGACGATGATGGGAGGTATAGTGTTATCGTCATTGGTACAATTACCTTTCAGAGGGAGTCATGTTCTCCCCTCACTTTGCGAAATGTTATGTATGTTCTTGGTTTGAAGAAGAACTTGGTATCTGTTTCCATGTTGGAGGATAGAGGCTATGATGTGATATTTAGTAAGGGAAAGGTGTTCCTTCATCACATAGCCATAGGACAGCTAAAGAGGATATGGGTTTGAGTGAAGAACCTCTACAAGTTGGAGGTACAAGATTGTGTTTCCATGCAAACTAAAGAGATAAGGTGCAGAATCGAGACATAGGTGATTTGTGGCACAAGAGATTGGGTCACTTGCACCATGGCACTTTGAAGATCATGCACCGAATTTCTATTGGTCTTCTCAAGGGTATACTAGAGAAAGTAGACATATGAAAAGGGTGTACATTGGGAAAGTACACCAAAGCTTCCTTTCATGACAAAGAGAGTCGATCACAGGTGATCCTCGACCAAGTTCACTCAGATGTGTGTGGACCATTCTTGATAGCATACAAGACCAAGAACATGTATTATGTGATATTTGTTGATGATTTGTATCGTAAGTGTTGGATCTTCTTCATGTAGAAGAAAGATTAGAATTTTAATAAGTTTTGTGAATTTAAAACACTTGTCGAGAAAGATATTGGCAAGAAAGTTAAAGCTCTCAGGAGTGATAACGGTGGATAGTATGTGTCGAATGATTTCAAAAAAATTGTGCATCAGAAGGCATTCGATGAGAGTTGATAGTACCTCATAACCCACAAAATAATGGGGTGGATGAAAGAAAGAAAAGGAGTATTGTGGGAGTGGGATGGGTGATATTGCATGACCATGGCCTACCATTACACTTGTGGGATGAAGCATGCAACACAACTATTTATTTGCAAAATAGAAGCCCTCATTGAATTCTTGGGATGAGTACACCGGAAGCAACCTTTTCAGGGAAGAAACCACATGTGCCAAACTTTTGGATTTTTGGTTCATCTGTATACTTCCATGTAACAAAATATGCACAAAAAAAGCTTGAGCCAATAGTAGAGTTGGGCATATTTGTGGGGTACACTGATACACCTCACAACTATCGGGTGTACCTGCCAACCAATAGCATGATAGTGGTTTGTAGAGAAGTAAAATTCGATGAAGAGAATGCCATGAGATATTCCTTTGAGAGGGAACTTTAGATACCTGCTATTGAGGATATTTTAGCTCGAAAGGAGAAACCTCAGGATGATGTGGAGAAGCCACATGTAGAGGAGCAAGGAGTGGAGACACCCACTCATACAAAGTCTTATAGAGATGGGAGAAAGTGCACTAGAGAGGCTGATAGGTTATTGCATGATGCTAGAGAGAATCTGGGAGAACCCAAATCACACTGCAAGAAGAGGAGGTCACTAGAGAGGTACACTGGCTACATGTCTCTAATGAGCAGATGTGTAGAGATTGAGCCATCCTCTTTTGAGGAAGTAGTGCAGTAACCAATTTGGGTTGATCCCATGGTTTAGAAGTATGAATACATTGTCAGGATCAGTGTTTGGGATGTTCTCCCAAGACCAGAATACAAGTCAGTGGTGAGTTCCAAATGGCTTTACAAAGTAAAGCAAGTAGAAGATGGTAGTGTGGAAAAACACAAGGCCAGCTTTTTTTCCAGAGGGTTTGCTTAGGTGGAGGGGATTGATTACAATGATAATTTTGCTCTTGTAGCAAGGTAATCACCAATCATATCCATTCTAGCACCATCAGCAAAAATGGGATGGAAGATACATCATATGGAAGTAAAGAAAACATTCCTCAACAACGTGATTAAGGAAGAGGTGTATATTGAGCATCCTGAAGGATTTGAAACCTTCAACAGAGATTCACACGTGTGTAGAGTTAAGAGAGTGATGTATGGACTGAAACAAGAACCCCATACTTGGTACACCAGGATCGATAGTTATTTCACTAGGTTGGGCTTCACCAAAAGTGAAACAGATGCGAACCTTTCACATATTGTGGTTGAAGGTAAAATTTTTATTATTGTTTTATATGTCGGTGATTTTATTCAGACATGTGATGATAAGTTGATAAAGTCTTGTGAAGAGGATCCTGAAAAGTTCAAAATCATGGACTTGGGGCTCATGCACTACTTTCTGGGGATGGAAGTATGACAAGGAGATGAGGAATTGTTTGTCTCTTAGGGAAAGTATGATAACGAGATACTCAAGAAGTTCCACATGGAGAGAAGTAAACCCATGGAGACTTGTCTAGCTGGTAATGTAGGAATTTACAAGGTAAGTTCCTCAGATAGAACACCAAAGGACACCGCTCACAAATAGATCATAAATTAGTACGCCAATATTCTTGACATGGTTAAAACCCTCAAAGAGGGAAACAGTCCATGGCCTGACCCAATGCAACCACTTTAGGAAATTTATTAATGTAAAAGAAAGAAAATTTACATGAGCTTCTCTCATGAATGGTCACCTTTCAAATGACCCTCCATTCTCTTTAAATAGAGATCATGGACCAATCAAGTGTTAAGAAATGGATCAAGTGTTAGTAATGCCGAGGATAGAATGAACCATCAGATCACTTCATGTCTATAAAAAATCGTGATCATCGGATTGTAAGTTACAAAAGTAAATAGTAAAGAAACATACTTTACCTAACTCTACCCTAGACCAACTTATATTTAACTATTTTCTATGTGTCGGAATATCGTAACATCCCCCCTTAAGAACAAATTGGGATAGGATTTAAGGATGTACAAATATGACACAAAAGGAGAAGGAAGGAGGCATTAGAGCCTATCCCCCCTTAGTGACAACTTCCTGAACTCCAACCATAAATCAAATTTTAATAAACTTCACCTCTGTGGGAGCCTTTGTAAATATGTCTGCAACTTGATCATCACTTGAACAATATTGCACTTCAATAACATCATCATGGATGATCTTTTTGATGAAGTTCATGTGTAGTTCAATGTGTTTGTTGCGTTGATGTTGGATATTTTCATAGTTGGATGGCACTTTGATTATCAAACCAAAGTGTAAAATGATATTGTTGCTGAAAGCCAAAATCTAAGAGGATATAACGAATCCATGGGGCTTCCTTACTAGCTTCTATGGCACCATGATACTTTGCTTCTGCTGAAGAAAGAGAAATGACACTTTGTTTCTTGCAAGCCCATGTAATAGGTCCATAACCAAGAGGGAAGACATAACCTGTAGTAGACTTCTAATCATGAGGGTCACTAGCCCAATCAGAACCAGTGAAACCAACCAATAGAGAAGATGCTTCTGCACTGTAATGAATCCCAAATTGACCTATACCTTGAATATAACGAAGTATTCTTTTAGCTTCTTTCCAGTGACTTTCATGTGGTTTTTGCATAAACTAAGAAATAAGGCCAACAACAAAGGAAAGGTTAGGATAGGTATGGGTCAAATACAAAAGTTTCCTACAAGTTGACAGTATAAGATAGCATCAACTTCAGGGGAAGTACAAGTGACTGAACATTTGGCTCCAGACAGAAAGGGAGAAGGGTATGGCTTACATTCTTCCATGTGAAAGTGGTGTAGAAGATCACAGGCATACTTGGACTAGGAAAGGGAAATACCTTCCTTGGATTGCAAGACTTAAAGACTAGGAAAATAATGCAAGTGTCCTAAGTCTACCATCTCAAACTGATTTTTAAGGTTGGACTTCACATGGTTTATAAGGTTGAGATCACTACCAGTAAGGATAATATCATCAAAATAAAGAAGAAGAATGATAACAAACTTACCCACTTTCTTGGTGTAGATAGTATTGTCAGAATGACATCTAGAAAAGCCAGTATCTAAAAGAAAGCTATCCATTTTGGCATACCAAGCCCGAGGGGCTTGCTTGAGACCATAAATGGATTTCTTAAGCTGACATACAAGGCTAGAGTCTGTTTGTATAAATCCAGGAAGTTGTTCCATATATATTTCTTCATGCAAGTACCCATGCAAGAAGGCATATTTAACATCCATCTGATGGACTTCCCATTTGAAAGAGGCAGCAAGGGAAAGAACAAGGTGAATAGAGTTCACGTTGGCAACAGGGGAGAAGGTTTCAGTATAGTCAATTCATTCAACTTGTGAAAAACCTTTAGCAACAAGACAAGCTTTATGTTTATCAACTTTCCATCAGGTCCAAACTTGGTTCTGTAAACCCATTTGCATCTAACAAGTTTTCGTCCCTTTGGAAGAGAAATAAGATCCCATGTATCATTTTCCAATAATGAACGATACTCTTCATTCATAGTTGCATCCCAATCTAGATGTCCTGAGCTTCTGCAGAGGTGTGAGGATCATAATTTGTTGAAGCTTGAGCTAGTAAAGAAGAGGTTGTATCGAATAGAGAATATGTATGTCATTGATCTATAGGATCACCTGCAAGAGCATCTACTACATCCCGAGTATCATGGACCCATTCTAGAAGCGAAGGAGTTGAAGGAGGATCCCGAGAAGGTGGGGTAGGATTGTCATCCTTGCTATCATCATCTGAAGAAGAAATATTTTTAGAAGTAGAATGGATAAAGAGAGGTGGTGCATCCACTGAAATAAGCTCGTAGGCTGATATATTTTTAGCAAACTTTACTTCTCTTCTAATGATAACATTTTTGGATTTAGGTGGAAGAAGTCTATATCCTTTGACATCTTCAGAATATCCAACAAAAATACATTTTTCACTATTAGGTTCTAAGCCTTTATGTTTCTCATCTAGAATATGGGCCCATGATTCACTTTCAAAAACATGAAAGTGACATACATATGGTTTAATTGAGCTCCATGCTTCTCCTAGAGTGATATTCTTTAAAACCTTAGTAGGAGCGTGATTCACTATGTAATTTGCATAGTTAATTTCTTCTGCCCAAAAAATAAGACTAAGTCCTTTATATTGAAGCATAGAATTAGCCATTTCCTTTAAGATGCGATTCTTCCTTTCAGCTACACCATTTTTTTGTGAAGTATATGGAACAGTATGTTGCATTTGAATTCCATGCTCAGTGCAAAAGTTGATGAATTTTTTGTTAACATATTCTCCGCCATTATCAGATCTTAGCTTAAGAATTTGATGTCTAGATTGTTTCTCAACAATGGCCTTAAAGGCCAAGAACATGTTAAATACTTCACGTTTGAGTTTTAAGAAGTATACCCAAGTGCATCTAGAGAAATCATCAATGAAAGTTAAGAAATACTTGTAGCCAGAGAATGAAACAACTAGAAGTTGAGCACATAAATCACTATGCACAAGCTGTAAAGGGCTTGAGGCATGCCAAGAGGCATGTTTTTCAAAACTATCTCGATGATGTTTTCTGAGTACACACCCGGAACAAACACCATCTCTGCTAGATACCATAGGAATACCTATCACCATATTTTCTTTACATAGATTTTTAAGGGAGTGATAGTTTAAGTGACCAAATCGCTCATGCCAAATTTTTCTCATTTCTTCATTATTAGCAACAAATACGGAGGGAATAGTTGATGAGACAAAGTTGTTAAAATTATATAACCTTTTAAAATCATCAGCAATTCCAATAGCTTCTAACTTAGTAACCACAGAACCCATAGTAAAAACCATTTTTCATCAACGTTTCAAATCCCAACAGGGATCCATCATCAGGACAATTTTTGAATGTTGATAGTAGAAGAGCTTAATTGCGATATTTAAATAGTTATGAGGTGATTTTTTTTCATTTAAGGAATATTATAAATAATATAAATAATATAAATTTCTTTTTACTAATTTTTATTAATAGTTATTTATAAATAATAATAAAATTTAATTTTTGATATGAATTAACAAACTTCATTTTCCTTAAATCAGAATAGCTCACCTCATAACTATTAAAAAGCCTAATTTAATAAAAACTTAAATATTTGGATAATATTAATTATTAAGCAGCTAACCTTCATTTTTCCTTAAATCAAAACAGCTCAGCTCATAACTATTTAAATCTTGCAATTAAGCTCTTCTGCTATCAACAATAAAAAATTGTCCTGATGATGGATCCCTATTGGGATTTGAAACGTTGACAGAAAATGGTTTTTACTGTGGGTTCTCTAGTTACTAAGTTAGAAGATATAAACCAAAGAGGTCTTAAATCCAATTCCAGTAGCTAAAATATGTCTAGGATCTCTTAGGTCCTTAATTACAACATCGTGAGGTGAAAATTCAATGGTTTTACCTTCACCTAAATGAGTTATTTGATATATAGATAGAAGGTTGTAGGACAAGGTTGGAACACATAATACATCATTAAATTGACCATTTTCTAGTTTAATAGTTCCATTCCCTACAACAGTAAGAGATATATCATCACCAACATATATATTTTTAGTGTTACAACCATTTAAAGAAGAA
The DNA here is from genome assembly GCA_031772625.1 of Pinus tabuliformis. Lineage (NCBI taxonomy): Eukaryota > Viridiplantae > Streptophyta > Pinopsida > Pinales > Pinaceae > Pinus > Pinus tabuliformis. The sequence continues at coordinate 1,998,682,818 of CM062817.1, forward strand.
ATCATGGCTTTGTTTTTGGCCATGTGATAGGAAGCTCTAGAATCAATGAGCCACTCATGAGAATGAGAAGAAGAAGACACATTTAGTGCATAACCAAGCTGAGATGCTTGACAACCACATGCAGAAAGTGTTATTCCGGAAGATGAAGTTGAAGTTGAAGAGTGCTCCAAATGGATGTTATTCTTCTTCATTGTTGCTTCTAAGGCTTCCATCTTCTTAAAGCATTTGGATTCTAAGTGGCCATCTCGATTACAAAATTTGCAATGTCTATCATTATTCTTCCCTTTGTTTTTATTTTCCTTATCATTTTGTTGAATTGATTTTTCATTTTGATACTGAAAGTGCTTAGGAGCCTTGGTTGGTTTAGGACCATTCTTTTTAGGATGTTGCTTCTTAAGATTCTTTGAACTTGGTTGTTGTTAGGTGGCTAAGGATTTCTTAGAGGAGTTTCCAAGATTAAGAAGACCGAGATGTAAGAGCTTTTCTTATTCTATTATTAAAGAATCACAAAAGGCATCAAAAGAGGGGGACTTGTATTCTTGTCCTTGAGAAATAAAGGCTTCTCTAGTAGAATGTAAGGTGGAAACAAACACAAAGTAGGCTGGTCCCAACTTAGTAAGAATGGAATAGATAAGGCTACCATATTCTTTCTCAACCTTAACGATTTCCAAGAGAAGTCTAAGGGTCTTGAACTTGGACAAAAAATCTTCAATGGAAGAAAAATTATTGGAGTCCAACGTAAGCAACTCATTTTCGAGTTGATGGGCTCTAATTTCATTTTTAATTCCAAAAACTTTATTGAATTGTTTCATTGCTTCACTAGGAGTATCAAGTTTTGCGGTATGGAATCTAAGGTCTGGATAAATGTACATCCATATCAACCACGTGCTTGATCTTTGCTATTTTCCCATTTTTCTTGCTTATTTTCATCTTTAGGTTTAGACTCTTGGCCTGAGACTATTCTATAAATACCTTTACTTCTAACTAAATCGTCCATATAGGACACCTATTGGAAGTAGTTGGTGATTTCAAGAATAACTTGGCATCAAATTTCTATTTTCATAGAAACTAAATTTGCATATTCTAAAACTAAGTGTTCCAATGGAAATATATCGAAAAGTTAGGCCGATTAAAAAAGCGCCTCTGAAAACAGCTTCCGGATGAAGAAGTTATGGCTTTTGAATAAATGTTGTTGAAGATGCTGATGAAGTACATGAATGTGTGGAAGTGAATGATAATGTTATATTTAAAAAAAATCCCCCCCTTTCCAAACTTAATCTAATTAGCTCACATTTTAAAAAAATATTTTATGTGACCCACTTTTATAACTAAGTGAAAGTCACTTTTACAATGGTACTTTATGAGCTACCCACTAAATTGTAACTTAAATAAAAGATAAAGAGACTTTAGAAATATAAGTGACTCACTTTTTATAATGGGTGAGAACATTTTTACATAAAGTAACTTTAAAACATAAGTTACATGTGCTTTTTGAAAAAGTAACTCAACAAAAACAAAGACTTGAACCCAAGACCTCTATTCTCATAAAGTAACTTTGGACCAAGTGAGCTAGTTTAAAAGGTTAGTCACTGAAGCTTTGGAGTGTGTGCTTACTTGAAAAATCCCTTTTTGCATACAAAAAAAAACCACACAACCCAACATGACCATGCAAAATAAAAAAAACCAAACCTTATGGCTTGAAATTAGCTTTCACCAGAAACTATATATTTTCCTCAATGTTTTTGATTTTCCAAGATCACACTAAGGCGTGACAGAAAAGAGCATACACATGAGAAAAATCCTTCCTTTCTATTTCTGATTTTCCCAGATCGCACAGAGTCGCGGGGCAAAGTGCATACACAGAAATGAAAGGTATAGATTCAGTAATAAAAAATAGAGAGATAAATAAACCAAAATAAATAGAGAGATAAATAACTAAAACTACAAATAAAACATGTATACCTACAGATATTAAAAATGACGTAGATAGGGCTACCAGAAACCTTTTCGCATGAAAATAAAGGGGTTCCTCACTGGAACATATGCTCCTAACACATAGGGTAGTCCTCTCGGTCCGAAAGCAGTCAGAAATAGTATATCTAGGAAACGACAGTCGGATGCAGTTGTATTGGCTTCATATGTGGATCACCAATGGATGTGGCCCTCAAATGGCTTGGATACCATGTAGGAATTTACAGGGTAAGTTCCTCAAATAGAACACCAAAGGACACCACTCACAAATAGATCACAAATCATTACACCAGTATTATTGACGTGGTTAAAACCCTCAAAGAGGGAAATAGTACACGACTTGAGCCAATGCAGCCACTTCAGGAAATTTATTAATGTAAAAGAAAGAAAATTTACTTAAGCTTCTCTCATGAATGGTCACCTTACAAATAACCCTCCGTGCTCTTTAAATAGAGATCATGGACCAATCGGGTGTTAAGCCACGGATCAAGTGTTGGTAATACTGAGGAGAGAATGAACTGTCAAATCAATTCATGTCTAGAACATATCGTGGCTGTCAGATTGTAAGTTACAAAATTACATAGTAAAGAAACACACTTTACCTAACTCTACACTAGACCAAGTTATACTTAACTATTTCCTATGTGTCGGAATATCCTAACAAGTAACTAGAGGAAGGAGGATTCTACTTCCGATGAAGTAGTGGAGGATACTATTTACATGAAACTTGTGGGTTCACTCATGTATTTGGTGAATACATTACCATACATGTATTATGCAGTTAACGAGCTTAGTCAAGCAATGGTTAAGCCGACCACGTTGTATTGGAAGGAAACCAAACTTGTGTTGAGATACCTCAAAGGCACTACTATATATGGTCTTTGGTACATATGGACAAAGGGAGTTAAGTTTCAAGGCTTCACCGATGTAGATTGGGAAGGGATTCCATCTGCCAGGAAGAGCACATCAGGTGGGATTTTCAGTATTGGGTCAGCAATTGTTTCTTGGTATAGCAAGAAACAAAGATTAGTTGAACTCAGTTCAACAGAAGAAAAGTACATGTTTTCTAGTCAAACAACTTGTGAGGCTATCTGGATGAGGAAGATTCTAGTTGGTTTGTTTGGTCAGTAGATGGATCCAATAATGATTTATTTTGACAATCAAATTTCTATCAAACTCTCTGAGAATCCAATTTTTCATGATTGGTCCAAGCATATTGATATTCGGTATCATCATCTTCGAGATTATGTGCAAAGGAGAATTATGTTGTTGGAGTACATTCCCACAGAGGAGGAGGATGCAGATATTTTGATAAAGGATTTGGCAAGATGCAAATTCAAGTTTCACAGAGGAAGGATCAGGGTAGCAGATAATCCCTTTCTTGTTAAGAGGGAGTGTTAAAAATAGGAACAAGAAATCCTAATTTAATTTGTCCTTGAATTAAATTGAGAACTAAATTGTAATTTTATTCTCATAGAAACTTGTAGCAATTAAGTAAGTTAAGTTGACTTAGTTCACTAAGTAAAATCGAATTGTAATTCTATCTAGAGTCATGTAGAGTGATCCCTAAATTATAGGGGCCCAGGTTGAGTTCTTGTTGAGCTAAGTGTTGGCAGAATTGGCTAAGTTGGCTTGAGCTAGTTTGTGAAGAAGAGAGATAGATTGTACTTGTGGAGGAACTGTTCGAGTTAAAAAAGCATTGTATTTTCTTCTAGGATCTTCTGGTTAATGCAATATAGACAATCGGGGTTTTGAGAAGTTACTTTCCTCGAAGAAATATTGTGTTATGTGTGATTGAAATTATTCCTTTTTTGCTTATTGTTTTCATCGATCAATTTTGGTTTTCGCTGATGAGTAGAGTAGATTCTTGTCTTATGTTTTAGCATATCACATAAGTTGTTGAATCTACAAGTAAAAATCTATATTTCCATACTACCACATCATGTTGATGTCATCATTCAAGTCACCATTTAGGAGAGAGAAAAGGGTTCCAAGCCATGTGTTTGGAAATTGATTTCTTTGTTAAATTTTGTAATAAAAACCACTGGGTTGAATCCTTTTTATACCTACTACACCCTTCCTCATGCCACATTGCCCAACCATCTATCATCCTAGGCCTAAACCTATAGGCACACTATATTCCTTCTAAACTAGCCTTTCTAGGTTGAGTTGTATAGTGAAGAGATCCCGCATTGAACCTTAGCTAATAAAATGTCTTCCATTGTGGTTAACTCAGCTTGGAGTTACGTCACCCTGGGCTACACCTCTTTTGCTGCTTAAACTTCTTTTAGACTACCTCCTCCAAGATGATGTATTATGGGTGGTCCACCTCTGTCCAATAAACGCTATTTTCGTTGCTTTTCTGTAAGCCCATGTTAGCCTAGTATCCTTTTCCTCATTTTCTCCTCCACCACTTGGGCTTACATCATCTCGAGCTTACATCATCCCAGGCTTGCATCATCTTGGGCACTCCCTTATGCACTCTTCTTTGAACCTTCTAGGAAGCCTCTCACTAGGATGAAATGTTATGTGGGGATCCACCATCAGCCAATAGTAATGCTTCCTAGTTCTCTACTATTTTGAAGGAAAATCCTCTCTATGAATAGAGACAATCCCTCTAGCCCAATGAATGGGTCTAGCAACAAACGAGACAATATACAAGACACTTTCCTAGACTACAATTGAAATTAAAGAAGAGGAAGGAGACCTAACTTGTTCTGATGCTATGATGCATTCCTTTGTTGAAGATCTTGATCACTTTCTCCTCCAGGCTCAACCCTTGTGGATCATGGTGTTTGAATACTTGCAAAAAAGACCAAAAATACAACAAAGCATAAAAGTGAAACCAACATAATTCAAATGTAATCCACTTAACAAATCAATGAGCATTAAGCAAAATGAAGCATCAACACAAACATGTATTGAAAGTGAACCAGTAGTTGTATACAACCCAGGCCTTGATGTTGGAAGCCCTCCCTGAGTGAATGTCCAATTCCAAGCACAATATCTCAAATAACTCCTTCTCCAAGACAAAATGAATATCATGTAAGTGTTATCTCATCATAAGGGTGAAAATAATGAGAGACCAATCATTTGGGAATGGAGGGGAATGAATTTATAAGTAGGGAGAGGGAAGTAGGATCTCACCAAAGATAGAGGAAGGTCCACATCTTAAAGAGGAAGCCCATAGGGATAATATCAAAGGGAAATATTGGGAGAATTCAACCGCATCCATAACGAACAACATCCAGCTCACTGTTCTGGAAGCCTCTAGATCAAGAAGCTTCTTCTCCACTTTGGGAAAACTTTCCTTAAATGGTTCAGCATGAGTATCCAAGCAAAAGTCACACTACCAGTGTGAGGCTCGTATAATGCAACTTTCCATTAGCACGAGAGGGCAGCGTCACAGTCATGCTAACCCATGAATTACGGTTTTGAGCTTATCTTTCTCAAGAAATGCTCAAGGCAACTTTTCAATAGTTCTTTAGGGAGGATTCGATCTGCATATCAGGATGGTACAATGCATAGTTGTCAATGTTTTGGCACTCTGGGATATGGGGAAGTGAAATAGGTGTAAAAAAATACAGTGTAACAGATGCCCCCTAAAACATGAAGGCATAACATGAAGTGATGGATGACATACTTTACGAGCCAGTGCAAGGACTAGAAAAAACATCTCCAGGAGACCTGGAAATCAAGGGTACATATACATATACATATACATATCTGATACCTCTAACATATATATCAAAACATGAATCCACGGTATGGACGTAGCCATCCAGATAGAAAGGACCATGTGAAAATACCCACGGTATGGGCACAACCATCTGAATGAAAGGGATTATCTGAAAATCTAAGCTCCACGATATGGACGCTACCATTCGAATATAGAAGGATAATCATCATCATAGATATAAGGTCACACGGTATGGTCACATCTATCCATATAGAGGAAACATGTGAGCAATCATGAATAACTCGTAACTCCACGCAACTTGAGTTATATCAGACAAAACTCAGGGTCTTGCGCTCCATTCCAACTCAATCAGAAGCACAAGTTATAACATGAGAATGAATGTGTCAAAGTCAAACATGTTAGAAAACCACCTGATTACTGACCAATGATGTAAACTGTTATCAGGCACGAGAGAAACCACAAATAATGACAATGATTCTCAAGGTTCAATAGTACAATCCGTGAATGTGAAAATGAAGCTAAAATCAAACATTCGTAGAATCATTCGATCGAAGGCCAATGATGAAAACATGTCGTCGAATGCGAAGAACTTGCCATTAAGGCATGCAAGCTCTAAGGTACTAGAAGGGGGTTTCTAGATCATTTTCCTGGATAGTGAGTTGAAGTCGACATGAAGTGACTCGTCAAAGGAGGGCCGTAATGATTCCCTCATCATCGATACAAAACAAGGAATAAAGTGGAATAAATAAGTATGGTCGAGGACTGTGGAAAAAATTCATACAATGTATAGGTAGTTAAAACTATAGATAGGACTTCTCTTGAACATATCAATGACATAACTCTGGAGTGTGGCAGCATTTGACTCAACATAGGACCAAGGGTCATGATGAATAAGTGGAATAGTTAGATGAGAGGCAAAATGGATTACCCAAACTAGGAAGGATAAGTGACTAAGTGAGGATATCCCAAACCTGACACGAGAAATGGATGAGTGTCATGTTCAAGAATGACATGTTGCCTATACAATAGATGTTTCACTTTCAATTTTTCCCCACTATTTCTAGTGAGTACCCTAATTATTTTTAATCACAAGCCTGAAGGGGAAAGCATATGCTTTCCATATAAGTTCATTCTTCGAATGAATCCATCTTAGTAATTTTTATGAGTCCTAGGAAGGAGAAACTCGGTCTTTTCATGGTGACAAGTCTTTCATCGTTTAATTTTTGAGTCTGATGAAAGAGTAATTCAGTGTCTTTTTCATACATAGAGAGTTTAAAAAAGAGATGAAAAGGAAAACTCCATCAGGTCCCTTTTTGTAATTTGTCTCTCGAACCCGGAAAGGTAGAAAATAATATTCGAGAGAACCTCTTTACCATGTCCATCAAGGTGTTCCTTTTTCATAAGTAGTCAATCCCATCACGAAAAAGTGGTAAACGTATATTGAGACGATGTCAATTCATTTAATTTAACAAGTTAGAAAAGACAAGTACTCGATGATCTTTTCATTTTTCGAGAGTCAAAAAAGAGCTTAAAGATGACTCCATTGGAGCTCCTTTTTCATTTATTTTTAAACGAGTCTGAAAAAGAGATAAAATAAAACTCGTTGTATCGATCAAGAGCGATCAATGTTACTGCAAAAAGACCCTGTAACTACACAATGATAACCGCACATCATTGATATAGAGAAAAATAATAAAATATTGGTAAAAATGTGTTTGAAAACTTATAGATAATAAAAAAGTAAAAAACATTTTACCATTTCACCTTGGGTAATTTGGAGAGTGAATTTAGCCCTATTTTCTCTAATTCTTTAGGCAAGTGGTGTGGCAGATCGAGGACACCATTTCGTGAACTATCAATTGCAGGTAAGAGCTTTATCTTTTCTCTTATTTTTCATACCATTTCATAGAAGTTTTAACTAATTAGGAAGGGGGTTTTCATTTTTTATATCAGGGATGATAAATGCAAGTTTGGACATCAGATTCGCATTGATCGCCCCATAGCTCAAAAATCCATCACGAAAATAATCCAAACAATCATGTTGGGTGCAGAGTAAGAAATAGAACAAAAATATCTCATTTTAATCATTTTTTCTAGAGTTTTAATCCATTGAAAGAGTTCTAAATGCTATTTACAGGTTGTTTGCAGGAGTTTTCAATGAATATGGCCATTGAATGGAAAGATAGAGGCCACAATGCGGAAGATAACCAAGATACTCAAAGTGCAGAATTAATTAACGCTTTGAGGGACTGTGGATTACTCAAGTTCTTTCAGATCTTGAGACTCATAGCTCAGAATGAGTTAGTGGAGTATCTCATAGGACTATGGGAGGTCAATCATGAGATTTTCATTATTGGAGATCAAGAGCTTGAAATAGAGATATCAGACATCTATTTATCACTAGACTATCTAGGAGAGGGTAGAGGACCCAATTCTTTGATGCTCATAATAGTGGTGAAAGCACTAGCATTCTTATCAGAAGACATTGCTCAAATGCAGAGAAAATCACAAGTGAAACTACCATTGAGGACTATTATGCACACCATGGCCCATGTAGTTGGGGCCCAAGAGTTGCATGAGGAAATGAAATCTCAATTCTAGTACACAGTGGATTGTCTTACCCCAACAATGTTTAATTGGTGCGAAGGATTGTTGGCTAATATGAAAAACCAATTAACTAAGTGCAAACTGGGACATTTGAAGAAGTTTGGGTATAGATCGATCTTGGTCACATTCTTCTTAGAGTGTGTGCCTTTTCTTCATTACCAATGGATTAAGGTGGACGATCCAACCCCGATAGATCCGAGGTTGCTCAGATGGGGTGAGGTTATGCCTCGTGTTGGAGGAGGTCAATGGATGCATTTCCCTCTGATGTTCTTTGGTTGGTTACGCCATCAGCTGATTGTAGTGGATGACTATGCATACACGGGCAAAGACTTCAGAGGAGACCTAGATCTTCCTCTACCACCCAGTATACAATGGACCGATGTAGGTAAAAACTTGTTTTTGGTAATTTTTCAAGTTTTATGATTTTTTTGTGAAGTGTACTTGAGAGTTCACTTATGATAATTTGGAAGATGTGGGACGAGAAAGACCTCCTAAAATGTCTTTGATAGCTCAGTGAGTAGCATGCCAAATAGAGGAATACGTTTTGTACGAGGAAGGAGCAAATCCTATAGTAGAAACAGAGTGAAACTTGGAAACCCTTACTCAGGGTATCCCAGAATACTATAGGTGACGTACCACTGCGGTACTGAAGGCACACTATGGGAGTATCCACGAGACTTTTTCAGCTATTAGGCCGAGTGATTAGAGTCATCTCATGTTATCATGAGTATCATGTTGGCGGATAGCCTATTCCTAGTCATATTTTCTACACTATTGTAATTTTTTTAAAGCCATGTGTCTCACAACACTATATTTTTGAGATTTTGATACAACAAACTTTGACAGACTCGAGATATATATATGTGTGTGTGTGTGTGTGTGTGTGTGTGTGTGTGTGTGTTTCTATTGTTTACTTATGTGTTCATATATCATGATGATGTGTTGGGTTTTTTTTACATGTGACACAAATGTCTATCTAAAACATAATTTGCAAATGCATTTGTTAATGTATTCAAATTTTGTGGAATTTGTTGATATGTAATATAATAAAAGCTTCTTTCCAATAATTGAACACATAAATACATGTGAAAAAATTATTGGTTTCTTACTGAATAATGACCATTTAATTGTAACACAGTGATTTGTGAATCTAGCTTAACAACCAAATTTATGATTCCGAGAGCAACTTCTTTTGATAACAGCTCAATAACTGCACTATACTCAACAATATTATTAGTTGTTCATCCCAGGAAAATACCTTGTAGAGTGATCAACTCACCATTAGGGGTGAAGAGTTCCAAAGCTACAGAAGATAAGTTTTGTGTGCTATGACAAGCACCATCAGCAAAACCAACATAATGTTTGATGACATTTGCAAATTGAGTGAAACACAAGCTAAGCAAAGGAAACATGTCTGCAAAGAAAACAGTCATACCAAAAATAAAAATGCACACTAATGAATTCACACACTAATGTACATGAGTATTTACACAGAAAACACGTAAAATTTTTCAGATGGAGCACACTTTTGGACTCAGGTAATCAATCAATCGAGAATAAAATCAGAGTTTCACCATTGGCATGACATGTAAACATCAACTCAGCCAAATATCGGAATAACGCACATAAATGGAAATTTCACCATGCCCCCTAGACAAGTTAGGTTTACGAGTCATAGGATAAATACCCCATTGAAATAATGGGTGAATGTTGAAGACTCGGTGAGGAGATCTCATGAGAGAAGGAAAGAAGATATTAAGCTCATGGCAAGAAAAAGATGATTCTAGTTGAAAGATTTTGACAATTTTAGGTTGAATTGAAATGTCAATGAGAAAGGTAGCAGTGATATTTTGCATGTTTCCTTCAGACAAAACTTCATGCACCAAGATGGGTGTTTGAAGTGGATGGGTGAGTGTATGGGAAACAAAGATATCTAGACATGATGAAATCTCACCAGGACTAGGAAGAAACGAGAAACAATGATGACCATCATTCTAGGGTGTTTCCTGAAGAGACATAACCTCGGTGATACTCTCGTCAATAGGAAATGTCTCATTCAAAGGATCCGAATAACCTAAAGAACCAAGCCAAGGAGACTATGAATATGTATCTAGGTGCATACTAATATTAGTATGACTTTTAGAAGTGACTGCCAAAGCCAAAACAACAGATTGGTAATCTTGTTCTATAGGGTTGAGCGACATAACATCATTGAAAGAATCAACCTAACCGAGAAACAGAATGATCCAAGGATCGCAAATAGTAGAGATCATGTTGACAGAAGCGACATAAGGAGGTGGGAGGGAAAAAGTTACTATAAGAGAAGAATATTTAAAAATACCTGCCTCAACACTCTCATAAGGAATGTCAATATTTCCCACATATGGCACATTTCCATTCCAAGAACTAGAAGAGAAAAAGGCCAATTGGTCAATGGTTACTATTTTTCCTTCATGAGGAAAATGAAGCACGAAAAACAAAGAGGCAACCACACAAAACATAGCATGAGTCCAACTTCATCCAAGCAGAAAGTTATGATTCAAATATGCATCCACAACCTCTACTTCCAATTCAATAGTTTTCCCCTCCAACATGATGGAAAAACTCGTGAGAATACCATAAGGATGAGATCCTCTGCCATTAAAGGATTCTAAGGTGTTTGGAGATTGGTTGAGGGGCAGGGAGTTGATGGATTTCTACCATGAAACAAACATGATGCACATGGAGGCACCCTCATCAACCACAATTTGATGAATCATCTTCCCTTTATTAATGACCTTGATTAAAAACGCAATTTGATGGGAAAGATGAGGAACATGATTTTCTAGGTCAAAAGTGATCAAATTTGAATCCATAGGGTTAATCCCTCCTATAGCATACAACAATGATTTCCACTGTGTTGGACAAGTTTGGAGAACTTACAAGTCAGACATCACAGAAGGTGCTTGAGCCAAGTCTTCGACAATATTGTAATGTTGGGAAGCTCGCACATTTAGATTATAAGATGATTTCCGAAGAACACCTTTGGGAGGTGGCTGGATAACAGAGTCATTACTGGGTCTCTCAATATGAAGAGTGTTACGGTCCTATAATTTATAAGATCTCAAGGTAATTGAGTATTATATCTCAAGAAACTTATTTTGTAAATACTTGTCTTTCTGCCAATGATTTCCAAATAAAAGAAAAAGGATTAAAAAATGAAAAGAGGGTATAAAAAGAAGAAGAGAAAAATAAAAAATATTGAGAAAATAAAAAATATTGAACCCCGCCAAAAGAAATAAAAGTAGAAAAAAGGAATAATATTGAAAGTGTTGTGGGTCCAAATGCCACTACTGATAGATAATTTTGCTTCATTACTGAAAAATAAAAGGTTCTGTGCAGCTTGTTCAAAATGCCACAATCACTAGATTTTAGTTTAATCATACAGTGTAATCATGATTAAACTCCTTTAAATTTATGTAAATTAAGTTAGAGAATAAAGACTTACCCAACAATTTAATTTGGGTAAATCACTAGTTAGGTAGAAAATTACATTGATCCAACTATTTAATCTGGATCAATAGGAGAAATAAGGGATAGGTTAGGTAGTTTTTCATTATGTATAAAAGAAAATAAAATGGTTTTGCTAGTCTAAGTGCACCCTAGAAACAAAAATAAAAATACTAGTTTAGTTAACGGTAGGTAGATTAGGTGATTTGGTAAATATTTTCCTATGTAAGTTTTATCCTAAGTTTTGAGGGTATGATTAATAAGCCATAATATGCGCAATGGGATAAATTATTTTATATATTCATCATTTATCCCTTAGCCTAAGTTAAAAAAGCGAAAATATGTGTTTTACGGGAAGAAAGTACTTTTATATGTTTATTTTAATCTTATCCTATGTCAGGATGCATAAATGTAAAAGCACTAGCAGACAAAGTTCTTTTTGTCACTTATGGTTAAAATGTGTTTCGGTTAGCAGCATTGGGATTTGATCCAACACTTCATCAATGGCCCCTATCTATTTTCTCCCCCCCTATCATTCTGCCTTTACCACCGAGGGGTAGGGGATGGGGTATGAAAAGCAGTTTTTCCTGTCAGGCGCCATCCCCTACGTGTTGCATCCTCTAGATTTCACAACCCCCCACCAAAACCACAAACTACTCCCTACCCCCTATGGAAACCACTTTCCCTCTTCCTCTCTTCCACGCCCCACCACGAATCCTCCACCACTCTTCACCCACCACATGGCATAACCATTAAGCTAATTAAATTCTTTCCTGGCTAAATGATCATTGTCCATTAAATTCAACTTCTCCCGGGTAACTGTTTAGGCCTAGCATTCCTGTGCCATTTCAACGAGGCAATTCTCTACGACATTTAAAACTTGTGGACCCATCCTTTTCCGTTCTTTATCATTCATCTTGTTGCTCTCTTACATTTTATTGTTGTCTTCTGTCATTCATTGTTTCCTACAATGATCACTATCAGAGAAATTCCATGGCTAGATCATGACATAAAACTGACAGTTCCCTTTCATTTTCATCTGACAATCCATTTTTCTACTGTGCTTGGTAAGATATTCTACAAATTTATCTTGTTCTCGTATTTTTACACTCATGCCTCCAAAAAATAAAACTCAAGATAAGCCTATTAATCCTTTAATTCCCCCTCCAGTATATTTTTATCATATACCTTTAGCTGATAGGGATTTTAGGATAAATGAAGCCCAATGTGACTGTGACTTTCTTGAGTTATATTGTTGGATGGAAGATAAACACACAGACGAAACTGATGAAATTGGGCTCTAGGAGTATGTTGAAGGCTCGAAAAATCGGGACTCTAACAAGGGGGGTAACCACCCGGTCCAGACCTTAGGACAACTCCTTTTCCATTTGGAATAGTGGCTCCGACTGGGGATGATGGGACCAGTTTACCAATCTATTTATAATGTTCATGCTAACGGAATGATGTTTTTCTTTTCTAGATTTTATGAGATAAATGCTTATTCTAAAATTGATCTATCTTCTAACTATCATATGCAATCTATCATAATCAAAGAAAACATCTAACTTTAAAACTATTCGGGGAGTAACGTTTATATATGCGATCTAAATGATTTCTGAAAGTAATTGATAATAAAGATCATTCAATTACGATAAGAAGAGAATTTGTTTAATAAGGATCATTTCATATAAAAAAATAGCCAAAACGATATGAGAGATATATATCATAAAGAGTCATTCATATATTCAACATAAAGAATAAATCATCATCATACAAAAGTGCAATAATGATAACTAAGAATTTAAACTTTCATACATAAATAACTTAAAATGATTTATTGCTTGATACACAAGTAAAAAGAATTAAGAGATAGAAGTACCATTTGTAATAGGTCCTACTCATGTGCTCCAACAATATTGATCTACTTTCAAATCATTCAACATCAACTAAGAGTACAAAAGTGAAATTTCAGTAGAAGATGATAAACTCAAGTAGAAAATAAATCTTATTCCACTAAATTTACCAAAACATCCTTAAAGGGATAAAAGTGCATGTTCTGAAGAATGTTTTTGATAAAATTTCTGGACCCCTCTCTAAATGCATGAGAGGGGTTTACATACTAAGCTATGAAACTAAAAATAGAAATTACAAAAATAGATGAGGAAGTTTAAACGACCTACCTCATTTTAAGTGAAAATAAACAAAAATAAAATATGCCTATGACTAATCCTGAATTTGATCTTTAAGATCACAAATATCCAGCATAGGTTTAAGAAGTTTCGGTTGGCCGAATTCAGCTTTCAGTTGTACTATGAATACAACATTGGTGAGTGTTGGCAACATTTTCTCGGTGGATTTAATCAGGCACCTCAAGGTCATCCATTGGCAGTGCGGTTTCACTAGGTATTCCCAATACGCTTCCCAGTTCAACATGGTTACTTGTCTGATTGCCTCCGCCTTTTCCTTCGCTGCCTGTTTCCATGCTGCTTGACGCTGTTTTGCATTTGGAAGAAAGCCCAGGGTAGTTTCTACTACCAAATTAGCGTTGTGTAAATTCTCATTCACGCATTCGATGATGTTGTTTGCTGCTGCTGCCACATCCTCCATTGCTTGTTCTGCCTCTCTGAGATGATAATCCTAATTCGAAAATAAGATTTATTTATGCGATTCATCTAATTTGGGCATATCTATTGTTTTCCCATTCTCAGATTTCTGCCAATTTAAGAAGTCTGAAACTTTCTTAAGAATTGCATCATATTCAAGTCGCAATTCCACAACTTGATTCATTATGTTATCGCTCATTTCGCAGTGAGAATTTCACTATGAAATATTTTGGCATAATAACCCTTTCTAGTGTAAAAGCTGGGAATTGAGGCCAAGCACTTCTGTGACAAATTGTTCAATCTTTGGGTCATCTTGTCTAGTCAATTTAACGTCTTAAATTGCTCTACATAAATTATCAATCCGGGTATCGTAAACTGATGAAGTGTGGTGCACCATATGTGCTTAGTTAACCTTTTTCTTACTTCGTTGTTTTATAGATTTTATTTTGTTTTGGGTTTTTGTTTTTGTTTTTGTTGGTTTCCTAAAGTGTCTAATGCAAATGGAAATCCTATTCTAAGGTCTTAAGAATACTTTTAAAGGACAAGTATGGATAGAGATTTCAAGACAAGGCCTATGTCCCTAATGGTAACTTCCAAAACTTAGCACTTCAAAAGATCTTAAAACATGTTAATGATGGAATTAGTACTTAAACAAAAGTGTAAATATGCAGCTACTTCAATCAAAATAAAATGCAATAACCAATCAATGAGCTAGTGACTATGAAACCCAGTATCCTTGCTGTTGTATAAAAAGAAAGTAAAAACTGAACTTAAAGCAACTCAAAGACTGAAAGCAAAGCAACTAATTCATCACACTACTTCAACTCTTCTGATCCTTTACCCTTCAGCTCAATCTACCTTATGGGAAGCAATCATGAACAAGTTAAGCAATATGATATCTAAATTGCAAGAAATTAAATTTCATAAAGGAAACTAATCACACTACTTCAACTCTTCTGATCCTTTACCCTTCAGCTCAATCTACCTTATGGGAAGCAATCATGAACAAGTTAAGCAATATGATATCTAAATTGCAAGAAATTAAATTGCATAAAGGAAACTAATCACACTACTTCAACTCTTTTGATCCTTTACCCTTCAGCTCAATCTACCTTATGGGAAGCAATCATGAACAAGTTAAGCAATATGATATCTAAATTGCAAGAAATTAAATTGCATAAAGGAAACTAATCACACTACTTCAACTCTTCTGATCCTTTACCCTTCAGCTCAATCTACCTTGTGGGAAGCAATCATGAACAAGTTAAGCAATATGATATCTAAATTGCAGGAAAGTAAATGAGAAAAACAAAACTGATTGAAATAACAATGCTGGAATTAGAACTCAAAAAAATAAATCAGCAGAAGGACAAGATGATTCTGTCATGTCATTAGTCATTAAAAAGCTATGTGCATTACTAACCTACAATCAAAATAGAATGCAACAACCAAACAATGAGCTAGTGACTATGAGATCCAGTATCCTTGTTGCTTCAGCAGAAGGACAAGATGATTCTATCATGTCATTAGTCATTAAAAGGCTATGTGCATCACTAATCTACAATCAAAATAGAATGCAACAACCAAACAATGAGCTAGTGACTATGAGACCCAGTATCCTTGTTGCTTCAGCAGAAGGACAAGATGATTCTATGATGTCATTAGTCATTAAAAGGCTATGTGCATCACTAATCTACAATCAACCGGTTGATCACACTTGCATGAATTAAAATTGCATGAATGAAAAATCTAATCTACCAATCTTGAAAGCAATCAAATGACATAATGAAATCAAAGCAAAATTACAAAATGAAATCTACTCTACCTTACATTCTAATGTGCTCCATGGCATCTACTTCACATCTCCTTCCATGTTGAGAACATCAAAGCTTTATTCAAATTCTTTAAAATTACAAAGTACAACAAAGCTCTCCAAAGCTTTCAAAAGCCATCAAGGAAGAACTACAAACTCACAAGCTAAAAAGACTTAAGAACTCCAAACTCTAAGCTAAAGAGGACTAACTAATGAAGGAGAGAGATCTCCTATTTATACAAAAAGATGAGAGCCATCTCATTAATGAGAATCCATGAATCTCTCCCTCTACCTCTAGAGTCCTAATCAAAATAGGAACTGATAAGACACATGTCTTCTTAGAGTTACAATACAATTAGGAGATATGACACATATCCTCATGGTCCCATGATTCTTTCCACTCAAATTCGAATTTGGCCTTAGAGTGCCACATAAGAGTCTTCTAGAAGCCTCCTTTCAACCCATTTGTTAGGTATAAGCATATGCACATTATTTTCTAATGTTTAACCACAAATTCACTTAAAAGGCTTAGAAATAATAAAGATTGGAAAAACATAAAGGTGGCCCAATGATAATGAAAGTGGGATGAATGTGGTGACATAGTAGTGAAATGGAGGTGATATAATGGACATAATAGTGAAAGTGTAATGGAAATGAATGACATTTTCAAGACTCAACACATCTTTATGTAGTTCTGCTATGCTCTATAACTGCGCTTCTTTACCTGCTAAACTTCTCTGATGTGCTATTTGCGTTTGCTAGAATTCTTGCTAAAGTTTAGCCAACTGCATTTCTACTTGTTGGTTGGTACTAGCCTGTTGTAACTGTTGTTTTAATAAGAAAATTTTGTCTTCTTTTTCTTTGAGCAGCAGTTGTACCTCTGCTGCCTTGTCAATGGTTACTGAAGCATATGCACCTGCGAACTGCGAGAGTCTAGTGAGGTTAGCTGATGGATTTGTGGATGGGTCTTTCCAGAGAACATCAAGAGGTTCATCCTCAGGAGTGAGCACGAAATCCAACTTTCTTTCCTTTCTCTGTCTTTTAACGATCACTTTGTGTTGAGGGTTGTAGAATACATCTAGAGGTGGAATTTCCTCTATTCTTAATTAAATCTCAGATGTGGGAGCAATAGGAATATGCTCTATTCCTGAGTGCTAAAAACTCCTCCTATTATAATTTTTGTGGTCGTTTCTTGTTGGTTTGTTGGTGGCTCTATGATTTGTTCCTCTGTGTTGAGTCTCTTATTGAAATTGTCCCATTCTTCTTCTAAATCAATTACACGTGGCTTTGCTCGCTGTTTAAGGGGAGTTGATGTTTTGACTTGTTTTATGAGAGAAGTCTATTGATCTGACTTTGTTGTGGACTAGGCTGTGTCGTTAATCGATTCCTCACTCTTGCTGTGATCATTCTCTGATTTTTTCTCAGATTTTTCGACAGAATTTTCTACGGACTCATTTCTAGA
The DNA here is from genome assembly GCA_031772625.1 of Pinus tabuliformis. NCBI lineage: Eukaryota > Viridiplantae > Streptophyta > Pinopsida > Pinales > Pinaceae > Pinus > Pinus tabuliformis. The sequence continues at coordinate 1,998,700,463 of CM062817.1, forward strand.
ATTTGTTTTGGATTTTTCCTTTGAGTCACCATCTATGCTTGCACTAGGAGTAGGATCTCTCATTGGCTCAATGAGTAGTTGGTCCAATGGGACCTTAGGTAACCTCCTTTTCTTGTAGTTATCAAATGTTTGGAGACCTTCTTGATAAAAAAGTATTTGTGCCATATGTTGTACTTCTTTGAAGGTGTTTTTCTGCAAGAAAACATCATCAAAGGGGTCTTTTTTATGGGTAAATATTCTTATTTTTACCATTATGTTAAAATCTTTGACAATACCAAATGGATCATATTGTCTTCCCAGGAACTTGGGTAATTGCAAAGATAACACATTGTCAACCTCTTTGAAAGCATGTCCTAAGTCATGCAATGCAAATACTCCACATGTTATAGGAAATTGAGGCCAAATTCCCTTTTGGAATCCTTCAATATCTTATCCCTCCTTCGCTACATGTCTAGTAGGCTATCTCTCTAGCCATCAGTTTGTATGGGACATACAAAGGTAGAATATGGGGAGAGGCAATACTGTTGAACACTCTCATATATGTGAATAATTCTTCCCCGAACCATCTGGCTATGGGGAGAATATCTACTTCGGCTTCTTGGGAGAACCTAGGGGCATCTCGGTTGTAAATCCTTTTATGAATCAGAAACATAACCCTGTGAAAAATCTTGAAGAAGTGTGGTGTGAAATTAGACTCCCACATGTCTTTGTGATATATTTGAATAGTAAGTGGATTTTGAGCAGTTTACTTCCATCCCATAAGAGGAAATTTGGAACCAAAACAAATAGCATCCATAACATAGGCGCCCATGAAAAATGGAGGGTAATCCCTCAAAGAAATACTCATTTTTCTTCTGTACTCTACAATTGTTGTAGCTAAGTTATCAGACAGGATTTGAGCCCAATTCATTATTGTAGCGTTGATGACTGCATCTATTAGGGGTAACCATTTTGACGAGAATTTGTTGTTGTCTGGTTTACCAAACAATATACATAATATAGCGGTAGCAAAATAGAAAGGGGAACTAAGAGAACCGGTGGTGTACATACCGTTCTTATATTTCTCGAGTCTTTCTTCATTGTTTGACCAATTCTGCATTCTACTGGATCTTCATTTTCCTTGACGAACTTCTCGACAAACTGCCTATTGTAGATGGCCTACGACTCTGGTAGATGGTACATGAGTCTCAGGTTGTCTGGAGTAAACAACTTTATGAATTCTTGGCTTGCCATCTTGAATTATCTATCTGATATGCCCACATCGTCTATGATCCACTTAACCATGTCGGTATAAGGAAGTATCTTTGGTCTTGCAGCAATGTGGTGCAAGAATGAGAATGCAAGTTCAATCGGAGTAACATCAGAAGAAATGCATTCATCCACTATAACTATTGTTTCCACAACTCTTGGTTGTTCTTCCACTAATAGTTGATACATAGTCTCCCATGTGGACGTCCCTGCATCTCAATTACAAGTAGTATCTGTGAACAAGGGGGTCATCTCTGATTTCTCAGAAGCGGGTGCCTTTCCTTTCTTCACCATTCTTCAGATGTCCTACTCTATGTGTTCTTTCTGAAAGTTACAAGAGGAGAGCAGAATAGGATAAAAATCATAGTGAATGCAGAAATGAATCAATAAAAGGATGAAATAAAAGTGACGGAGGGTCTTAATTCTAAATTAGGTTAGAAGATATCAACTTGTGTCAAATGGCCTTTCGCACCTGATCGTAATCATTCTTTTAATAAACGTCCACTAATGAACCGATATCCTTAACTTAATGTCCATTACTTCACATCGAAAGTAGGGAAGCACTCTCCTAGAACCGTGATCCCTTTGAGTTGCGATAAAAGTGATTTTGCGATTTGCTATGCAATATCACAAATTTCTATATCACAAAAACTCATTTACATTAAGATTTACCATCGTGTGAGTTGATGCAATATGCGATATGCGAGATGTTATCGCATTTCACAATATTTTCTTATGCTTTATTGAGTAGCGCTGCATGGTTGAAAATGTGATGCGAGATGGTTATAAGAGTTTTATGATTTCGAATTTTGCGGATCGTGATTTCATGGGGTAACTTTTATAAGGAAGGTCCGTTGTAATCATTTTGTGATGCGAGAATCTATCCTTTAAAAGAGGATCTTTTCAAGGATTATTTTAATATTTACGACTTTACGAGTATAAAGTTACTTTTATATCTTTTACGATGTGGCACTTATTTATGAAACTCATTGTTTGTGAAGTTTTATATGCTAAAGTATGAAAAGGTAAATTTTCCATGATTTTGCAAGTTCCATTTTGACATCTTATTTTATTCTAAAAATAAAAAGGCATGACTAGATGCTAGGATTGATTTTTTTGGAAGGGTCCCCATTTATTAATGTTATTACTAATACTAGTAAATGGGGGGGTTGTTGATAAGCACAACAATTGGTGACTCACTTGGAGAAACCAGTTATCTCTGAGGGTTTTTTGAATTTTCTAAAACTTCCAAAATAGAGATGGTTTTGAAAATGAAACTACATTGTATGAAATATAAGGTAAATAGTTCTATTTATTAATAACAACATATTTCTATTACTATCTCTATTTTGATTATCTTCTTCTCAGAGTTAGTCATTTTACTCACATCAGTCATTACTTGGTTGTAAAGATAAAACAAAAGAATCTCACTAGATCAGTTTTGGTATCCTCATTTTTCGTAGGTAGAGCCTCTATTTCCAGTAGGCGTTCATAGCCTTGACAGGGTTATCAGTTACCTAGAAATGATCCAGTGTCCCACTTGAGAAGAATGCAATTTTCAAAGATAAATCCTCATATATACTTATCACTTTTTTTCATTTATTTCTTAATGAACAATGTCTTGGTTTGGTGGCAAAAATTGACAATGCCATTCACTTGATTTATAACTTGACTGAACAAGCTAGGTGTTGATGAGACCCCTTGTCTTTTGATTGAAACAATCTCGAGCCATTTCCCTATTTTGATATTTAGTATGGCAATGTCAGTTAGTTATAATCCTTATGATCATGATAAGCCGGCTCTTGATGAGACCTCTTATTATTTAAGTTAAAGTGTATAATTGCATTATACCTCGCATCTTGCAAGTTCCTCGAGTGGGGGAGAGTCATTGATTCCTTAAGAATTTTCCTAGACGACAATTGTAGAGTTTAAAAATAGCTTTTCTGCAAAGAGTCTTTGCTTTATTATTGATACTTTTTGTGACTGATGTAAGGAAAACTTCTTCCTAAGGTTGATTCTAACCAAAACTCAGATAGTTGAAATAGAAGAATAGGAAAAAATTTCCAAAATAATGGCACTTAACCATATGTTTCATAAATGGGGATTAATTTTCATAACCATTCCTACTTATACAAGCGAAAAACAAAATTGAAATGAGAAACTATTCTTTTCGTGAAACCAAAAGTGAACTTTCTCAACTTGTTTTATTTTCGAAAAAAAACTTAACTAAAACTATGATCTACAGGAAAATAGAAGAGATCATCTTCTTTGGAAAATATTTCTTTAGGACTTGTCCACTAACAAGTAAAGATTCCCTTTTCCCTGCTAAATCATGTAACGTGAAAGTTGATGGGCCAATGAGTTCGACAATCTGGAATGGTCCAAGCCACATCCATTAGAATTTAGTATGCTTGCCTTTCTCTGCATGGGCTTTATCCCATTTTAATACTAAGTCTCTAAGTTGAAACTCTTTCTAGATACTGAGTTTGAATCAAAAGAGGCTTTAACTAATTGTTGATGATGCGCTTGGGTAATTCTTGCCTTTTCTCATTCCTCTCCAAGTTTAAGAATTTGTAATTGTCTTAATTGCATGGATGAGGAAGGAGTTTCTTCAATGACTTAAACTAAGGCTAGTGAAGGAATAGCTAGATTTGTCGGTAAGACCATTTCTTTCCCATAAACTAAATTAAAAGGAGAAGTGCCAATGGAGGTTTTCTGAGTTATTCGATCTTCCCAGAGAGCATACACTAAAGATTTGTGCCAGCTTTTTTGGTTTTGATCAATAGTCTGTTTAATAATTCTAATAAGGTTTTTGTTCATTGATTTGGCTAACCCATTTCCTTGTGGATAATAATTAGCAGAATATTTGAGTTTGAAACCTCTTTTGAGAGAAAATTCTATCATGGCATTGCCTGAGAAATAGGATGGATTATCAAACATTAAGGCAGAAGGCAAGCCAAACCTGGTGATGATGAATTGATCTATAAATTCAATGATATTCTTAGAGTTGGTTGTCTTTAGTGGAACTGCGTCTACCCATTTGGTAAAGTATTCAGTAGCTATAAGGATGTATTTATGTTGTTTAGAAGAATGAGGAATGATCTCACCTATTATGTCTAATCCCCATTATTCAAATGGTTGATCAATGTTGACCAACTGTAATGACAATGATGGTTTCTTCTGTCTTCCAACAGTAGTTTGGAAAATCTTACATCTCCTTACGTAATTGTGCACATCTTTAAATAGAGTTGGTCAGTAGTAGCCAGCATGCAGGATTTTTTGTGTTGTAGCATCTCCTGCATAGTGTCCGCCCGCTAGTCCATCATGGAGTTCCTGCAATACTTTTTCTGCTTCAAATTTCTCGAGGCATCTAAGGAGAACATAATCATAATTCATTCTAAATGGTACACGATTGATGATTTGATATTTTTTAGCTTTTAGCCTCAGGGCTCTTTTCTTTCTGTAATTCAAATGTGGAGGGGCATATCCATTTTTTAGGTAGAAAATGATATCAGCATATCTTGATTCAGAGTCGTTTAGGCTTACCTCATCAATTTGTACTTCACTATCTGAAGACCGCAACTCTGATATGTTCGATGCTCCTACCAACATATTGCAAAAACCTTGACCTTTTATGATGTTTGCTGGTTTAATTACAGTGTCATATTTTTGCAGGACTGTGACCCAATTTCCTCTCTTTTCACCCACATATTTTTGTACCAAATGATTTCTTACTGCTAGAAATGGTACTATTATTTTGGTGTGAGTCTTGAGAAGGAAAGGTCTAAAGTCTTTAATTGTTTTGAAAATAGCATAAGCCTATTTCTCAACATCAGAGTAATTTAATTCAGCGCCTTATAAATTTGAACTGAAGAAAGCAATAGGGTCTTCGGCTTTATCTTGATTCACTTGTGTGAGTATGGCAGCACATGATTTCTCAGAGGCGAATGTATATAAGGTGAAAGGATTGGAAAAATTCAGCGCTGCTAGAGATGGGGCATTTATGATTGCTTGTTTTATCATGCTAAACGCTTCATGTTTCGAATGACCCCATTTAAAGAGATAATTTTTCTTTATTATGGCTTGGAGGGGTGACACAATCCTTGAGAAGTCAGGGACGAATCTCTTAAAAAAAATTATCTAACCAAGGAAAGACTACCTTGCTTTTTTATTATGGGGTAAATATGTCTCAAAAATTTCCTTGATCCTATCTGGGTCAATATGGATTCCTGATTTGGATACTATGAATCCAAAAATTTTTCCTTTGCTCAATGCAAAAATAGATTTTTTGGGGTTAAGCAAAATTCCATATTTTTGAGAACGTTGAAAGATTTGTTTTAGGTCTCTTAGATGATTACTATGTTTTTTAGAATATATCGTTATGTCGTCTAAGTAGATTACCACTAACCTATTTACTAATCCCTTAAACGCAATGTCCATGGCTCTTTGAAATGTGGCACCAACATTGATTAGCCCAAATGGCATCTTTTGATAAGCATAAGTGCCCCATTTCGTTCTGAACGTAGTTTTCAATTGATCATCCGGGTGGACTAAGATTTGATTATACCTTGAAAAGCCATCTAAAAAGGACATTAACTCTGACCCTGCGACTAATTGTAATATCTGTTCCATGGGGGGCAATGGAAAATTATCCTTTTGGCAAGCTTTATTGAGGTTGCAAAAGTCTATACAAATCCAAATCTCACCATTTCTCTTTTTGACTGGGACAAGATAGGAGACCCATCTGGAATGTCTAACATGAAAAATAATCTTGGCTCTTAGTAATTTGTTTAACTCAGATTTAATCTAGCTTTCCAAATTAGGATGTGCTTTCCTTAATTTCTGTTGAATAGGTTTTTCAACGGAGATCATAGGAATTGTATGCTGGATAAGTGAAGTGTCATAGGTTTTAAGATCATCGTAATTCCAAGCGAAGACACTCTTGTATTGTTTCAAAAATCAAATAAAAGTTTATTTTTCTTTAGATGTTAGGCCAAGACCTAGGTTGATGTTTTGTAGTTTCATGTCTGTCCATAGATTGATTAATTCATATCTCAGAGTTTAACTCTGGAGTTTTGAATTGGTGGATCATTTAAATCTGTCTTTTAAGTCATATAGGTCCTCTAACTTGACTACAGATTTTGGTATAATGTTATTGTTGTTTTCTTGTTCTAGTTGATTGTCATGTTAGTCTTCATCAACTATCTGATCATTGTAAGAGCCTTATGATGTAAGAAAAATCATGATACCAGGGTCATTGTTGAAGACTCTCCAGTTGGTAGTGTTATCAGGAATAGAGGGCCTAAAAATTAATTCAATAGAGAATCTATCTGGGTTGTAGTCCTCTTATGGAATAAGCTTGGAAGCTCCATTAGCAAGAAGATTGGCACTAGTGTTTTGGAGTCTTGGAATAGATGAAATATTAAACGCTGTAAAGTGTGAGATAAGGTCTTGTACTAGGGATTGATAGTGTTTCAAATGCCCCAACAGACAATGTATAGTATTTCTTACTTGTCTAATTAAAATCTCAGAGTCTCCAAATACTTGAAGGTATTTGATATTAAGTCTGATTGCTTTGTATAACGCTTGAACCAATGCTTCATATGCAGTGGTGTTTTTTGTGCAATTGAATTCAAGTCTACATGCTAACATGGTTTTTTCTCCTCTTGGAATAACTAAAATACAACCTGCTCCTGCTCCATCATTGGATTTAGAACCATTGAAAAATAATTTCCAAAACAAGGTTTTATTTACTAGTTTATCTACAAAATTGATACATCTAGAAGTTTCAGTTTGAGAAAAAAAAATTATCTGACATAAAATAGAATTTTCCAAAAAAGGTGAAGTGTGAGAGTTGAAATTTCCTAAGAATGACTCAATAGAATAATTTCTGATTATGTTGCTGCTATACACTACAGGCTTGTTTTCTCCTTCTAACTCTGTCACTATGTACTTTTGATGTTTTTCTTGTTCAACTTTGATCTGATTTGGTTTGCCGTTGTAGGGGAGCCACATATGAGACCAGTCGGTTGCAAAGTAACTGTGAAGCTTTTCTGACCAATCCCTACTGAGGATTAGTCCATAAAATTCAGGAATGTTAGCCACAAGTATATCAATGACTTGACACACTTTTGGGTTTGATGAAAGTCTTATGGTTACTTGATTAATTTCTCCGACGACTTCGACTTGAGACCGATCTAGCTGTACTATTCGTACTGCATATTTCTGAGGCTGAACATTTAACTTAGCGCAAACCGTCCTAGGTAAAATGTTAGATGATGCACCAGAATCAACTAGACAGTTGTGCAGTTTTTTATTGAAAACTTGAAACGTAAGGAGAAATGGCATAGTATGGGATTTGGATCTTCCACCAATCAGAGCAATGTCGGTTAGGTAGATTTTATTTGCAATGCTATTTGGAGTTCTTCCCATTTCATGAGTAGCCTGTGAAATCACAGCGGCGGGAAGAGGTGTAGTAGGTACTTCATTGAGTTCTTTCAAGAGTAATTTTTGTTGATGTTTTAACTTACTGAGCTCATGAAGAGTAATGTTTGCTTTGGTTTTCTTCATATGTTCAATAATGTTGTATTCCATTTCATCTGAGATGATAATCTTTTTAGATGAAGATGTCGAATCAAATTGGATTGGGTTTGTTTGAGTAGACTTCGGTGAGGATTTTTTACCTACAATTTTATCCCTGGGAGGTGGAATTGGGTTTTTCTGTTTTGTACTAGACTTTGGAGGATCGAGTTGATTTCTACTTCTATTGGAAATAGGTAAGGCTTCTTGATCTTCCTCATTTGGAAGAATGAAGTCCCACATTCCTTGTAGTTCTATGATTTCTTCATCGTCATTTTGTTCCTCATTTGAAACTTCTTCCTCTTCTCCTTCTAATTCAACGTTTGTTATAGCATTTGGAGGTTTAGAATCATTTGGAAGATTTCGTTTATAGGGTCTAAAATATTTCTTGGAAGAGGTTTCTGCTACTTTTTTCTTTATATCAACCATTTCATTGGACATGGTCTTCAAGACTTTTTGTAACCCTTCCAAGTCGAAAGGGTCCTTTAGTTGTTTCTTCTTAGAATCGTCTCTAAAAGACACTTTTTTAGATTTCCTTTCATCTAAAGCATTTTTCTTTTCTACAGCTAGAATACGTTTCTCTACAACTATTGCCTCTTTCATGTTTTCTGCTAATGTTGGCTTGGCAGCTCTGTCTACAAAGATGGTTGAATTTGAAGGTAAAGCAGAAATATGCATTCATTTTGGACTTCATCGCTAAGCTTAAATGTTGTTGGTATTTTTTTCAATAATTTATTGAAGCGAGAGTTGAAGTCCTTAATTGGTTCCTTTGGTTTGGCTTTTAAATTGGAGAGGCCATTAATTAAGGTTGTTGTGGACCTATCATCCCCAAATTTTGTTAAAATCTGTTCTTGAAATGTATCCCAGTTATTAATCGAGCCTAATAATAATGAAAAATACCATGATCCTGCTGCTCCTTGTAAAGTATAGGGAAATAATCTTACAATTGCATCCTCTTCTGTTACTCCATTCAAATTAATAGATAGCATAAAATTATTTATGTGTTCTTTGGCTAATAGGCCATTGTCAGGATTGAATTTAGGCAACCATTTCTTAGGATAAGCTGGTAATTGAGATAAAGGTCCAGCCATTCTTACAACCCTTATGTTGGCCCATGGCCTCGGTGGATTTTGCTCCATCATTGGGATATGAGTAGAAGAAGGTGTGGCAGTAGTTGAAGGTGATTGGGTAGAGGAGGATGTAGCTCCTGTACCTGTATGAAACATGATCTGGAGTTGGGGGATGGATGAGTGACCTTGTGATGAGATGAATGGGATGATAGAAGAAAATGATGATGGAATCTCTCTATGAGATTCTGCGGGTGTTTTCTTAGTTTTCTTACGACTTGGTAGAGGAAACTCAGCTAGTGGGATTCCTAGTTTTTTTCTTTGTTCTCTAGTCAGTCGTTGAGATGGGGTTTTATGAGAAGTGACACTACCTTGGGATAACTCAGATTCTTCTTGAGATATTGAAATCCCCTGTAACTTATGGATTAAATTTTATAATTCAGGGGGCTCTGAAGAAGAATGATCTGGCTTGTTTGGGATTTTAGTAATGTGCTCTGTATTTTTCTTTTCAACTTTTGGTTCAAATATAGGAGATTTGGAATGCGAACGAGAATTTGAGGGTGATGGTGAGGGAGTTTTACTCTTAGAATGGCATGAAGATGTATAATTACTTGCCATTCGCATTCAAGCCCTCCTTCTAGCACCAAATATGTTGAAGGCTCGAAAAATCGGGACTCCAACAAGGGGGATAAGCACCCGGTATGGACCTTAGGACAGCTCCTTTTCCGTTTGGAATAGTGGCTCCGACTGGGGATGATGGGACCAGTTTACCAATCTATTTATAATGTTTGTGCTAATGGGATGATGTTTTTCTTTTCTGGATTTTATGAGGTAAATACTTATTCTAAAATTGATCTATCTTCTAACTATCATATGCAATCTATCATAATCAAAGAAAACATCTAACTTTAAAACTATCCTAGGAGTAACATTTATATATGCGATCTAAAATGATTTCTGAAAGTAATTGATAATAAAGATAATTCAATTACGATAGTAAGAGAATTCATTTAATAATGATTGTTTCGTATAAAAAATTAGCCAAAACAATATGAGAGATATATCACATAAAGAGTCATGCATATATTCAGCACAAAGAATAAATCATCATCATACAAAGGTGCAATAATGATAACTAAGAATTTAAACTTTCATACATAAATAACTAAAATTGATTTATTGCTTGATACAAAAGTAAAAAGCATTAATAGCTAGAAGTACCATTTGTAATACGTCCTACTCATGTGCTCCAGTAATATTGATCTACTTTCAAATCATTCAACATCAACTAAGAGTACAGAAGTGCAATTTCAGTAGAATATGCTAAACTCCAGTAGAAAATAAATCATGTTCCATTAACTTTACCAAAACCTCCTCAAAGGGATAAAAGTGCATGTTCTGAAGAATGTTTTGGTAAAATTTCTGGACCCCTCTCTAAATCCATGAGAGGGGTTTAAATACTAATCTACGAAACTAAAAATAGAAATTATAAAAATAGATGTGGAGGTTTAAACGACCTGCCTCATTTTAAGCGAAAATAAACAAAAATTAAATATGCCTATGACTAATCCTGCATTTGATCTTTGAGATCGCAAATATCCAGCATAGGTTTAAGAAGTGTCAGTTTGCTGACTTCAGCTTTCAGTTGTCCTGCGAATATGACATTGGTGAGTGCTGGCATCATTTTCTCGGTGGAAGTAATCAGGCACCTCAGGGTCATCCATTGGTTATGCAGTTTCACTAGTTATTGCCAATACGCTTCCCAGTTCAACCTGGTTACTCGTTTGATTGCCTCTGCCCTTTCCTCCACTGCCTGTTTCCATACTACCTGAAGCTGTTTTACATTTGGAAGAAAGCCAGGGGTAGTTTCTGCTACCAAATTAGCATTGTGTAAATTCTCATTCACACATTTGATGACGTTGTTTACTGCTGTTTCCGCATCCTCCATTGCCTATTCTACCTCTTTGAGCCGAGAATCCCAATTCAGAAAAAAAAAAAAAAAAAAAAATTCTTTATGCGATTCATCTGATTTGGGCATATCTGCTCTTTTCCCATTCTCGAATTTCTGCCAATTTAAGAAGTCTGAAACTTTCTTAAGAATTGCATCATATTCAAGTCACAATTCCACAACTTGATTCGTTATGTTAATGCACATTTCACAGTGAGAATTCCACTGCGAAATATTTTGGCATAATAACCCTTTCTGGTGTAAAAGCTAGGAATTGAGGCCAAGCGCTTCTATGACAAATTGTTAAATCTTTGGGTCATCTTTATGCATTTATGCTATGCTCTGTAACTGACCTTATTTACCTGCTAAACTGCTCTGATGTGCTATCTGCATTTGCTGAAACTCCTGCTAGAGTTTAGCTGATTGCATTTCTTCTTGTTGGTTGTAACTAGCATACTATAACTGTTGTTCTAATAATGAAATTTTGTCTTCTTTTTCTTTGAGCAACAGTCGTACCTCCGCTGCCTTGTCAATGGTCAGTGAAGCATATGCACCTGTGAACTGCGAGAGTCTAATGAGGTTAGTCGATGAATCTATGGATGGGTATTTCCAGAGAACATCTAAAGGTTCATCCTCAGGAGTGAGCATAGAATCCAACTTTCTTTTCTTTCTTTGTCTTTTAATGACGAATTTGTGTTGAGGGATATAGAATACATCTAGAGGTGGAATTTCCTCCATTCTCAATAAAATCTCAGATGTGGGAGCAATGGGAATATGATCTGTTTCATGAGTGCTAACAAATCCTCCTGTTACAAATTCTATGGTTGTTTCTTGTTGGTTTGTTGGTGGCTCTGTGATTTGTTCCTCCATGTTGAGTCTCTTATTGAAATTTTCCCATTCTTCTTCTAAATCAATTACACGTGGATTTGCTCTCTATGTAAGGGGAGTTGAGGTTTTGACTTGTTTTATGAGCCAAGTCTGCTGATCTAACTTTGCTGTGGACTCGGTTGTGTCTTTAATTGATTCCTCACTCTTGTTGTGTTCATTTTACGATGTTTTCTCAGATTTTTCAATGGACTTTTCTGCAGACTCATTTCCAAAATTTGTTTTGGATTTTTCCTTTGAGTCGCCATCTATGCTTGCACTAGGAATAGGATCTCTCATTGGCTCAATGAGTAATTGGTCCAATGGGACCTTAGATAACGTCCTTTTCCTGTAGTTATCAAATGTTTGGAGACCTTCTTGATCAAAAAGTATTTGTGCCATATGCTATACTTCTTTGAAGGTGTTTTTCTACAGGAAAACATCATCAAAGGGGTCTTTTTCATGGGTAAATACTCTTATTTTGACCATTGTGTTAAAATATTTGACAATACCAAAGGGATCATATTCTCTTCCCAGGAAATTGGGTAATTGCAAAGATAATACATTGTCAACCTCTTTGAAATCATGTCCTAAGTCATGCAATGCAAATACTCCACATGTTACAGGAAATTGAGGCCAAATGCCCTTCTTGGAATCCTTCAATATCTTACTCATCCCTCCTTCACTGCATGTCTGATAGGCTATCTCTCTAGCCGTCAATTTGTTTGGGACATAGAAAGGTAGAACATGGGGAGAGGAAATACAGTTGAAAACTCTGATATATATGAATAATTCTTCCCCAAACCATCTGGCTACGGGGAGAATATCTACTTCAGCTTCTTCGGAGAACCTAGGGGAATCTCGGTTGTAAATCCTTTTGTGAATTGGAAGCATAACCTCATGAAAAATCTTGAAGAAGTGTGGTGTGAAATTAGACTCCCACATGTCTTTGTGATATATTTGAATAGGAAGTGGATTTTGAGCAGTCCACTTCCATCCCATAAGAGAAAATTTGGAACCAAAACAAATAGCATCCATAACATAGGTGCTCATGAAAAATGGAGGGTAAACCCTCGAAGCAATACTCCTTTTTCTTATGTACTCTAAAATTGTTGTAGCTAAGTTATCAGACAGGATTTGAGCCCAATTCATTATTGTAGTGTTGACAATGCATCTATTAGGGGTAACCATTCTAATGAGAATTTGGTGCTATCTAGTTTACCAAACAATCTACATAACATAATGGCAGAAAAACAAAAAGGGGAACTAAGAGAACCGGTGGTGTACATACCATTCTTATCTTTCTTGAGTCTCTCTTGAGTAAACGACCCTATGAATTCTTGGCTTTCCGTCTTGAATTATTTGTCTAATATGTCTGCATCTTCTATGATCCACTTAACCATGTCCGTATAAGGATGTATCTTTGGGCTTGCAGCAATGCGGTGTAAGAATGAGCATGCAAGTTCAGTCAGAGTAGCATCAGAAGAAACACGTTCATCCACTATAACTGTTGTTTCCACAACTCTCGGTTGTTATTCCTCTAATAGTTGATACATAGTCTCCCATGTGGACATCCCTGCATCTTGATTACAAGTAGTATCTGTGAACAGGGGGGTCATCTCTGATTTCTCAGAAGCGGGTGCCTTTCTTTCTTCACCATTTCTTTGGATGTCCTGATCTGTGTGTTCCTCCTGAAAGTTAGAAGAGGAGAGCAGAATAGGATAAAAATGATAGTGAATGCAGAAATGAATCAATAAAAGGATGAAATAAAGGTGATGAAGGATCTTAATTCTAAATTACGTTAGAAGATATCAACTTGCGTCAAATGGCCTTTCACACCTAATTGTAATCATTCTTCTAATAAATGTCCACTAATGAACGGAACTTTTTGGAAGAGGATGGGGGCGAGCGCAGGAGCAGGCGGCGATGGAGCGCAGGAGCATCGATGACGATGGCTAGCTAGGGTTTGACATATTTGCAGGTTTCTGAGCCTGCGAGATATCCCTGACCCGCTCCCCTGGACGCATCTGCCCTTTTGGTGGACGATCTCGTCCTTTAACACTGTCCCCTGACATCTGCTCTCTGACCTACTGTCACTGGAACCTGCTGCTCATGGGAGATTATGAAGCTGTAGATTACACTGCTGACCCTCTGGAAGGTGTACCTATCTGGCGTACCCCAAATGCTTTACGAGGTATGTATAACCAGGCTTCTTTTTCTATTGGGGATCCGTCGCTCTCTTGTCCGGCATCTCATCCGATCCTTACACCTTCCCGGCATGACCTCTCTTCTCCGGCAACCCTCAGAACTACGGTGGATTGCGCTCCCTCATACCCTCCCCCTCCTTCTTTCTCTGCTTCTGTTCCGGATCACGTTCATACTGCACCGCCTCCCATCTCTTTCTCTGTTTCACCGTCTTCAGATCCCCTCCTTGGAGGTCACCCATGTCATCCTTCTCCCTCTGATCCGTTTAGCACTTCCGGCGGCTTCGCTATCCCCACATCCTCCTCTGTCCCTCCTCCTGTCTCAGGAGCCTCCCCGCTACCGCATCGAGCGCGGAGTTCACCACAGGATCCTAAACCAAAAAGGAAGAACAGATGTTTCAAGTCCAAAGCAGAGGACGTCTTTCTCAGACTGGAGGAGGATGTCCAGTGGGGTGAGATTATGGATCATTCCGATAAAGTCTTGGTGGGCCGAATAAGGGGTCGGAAATACTCGGTTTCTCGATTGAAGGCATGGATATCTGATATTTGGGGACTCCATCTGAGGGATCCCCCCTTAGTACAGATATTAGCTAGAGGTTGGTTTGCAATAAAATTTGTCCTTGCTGAACACACAGACTGGGTCTTATCTGCTCATTGGCATTTCCAACATGCCCCAGTCCTCCTTAAACGTTGGACTCCAATGTTTGACCCCGAATCGGAGCTGATTGGCACTGGACCTATATGGATTCGGCTCCCAGGCCTCCCTATACAGTATTGGTCTGAAGATATCTTCAGAAGAATCGGGAATGCATTGGGCTCTTACTTGGATTATGATCGATCCTTCATCCATACAGGAGTGATGACATATGCTCGTATTCTCATCAATCTGGACACCAGGGGTGGCCTTCAAGAACACATCTCTATACACTGGAGGGACTTGGCGCGCAAACAGATTATCGATTACGAAGGGATCCCGTATAGATGTCGCCGATGTCACCAAGTTGGACATCTATACCGGGATTGCCCTCTCCTTCACAAGGGTAAGCAGCGACCACTGGAAGAGGCTACTGAAGTTCCCCCTCACTTCCCTGATCTGCAAGCATCGGATGCGCCTTCAACGGAGCAAAACCAGGCTACTGATGATACTCATGACCCTCCGGGCAGCGCTATTGATCCCACTTCATGTCCTTTGTCTGACCAAACGCAAGCGTTTCCTCATCAGTTGGGTGATAGTTCATCGATCCCTCATACCTCTTCCCCTCCGGCACATCCATTTCCCTCTGAAGAAACTGCTCCGCATCCGAACCCTTGCCCTCCTGGATCTGACCCTCTTTCGGGGATTCCCCCTCCCTCCCTCCATTGCCCCATTCCGCCTCCGGCTCCCGCTTCTCCCCCTTGTTCGCCCTCCATAATCACTCCATCCATATCCGCCTCCCTTGCTCCATCCCCCCCGCTTTCCCCTCGATATGCCCTCAGATCCAGATCTAAAGACAGAGGTGGAGATGCTTTCGGCCTTGACATTATATCAGCTCCTATTAAGCAATCTCGTGGTCGACCATCGCGTATTTCTAAAGCTAGACATACTGCCGATGCTGAAGTTGCCATTGGGCGACAACAAACCATCCCCTGGGCCCTTAGAGCAAAGCATGGCCCTGCCCCTCTTCCCTAATGAAGGTACTCTCTTTCAACTGCAGGGGTTTTGCTAGTTCCCCCAAGAAATTAGCGCTCAGGAGATTGCTCTCCATATCTCAACCAGATATCATTCTACTTCAAGAGACCCTCTGTCCTGCAGACACTCTCATCCAGTCCTTCAAATCTTGGATGCCATACTGGACATTTCATGCTATTGATGCATCAGGGAGATCGGGAGGTTTAGCTATTGGGATCCTCAACAAAGCTATCAAGATCAGTAACATTTGGGGCGGTAGGGGCTTCATAGGCCTGGACATCTATGTACTCTCTATGGAAATGAACCTGCGTATTGTCAACGTCTATGGTCCATGTTCTAGCAGGGCTCCCTTCTGGAGTGCGCTACTTGAATCTGACCTATTGAAGGAGGACAATATATTGCTTGGTGGCGACTTAAACTTCTCAATGGGTCAGTGTGAGTCATGGGGACACTCTGCCCTGACAGACCCTTTATCGGACACCATATCCAACCTGTTGGAGGAGCATCACTGGGTAGACATACCCTCTGCCAGACTACAGCATACCTGGACGAATAACAGAAGTGGGAATCAGAGTTTGGCTAGAAGATTAGACAGGTTCTTGCTTAAAGAAACCCTCTATAACCATCTTCCTCGCACTAGGCAGTGGGTCGGCTCCGGCGGCATCTCCGATCATCGCCCTATCTTTCTGGAGACAGCTGACTCCTATGACAGAATCAAGAGCCCTTTTAAATTCAATTCTACTTGGTTAAAGGATCCCTCCTATATACACTTGGTCACCGAATATTGGCAGAACAATCCAATTCGTGAACAGGAGGAACTCTCGGCCGGATTTGTGAGGAAACTAGCTGAATTAAAGCGCTTGTCTAAGCATTGGGCACACCAGAAGCGGATCAGGGACGATCACACTTTAATAGAAGCTGAAAAAGCCATTGCAGCATACGAGACCTCTTCTGATGGCATCTACACTATTGAAGGAAGCAAAGAACAGTTCAATTCCCTCATTACCGAGCGCACACAGATTCTGAAATGCAGAGAGGAAAGCTGGCGGCTGCGCAGCAGGGCCATATGGCTTAACGAGGGAGATGCTAATACTACTTTCTACCACAAGTTCGCCAACGGTCGAAAAGCCATCAATTCTATTTGGGAGCTCAGGGATGAACAAAATCAGTCTATTACATCTCAGAGGAACCTGGCCTGTTTAGCGATCAATCATTTTAAAGGCATTTATACTGCCCCCAGAGAGGCAAACATCCTGGAGATCATGCGAGTGGCAGAGCATTTTCCCAGATTCGTCCTTCAAGATGATACAGAGGAGCTCACTAAGGCAGTCACTATGGAGGAGCTAGAATCCACCATTAAGTGGTTCAAGAAGGATAGAAGCCCCGGTCCTGATGGCTGGACCATCGAATTCTACATTGCATTCCTTGATCTGCTGGGCAACGATCTCCTCAATATTATTGAGCAAAGCAGAAGATCTGGCAGGATTTCATCAGCTATTAAATCCACCTTCATCGCTCTCATACCGAAAGCCAATCACCCTTCATCCTACAACGACTTCCGCCCCATCTCCCTCTGCAACTGCCTATACAAAATCATCGCTAAAATCATCGCCAATCGTCTTAAGCCCATTTTATCTCGCCACATATCCCCTGAACAGTTTGCTTTCCTCCATCATCGGCAGATTCATGAGGCCATCGCCACCGCTCAAGAGCTCCTTCATACTCTCCATACAAAAAAACAAAAGGGCCTGATATTAAAGGTTGACCTGTCAAAAGCTTTCGATAGAGCCAACTGGCTCTACATCAGGCTTCTTCTGACTCATCTCGGCTTTCCCTATAGCTACACTAAATGGATAATGGGCTGCATCTCTGATGTGCCCTACAGCATTCTTCTTAATGGTGAAGCCACATCCTTCTTCACCTCTGAACGAGGGCTCAGGCAAGGTTGCCCATTATCACCGCTTCTATTCCTCCTCATCATGGAAGGTTTGAGTCGGCTTATCATATCTGCCCGAGACAGGAATCAACTCAATGGCATCAACATCTCAGAGTATCTTCATCTTACGCACCTCTTGTTTGTCGATGACATACTCATCTTTCTTAATGGTTGCACAGGTGACACCACTACTCTCCAGAACATTTTTGCTCTCTTTCAACAGGCCACTGGCATGCAGATCAATGAGAACAAATCCACAATTACGGTGGTTGGCTGCTCACAACATGAATATACCTTTGCTCTACAGCGCTTCCCCTTCATCTCTTTAACATTATCTGAAGGCATCAAATACCTGGGGTACAGATTAAAACCTGTGGGCTATCGGATTGCAGATTGGTCGTGGTTAATAGCGAAGGTGGAGAAAAGATTACAGGTTTGGTATCACCGATATCTTTCCAGAGCCGGTAGATTGACTCTTATCAAAGCAGTCATTGAGGCCACCCCAGTATACTGGATGACCTTGGCATGGATACCTCGGGGCATCCTGAGCAGATTACAATCCATATGTGCTAAATTTTTATGGAATGGGCATCATACAGGGAAGCATTTTGCCTGGGTGAATTGGGCTACCATAGCAAAACCCAAGCGATGGGGAGGCTGGGGCATTAAAAACCTCGACTTCTTTGCAAAAGCGTTGGCTGCCAAACTTGGGTGGAGCCTCTTGACCACGGAAAGCCTATGGACTCAAGTCGCACAGGCAAAATACACCAAGCCAATGCACCTTATGGACTGGTTACGTCTTCAACACAACCCGGGCAGAAATACTTCAAATATATGGAAAGCAGTCCTCCAATCGTTGCCGCTGTTGAGGGACGGAATCACCTGGCGCATCAAAGAGGGCAACAGTGTCAGGATTGGAGTGGATCCGTGGGTCGGGTGCGGTAATTCGCACAGGTTACCAGATGAGCTTTTAACGCACCTCCATGCCAATGGCATCACTCATATCTGGCAAATTGGGGATAGGGCAAACACCACCTTCCTACAACAAGCGTGGGCTTCACCTCGCACATTAGAATTACCTGAACGTTGGCATCCTGTATGGCGGGATTATACAGAAGCTCTGTCGCAGGCCCACATTCGACTTACTGACGGTCATGACGAATTAATTTGGGCAATCGCACCCCATGGCACCTATTCGCCCAAGCTGGGATATATCACTCTAATGGAGCCATATAAGCCCACGGTTATTCTCCCTGTCTGGAAAGCGCTCTGGAAATTGGATGCTGCCCCCCGAACTCGCCTCCTTATGTGGAACATCCTTGCTGATAAAATTCCAACAGGTATCAACCTCATGAAGCGTGCTTTCCACGGGCCGTTCAGATGTCATTTGTGCCGATCAGGTGAGGAAAGCACTGCACATTTGTTCCTATTTTGTCAGGCCACAGTAGCATTTTGGCAGAGCATAGTTATACACTATCCATCCCTCAAGCCCTGGCAGGGACAGAATCTCATGGATACATGGAGCGACTGGTGTCGATCCCACACAGGCAAATTCGTCAACATGCCCTTACTTGTTTGCTGGGCAATATGGATTGCCCGAAACCAGGTTATTTTTCAAAACAGGGAGCCACAGTGGCCTGTCATTCTGAGACACACTATAGCAGATTTTGATTTACTTCCCACAGCTGTACCAAAAAATACCACGCGTACCTTCAGACAAATCAACTTGGATAAATCGAAGCCCTGGGCGTTTTTCGACGGCTCTGCACAAGAAATAGGCTGCGGTGGTGGAGCGCTCCTTTATCTCAGCGATACCCATTGCTACAAAATTCAGATAAATCTGGGTCGTGGTACCAACAATTTTGCCGAATTATGTACAGCAAAGCATATCATCCACTTTGCCATACAGAAACATTGCAGCCATCTACAGTTATTCGGAGATTCTCAAATTGTTTGCAATTGGTTGAACGATACAGCACACTGCCATACATACTCTCTGAGCCACATTCTCCTAGAGACAAAAAGGCTGATAGCATCATTGGAATCCTTCAACTGCAGCCACATATACAGAGAACAGAACACCGAGGCGGACCAGCTTTCCAAAGCAGCTACTCATATACAAAGGGACGGCTGGCTCATACAAGAGGACATTGATGGATCATCCCATCAATACTACCACAGACCTTTCCACGATATTCCATAGGTCTGGGCTTGCTCCCACACACTATCTATGATTTTTTGTAGCTCATATGATCAGCTGTTATTTTTTATTTTTACATCAATATGTAGCTGTACTAGAACTGCTGGGCTCTCTGCGCAGAGCCGGAATGTGAAAGTATTATACAGGCTTTAGCTGTTAGGACTCCATATCAGACGATAATCGTTACACAATCTTGAATGCAACTGCATCTGTAAAATGTAATTTCTCCTTTAATAGAAGTTACGATATTTTCCTTATGGGAAAAAAAAAATGTCCACTAATGAACCATTATCCTTAACTTAATGTCCATTACTTCACATTGAAAGTCGGGAAGCACTCTCCTAGAACTGTGAGCCCTTTGAGTTGTGATAAAAGCGATTTTTAAATTTTCTACACAATATCACAGATTTCTATATCACAAAAACTCGTTTACATTAAGATTTACCGTTGTGTGAGTTGATGCGATATGCGATATGCGAGATGCTATCACATTTTGCAATATTTGCTTATGCTTTATTGAGTAGTGCTGCATGGTTGAAAATGCGATGCGAGACGGTTATAGGAGTTTTATGATTTCGCATTTTGCGGTTCGCGATTTCATGAGGTAACTTTTATAAGGAAGGTCCGTCGTAATCATTTTGTGATGTGAGAATCTATCCTTTAAAAGAGGGTCTTTTCAAGGATTATTTTAATATTTACAACTTTCCGAGTAGAAAGTTACTTTTAGATTTTTTACCATGTGGCGCTTATTTATGAAACTCATCGTTTGTGAAGTTTTATGTGCTAAAGTATGTAAAGGTAAATTTTCCATGATTTTTCCAGTTCCATTTTGACATCTTATTTTATTCTAAAAATAAAAAGGCATGACTAGATGCTAGGATTGATTTTTTTTGGAAGGGTCCCCATTTATTAATGTTATTATTAATAATAGTAAATGGGGGGGTTGTTGATAAGCACAACAGAGTCCAACCTCCCCCATTATATTTTACCCTTGACATTCCAAGCCCCAAAATTTAACAGAAGATGTCAAGCATGCTATGTCCCTACCCAAAGAGCCATCATTACCCCTACAGGTGACATTGTTTTCACCATTACAGCCCAATCCATTGACCAAATGATGTTGGCCCCCACTATGGAAAATGTTGCTCCTTTCTCCCTAGAAGCCCTCACCCAACTTTATCAAATGCTGGATTTTGCCACCAGAGCCAAAATTTTTGAGATTTTATTGCTAGAGAATACCCAATTACCTAACAATAATCCTCCATATCCTTCTTCCATCTTCCCTGATCAAGCCAAGCAGATTATTTCCATGATTTATTACATTTTATGCTATTATTCTGATCAGTGGGTAAATGAGCCCATTTTAGAATTCCTCTCCATATTTTCCACGTAGAGAAAGCCCTCCTTGGTGTTCAAATTCAGTCAATTCTTGGCTGATAATATCCATGAATTATTCATAAAATTTCCTACAAAATGGGTGTTCAATTACACCTCAATTTTGGTTTATATGTTCCTCTATTATCAGGCAGACAAATTCAATTTTTCATTGCAAAAGCTTGATGATGCAGGTAATCATGAACCGGTAATATTTTGGACCTCATTGGTCATAAGTGAATAGTAAGAATTCACTTATAAGCAGTTTATTGAAGACATTGTTCATCCAGCCATGAACATTCTAAATAGTGCAGTAAAACCTAGGATCAGTGAGGTAATCAAGAGAATTCTACACTTGACAGATCAGGCACGGATTGGTATCTATACCAAAATTACACAAAAATCAAGGTGTATTGATGTGAATTGGCACCCTATAAACTTCTGAAATACCTCCCAATGAGTATCTTTGCACTGGAGTACAACAGACATATGTTGAATTTGGATAACATCCACTTTGTAGTGGCCAAGAAGAAGTCACAGTTCAAGATAAAGACACAAGTGGGCCATCTGTGTGCAACACAAAGATAACAGGTGAAAAGGAAAATAGAATGCTTAAAGAAATGAAGTTCAGT
Source organism: Pinus tabuliformis (assembly GCA_031772625.1). Lineage (NCBI taxonomy): Eukaryota > Viridiplantae > Streptophyta > Pinopsida > Pinales > Pinaceae > Pinus > Pinus tabuliformis. The sequence goes on from CM062817.1 coordinate 1,998,722,184, forward strand.
TTGAGCTTTACATGGTCTTATGACCCCTGTGGCATCATTTCAAAGCTCAGAGTGGAGAACAAAAACACTCCTTACATTCATACTTCAAGGCTAGACATAGAACAATATGCCAATCAGTTGGAGTGGACAAAAAATACCTTACAGGAGCTGAAGAACAACTTGTTTCTACTTATAGTTTGCAGACTCCTATACCTTAGGAAAGAATAAGAAAAAGGTAGAGGGAGGAAGGATCATCATAGAGAACTGGGATGGAAGCTAAAGTATTCAGAATTAGCTATAGAAAGAGAAAAACGTTAAGTAATAGAGTAAAATTAGACAAACAAACTAAAGAGAAGGTAGCCATCATCATCACAGATTCACCACCTACAACTAGAAAACTCACAACATCTCCTAATGAACCTCCATATTCATAGGGTCATAAGGAAACTTAGCTAGAATCACAAAATGTCCAAACATAAAAGGAGAAGACAGTTTTTGACAAGTACAAGGAGATAAAGCTCAGGAATGAAATTCTAAAAAAATTGCACTTATAACCAATTCTGGAAGCAGACCTCTAGCTCATAAAGTAGTTTGTTGTCAATCTTTGACACAGAACATGGAAAAATGCAGATGGCCTTTCTTGAGGCCCAGATTCCACAACCAAAATCAGCAACAGACTACAAGAGAACTACTTTTGAATTCAACACAAAGGACATACATCCCATTGATCAAATGGAGATGCATAAGCAATCTGGTGAAATGATATCCACCACTTTGAATAATACTGCTATGTCACTTTCAAAATTGCAGGTTTCTTTTGCAAATGTCCAGTTACAGTTGAAGATGGAGAAAGCCTCCTCCTTCACAAAGGATAACAGGATTAAGTCTTTGGAAGAATTGGTGATTAGAATAGGATATGATCCCAAAGATGTCAATGTTGCTGAGGAGATTATCAAAAAGAAGAACCTGGACATTACAGCCTTAAGAAAGTAGCTCAAGCTACCAGCCACAGAGGATCCAATGACCAAGGATATTGAAGAAGGTGAAGCATAGAAAGAAGATATGATGAAATTGATCATATAACATAATATATAGACTAGGTAGATAGAGGCAAAGATGGAGAAATTGATAAAGGAGAAGGAAGACAGTCGAAAGATGGCCATTGTCCCCTTGGATGCCATTCTTATTTCTCAACTCCCATCAATAGGGACAACCATTGCAGCCACTTCTTCCACTCATACTGCAAGTGCTTAACAGGTAACACAGACACTACAGAACATGTCACTCCAGTCAAAGGAGATTGACACTTTACAGGTTCAACTCAAAGCTTTAGAAGTGAAAAAGGCCAAAGTAGAGGCATATCGGGTTACTGAAATGCAAAAATCCCAAAGACTATTGGAGAAGTTGCAGAAAGTAGAGAGAGACACTTCAATTGGTCAAACCTTGGCCCATGCCAAGGAAACCATCTGGATGAACATACTGGACTCCATGAATGAGATTTGGCCTTCTATCCAAATCATATTTGAAAAGAAAGAACTGATAGAAAAGGCTACTAAAACTATTGTGCAGGGAAGAGAAAAGCCCAGAGAGATGACCACAAAAGCCTCTAACATAATCAAGCTCTTAAACTCAAAGTCCAAGTATGAGTTGGAGGAAGAAGTGACCAGTGATAGAACTGCCACCATTATGGAAGTCAAGAAGGTCTTGACGAAGATAAATCTCATTGATCAGTTAGAAGAAAGATGTGAAACCTTGGAGATGCAAGTAAACAGGTTTACCAATAGAATTGAAGCTTTGATACAGAAGGGACTGCCCACCATTTATGTTATAAATGGAAAATTAATCACTCAGGAAGATTACATCCTGAAGATGGAAGAATTGGCTAGAAGCATCACCAAGTTCAGTGGACTTAAGGGCAGCATGATAGCAAAGGCCTTTTTGGAAACCATGGCTAATGATTTCTATGTACATAATGAAGTAAAACATATTTTTACTGTGAAGTTGACCTTTGCCAAATACACAGAGGTAGATAAAATTTACCGCAGGGTAACAAAGCTGACAATAATAGTTGAAAAGATATGGGAATAATTGGTCAATTTACTGGATTGAAGGATAATTCAGGAGCAGTAAAATAAATTTCAAGAATAATATCTAGTACGATGGTTAGTTCAGCATCACAACACTATTTCAAGTTGACTCAATAACAAAAACCATCAAAACAGGGCCACGTTTTCTTTCAGTTGCCTACGTGGCCTTTTTGTCTGCTAGGATTAGATGATATTGTTTGCAATCAGGCTAATAATACATTGTCGGTTTGATAGTGATTTTGTAAAGAATTTTTGTAATTGATTATAAATTCTTCACTATTTGAAGTATTTAAGGGTTGATTTCTGGATGTAATTTCCTTCTACATGTATTTTTCAAAGTGTTGGAGCATCAATAATATAGGGACCTTTCACATGATTCATGTGGTGTACTAAATGGTGATGTGTCTCTTCTGTCTATTTGTTTAAACATTTTTTTTCCTTTCTCTGTTATTCTAAATTTCTGAATTAATCAACAAAAACTGTGATAAATAGGATTTGTTACTTAGATCACCCTATTTTGGCTGTTGATAATTTTAATGTTTTCCACTGAAGTCAAATCTTGGAATTCTTAATTGCTCCTCAATATCTACTAAGCCTTACACTTTTTCTATTTCACCATTCATTTAATTTATGAAAAGATCCAATTAGTGCAACCTAGGTTGCCACGTGAGAAATCCTCTAAAAATTGATACAAAACTCAATTTTAGTTTATAGACTCCATAGCCCAATGGAATTATAACACTCAAAGCAACCAAACAAATCAAATTAAAACAATGAAGTACAATTATAACTAGCATAAAATTCACCTAAAACAAAGCTAAATTAAATAGAGAGATCCCTCTTTGAAGCTGGCAGGGCTAGATCCTAGCTTCCAAAGTGGTTATGATGTTGTCCAATGTGTTTTACTCCCTCAACCTCAAAAATATAGAACGAGAACATAGTGGTGACCATACTGGGGAAGAGTACTTTTTAATCTAAAACATTATTATTCCTTAGTTTCAATCAATACTTCTAGAAGTAAAGACTTATATATCATTATGAAATACAAAATTTGAGGTTGTTATTTTGTAAATATCCTAGTGTGTCATTGATTTGATTTTTACTTGTGTGATGATTTTTAATAGACCTAGCTCCCAAAATAGTTTTCACTAGAGCTCACCCTGATCCTAACCCTGCTGAATTCATAGGTAATCCAAAAAAATTGGTGAGAAAGAGACTTTTTACAGAGAGTCGAGGTAGTAATAGTCCTTTGTTTAGATTCAATTCTCTTCCTAAGAATATTCCTTTGTCAAGGTATAACTCTCTTCCAGAGAAATTTGAAACTATTCAAGATATAGAGTTTGATTTTCCTTTCTAGCATAGTTTGTTTAGATCAAAATCTAAGGTTTTTGTAGATCAGATTGTCATTGATAAAGCCCTATTGCAACCATACATACCCAAAACCCAGCTTCATGAAACAGATCCTGATCTTCAATCTCTACAGCAATTTGACAAATTATAAGGTCTAGTTTCAGTTTTGGACCAATCTATTGAAGAAGCTTATATTCAACAATCTATTGAATTTTCTGCTTCAACAGTTGTAGCAGCCTATTTGTCTAGTCAATCTTCCTAGTTTGTTCATCTACAGCCTCTCAGTCCTTCTCATTCCATAGTTTCAACTTCCTCACCTGTGATATCTCAAACTATTATTCCTACTATACCTGTAATGATCATAACTACACCTACATCAGATCCATCTTCTAGTCAATCTTCCAAACTAGTTATGGCAAGTAGGTATGCACCTTTGGTGTTACCAGGCTAGCTAAATTCTATGCCTAGAGATTTCCAATATAAAATTGTGACCTTTGATAACACTGGTTCTTATACTGCTCAACAACATGTGGATAGAATGAATGATGTGTTTGACCTTCAAGAAGTAGATGAAGCTGATGTTTGACCTTAAACGTTTAGGAGGTGATGCCAAGAAATGGTTTAGGGGTTTACCTACAAGAAATATAGCCAACATTGATGCTTTCCATCAAAATTTCTTAGCTAGATGGGAGATAAAGAAAAATCCACTTCAACTCCTAAATGAATATAAAATACTGAAAAGAAAACCGAATGAAAGTGTGAAAGAATATTGTGAAAAATTTAATATTGTTTACAATGCCATTCCCCAAGACATCAATCCCTCCCCTGGCCTAGCTTTAATTGATTTTCCTGATGGTTTTGATTTAGACATGGAATATCGACTTAGAGAAAGAGACCCGAAAACTTTGGAAGAAATGCAAGCAAATGCTATCAAAGTTGAAGCTAACATCTTAGCCAAGAAATCCAAATTGAAATCTGAATGAAGTGTTACCATAAAAGAAGGGCCTTCTACTTGCATTGTTGATCATAAAATTAATAACATAGTGAGAGTAGTGAATCAAATGATGGAAAGAGTAAAACTAAATGACTAAACTCAAGTGAGAGAAAACCAAAATGCTCCTCAAAATGGAAACCAAAACATTAGAAGGAATGTTGCCCAAATTAAACAAAGAGAAGAAAATGGCCTAGACCAACAGGTTTGGCCTCCTTTTCAGGAAAATTATACAGATGATGAGGGGAATATCGTTTAAGATTTGGATGATAATCAAATAAATTTGATGGGGATAATTGAGGATTAAACAATTTTCCTCACTCAAGAGAAGCAGAAACTTTTTCTCCTAGCCAAACCGAACTAGATTCTAAAGAATCAGATCAATATAAACAAGGGTTTGAAAATACCATAATGGAAGTCCATAGGCAGTATAACCTTAGGAGAAAAAAGAATTCAGACACTCTCAACTCCAAAAAATTATATAATCCTACTAAAAATTAGTCATTTGAAATTGAACCTAGGGAAACCACAGATAGTCTTCCTAAGAAAACTGTGGATAATTATGGTAAGAAAAAGTAGAAATCCCTGTCAGGAAGATAGTTGACAGCGTCTCTAAAACTACTCAAACAGATATCCCAACCACCAATCAACAAAAAGAGCCCATGACAAAACAAATCATAGATCAATCTGAACTTCCCAACTTGAAGATTCAAACATCATTCAATATTGAGAATGAATTAGCAAAATTGAAAATCCATATACCTCTCACAAAGTTAATGAACAAAAATATGTACATACCCCAAGTAATGAAAGCTTTAAACATAGGGTAAAACATTGACTCTGTAAACTTGAATGATGACCAGCCTAAACTCTTATTTGGACCAGAAGTTGAAGGTAAACCACAGGAAGGGGGTGTTACTCCATTCTATGTTAGCCTAAATATTCTTGCTAAAATCCTCCATAATTCTATGTTAGATTCAGGAGCCTCCAAACACTTAATGCCTAAAGCTATTATAGAGAAATTAGGGCTTGACATTACTAGACCTTATAAAGACTTATACTCATTTGATTCTAATAAAGTAAGATGTATGGGTCTCATCAAAGACCTATGTGTTACTTTAGGACAAATCCTAGCTAAGAGTCTAGTAATGGATATAGTGGTTGCAGATATTCCCCCTAGGTATGGCATGTTGTTGTCACACTCATGGGGAGAAAAATTACAAGGAACCCTACAAATGGATATTACCTTTGCCACCATACCAGTTTTTGGGTAGAAAATAAGATTATATAGGGAAACCTTGATGAAATTCATGGTGAGTAGCCAAGAGAAACCTCACAACTATACTCTTTATTCAATTCACTTAGATTTGGATTCTTTCATTCTTTACAATGATGGGGATATCAACACTCAAGTAATCAATGCTGAAACTAAAATTTCTAAAAAGGATCCAACCCAAACACAAATAACAGAACTGAATACTCCTCCTGAACCTCTTTGGAACATGAGTTTTGATGGTTCATGTAGCAAAGATGGTTTTGGAGAAGGAATTTGGGTAGTGAACACAGGAAATAATCATGCCGAGGGTCACTCATACAGGCTTAATTTTCAATGTACCAATAACATAGCAGAGTATGAAGCCCTTATTTTAGGATTGCAGTTGTTAAAAAAGTTAGGTGATAAAATAATCTCCATTCGAGGGGATGCTAAATTAATTATCAAACAAATTAAAGGAGAATATTCAGCCAAACATCCAAGGATGAGAGCATACATAAATCTTGTGCTTGACTTTCTAGAGAGTTTTCTTGAATATGACCTTTTGGAAATTCCTAGAAAACAAAATATCATTACAAACAATCTGTCCATTTCAACTAGCTCATGTAAAATGCCTTATCCTAATCAAGAATATGTACTGGAGGTAAAACAATGACCAGTTGTACCTGATAACATGAGGTATTGGGAAGTGTTTGGAAATGATAAACATATTGAAGGTTTTCTGCAATCCAAAGATGAATTTCAAGATGATAGTATTGATTTGGAATCTGATGTAGATACTCAAATTGTTGAACACTCTAATCTAGAAAGTTGATTAGATAATTTAGATGTTAATACACCCATATATAAAGTTATAAATAAACTAAAACTGGTTGAAATAGACCTTGAAAAATAAGAGTTTGAAACACTCCAGCTTGAAGATAACGTTTTTCCTATAGGTCTAGTTCCATTAGAAGAATTATTTGATTTCAATGATGTGGCTAAAAGGCCTAATGTAGAAATTTTGAATAATTTAACACATATTCAATAGAGATTATCCTGATCATGTACTATTGCGGAATACATACACAATACATAAGCTCCTCTACGTTGATCATCAATATTGCAGCATCAATAACAATAAAACATCAAGAGCATTCACACATTAACACAGTATGTAACCCGGGGAAAGCATCTCGCTAAAAACCCCACACTATCTGTATATTAATGATTGATACCATGTAACATTACAAAGTACAATGCTTATCACAAGCAATCCAGTACCAGCTCCATCTATTACACACAATACAGCTAAGATCTGATCTCCAAATCTATTCCACTGCTTGCCTGCCTCCACTGCTCAATACCTGCTCAAGAATGAATGAGAATGGTCTACCAAACTCGTATTTCACCTCCAAAGAATCACTCACAATGTGTAAGACGTGAGCAGAAGCTACAAACTGGGCAAATACATGAGCAAACTCATTGGCATACTCAATCCCTTGATTGTGCAAGATCTGATGCACAACTATAGTCACAACTGATAGCAATCTGATTCTCTAACACCTGTCCCTGCTGAACTGAACATGCACTGACATGCAACTGAGTTAAATGATGTATTATCTAGTTGTATTATGAGTTAATAATTAGTTTAACAACTCATCATTAGTCTATTTGTAGTTAGACTAACTACAACTAGTTTAACCAAGTCAAACTGAACACAACTCCATCAACTCCACAATCAACTCCACCAAACTCAACTGATTGAGTTCTAACTGAATTCATGCATGCAACAACTCAACTGACTCATAAGAAAAGTGTACTTCCTTCTGACAGTTGCATGGGCCACATCTGTAGCTCAACCTGAATTGCTCCAAGAGAATAAGATCAAGTTTATAGTCCAAATATTATTATGAGACAATAATATTTGACTTTTCTATTTTTGACAGCCAATCTAAAAATAGACTTTGATCACCCACATTGTGATCACTCACACTGTGATCACTCACACTGTGATCATCCACACTGTGATCAAAAATAGAACTTGCGCCATAATTTGCCTGCGAGCCCACTTAGTGAAGGCGACTCTTTTCACTAAGCTCCATCATCTTGTTGCAATCTCAACACTCCCTCTCGACAAGATATGGATTATCAACAACCCCTATCCTGCCTCGGTGGTACTCGAATTTGCTCCTAGTGAGAGCCTTCGTCAGAATATCAACATCCTGATCCTCCGTTGGAATGTATGAAAGCAACATGATCCTCCGCTGCACACAATCTCTGATATGATGGTACCTGATGTCAATATGCTTAGATCTATCATGAAATACAGGATTAGCCAAGATTTTAATGCAACTCTGGTTATCACAGTAAATCACAGTAGGATCCAAATGAGAATTGAACAAACCAACCAGGATCTTCCTCATCCATATAGCCTCACATGCAGCCAAACTTGCTGCCATATACTCGGCCTCCGCTGAACTGAGTGCCACGGATCTCTGCTTCCTGCTGTACCAAGAAATTGTTGTCGATCCAATACTGAAGACCCCTCCTGATGTGCTCTTTCTGTCCGTTGGGCTCCTTGCCCAATCTGCATCCGTGAAGCCACATAGCTTCACCTCATCCTCCTGTCTGTACCACAAACCATATCCCGATGTGCCTCTCAAGTAGCACAATACATGCTTGCCCGCCTTCCAGAAGAGCTTGGTAGGCTTAACCATAGCTTGTGAAAGCTGGTTAATTGCATAGCATATATCAGGTCGTGTATTGAACAAATACATCAGCGACCCCACCAACTGTCGATAAACAGTGGCATCCACTTCTTCTCCCGAAGTGGCATCCTCCTTCCTCCAACCTCCAGGAAGAGGAGTATCAACAGGCTTGCAGCCATGCATGTTGAACTTCTCTAGTATCTCCCAAGCATACTTGCCCTGAGAAAAAAATAGTCCACCACTGCACTACCATATTTCCAATCCTAGGAAATAGTGAAGGAGGCCCAAGTCCTTCATCTCAAACTCTGTAGCAAGATCCTTCTTGCATGACAGTATCAACAGCTCATCACCCGTTAGAATCAAATCATCAACATACAGTACAATGATAAATAACTTACCCTCCACCACAATCTGGTATAGGTTAGGATCCGCCTCGCTCTTGGAGAATCCAAGTCCTATGAAATAGCTGTCTATCCGTGTGTACCAAGCACGTGGTGCTTGCTTCAACCCATACAGCGCTCTCTTGAGCCTGCACACATGCGACTCACTGCTGAAGACCTCAAAGCCTTCGGGCTGCTCAATGTACACCTCCTCCTCAATGACTCCATTGAGGAACGCAATCTTCACATCCATCTGATGAATGTGCCATCCCATCTGCGCTGAGAGAGCAAGAATCGTCCGTATGGAAGAATACCTTGCGACAGGTGCAAAGGTCTCCTCATAATCGATCCCCTCTATCTGTGAAAAGCCTCGAGCAACAAATCTTGACTTGTACTTCTCCACACTCCTGTCATCTACCTGCTTGACCTTGTAGATCCATCTCGAACCCACCACTGATTTCCCTTCCAGTCTAGGAACAATCTCCCATGCACTGTTTCCGACAATAGAATCATACTCTTCCACCATGGCGTCTACCCATGTGGGATCCTCCATAGCTTCCTCGAAAGAGGATGGCTCAGTCACAACACACTTGCTCATCAGAGCCATGTATCTAGTGTACCGATTAGGTGACTGTCTCTGCCTGCGTTGGGCTGTAGGTGGTCCTACAACTTTCTCTGCATCTTGAGCCAGTCGCTCAGCTTCTGTCAAGCGCTTTCACCCTCTGATGGTTGGCGCTGCATGAGTGGTCTCTTCCACTCCATGAACCTCGTCCTGTGGCTGATCCACGTCCTGAAGCTCATCCTTAGGAACTAATAGCTCCTCATCTGCATGCAAGTGTAGCTCCCTCTCAAGCGAACACTTCATGGCTTTCTCCTCCTGAAATTTTATATCCCGTCGCACAACAGTTTTACCACTGTTTGGCAAATACACACGATAGTTGTGGGGCATATCAGTGTACCCCACAAATATCCCAACCTCTGCGGTCGGCTCCAACTTCTTCCTGGCATCCTTCGTCATATGCATGTAAACGTTAGCACCAAAAATCCTCAAATGAGAAAGATCAGGCTTCTTACCAGAATAAGTCTCCTCAGGTGTACTCATGCCAAGTATTCGATGAGGACAACGGTTTTGCACATAAACTGTTGTATTGCATGCTTCCGCCCACAAGTGAAGGGGTAGGCCCTGATCATGCAACATTGCTCGTGTAGCACCCACAATCGTTCTATTCTTCCGCTCAGCTACCCCGTTCTGCTGTGGGTTATGGGGAGCTATGAGCTCTCTACGAATCCCTTCTGCCTTGTAGAAATCCTTGAACTCGTCCGAGATGTATTCACCACCATTATCACTCCTAAGAGCCTTCACTTTCTTCCCCAACTCCTTCTCGACCAGTGCTTTGAATTCACAGAACTTTGAATATGTCTCGCTCTTCTTCTGCATGAAGAAGATCCAGCACTTACGAGAGAAATCATCAACAAAAATCACATAATACCTGTGTTTTTCTGTTGAAGCAACTGAGAAAGGTCCACACACGTCTGTGTGAATTCTCTCAAGGATCGTCGTGGCGCGACTATCCTTCTCGTGAAAGGTGGATTTCACAAACTTCCCCAAAGTACACCCCTTGCACTGATCTGACTGTGCAAGTGTGCCTTTAGGAAGCCCTGTAGTGATCTGCTGCAGTATCTTCAAGGCTCCATGGTGAAGGTGACCCAATCTCCTGTGATTCAACTCACCATCATCCCGGCTCACCAATCCTTCTGCCTTGCCCGCCATTGCTGCGCATCCGTCTACATGCAACTGATAAAGGTTCCTCACTCGAACCCCTATCTTTCAGGTCTCACCAGTTGTCTTGCTGCGCAGGAAATCCTTTCCCTTGCTGAAAACAACATCATACCCCTTGTCTTCTAACATCGCCACTGAGATGAGATTCTTCGTCAATCCTGGAACATGCATGACTTCCTTCAATACGAAGGGTTTACCAGACTCCCTCTCAAAGGAAATGTTACCGATACCGGTCACACTATATCTACCATCATCGCCCATCTCGATGTGCACTCCAAGATCTTTGTCCTCCAGATCAGAGAACAAATCTCTATCTCCCGTCATGTGAAAAGACGCACCACTGTCCAAGAACCACACTGATCCCATCACACTTGAAACCAAGCATGCGATCAATGAAAAATCAAGCTCAAACTGTGAGGCTAGAGCCTCTCCTGCTGAAGATCCAGTAGCCTGCTTGTTCTTCTTCTTCTGCGGACAATTAGTGGCATAGTGTCCGTGCTGGTGACAGTGAAAACACTTCACCTTGGACATATCCTACTTCTTGCCTTTCGCACCAGACTGAGAAGCTTTCTTGCTCTTCCCTTTCTTTGCTTTGGCAGCCAAAGCACAATTCTCTTCATCATCTCCCTTTGACGAAGATCCGTCCCTGGTACTCCGCCTGATCTCCTCCTGCACAAGATCTGACCATAGTCTTTCCCATCCTGGCAATTTCTCCCGACCATTGACAGAGTCCTGATAGGAATGCCAACTCTTTGGAAGACCAAGGAGAGCTAAGCTCACCAAGTCCTCATCATCGACAGTAAACCCCACACTTCCCAGCTCATCTCGACACTGAGTGAACTTCGTGAGATACTTGGGAATACTGTCACCCTTCTCGCATTTGATGTTTCTGAGTTTATCTTTGAGCGCCAACTTCCTCTGATCGCTCTTGCTTTGGAATAATTCTGTTAATGATTTCCACATCAAATATGGAGTAGCCTTTCCATGGAGGCTGGACACAATGTGATCCTTCACGGTCTCCAACAGAATCCTTCGACATTTTGCAGTCTTCTTTTGCCAAACTTCCGCCTCAGCAGCATCAGTAGGCTTTGGGATATCCGTATCTATGAACTCCTTCAACCCGTTATTATCCAATACTGCCTCCATCCTGTCCTTCCATGCAATATAGTTTGAGCTACCCTCAAGAGCATACTCCAATCGCAATCCGTTGAAAGACATTGTTGTATTGTCACCAAGAAAACACTGCTGCAAATTCGAATTCCACCAGCAACCAACTCAACCGCCTCAGATCTAAGATTCGTGAGAACACAATATTTCTCGTACAGAGATTGACTGTATGGGCATTCACCGGATATCTCACCTTCCAAAGGAAGGATGAATCCAGAGGCTACCTGGCCCGATTACAAACTCTGCCTGAAGAAATAGAATGTAAACACTTCCTGAATAGTAGATTTGATGATCAACAGCTCTGATACCATGTAGAAACTTTTTCTACAATTATCTAGCTCGCTTTGATACCATGTAGAAATTTTGATAATTTAACACATATTCAATAGAGATTATCCTGATCATTTACTATTGCGGAATACATACACAATACATAAGCTCCTCTATGTTGATCATCAATATAGCAGCATCAATAACAATAAAACATCAAGAGCATTCACACATTAACACAGTATGTAACCCGGGGAAAGCATCTTGCTAAAAACCCCACACTATCTGTATATTAATGATTGAGACCATGTAACATTACAAAGTACAATTCTTATCACAAGCAATCCAGTACCAGCTCCACCTGTTACACACAATATAGCTAAGATCTAATCTCCAAATCTATTCCACTACTTGCCTACCTCCACTGCTCAATACCTGCTCAAGAATGAATGAGAATGGTCTACCAAACTCGTATTTCACCTCCAAAGAATCACTCAAAATGAGTAAGACGTGAGTAGAAGCTACAAACTGGGAAAATACATGAGAAAACTCATTGGCATACTCAATCCCTTGATTGTGCAAGATCTGATGCACAACTATAGTCACAACTGATAGCAATCTGATTCTCTAACACCTGTCCTTGCTGAACTGAACATGCACTGACATGCAACTGAGTTAACTGATGTATTCTATAGTTGTATTATGAGTTAATAATTAGTTTAACAACTCATCATTAGTCTATTTGCAGTTAGACTAACTACAACTAGTTTAACCAAGTCAAACTGAACACAACTCCATCAACTCCACAATCAACTCCACCAAACTCAACTGATTTAGTTCTAACTGAAGTCATGCATGCAACAACTCAACTGACTCATAAGAAAAGCATACTTCCTTTTGACAGCTGCATGGGCCACATCTGTAGCTCAACCTGAAGTGCTCCAAGAGAATAAGATCAAGTTTATAGTCCAAATATTATTATGAGACAATAATATTTGACTTTTCTATTTTTGACAGCCAGTCTGAAATTAGACTTTGATCACCCACACTGTGGTCACCCACACTTTGGTCACCCACATTGTGATCACTCACACTGTGATCACTCACACTGTGATCATCCACATTGTGATCAAAAATAGAACTTGCGCCATAATTTTCCTGCGGGCCCACTTAGTGAAGGCGACTCTTTTCACTAAGCTCCATCATCTTGTTGCAATCTCAACATCTAAAATAGAGCCTCGGGAACAACAGTTGAATATTGTAGTTTAGGTACTGAAAAAGACCCCAAAATCATAAAACTGTCTAAATCAACCCCAACAAATTAAAAACAAAAAAAATATTGCTTTATTCAAGGAATTTAGTGATGTTGTTTCCTGGAGCTATGAATATCTTAAAACATATGATATAGAAATCATACAACATAAAATTCCAGTTAAAGAAGATCAGAAAGCCTTTAAACAAAAGCTTCATAGAATAAATCCGGTTCTAATGCGTTTAATTGAGAAGGAAATCAAAAGAATGTATGATTCTAAAATCATAGTTCCTCTTAGGTAATCTAAATGGGCTTCCAATATTGTGCCAACTAGGAAGAAAATAGGTGAAATCAAATTGTGCATAGATTTAAGGAACCTAAACAAAGTCTCCTTAAAGGACAACTATCCCTTACCTAAAATGGATCATACTCTACAAAAGGTAGTTGGATCTTCTAGGATTTATTTATTAGATGGTTTCTCATGTTATAATCAGGTTTTAGTTCATCTAGAGGATCAGGATAAAACAACCTTTACTACTCCATGGGGTACCTTCATGTATGTGAAGATGCCTTTTGGATTAACTAATGTTGGAGCCACATTTCAAAGAGAAATGGGTATTGTTTTTTGCTGATGAAATTGGCATATTTATTGTGATCTATCTAGATGACATAATTGTATATTCTTAAACTAATGAAGAACATTTGATGCACCTGAGAAGAGTCTTTGAAAAATGTATGAGGTTTGGGATTTCATTAAATCTTAAGAAAATAGTGTTTGGCCTTGAAGAGGGAAAACTTCTTGGTCATATCATATCTAAGGAAGGTATTAAAATTGATCCTAAAAGGATTTAAGCTATTCTGAAAATAAATCATCCAAGTAATATTAAAGAACTTTAGTCATTTATTGGGAGAACAAACTTCTTGAGAATATTTATCCCTAACCTTGCAAAACTTTTCAGAAACATCACAAACATGCTAAAACGAGATTCTGAAAACAAGTGGAACCTTGAAGCTAGGCAATCATTCGACTAGGTTAAACAAGCATTAACAAAGGCACCAATCCTTAATAGTCCAGATTTTACTAAAGATTCCATAATTTTTTCCTTTGCTTCTGAACATACTGTTGCGGTTGTCCTTTTGTAGAAAAATGATGATGGATACGAATAGCCCATTTATTTCTTTAGCAAGGCTTTAAGGGATATTGCACTCAATTACAACATGATGGAGAAACGGGCTTTCGCACTGATAAAAACAATTAAATATTTCAGAGTATATATCATTCATTCTCATATAATTTCTTATGTACCGAATGATGTAGTTAAAGATATCTTGACACACAATGGACCATATGGAAAAAGAGGCAAATGAATTTCCATCATACTAGAATACGATATGGAAATCAAGCCAACCAAGCTTATCAAAGGACAAGGATTAGCCAAATTGATGCTTGAATCTAATTTTAATGCTTTAGATATCATCTTTGTAGCTGGATTGGATGATCAAGAGGAACAGATGACTCCACCACTAGATGAGGCTTTCATAATCTCACCCTGGTATGCAGACCTTATTTATGTTTTATTTAATTTAAATGCTCCTCCTAGTCTAACAAAAACAAAGGCTATATTTTTTAAGTTAAAAGCAGTTAAATTTTACATCACAGAAAATGTTTTATATTGGAAAGATGTTGGTGGTATTCTACTAAAGTGTCTATTCAGAGATGATGCAGAAACAACAATGCAAGAATTCCATGAGGGTGACTATGGTGGCCATTTGTATTGGAAAACTACTACCAATAAGATCCTTAGAGCTGATTTTTACTGGCCTACACTTTTTCTAGATGTTCATAAAAAGGTAACCTCTTGCCACAAGTGTCAAATATTTTAGGGAAAAATAAAGCTTTTGACTCTACCTTTAAAGCCCATATCTGTTGAAATCCCTTTCCAACAGTGGGGATTAGATTTCATTGGAGAAATCCATCCTCCATCCTCTACTCAACATAAATGGATCCTTACTGCTACTGACTACTTCACCAAATGGATTGAGGCCACTCCTTCTAGACTAGCCACATATGTTGTTATCATCAAATTCTTAGAAACCAATATCCTGTCTAGATTTGGCTGCCCAAACAAGCTTATTACAGACAATGTTGTAGCCTTTAGGTCTAAGAAAATGATATATTTCTGCAATAAATACCATATCACAATGGGACATTCAAATACTTATTACCCACAAGGTAATGGGTTGGTTGATCCGGATTTAAACAGGAATGCAATAGATTACAGAGATAACCATAAATATAGAGATGCGATAACCATAAATACAGAGATGCAGCGGAAATAATACTTCATTTCATTAATGGAAAATACTGAAATATGCTTACAACCAGAAAGGGAAATAAACCAGCTAGGGCGATGGTAGCTTATCTCTGAGAAGAGATGTGCGGCTACATGCCTCTGAACTGTTCTGAACTGTGTTACAATGAGGCTCGAAGGCCTATTTATTGTTGAGAAATAATGGAAAACCCTTCACATCCCAAAACCTAACCCTAGAAGATGAAACGCCAAATTGTGGGCCCCGTTTGGGTAAATTGGTACATCAATTTCCCGGGGTCATAACTTTGGCATACGATCTCCGTTTGACGCGTACGATAGCTCGTTAGAAAGATCTATCCGAGTACTACCATTTTGGGAGGCAACATGGGTCTATGGACCCATGTTGCCCCAGATTCCCAAAAAACCGTCGTTTAGGGCCTCAAAACGGCTCCGAAAGTTCAGGACCCGAAAAAGTACTAAAAATAGTAAGTTTTGCTACAATTAAGGAAACTGAAAAGACTGAAAGAGACAGTTGTGGGGGTCCAAATGGGCTAGGTGGGTGGCCACCAACATCCACCTGGATCATTGGCTGAATCTTGAAATAAAATTTTGGTAAATATTATCAAGAAGCTATTAGTAGACAAAAAAAGTTGTGGCACAATAAGCTCATAAATGCACTTTGGGCTGATAGGCTCACCAAAAATAAATCAACTGGCATGTCACCATACCAATTGGTTTATGGATTGGATGTGTTTTTTCTATCCTCTTTGGGAGTTACAGTCATGAAGTTAATTCAAGAATTGCAGGATGAGCCAAATGACATTCAAAGCAAAATTGATTAGGCAATCTAGTTGCAGCAATCTAGGGAAGAAGTTTATAATAAGTCTTAGGTCATCCATGAGAATATCAACAAAGTTTTTACAGAAGGACAAAAGCAGATGATTTCACCTTGGGTGATAAAGTCTTAAAGTTGGATTCTGGAAGAGAAGACAAAGGGAAGCATGGAAAATTTGACAATTTATGGAAGGGACCTTATGTCATTTATGCTTTCAGAGGGCATAATGCATTCTTTATCAAAAATTTGGATGTGACAGAATTACCTTGTGCACCTGTCAATGGCAGGATGCTCAAACATTATTTCTTTGAGCAATAGAAGTTTTCTTATCATTTATCATTGTAAATATCATTGTCTTTATTATTTGTATTCAGTGACCTATCAACAGAAGTTGAAGCCCATAGAGAAGGCCCTAAGCTTCTATTGATGTGTTACCACAAGTACAACAACAAAGAAATCAAATATGGATATTGCTAAAATAGAACACTCAAGGCTACTGATCACATGTTCTTGGAACCTCACAGGGAGAGTGCCATCCCCAACTGGAGCCATTGTCAGGGTCCTATAATTGATAAGATCTCATGGTAATTGAGAATTATATCTCAGGAATCTTATTTTGTAAATAATTTTCAATCTTCCAATGATTTCCAAATAAAAGAAAAAGAATTAAAAAATGAAAAGAGGGTATAAATAAAATAAAAATAAAAATAAAAAAATAAAAAAAATAAAAAAAGAAGAAGAAGAAGAGAAATTACAAAAAATATTGAGAAAAGAAGAAATATTAAACCCCACCAAA
Source organism: Pinus tabuliformis (assembly GCA_031772625.1). Taxonomy (NCBI): domain Eukaryota; kingdom Viridiplantae; phylum Streptophyta; class Pinopsida; order Pinales; family Pinaceae; genus Pinus; species Pinus tabuliformis. The sequence goes on from CM062817.1 coordinate 1,998,739,346, forward strand.
AGAAAGAAAAGTAAAAAAAAGGAATATTATTGAATGTGTTGCAATTCTAAATGCCACTACTCATAGATAATTTTTCTTCATTACTGAAAAATAAAAGGTTTTGTGCAGCTTGTTCAAAATGCCACAATCACTAGCTTTTAGTTTAATCATGATTAAACGCCTTTAAATTTCTATAAATTAAGTTAGAGAATAAATGCTTACACAATAGTTTAATCTGGGTAAATCATTAGTTAGGTAGAAAATGACATTAATCCAACTGTTTAATCTGGATCAATATGAGAAATAAGGGATAGGTTAGGTAGTTTTTCATTATGTATAAAAGAAAATAAAATGGGTTTGCTAGTCTAAGTGCACCCTAGAAACAAATATAAAAATACTAGTCTAGTTAAGGGTAGGTAGATTAGGTGATTTGGTAAATATTTGCTTATGTAAATTTTATCCTAAGTTTTGATGGTATGATGAAAAATCCATAATATGCACGACGGGATAGAGTCTTTTATATATTTCATCATTTATACCATAGCCTAAGTTCAAAAAGGGAAAATATGTGTGCTATGGGAATAAAGTACTTTTGTATGTTTATTTTAAACTTATCCTAAGTTGGGAATGCAAAAATGTAAAAGCACCAACGGAAAAAGTTCTTTTTGTCACTTATGGTTAAAATGTGTTTTGGTTAGCATCATTAGGATTTGATCCCGCACTTCATCCATAGCCCATATCCATTTCCCCCCCCCCCCCTTCATCATTCTACCTTTACTTCGGGGGGGGGGGGGGGTCTAGAAATAATTTTCTCCCGTTGAGCCCAATCCCCTACATGTCGCATCCTCAGGATTTCGCACCCCCCCTCACCAATACCAGAAACCGCTCCCTACCCCCTCCGAAAACCACTTTCCCTCTTTCGCTCTACCGTGCCCTACCATGCTTCCTCCACCACTCCCCACCCACCACATGGCATAACCATTAAGCCAATTAAATGCTTTCCTAGCCAAATGATTGTTCTCCATTAAATTCAACTTCTCTCAGGTAACCGTTTAGGCCTAACGGTCCTGCGCCATTTCAATGGGGTGATTCTCTGCGGCATTTAAAACTTACGGAACCCATCTTTTTCTATTCTTTATCATTCATCTTGACACTCTCTTGCATTTTACTGTTGTCTTCTGTCATCCATTGTTTCCCATAGTAGTCTCTATCAGAGCAATTATGTTGCCATATCACAACATAAAATTGACAATTCCCTTTCATTTTCATCTGACAGTCTGTTTTTCTACTGTGCCCGATAAGCTCTTCTACAATTTTATCCTGTACTCATATTTTAGAGTCATGCATCCAAAAACTAAAACTCAAGATAATCCTATTAATCCTTTAATTCCCCCTCCTCTATATTTTGATCATGTACCTTTAGCTAATAGGGATTACAGGATAAATGAAGCCTAGTGTGACTGTGATTTTCTTGAGTTATATTATTGGCTAGAAGATAAACACATAGATAAAAGTGATGAAATCGGGCTCTAGGAGTCCAACCTCCCCAATATAATTTCCCCTTGACATTCCAAGCCCTAGAATTTACCAGAATATGTCAAGCATGCTATGTCCCTGCCCAAAGAGCCATCATTTCCCCTAAAGGTGACATTCTTTTCACCATTACATCCCAATCCATTGACCAAATGATGTTGGCCCCCAGTGTGGAAAATGTTACTCCTTTCTCCCTAGAAGTCCTCACCAAGCTTTTTCAAAAGCTGGATTTTGCCACTAGAGCCAGAATTTTTGAGATTTTCTTGCCAGAGAATGCCCAATTACCCAAAAAGAATCCTCCATATCCTTCTTCCATCTTCCCTGATCAAGCCAAGCAAATTATTTCCATGATTTCTTACATTTTAGGCTATTATTTTGATCAATGGGTAGATGGGACCATTTTAGGACTCCTCTCCATATTTTCCACAGACAAAAAGCCCTCCTTGGTGTTCAACTTCAGTCAATTCTTGGCTGATAATATCCATGAACAGTTCATCAAATTTCCTACAGAACAAGTGTTCAATTACACCTCAATTTTGGTTTATATGTTCCTCTATTATCAGGGAGACAAATTAAATTTTCATTGAGAAGCTTGATGATGCAAGTAATCAGAAGCCAGTAATATTTTGGACCTCATGGGTCATGAGAGAACAACAAGAATTCACTTATAAGAATTTTATTGAAGACTTTTTTCATTCAGCCATGAACATTCTAAACAGTGAATTACAACCCAGGATCAGTGTTGGCTTATAGGGGCCTGACCCAGGTTCAGAAGAGTTATTTAGCCAAACAAATCCCGCAGCTACCGACCCTTTCAGCAGTAGCCCGTGGAGCGCAGACTGAGGTCTCACCTGAGGTAGCAGGGGAGGGTGCTGGAATAAGGTTTCCGCAGCCTTGGGATGTGTTGATGTGGCCTGGATGATTTGCGCACCGTTCTGTGGGCTTGCGCTACTCTACTTCCACGTAGATCCGAAGCAAGGCAATTCCTTAATACTTATTATTAATGAGCTATTATAGATCAGATCTACTTTTTATTGTCTTTAAGCAAACATTTAATAGAGATAACCAGTTCGCGCACCAAGAAAAGTTGAAGATTTGCATAAACTCATAACATAAGCATAAGCACATAGATCAAACAGATATATCTACCATGAATTAACCAAATCCACAATATTTCAGATTCAACACAGTATTTCAGAACCAACTTATCTTTATTCAACTCTTTCCCCAATACATCCAGATCTGCCCTGTGCACTCAGCTGTAGGGGTTCGCACGCACAGTTGCGGACTCTACCGGGCCTCTGCGAACACAGCTGCAGAGCCTCTATCTACCCAACAACACCCTTGACTCGAACTTACAGACACATAATATACTATCTTCACAGACCCATAGCAGTAAGATACATCCAAAACCCCAAAAAACTACCTCCTACCCTTAGAGCCTTGCTCTATTTATACATTCCCATGGTCTGCGGACCATGGGCAGGCCAACTTACTTACTATTATTCGATACTATTTCTTGGGTGGACAACCCTTTGACTCAACCTATTCCATTTTGCACCCCGCATATTTCAAAGTTTTACAATATTTTCATCCAAACTTATAGGCTCTAAGCCCCAAAACTGTTACGCGGGACCTCCGCTACTCAACAGGCCCCCAACAAAATCATCGTGAATTGTCCCGAGTCACTCGTCGGTAATGGCGAGACGCGCTGCCTAGGCTCCGCGGTTCACCTCCCTATGAGTGACACCCTTCGTTCTGTTGTGCCTTCTTTGTCTCCTGCAATGCTTCTTCTAGCTCCTGCTTCATTATTTCTACCAATGCTCACAATCGATAATGCTCCTTCTGCTCTACTTGGTTAACACATAACACCCCTTCATAGGATTTTAGCTCTAGCTGGGGTGCCGCATACGGGACCTCCTCATACCAACGCAGCGAATTTCCAATTTCGTATCTTCTCTTTGCACTGACTACTGTAGCTTGTGTGGCAATTTTGCAAGACCATTTCTACTGTCCGTGAGATCCCAATCTTCAAGATACATTAGAGACGACTTGTTAACTACAATTCCACCATTTTTCTAACCAAAGAGGAATCAGTAAAAAAGGTCTTGATAGCTGATACTACCTACCTCGATCTGGGCCAGGCTTCATGTGAAAGCATATATTACGGAGCAATGGAACACATAAAATATTGCAGAAATATAAACACAGAAAACGTATAAAACAAGAGAGACACAGATATACATGGTTCACCCAATTTGGGCTACGTCCACCTCGAACAGCTAGTCCTTCCTTTCTAATATCCAGCAAAATGAAAAGACAAAACCTACAGCAGATTCGCTGTAATATCCTCTGTTTTCTCTCACAACCTCACCTCTCTGTTTCTTTCTCACAGAATACACACCTATTACACAGCCTCAAATACAATGCCCTCCTACAAAGAGAGGGGTTGCCTTCTAGGGAAAAAAAACCCTAAACTAAACATAAGTTCTACCATCAGATCATCTGCCTAATGAACGGCCCAGATTGACTAGAAATTACTATACTTTTACAAGGCAATTTTACATCTGTTTTTATCCCTCGAGCCCCCGCCAGGGGCTGCTGGCCCCCGGACCCCCCAGCCGGGGGGGATCGGCCCTCGCGGGGGGGACAAGTCCCCCCCGCACCCCCCCACGTGGAGGGGTGTACAAAATTCCTGGGGTATATATCCGGCTGAAACAAAGACCTCTTAACAATCTGTTGTGGTCACCAACAACCCCCCTCTTTGTTTGATATTAGCAATAACACCAAGCAAAGGGGGACTCTTAAGAAAAAATCCAAAAAATATTTTTATCAAAATTTTTGTATTTTAACTCCCTAAAGCTAGATCGCGTTGCGAAGAGAAAGTGAAGCGTTTCCTATGCGCATAAATAAGCTGCGAAGAAGCGACGCGAAATTCATCGCATCGCATATATTGAAAGCGCTCTTAAATGAAAAATCTTAAGGAATCGCCGACGGCCGATATACGATGTCGCATATCGCAACATCGCATAAGCAGCACACAGTGATTGAATGAAAAATGCGATCTGCGATCTTACAATCTGCGATCTTACAATCTGCGATCTGCGATGAATGAGACTATCAATTCCTGCGATGACACTTCTTGACATCGCAATCCTCGATACTGCGATGCGAATCGCAGAAACCACTCATCGCAAAATTTCCTCGACATAGTCTGTAAACCCAAAATTGAGCGCGCACCTTAAGGGAAATTAATGATTGTACGCCAAAGTATCCAAGAATGATTGTGTTGCATTTTTCGAAGAGTCAAGTCATTATGAGTGTCATGATTATGCATTCATTAGAACTTAAAGCTTTCATGTCAATCTTTTCGTCATTTCTCTTTTCCTTTGCGTAAACTGTAAGGCAGCAACTAATATAAATCAATATGCAGGAAACATCTAAGGAAAAGGGGAAAGCGCCAATACTAGGAGAACAGAGAGGAGATGCCTTCGCAAATGATTGCCGCATGCAGCAGGACCGCGGATTCTAGAGTATCACTCAACAGATACTGATGGAAATAGACTATCCAAGACTCAGAGTCAAAGGCGCACAAAAGCAGCATGTTTACAAAGATCCTGAAGCTCAGACTGGGTAAAGCAAAAAGAAAAACGCTAAAGAGGGAGGACGCTCCAGAAAAGCCTGGAACAAAGAACGGAAGCAATTTTCAATACAAAAGATGGTTCAGGCAACAAAATCTTTAACTCATTGAGTCATTCGCACGGCCGGAAACCGAAATAGCAACAGCACAATCAGTTTGAAAGAAATCTGGGTTATACTAAGTATACACACAGCGAATACACCCAGCCAGAGGAAGATTTTCGAAAATATCTTCTAGTTTGTCAGAAAGAGGTGCCAGCTCTTGTTATTTCTACTTTTATCACTCGAACGAAAGGAAAAGACAACCAGCCGACTCTTTCCAGGCGAACGTTGCATTGCTTACAGCACTAAGGAGCAGATACAGAAACGGTTAGAAATTAGATTCAATTTTTAGAAATAAATTTGTTTTAGTAAAAGGGCGGTCATTTGAAGCCGTTTCCTAAATTTGTGTAATTAAGATTAATTAGTTAGTAGTATTTAACCCTTCTCATGGCATTTGGAGAAGGGTCCGGAAATTTGTCAAAAAACTTGTCCTCGGAACATGCACTTTTGCACCCTCGGAGGGGGTTTTTGATGAATGGATGGATCGAGATTTATTTATGTTTGCATTTTAATGTCTGCTACTGATGTTGCACTTCTGTACTCTTAGTAGATGTTAGAACAAGTAGAGATAAATCGTTATTGCTTGAAGTTTGTGAGTGAAATCAGTCATAAATGGTACTTTTATCTCTTGACCAATTTCTGCTTATATTCTTAGAGTGATATGCAGCTGAGTTGTTTATATGTTAATGTATGAATGTGTGGGTTACCATTTGGCACTTATGTACGGTGGAGTCATTTATTTGTGCTTGACATATGAATAACTTATTATGCGATATGTTGTTCACAACTATTTTGCCTAACTTTTTATGCATAATGGTTTATCTTAATTGATTTCTATTCTTATGATAGTTGAATGATCTTTATTACCAGTTATTGTTCGAAAGCTTTTTAGATCGCATAATAGAGGAAATCTACCCCGAGTTAGCATAGATTAGATGTGTTGTTTTTGTTATATTACAATAGCATAGAGTCAGTTTAGAAGTTAGAATTAAATTAGCTTAAAATACTTCTAGATCAGCATCATCAAACTCTACACACACACACACCCCTTACATCGGGAAACTGGTCCCATTATCCCCAGTCAGACCTGCTATACCAAACGGACAAGGAGCTGCCAACCAAGTTCCGGACCGGGTGGGTATCCCCCTTATTGTTGACCCGATTTCCGGGCCCTCAACATATTTGGCGCTAGAAGGAGGGCACGAACTATGAATGGCACCTAAATCAAAATCTAAATACCATTCTGAGAGTAAATCACCCTCATCAACTCCCCCGACTTCTCCAGTACGGTTAAATCCGGAGTTAGAAGTCGCTTGAGTATCCACCGCTGCTACATACCCTAACATATCAGACCAACTTATCATTGAACCCCCTGAAATTCAAACTTTGATTCGTAAACACCAGGGATTCTCTATTTTTAATCAGAGGTCTGATAAATCTAAAAGCAGCGTGACTTCGCAGTACAACCCTGCTCATCCCCTGACCAAATTGAAAAGTGAAAAGTTTGGCATCCAGCCAACTGAACTTCCTCTCCCCACTAGGAAAAGAGCAAGGAAAACACCACCAGAGTCTGACAGTGAGACTCTTTCATCTACTTCGTCCATTTCAACTCCCTCACCGCGAAGTCAGCCACCCACATCTTCATCCCAAATCACTCATCCATCTTCCACAACCCTTCCTCTTCAATCATCAAAGATTATAATATCTTCATCTTCCCAGCATCAGGGATCACCCTCTGCACTTTCATTAACTAGTAGCTCAACGATGGCCCAGTCTCCATGGAACAATCCTGGGGCGGTTTTAATGCCTCCACCCCTGAGCCCAATACTGGCCCATCCTGAGAAATGGCTACCCAAATTCAATCCAGAAACAAGCATGCTAGCTGAAGAGCATATCAATAATTTCATGCTTTCTGTTAATCTCAATGGAGTTACCAACGAAGATGCTGTTGTCCGCCTTTTTCCCTATACAATGCAAGGAACAGCCGGGTCATGGTACTTTTCGTTACCTTCCGGGTCTATCACAAGTTGGGACATTTTTCAAAGTCAATTCCTTACCAAGTTCGGTGATGACAGATCAACAGCGACATTGATCAATGACCTATCCAATCTTAAAGCTGAGGCTAGAGAACCCATTAAAGATTTCAATTTATGGTTCAATAAGATCCTCAACAAAATTCCCGCTGCTTCTCAACCCAACGAGGAAGTAAGATGTGAATGGTATATCACGGCCTTACCATCAAACTTGGCTATCTTCATAGATAGGGAAAACAAGATGACCTTAATTGAAAACTTGACAGAGGCGTTAGCAGTAGAAAAACGCGTAGTAGCCCTAGAAAAGAGATCTACAATAGAGGAACGCAAATCTAAGAAAATCTCTTTCAAAGAAGACACCAAGAAGAAGCAAACGAAAGATCCTTTTGATATGGAAGGATTAAAAAAAGTATTAAAGGCCATGTCCAATGAGATGATTGACATAAGAAAACAAGTAGCAGAAACTTCTTCAAAAAATCCCTACAGAGCTTTTAAAACAAATCCTCCCATGGATGTGAAACCAACCAATGTTGTCTCAAACATCGAATCCGAAGAAGAAGAAGAAGAAGAAGAAAATACCACTGAAGGGCAGACCGATGATGAAGAAGTTGTGGAACTACAAGGAATGTGGGATTTCATCCTGCCACAAGAAGAAGATCAAGAAGCATTTCCAGTTAGCACACGAAGCAAAAATCAACTTGATCCTCCCCAAACTACCCCTAAATAGAAGGGCACAAGCCCTGCAACAAAAGATAAGGTCGCAACAAAGAAAACAACCGCTAGAGAGACCCAATTTAGCCCAGTCCAATCAGATCAAGCACCTCCATCAAGAACACTGATAGTGTCGGATGAAAGGGAGTATAACATTATCGATGACATGAAAAAGACTAGGGCTAATATCACTCTTTATGAGTTGAGCAAATTGAAACATCAATAGAAAATAATGATGAAAGAATTACATGTCATGCCTACTACATCTTTACCTACAGCTGTAGCTTCCCACAACATGGGAAGACCTCCAACCAACACGATCAATAAGATTGATCCAAATGACATCGCCTTGATTGGAGGAAGATCAAGATCTCATATTCCTCCTTTTCTTCTCACTTATGAAATTTTCAATAAAAAAGTGCACAATTGCTTGGTTGATTCTGGTGCTTCAACGAATATTTTACCCAGATCAATATGTGCCAAATTGAATGTTCAACCACAAAAATCCGCAGTGTGCATAGTTCAGCTTGATCGATCTCAAGTCGAAGTGATTGGTGAACTTAATCAAGTGACCATAAGATTGTCGTCTAACCCGAAGGTATGCCAGGTTATCGACATTCTAGTAGCTGATATCCCTGAATTCTATGGTTTAATTCTTAGCAGGGATTGGTCCGAAAAACTCCACGGATATTTCTCAACCGACTGGTCGCACATGTGGTTACCCTACAATGGTAAACCGAATCAAATAAAGGTTGAACGAGAGTTACACCAAAAGTACATAGTGACGGAATTGGAAGGAGAGAATGAAGCAATAGCATACAACAGCAGTATCATAGGCAATTACTTGGTAGATTCCTTCCTCAGCAATTTCAATGCTCATACCTCACCTTACTTAGAAAATTCAATTTTGTCCCAAGTTGAAAATTTTTCCCAAACTGATAATTCAAAGTGTGTTAATTTTTTAGATAACCCTATAAATACATCTTTGTTTTGGAAATTATATTTTGATGGCTCTAAATCTAACGAGGGAGCAGGAGCAGGATGCGTTCTGATTAGCCCAGACGGAAATAAGACCATGCTTACGTGCAGACTTGAGTTCGATTGCACAAACAATACAGCGGAATGCGAGGTCTTGGTGCAAGGCCTATACAAAGCAATCAGGTTGAACGTTAAGTATCTTCAAGTTTTTGGAGATTCTGAGATTATCGTCAAACAGGTACGTAACACCATACATTGCCTATCAGGTCATTTGAAGCACTATCAATCTTTAGTATAAGATCTGACTGCACATTTCATAGCATTCAATATTTTGTCAATCCCAAGACTCCAAAATGCGAGCGCAGACCTGTTAGCTAACGTAGCCTCTAGACTTATTCCCTCCGAAGATTTTAGTTCAGATAGATTCTCAATAGAATTAATCTTTAGACCATCCATCCCTGACAACATCACCAACTGGAGAGTATTCAACGACGATCCTGACATTGTTAATTTCCTCACTTCTGAAGGATCCTACTCAAACCAAATAATTGATGAAGACCATCATGATCACCAAATACAACAAAATAGCACTGATAATGCTATACCTAAATCGGTGGTTAAGTTAGAAGACTTATATGATTTAAAAAGTCGGTTTAAAAGGTCTGCCAATTCTAAACTCTACAGTTCGACTCTGAACTATGAATTAGTGAACCTAGGAACCGATGAGAAGCCACAAAACGTTAATCTAGGCCACGACCTAGCCCCTGAAGAAAAATCAGCATATATCCGTCTTCTGAGACAATACAAAAACGTTTTTTCCTGGAATTACGATGCGCTGAAGACATACGACACTTCTATCATTCAACACACTATCCCTATGGTTGACAATGAAAAACCTGTCCAGCAGAAACTCAGAAAAATCCACCCCAACTTAGAAAATCAGATAAAGACTGAGCTAAATAAGTTGTTGAGAGCCAGAATAATTTTCCCCGTCAGACATTCCAAATGGGTATCCAATATGGTGCCCATTAGAAAGAAAAACAGAGATATTAGGATCTATATCGATTTCCGGAATCTCAACAAAGCCTGCCAAAAAGACAATTTTCCCCTCCCACCTATGGAGCAAATATTACAGGCAGTAGCAGGCTCAGAATTAATGTCTTTTCTGGATGGATTTTCAGGATACAATCAAGTGCTGGTACACCCCGATGATCAATTAAAAACCACATTCCGAATTAAATGGGGCACATACGCATATCGGAAGATGCCATTTGGTCTGATCAATGCCGGCGCTACCTTTCAGAGAGCCATGGACATCGCATTTAAAGGTTTAGTCAATAAATCTGTAGTGATTTACCTGGATGATATAATAGTGTACTCCAAGAAGCGAAGCGACCATCTCAAAGACTTGAAACAAATCTTTCAAAGATGTTTAAGGTATGGGATTTCACTTAACCCAAAGAAATCTTTTTTCGCATTAAGTGAAGGGAAATTGCTAGGATTCATAGTGTCAAAATCTGGTATTCACATTGAACCTGACAGAATCAAAGAAATTTCCGAAATATCCATGCCCCATAACAAAAAGGCCATGCAATCTTTCCTTGGTCAAATCAATTTTGTAAAGAGGTTTGTCCCGGATTTTTCACGTATTATTTCTCCTTTACAAAATATGATAAAAAAAAATTCAAATTTTAAATGGGGTCAAGATGAGCATGAAGCATTCAACTTGATCAAACAAGCTATCATCAACGCTCCATCTTTAGCGACCCCAAATTTTTCAGAATCTTTTATCTTATACACATTTGCCTCAGAGAAATCTTATGCCGCGATTCTAACTCAAGCAAATCAAGAGAAGGCGGAAGCTCCAATCACATTTTTTAGCTCGAACTTACAAGGTGCTGAACTCAATTATTCAGACGTGGAGAAACATGCATATGCTGTTTTCAAAGCAATCAAGTATTTCAGACCTTTCTCACTTAAAGCCCATACCAAAGTCGTAGTACCGTTTCCGGCGGTAAGAAACCTTCTGATACAGAAGGATGTGGGCGAAAAGAGAGCAAATTGGATTACCGCCTTACAAGAATATGATCTTGAGATCAAGCCAGCAAACATCGTAAGAGGTCAAGGCTTCTGCAAGATGTTAGCTGAAGCATCGCAAATTCCTGAGAACTCATCTGAAGAGGTACATACGTGTGAGGTAAGCCTAAACGACGCAGAATCATTATATGCTGACACCATTTATTATCTTAAGAACGGGTATGCTCCATCACACCTGGACCACACCAAGAAAAGAGCTCTGAGATTGAAAGCTAAACAATACCAGCTCATAAATGATGTTCTGTTTAAAAGGAATTACGATTCTGTACTTCTTAGGTGTCTTGAGAAAACTGAAGCCGAAAAGGTTTTGCAGGAACTCCACGATGGACCAGCAGGTGGACACTATGCTGGAGAAGCTACTGCACATAAAATCTTACGTGCAGGATATTATTGGCCCACGCTATTCAAAGACTCATACAATTACGTAAGGAAATGCCAAGTCTGCCAGACTGCTGCAGGGAAACAAAGGAAATCATCCATGCCACTACAGCCGGTTAACATCGAGCAACCATTCAGCCAATGGGGCTTGGACATAATAGGTGAGATCGTTCCTCACTCTTCTAAGCAGCATAGGTATATCCTCACGGAAACAGATTATTTTACTAAATGGGTAGAAGCAGTTCCTCTCAAGACAGCTAATTCTGAAAACATTATTGAATTCATAGATCAATTTATCATCACTAGGTTTGGATTGCCAACGGCCTTAATGTTTGATAATGCCTCATACTTTTCTGGAAATACAATGACTGAGTTTGCACTTAAAAGAGGGTTCAAACTGAAATATTCTGCCAACTACTATCCACAAGGTAATGGATTGGCTGAATCAACAAACAAGAACCTAATCAGGATTATTAAAAGAACAGTCGACCAAAACCAAAAGAATTGGCACAAAGTGCTGGTAAATGCTTTATGGGCAGATAGAATTACGAAGAAAGCTTCAATCGGCACTTCTCCCTTTAATTTAGTTTATGGGAAAGAAGTGGTTCTTCCAACTGACTTAGTCATTCCCTCTTTGTCTTTAGTACAATACATCGATGAAGTATCTACTTCCTCCTTACAACTGAGACAAATGGAAATAATCAAACTAGAAGAACGATGAGAACAAGCTAAGAAAACCCATGCTCACCACCAAGCGCTAATAAAATCCTCTTTTGACTCAAGCATAATGACCAGAAAAAACTTTCAGATGGGAGATTTAGTTTTGAAATGGGATAAGGCTCATGAAGAAAAGGGCAAACATACGAAATTTCAGAAGCTGTGGCTTGGCCCTTTTCAGATTGTAGACGTCATAGGCCCATCGACGTTTGTGTTGCAGGATTTGGCAGGTAGAAGAGATTCTTTGCTTGTGAATGGACAGATTCTTAAAATGTATTTTCCATAGAAGATCATTCTTCTATTTTTGTAGGATAGTTTTAGTTTTTTTATTTGTTTTTCTCTTTCTTATAAATAAGACCGGTTGTAAATGATCATCAAAAAGGATTCATGAAAGAGCACACCAATCCTCTATCAGATTTTGATTTCGCTTGTACAAGTAGCAAAACTTTTCGAAAAATCTGATTTTTATTATTGACAAATAGAGTTAACTTTAGCCTGAATATGATGTTAGTTTCAACCTCAAAAAACTTTGATGAAAGCAACCTTTGGTAAAAAATTGTTTTATAGCAGCACAATGAAAGGTATCAATAATAAAATAAATATTCTCAGAAAACACTATATCTCAAATAATAAGAGGTCTCATCACGAGCCGGCTTATCATGATCACAGATATTATAACTTGCTGACTTTGCCAATACTGTCTATCAAAACAGGGCAACGACTCAAGATTGTTGCAATCAAAAGACAAGGGGTCTCATCACGAGCCAGCTTGTTCAGCAAAAGTGTAAATCAAGTGAATGACTGTGTCATAATTTGGCCACCAAACCAAGACATTGTTCTTTAGAGAATAAAAAAGGAAAAAGTGTCAAAAAGGATTTTTCTCTGAAATGTTGTAAATAACCTCAAGCAGGAAAAAGGATCATTGCTGGATAACATGGTAACCCTGTCGAGGCTATGGACGCTTGTGGGCAGCAGAGGCTCTACATACGACAAATGAGCATATTTTAAAAAGCCAGTACATAGAGAAGACCTTATTTTATCTTTAAAAAGACCGAGTAATGTCTGGTATGAATGCAAGAACTAAGCCTGAGGAAGCAGACAATTGGAATATGAAAAGGTTGAGACAAAGTATCATTGACATGATAAGGAGTAATGTACTCTATCTGTCCATAACAAAATTTAGACATATGAAAATTTTTCTGTTTCGGAAGTGGAAATTCAATAGAAAAGCAGAGATAACTGGTTCTTCACAGTGAATCGCCATTGTTGTGGTCACCAACAACCCCCCTCTTTGTTTGATATTAGCAATAACACCAACCAAAGGGGGACCCTTAACAAAAAATCCAAAAAATATTTTTATCAAATTTTTTGTATTTTAACTCCCTAAAGCTAGATCGCATTGCGAAGAGAAAGTGAAGCGTTTCCTATGCGCATAAATAAGCTGCAAAGAAGCGACGCGAAATTCATCGCATCGCATATATTGAAAGCGCTCTTAAATGAAAAATCTTAAGGAATCGCCGACGGCCGATATGCGACGTCGCATATCGCAACATCGCATAAGCAGCACACAGTGATTGAATGAAAAACGCGATCTGCGATCTTACAATCTGCGATCTTGCAATCTGCGATCTACGATGAATGAGACTATCAATTCATGCGATGACACTTCTTGACATCGCAATCCTCGATACTGCGATGCGAATCGCAGAAACCACTCATCGCAAAATTTCCTCGACATAGTCTGTAAACCCAAAATTGAGCGCGCACCTTAAGGGAAATTAATGATTGTACGCCAAAGTATCCAAGAATGATTGTGTTGCGTTTTTCGAAGAGTCAAGTCATTATGAGTGTCATGATTATGCATTCATTAGAACTTAAAGCTTTCATGTCAATCTTTTCGTCATTTCTCTTTTCCTTTGCGTAAACTGTAAGGCAGCAACTAATATAAATCAATATGCAGGAAACATCTAAGGAAAAGGGGAAAGTGCCAATACTAGGAGAACAGAGAGGAGATGCCTTCGCAAATGGTTGCCGCATGCAGCAGGACCGCGGATTCCAGAGTATCACTCAACAGATACTGATGGAAATAGACTATCCAAGACTCAGAGTCAAAGGCGCACAAAAGTAGCATGTTTACAAAAGATCCTGAAGCTCAGACTGGGTAAAGCAAAAAGAAAAACGCTAAAGAGGGAGGACGCTCCAGAAAAGCCTGGAACAAAGAATGGAAGCAATTTTCAATACAAAAGATTGTTCAGGCAACGAAATCCCTAACTCATTGAGTCATTCGCACGGCCGGAAACAGAAATAGCAACAACTCAATCAGTTTGAAAGAAATCTGGGTTATACTAAGTATACACACAACGAATACACCCAGCCAGAGGAAGATTTTCGAAAATATCTTCTAGTTTGTCAGAAAGAGGTGCCAGCTCTTGTTATTTCTACTTTTATCGCTCGAACGAAAGGAAAAGACAACCAGCCAACTCTTTCCAGGCGAACGTTGCATTGCTTACAGCACTAAGGAGCAGATACAGAAACGGTTAGAAATTAGATTCAATTTTTAGAAATAAATTTGTTTTAGTAAAAGGGCGGTCATTTGAAGTTGTTTCCTAAATTTGTGTAATTAAGATTAATTAGTTAGTAGTATTTAACCCTTCTCATGGCATTTGGAGAAGGGTCCGGAAATTTGTCAAAAAACTTGTCCTCAGAACATGCACTTTTGCACCCTCGGAGGGGGTTTTTGATGAATGGATGGATCGAGATTTATTTATGTTTGCATTTTAATGTTTTCTACTGATGTCGCACTTCTGTACTCTTAGTAGATGTTAGAACAAGTAGAGATAAATCGTTATTGCTTGAAGTTTGTGAGTGAAATCAGTCATAAATGGTACTTTTATCTCTTGACCAATTTCTGCTTATATTCTTAGAGTGATATGTAGCTGAGTTGTTTATATGTTAATGTATGAATGTGTGGGTTACCATTTGGCACTTCTGTACGGTGGAGTCATTTATTTGTGCTTGACATATGAATAACTTATTATGCGATATGTTGTTCACAACTGTTTTGCCTAACTTTTTATGCAGAATGGTTTATCTTAATTGATTTCTATTCTTATGATAGCTGAATGATCTTTATTACCAGTTATTGTTCGAAATCTTTTTAGATCGCATAATAGAGGAAATCTACCCTGGGTTAGCGTAGATTAGATGTGTTGTTTTTGTTAGATTACAATAGCATAGAGTCAGTTTAGAAGTTAGAATTAAATTAGCTTAAAATACTTCTAGATCAGCATCATCAAACTCTACACACACACACACCCCTTACATTGGGAAACTGGTCCCATTATCCCCAGTCGGACCCGCTATACCAAACGGACAAGGAGCTTCCAACCAAGTTTCGGACCGGGTGGGTATCCCCCTTGTTGTTGACCCGATTTCCGGGCCCTCAACACAATCATGCTCCACACACAACAATCTCCCACTTGGAGAATGATTGTAGCAACTTCATTTGCTGGAAAATGACTCCTCTTTGGACCTGGATGTTTCTCATCTTCATCGTCATCCTTGAAGACCAATTGAAACTTAGCATATTCTCAGTTTCTCCCTGGTTACAACTTTTGTTAGCATATCTGCAGGATTCTAGTTAGTGTGTATCTTTTCCAGCTTCAACTATTCATCTTCCAACATTGATCGTATGAAATGGTACTTGAGCTGTATGTGTTTAGTCCTGGAATGAAATGCTAAGTTCTTTGCAAGATGAATGGCACTTTGGCTATCACTGTATAAGTCCTGGAATGAAATGCTAAGTTCTTTGCAAGATGAATGGCACTTTGGCTATCACTGTATAACGTGCCCATATCATGCTCCTTACCCAATTCACCCATAAACCTTTGTAACCAAATCATTTCTTTACTAGCCTTTGTAGCAGCAACATACTCTGCTTCTTTTGTTGAAAGTGCAACAACACTTTGGATTTTTGAAACCCAACTGACAGCTATTACACCAACAGTAAATACATATCCTGTAGTGCTCCTCCTATTATCTCTGTCACCTGCCATATCTGCATCAACATATCCCTGTAGAGAAATGTTTGAACCACCAAATATTTGTGGTACCTTTCAAATATCTGAGAATCCATTTCACTGCCATCCAATGTTCCTTTCCTGGATTGTTCATGTACTTGCTTACAACTCCCACTTCATGTGCAATATCTGGCCTTGTACAAACCATTGCATACATTAAGCTTCCAACTGCTAATGCATATGGAACTTTAGACATATAATCCATGTCTTCTTAGGTCTTTGGGCACATTTCCTTACTAATTTTGAAATGGCTAGCAAAAGGTGTACTAACTAGTTTTGCATTGTGCATATTAAATATTTTCAACACCTTTTGTATGTACTCATTCTGAGACAATGTTAATTTGCAATTTTTCCTGTCTCTAGTTATTCTCATACCAAGGATTTGTTTTGCAGCTCCCAAATCCTTCATTGCAAATTAATTGTCCAATTTTATTTTGAGCACATTTATTTCCTACATGTTAGACCCTGCAGCAAGCATGTCATCTACATACAATAACAATATAATATAGGTTCCATCGTTTTGCTTTTTCAGATAAACATAATGATCAAAATGACATCTAGTATAACCTTGTTCAGACATAAACTTGTCAAACTTTAGATACCACTGCCTAGGAGCCTGTTTTAAGCCATACATGCTCTTCTTCAACCTGCACACCAGTTTCTCCTTCCCTTTTACCTCATATCCTTGTGGCTGTTGCATATATATCTCTTCCTCCAAATCCCCATGGAGAAAGGTTGTCTTTACATATAACTTCTCAAGATGCAAATCTTCAGCTGCTACTAGAATTAAAATAGTTCTGATTGAAGTCATTTTAACAACAGGAGAAAATATTTCATCAAAATAAATACCTATCTTTTGTGCAAACCCCTTCACCACAAGTCTAGCTTTGTACCTTTTTTTTCCTCCATCTTCTTCCTTCAACCTATAAACCCATTTATTCTATAATGTATTTTTACCTGCAGGAAACCTGACTAAGTCCCAAGTCTGGTTATGCATTAAGGAGTTCATATCTTCTTCCATGGCTACCTCCCACTTCTTCCTGCTTTCAATCTGCATTGCTTCTTCATAACATTCGGGTTCACCAGAATCAGTTAACAATAAATAATATAATGAAGGAGAGTATCGTTCACGGGGTCCACTTATCCTGGTAGATCTTCTAACACCACTTTCAGGTGTTTGGGGTTCCTGTTGTTGTTGTGGTGGTTGTTGTTGTGCTGGTTGTTGTTGTTGTGGTTGTTGATTATTATTATTTTCAGGCACCTTTACTTTTTCAGTGATTTCATCAAGAACTGCATATTCCTTGTTTTCTTTTTCCTGTTTCTTTTCCTGCAACCGATTCTTATACAAGACCTTTTCATTGAATATTACATCTCTGCTCCTAATGATTTTGTGATTTTTGTAATCATATAAGTGATAACCAAAATCATTGACACCATATCCAATAAAGGTACATTTCTTTGACTTTGCCTCAAACTTTGTTCTATTTTCTTTATCAATATGGACAAAAGCCTCACAACCAAAAGGCTTTAAAAAATAATAGCTTACCTTTTTACCTGTCCATGCTTCCTCCAGAACACCACCATCCAAGGAACTTGAAGGCCCTCTGTTTATTAGATAAACAGCAGTATCTACAGCATCTGCCTAAAACTCTAAAGGCAATCCTGCATGCAATCTCATGCACCTTGCACGCTCCATGATTGTTCTGTTCATCCTTTTTGACACACCATTTTCTTGTGGTGTTCTTGGAACTGTCTTCTCTCTGTGAATTCCATGCTATGAACAGTACCTATCAAACTCTTTGGTGCAATATTCACCTCCATTGTCTGATCTAAGACACTTCAATTTCTTTCTTGTCTCAATCTCAACCAAAGCTTTCCATTTCTTCAAAGTATCAAATACATCATATTTATTCTTAATACAATAAATCCAAGTTTTTCTCGTTGCATCATCAATAAAAGTAACATAATAATGAGAGCCACCAAGAGATGATACCTGAGCAGGTCCCCATACATCTGTATGCACAAGCTCTAATTTTTCATTCTTATTTTCTTTCCCAACTCTGAGAAATCTGACTCTCTTCTGTTTTCCATAAATGCAATTTTCACAGAAGTCTAAATCAACATTCTTTAAACGGCAACAAATTCCTTGAGTGAAGAATCTTCATCCCCTTTTCACTCATGTGTCCGAGCCTATGATGCCATAATGCTACATCTGCTCCTTTGGAAGTTAAAGCATTAACAAAGTTAGAAATACCATTGCATAAATATAATGTACCAACCTTTTCGCCTTTTGCTATTACCAGGGCTCCTTTGGTGACCTTCCAAGATTTATCTGTGAAAGTTCTCACACAACCTTCACCGCCTAACTGCCCTGTTGAAATCAGATTTTTATTTAGATCTGGAACATGCCTTACCTCCTTTAGTAGCCATTGGTTTCCATTTTATTATTTTACAAGAACCTTACCCATTCCAACAATTTTATAGGGTTTATCATCACCCAAACGAACTTGTCCAAAATCTCCTTGAACATAGTCATGAAAGTATTTCTTATCAGGTGTGGCATGGAATGAGGCCCCTGAATCTACCACCCAGGATTCAGTAATATTTTTGAAAGAAAGAATCAAAGCATCCTGTAACACCTCACCTGTCACATTTGCTTCATGATTGTTTTCTTGTTGTGAATCTCCTTCTTTTCCCTTCCGAGATCTACGGTCTTTCTTTAGGTGTCCTTTATTTCCGCATTTCCAGCACACTATCCCCGATCTAGACTTGGATCTGCCTTTCCTTGATTTACTACGATATCCTAAGCTCTTTCCTCTTTCCATTTTTCTTCTCCTAGACTCTGCACTCAAAGCATTACCCGATGTCTCACCGGAGCTTTTCCGTCGCATTTCCTCGCTAAGGATAGCACCGACAACATCATCAAACTTTAAAGTACTAGATCCAGACACAGAATTACTAATGGCCATTACTAAACCATTCCAACTTTCTGGTAATGAACACAAGAATAACAGGGCTCTAACTTCATCATCAAAGTTTACCCTTACAGGACATAACTGACTTGTAACAGTATTAAAATCATTTAAATGGTCTACAACAAATCCACCTTTCGACATATTCATATTAAATAACCGTTTCATAAGAAATACCTTGTTTAAGGCCGATGGTTTTTCATATAGTTTCTCCAATGCCTTAATCAAACCCTCTGTGGTTGTTTCTTTCGAAATGTTGAAGGCAACCAACGCTGCGAGGCACAACCGTATTGTTTAGAGTGCCTTTCTATCGAGAAGGTTCCATTCTTCATCTGTCATAGCTGTCGGCTTCTTTGTTTTTCTGCTCAATGGTAGGTATAGATCTTTCTGATACAGATAATCTTCCATCTGCATCTTCCATAGCGAAAAGTTTTGGCCGTTAAATTTCTCGACCCTAAACTTACCATCTTCCACCATTTCCCCCACTCGAATGAAGAACCCTTCTTTCCTGCGAGTTTATCAACCAAATAGACCTTCGGATCTGATACCAGTTGTTAGAAAATTATATATTACGGAGCAATGGAACACATAAAATATTGCAGAAATATAAACACATAAAACAAGAGAGACACAGATATATGTGGTTCACCCAGTTTGGGCTAGTCCACCTCGAACAGCCAGTCCTTCCTTTCTATTATCCAACAAAATGAAGAGACACAACCTACAGCAGATCCGTTGTAATATCCTCTGTTTTCTCTCATAGTCTCACCTCTCTGTTTCTTGCTCACAGAATACACACCTATTACACAGCCTCAAACACAATGCCCTCATACAAATAGAGGGGTTGCCTTCTAGGGAAAAAAACCCTAAACTAAACATAAGTTCTACTGTCAGATCATCTGCCTAATGAACGGCCCAGATTGACTAGAAATTACTATACTTTTACAAGGAAATTTTACATCTGTTTTTAGCTTCGGGGGCGCTGCCCCTGAGCCCCCACCGGGGGACCATTGGCCCCCAGCCGGGGGGATCGGCCCCCCCAGACCCCCACGGGGGGGACAAGTCCCCCCCACGTGGAGGGTTGTACAAACTTCCTGGGGTAAACATTCGGCTGAAACAAAGACCTCTAAACAATCATGCTCCACACTCAACAAATAGACCGAGCATTCTTTACGACTGATGGAAGGATGTTCGGGTCATTCAGGGCAGAAGATATCAAAAATATGTACCATTTGCCTGAACTACAGAAGCAGTACAACAAGGCATTTTTGGAATCCTTCGCCAGGGAAAATGTCGTGGAGTCAAACCCTATCAGGCAGTGGAGGCATTACCCAAACAAACACAAGCATGAATCGTCGGGTATGCACTCCGTAGACTCCTTAGCATCTCCTTACTGCTATGCTAGTGATATGATATGGAGACTCTTTGGAGTCCATGATTTAGCTAGGTTTTCTATAGAAATGGTGCCTTTAATGGAAGCAACAGTTAACTCTTATATCATGGATTGGGCAACCATTTTATCTGATAAAATGGCCAACCAAATCCTTGATTATAGAAGAAACAGGTTTGTGACTACCCGGGTAATACATTTGTTTTATATGAGTGCCTATATTTTTGACACCATCTATTTCAATTCTGATTACCCCATTTTAGGTTGGAAATTGACTCCACAAGGCTCGACCCCCATTCATATCTATCATAAGGAATTGTGGAATGCCCATTATAAAAAGCATCTTTAGAGAATCTGTCATGGTTTCGTCTTGCCTGTTCATTATGCTATATTCAACAAACCCACTCCTCGGTTGTATGATGAAGCTAATGTCGACCTAACATCAATTGGTAGTTGGTTCGGTGAAGAGAAGTTCACCTACATCAAACTTTTTGGCAGCACTAATGATCCACATGTCCTCCCCTTATATATTCTTGATAAACTATTTGCCAGAGAAATAGCTTATCAGATAATAGAAGCAAGGATGTCAAGGAACCTAAAGGAGTCCAAAAAACAAATGTGGCCTTCATTCCCCCTCCAATGTGGTACTTTCACACTGCATGACTTCAAACATGCAAAGAAGGAAGCTGAGAAAATTAAAATGTTAAAGTTAGCAGTCATCCCAAAGATGCAGTATGATCCAAAAGGAGTGACCTACAATTTCACCTCTCATGTCAAACTTGCCAAGTTTGAACATGAGAAGGATGATTATGATGATTTGTTCACTTCAGCTGAGTTATTTTCTCAAGTGAAACATCTAGCAAAAATCAGATTGGGAGCAGAGGAATTAGAGGAATTTTTGAAGCTCAGGGCACAGAGGTTGCAAACACTACCTCTAGACTTGTTAAATACTACCTCTATGGTGCAACCAGAAGGCCACTGTGAAGAAAAAAATATTGAAAAGACTCCTGAAAAGGAAAAGGGCCCTGAAAGGGAGCAGACAAAGGAAGGAACTAGTCAGATCCTTGATACTGATATAAATATTGATCACGTTTTAATCAAGGAATGGGAGCAGTTCGATCTAATCATTAAGAACCTGAATGACTCCCAAGAGCTCACTACACCAAAATCACCCGCAGCACAAATTCCTGAGGTTATTAGTGTTCTGATTGAAGGGACAAGTGGCCTACCGAAGATTCAGCAAGATATAGAAATCATTCCGGAAAATCCTACAGAGGAGATTGTACTAAAGATAGAAGAAATACCACCCCTAGATGTATTATACAGTTCGAAGCACAGGTCTGTGGTTAAAAGACAAAGGAAAAAGAGGAAAATTGATCAAGGACCTCTTCTAACTCCTTAGGCCGAAATGATGAATGTGGTATGGAAGGCAAAAGTCAATCCTTCTGAGGATTTAACTAAATTATCTCAGTATGCAGTGGCTTATACAGTAGCAACAATAGACGAAGCCTCAGAGGTTAGCTAGCAAATCAGGGAAAAGGATCAAAGGATCACTCAACTTGAAGTGCAATCGGCAGAAGAACAGCAAAGGATTAGTTAGCTTGAACGACAGCTAACAGAGCAGAGACAACAAAATGAGCAACTAAAAGAGCAGTTGAAACTGGAGAAATAAAAGATTGATAAGCAGACTCTCCAGAAACAATAGGAGTTGTCTCAAGAACTAAGCAAGGCTTTAGATGACAATTGAGTAGGAAAAGAAGGCCAAGGAAGATCAAATTGCACAAATTCAATTACAGATAGAAAAGTACAGGGGTTATCCACAGGTTAGTGAATTCAGAAAAGAAGCCTTGGAGATAACCAAATCATTGTCCTAACAATTGAACATATTTTGCCATAATATATCATTGGCTGACCCATTGTGGGATATCTCTACATCACTGATTGAGAAGGCAGTTGACACCAGACTGGAATTGGAAAAATCAGATGAAAGGATAATAAATTTTCTTTCTTGGCAAGATTCCGAAGAAGGAATGGCTGCCAATTTGCCAAAAATACAAGAATAACACAAGGAAATCCTGTTTTTGGAATGGAAGTCCCAGCTAATGAACGTCGAAAGAGAAACTTCTAGATCCAAAGATGCAATGAACGGTGTAACCGAATTAGTACATAAAAATTTACATATGTCTAATTTGATCTCGATTGTTCTCCAGGTAAACTCTCGAAAGCAAAGGCACTGGAAAATCATTGGAGATAGGAGCTAGCAAGCAGAGAAAAACAAATCAAAGAAGTGCAAAACTTGACATGGGATACATTCTGGTTTTTTCTAGTCAAGCCACATAGCCAGCAGATGGCCATGAAATGCCTTTCCGACGCAGTCAACTGCATGATTCCCAAACTCTCTGATGCCACCTACACAACCCAGCTACATTCCAGGATGAGTCAACCTTCGAAAATCCAGCCAATGCTCGCAATCTGTCAGTTACAAGCACAAGAAAGGAAGTCGATTCAATGAATTAGTTCAATCGCTATCGCACTGCTATTTTTATAGCAAATCCCATATTTTCATGTCTACAGTTTGAACAACTCATAGCGATTTTTGTTGATAGTTAGTTTTTATTTTTATTATTTAAGACCCTTTCATGTATTTAGAAAGGGTCCTCAATTTGTATGAAATTTGACTTAAGAAGTTGCACTTCTATACTTCTAAATATTTTTTTATCAAAAGTGGATCAAGGTTCTGCATTTTTGTGAAAGAAGCTTTTTCAAGACTTTCACTTTTGCATCTTCTGGAGGTTTTCTCAAATAGGAAAGTGGAATCATAGTGTTATTTACATCAGAAGGATTCAAATGCATGCGGTACTTCTATCACTGTTTTTGTCTTATTTCTGGATGTGAATGAACATTTCTTAAAAGTTTCTATTGTTGATATATATGTATGTTTTTCAAACAATTCTTTAGCATATCATTTCTGAAGGTTTTAGAATTGTTATCATTTGAATATATATGTCAGTGATATATATTACAATGAATGCAATATGCTTATATTATTACTTCTTTTAACTTTTTAAACAAAGTAATCATCAGATGAATACATCTTTCTATTTACGAATAAGCCATCTTTATGACTGTTTGTCTATTAGAAATAATCAGAAATCACATTGTTAATAGGATACCTGGGTTATATAGTTATATTTGTATATTTTTGAATTGTAGGATAAAACACTTATCACCTTCGTTACACATTATAAAACAATGACCCATCAACTCATACATCACTAGGAAACTGGTCCCATTATATCCAGTTGGAGCCACCATACCAAACAGAAAAGGAGCTACACTAAGGTCCAGACCGGGTGGTTTTCCCCAATGTTGATGCTAGGATTTTAGAGGCACCAACATTTTTGGCGTTAGAAAGAGGGCATGAACTATGAATGGTGAGAAAATCTAAATCCATAGCCCATTCTAAGAGTAAATCTCCCTCACCATCTCCTCCAACTTATCCCTCACATTCTAAATCTCCCATTTTCAACCGAGAAGTTGAAAAGCCAACACCCACTACTGAAAACTTGAACACATCGGACAATTCTTCCCTTGAACCCCCTGAAGTTCAGTCTTTGATTCATAAACTTCAATGGTTTTCAATATCTCAAGAACAGTCTGAGTTATCCCAAGGCAATGTGACTTTGCAATATATCCCTTCTCAACCTCTTACAAGATTACAAAGCGAAAAGCTTGGTATTGAACCAACAGAATTTCCTCTGCCTAGTTGGAAAAGAGCTAGGAAGACACCTTTAGAGTTTGACAGTGAGACTCTTTCATCATCATCATCCATCTCATCCAAACCATTGCAAAGTCAACCATCCATTCCCCAACTACACATCATAGTCCAAAAGGGTACAAGTACTCTGATATCCTCTACCCAACCACTTTTAACTACATCTGTTGGGTATATGACCAAAGTCCCACATTGACTAGAAGTGGGGAGGATCATGGGTATATAAGGATGGACAAATATCTCCATGGTATGAGGCCTTTTGGGGGTAAGTCCAAAAGCAAATCCATGAGGGCTTAGGCCCAAAGTGGACAATATCATACCATTGTGGAGATATGTGGTTTCCAGAGTCCTACAAATGGTATCAGAGCCGAAGGTCTATTTGGCTGATAAACTCGCAGGAAAGGAGGGTTCCTGGTTCGAGTGGGAGCAATGGCGGAAGATGGTAAGTTTAGGGTCGAGAAATTTAACGGCCAAAACTTCTCGCTGTGGAAGATGCAGATGGAAGATTATCTGTATCAGAAATATATATACCTACCATTGGGCGGAAAAACAAAGATGCCGACGGGTATGAAAGACGAAGAATGGAACCTTCTCGATAGAAAGGCACTCGAAACAATATGGCTGTGCCTTGTTGCATCAGTCACCTTCAACATTTCAAAGGAAACCACGATAGAGGGTTTGATGCAGACGTTGTCAAAACTATATGAAAAACCCTCGGCCTCAAACAAGGTATTTCTTATGAAACGGTTATTTAATATGAATATGTCGGAAGGTGGATCTGTTGCAAACCATTTAAATGATTTTAATACAGTTACAAGTCAGTTAAGTTCTGTAGGGGTAAACTTTGATGATGAAGTTAGAGCTCTGTTATTCTTGTGCTCATTACCAGAAAGTTGGAATGGTTTGGTAATGGCCATTAGTAACTCCGTTTCTGGATCTAGTACTTTAAAGTTTGATGATGTTGTCGGTGCTATCCTTAGCGAGGAAATGCGATGGAAAAGCTCCGATGAGACATTGGGAAATGCTTTGAGTGCAGAGTCTAGAGGAAGAAAAATGGAAAGAGGAAAGAGCTCAGGATATCGCAGTAAATCAAAGAAAGGCAGATCCAAGTCCAGATCAGGGATAGTGTGCTGGAAATGTGGAAAGAAAGGACACCTAAAGAAAAACTGTAGATCTCGGAAGGGAAAAGAAGGAGATGCACAGCAAGAAAACAATCATGAAGCAAATGTGACAGGTGAGGTGTTACAAGATGCTCTGATTCTTTCTTTCGAAAATATTACTGATTCCTGGGTGGTAGATTCAGGGGCTTCATTCCATGCCACACCTGATAATAAATACTTTCATGACTATGTTCAAGGAGATTTTGGACAAGTTTGTCTGGGTGATGATAAACCCTGTAAAATCATTGGAATGGGTAAGGTTATTGTAAAACAGCAGAATGGAAACCAATGGCTACTAAAGGAGGTAAGGCATGTTCCAGATCTAAAGAAAAATCTGATTTCAACAGGGCAGTTAGGCGGTGAAGGTTGTGTGACAACTTTCACAGATAAAGCTTGGAAGGTCACCAAAGGAGCCCTGGTAATAGCAAAAGGTGAAAAGGTTGGTACATTGTATTTATGCAATGGTATTTCTAACTCTGTTAATGCTTTAACTTCCAAAGGAGCAGATGAAGCATTATGGCATCATAGGCTCGGACACATGAGTGAAAAGGGGATGAAGATTCTTCACTCAAGGAATTTGTTGCCGGGTTTGAAGAATGTTGATTTGGACTTCTGTGAGAATTGCATTTATGGAAAACAGAAGAGAGTCAGATTTCTCAGAGTTGGGAAAGAAAAGAAGAATGAAAAATTAGAGCTTGTGCATACAGATGTATGGGGACCTGCTCAGGTATCATCTCTCGGTGGCTCTCGTTATTGTGTTACTTTTATTGATGATGCAACTAGAAAAACTTGGATTTATTGTATTAAGAATAAATCTGATGTATTTGATACTTTCAAGAAATGGAAAGCTTTGGTTGAGATTGAGACAGGAAAGAAATTGAAGTGTCTTAGATCAGACAATGGAGGTGAGTATTGCAGCAAAGAGTTTGATAGGTACTGTTCAGAGCATGGAATTTGCAGAGAGAAGACAGTTCCAAGAACAACACAAGAAAATGGTGTCTCAGAAAGGATGAACAGAACAATCATGGAGCGTGCAAGGTGCATGAGATTGCATGCAGGATTGCCTTTACAGTTTTGGGCAGATGTTGTAGATACTGTTGTTTATCTAATAAACAGAGGGCCTTCAAGTTCCTTGGATGGTGGTGTTCTAGAGGAAGCATGGATAGGTAAAAAGGTAAACTACTATATTTTAAAGCCTTTTGGTTGTGAGGCCTTTGTCCATATTGATAAAGAAAATAGAACAAAGCTTGAGGCAAAGTCAAAGAAATGTACCTTTATTGGATATGGTGTTAATGATTTTGGTTATCGCTTATATGATTATGAAAATCACAAAATCATTAGGAGGAGAGATGTAATATTCAATGAAAAGGTCTTGTATAAGAATTAGTTGCAGGAAAAGAAACAGGAAAAGGAAAACAAGGAATACGCAATTCTTGATGAAATCACTGAAAAAGTAAAGGTGCCTGAAAATAATAATAATCAACAACCACAACAACAGCAACCACCACAACAACAACAGGAACCCCAAACACCTGAAAGTGGTGTTAGAAGATCTACCAGGATAGGTAGACCCCCTGAACGATACTCTCCTTCATTATATTATTTATTGTTGACTGATTCCGGTGAACCCGAATGTTATGAAGAAGCAATGCAGGTTGAAAGCAGGAAGAAGTGGGAGGTAGCCATGGAGCAGAGAATCCCGGTTGGTAGAGAGTGGACGGATGGATAATCGTTTGAGGGGAGGCTCGATGGTCCTTTGTTCGAGGGGAGGATTGTTGGGTATACGACCAAAGTCCCACATTGACTAGAAGTGGGGAGGATCATGGGTATATAAGGATGGACAAATATCTCCATTGGTATGAGGCCTTTTGGGGGTAAGTCCAAAAGCAAATCCATGAGGGCTTAGGCCCAAAGTGGACAATATCATACCATTGTGGAGATATGTGGTGTCCAGAGTCCTACAACATCCTCACTTTCTTCTGTTGTTAGTGCGACAATGGCACAGAATCAACCACAACCGAAGCCATGGACAAATCCAGGGGTAGTCCCAATGCCTACACCCTTGAGTCAATTACTAGCCCATCCTGAAAAGTGGTTACCAAAGTTTAATTCTGATATCAGCATACTAGCAGAAGAACATATAAACAATTTTATGTTGTCAATAAACTTAAATGGGGTTACAAAAGAAGATGTTGTTGTTAGGCTTTTCCCATACACCTTACAAGAAGCAGCTGGATCATGGTATTTTTCATTACCACCAGGATCCATTAATAGTTGGAATGCTTTCCAAGAGCAGTTTTTAACTACTTTCGGAGATGATAGGTCCACGACGACATTAATCAATGATCTCTCCAATCTTAAAACTGAGTCAAAAGAACCCATTAAATATTTCGGCTCGCAATTTAATAAGCTCTTAAATAAAATTCCTGCTACGTCTAATCCCAGTGAAGAAGTTCAAAGAAAATGGTATATTTGCGCTTTACCTTCGAATATAGCCATCTTCGTTGATAGGGCTGCAAATCCCACCTTAGTAGAGAATATGAAAGAAGCGATCGCCGTTGAAAAACGTATTATTTCTTTAGAAAATAAAATCGCTCTTGAAGAAATAAAGTCCAAAAAAGTTACTTTTAAAGATGATTCAAAAAAGAAAGCAGCTAAAGATCCATACGATATGGAGGGTTTGCAAAACGTTCTAAAGAGTATGTCCAACGAAATGGTAGAGATAAAGAAACAGGTAGCTGAAACCTCCACTAAAAAACCATTTAGGAACTTCAAAAGAGCTTAATAAAAACCACCTAATGCCATATCTAATGCAGAATCAGATCCAAATGAAAATGAGGATGAAAACACAGTTTTGTCATCAGAGGAAACAAAAGAAGATGAGATAGTTGAATGTCACGGTATGTGGGACTTCATTTTTCCTAACTCTGATAATGAAAGTGAACAGGAAGCTCTCCCAGTAAATACCAAAAGTAAAATCATTGTAGAACCTATTCAAGAAACTCAAAAGAAGAAAAATACAAGACCTACTGCCAAAGATAAGGCTCCCATGAAGAAAACTCCAGTTTTTCCTACCCAAAATCAGCCATCATCTTCCAATCCACCCTCATCATCTAAGACATTGGTAGTCTCTCACTCTATGGATTACAACATTATTGAAGACAAGAAAAAGACTAGAGAGAATATTTCTTTATTTGAGCTTAGAAAGCTCAAGCATCAACAGAAATCGTTGCTCAAAGAGTTAAATGCAGTACCTTCTTCTCCTCTTCCAAATGTTGTATTATCCAAGGCGGCTAAAGGATCAGGTAAGCCACCATCAGATAAAGTAGATGCTACTGATGTTGTTTTGATCGGAGATAGATCTAATTCTTATACTCCTCCTTTTCTCTTAACCTATGAGATCTACAATAGAAATTTGCACAATTGCTTAATAGATTCAGGGGCTTCATCAAACATAATGCCAACCTCGGTTTGCTCAAAATTAAACATTGAGCCCCAAAAATCTGCAGTACATATTGTTCAGTTAGATCGAACTAAGGTTCAAGTCTTAGGAGAGATTAATTCAGTCACCATTAGGTTATCAGTTGATTATAGAGTAGTCCAGAGAATTGATATATTGATTTTTGACATCCCTGAGTTTTATGGTTTCATTTTAAGCAGGGATTGGTCTGAGAAACTCCATGGTTACATTTCTACTGATTGGTCTCATATGTGGCTTCCCTATAAAGGGAAACCAAATCAAATCAAAATCAATTGGGAGAAACACATGACCCATACTATAATGGAGTTTGAGCAAGAAAACCAACCTATAGCTTTCAATAACAACATTCTTGGAAATTACTCAGCTGAATCATTCTTTGGTAATTTTAACGCTCAATCGTCACCTTTTTCTGTTAATAGTTTCACATCACAGATATAAAATTTCTCTCATATGGATACCTCAAGGTGTGTTACTATTGTTGAGGAACTTATAAATAAATATATAGATAAGCCTTTATTTTGGTCTTTATATTTTGATGGATCAAAATCCAACAACGGTGCAGGAGCAAGATGTACTTTAGTTAGTCATAAGGGGAAAAAACTATGCTATCATGTAGACTAGAATTTGAGTGTACAAATAATACTATGGAATGTGAGGCATTGATTCAAGGGCTCTATAAAGCAATAGGCCTGAAGATTAAATATCTAAAAGTATTTGGTGATTATGATATTTTCATCAAATAGGTAAGGAACACTATCCATTGCCTTTCAGGACATCTCAAGCATTATCAGTCCCTGGTTCAAGACCTCACATCTCATTTTCTATCATTTAATGTTTCTCCTATCCCTAGATCTCAGAATGCAGCAGCTGATTTATTAGCTAATGTTGCTTCTAAGCTCCTTCCATCCGAGGATTACAGTGCTGATAGGTTTTCAGTTGAATTAATTTTTAGACCATCTGTTCCAGACAATGTCACCAATTAGCGGGTATTTAATCATGACGAAGACATTTTAAATTTCTTAACTTCTAAAAAATCTTATGATGACCAGATTATTGATGAAAATGATCATGATCTTCAAATAAAACAAAGACCGAATGAGAATTCTATACCTAAATCTGTGGTCAAACTTGAAGATCTCTATGATATCAAAGATAGGTTTTAAAAAGTTACTAATTCAAAACTTCAAAGTTCTACTTTGAAGTTTTGAATTAGTAAATCTTAGCACTGAGTCCAAACCACAAAATGTTAATTTGGGACTAGGGCTCACTTCAGAAGAAATATTTTCTTTTATCAGATTGTTAAAAAAATATAAAAATGTTTTTGCTTGGAATTATGACGATCTGAGAACGTATGATACTTCTATCATACAAAGTGCAATTCCAATGGTTTCTGAGGAAAAACCTATAGAACAAAAATTGAGGAAAATTCACCCGAATTTGGAAAGTCAGATCAAAGCACAGTTAAATAAACTCTTGAAAGCTAAGATAATTTTCTCGGTCAGACATTCTAAGTGGATTTCAAACTTGATACATGTTAGGAAGAAGAATGGTGATATTAGGATTTTCATTGATTTCAGGAATCTCAATAAGGCATGCCAAAAAGATAATTTCCCATTACCAACAATGGAGCAGATACTTCAGTCAATAGTTGGTTCGAAGTTGATGTCTTTTCTGAATGGTTTTTCTAGATATAACCAAATACTGGTACATCCAGATGACATACTAAAAACTACATTCAGAACCAAATGGGGAACATATGCCTATCAGAAAATTCCTTTCGGTTTGATTAATGCTAGAGCTACTTTCCAAAGAGCAATGGATATAACATTCAAGGGTTTGATTAACAGGTCAGTTGTTATCTACCTAGACGACATAACTATCTTTTCCAAGAAAAGAGCAAATCATCTACATGATTTGAAACAAATATTTGAACGATGTAAAAGGTATGGGATTTCTTTAAATCCCAAGAAATCATTCTTCACTCTTGATGAAGGTAAACTCTTAGGATTTATTGTATCTAAAGATGGCATTTACATTGATCCAGATAGGATCAAAGATATTTCTGATATTCCTCTACCACACAATAAAAAATCAAGCAATCATTTTTAGGATAGATAAATTTTGTAAAAGATTCGTTCCTGGTTTTTCTCAGATTGTTTTACCTTTACAGACCATGATTAAGAAAAATTCAGTTTTCAAATGGGGACATAACGAAAAAGAAGCCTTTGATTCAATCAAACAGGCAATCATTAATGCTCCTGCATTGAATACTCCCAATTTTTCTAATCATTTTATTTTGTACACTTTAGCCACCGAAACATCTTATGCAGTTCTGTTAATGCAAATCAATGATCA
This sequence comes from Pinus tabuliformis, assembly GCA_031772625.1. Classification (NCBI taxonomy): domain Eukaryota; kingdom Viridiplantae; phylum Streptophyta; class Pinopsida; order Pinales; family Pinaceae; genus Pinus; species Pinus tabuliformis. The sequence goes on from CM062817.1 coordinate 1,998,770,725, forward strand.
GCAAATTGAAGCACCCATATCCTTCTTCAGTTCTAATTTACAAGGTGCTGAACTTAACTATTCTGAAGTAGAAAAACAAGCTTTCTTTGTGTCTAAATCTATCAAACACTTTAGTCCATTCCTCCTAAAAACGTATACAAAAGTAATAATCCCATTCTCTGCAGTGAGACAATTGCTAGTCCAAAGGGAAGTAGGAGAGAAAAGAGCCAATTGGGTTACAGCGTTACAAGAGTATGATATAGATATTAAACCAGCGAAAATTGTAAGAGGACAAGGTTTTTGCAAGTTATTAGCAGGAGCTTCTATCATTCCAAAACATGAAGATTCAAGTAATGCTCTTCAAGTAAACGGGATAAGTATCATGAATTCTGAATCTTAGTATGTAGATCTGATCTTTTATTTGAAAAATGGATATGCTCCTCCTAGTTTCAGTTACAAAAACAAACGCGCCTTAAAATTAAAAGCAAAACACTTCAAAATCATTGATGATGTGTTATTTAGAAGGAATTATGATTCAGTTTTATTGAGATGCCTTGAAAAAACTGAATCACAGAAGGTTTTGTAGGTATTACATGATGGTCCAACAGGTGGACATTTTGGAGGTGATACAACAGCTCACAAGATAATACATGTTGGATATTATTGGCCCACTTTGTTTAAATATGCCCATGACTATGTAAGGAAATGCAAGATATGCCAAACGGCTAGTGGGAGACAAAGGAAACCAGCCTTTCCTTTACAACCAGTGAACATTGAGCAACCATTTGAACAATGGGGGTTGGATATCATAGTAGAGATTGTTCCACATTCTTCCAAGAAACAGAGATACATCCTTACAGCCACAGATTACTTCACGAAGTGGGTAGAAGCAATTCCTTTGAAGGTAGCCAATTCTGATGCAATCATTGAGTTCATTGATCAATTCATCATTACCAAGTTTGGTGTACCTAATGCCCTTATTTTTGACAATGCATCTTATTTTTCTGGAAGTACCATACTTGAATTTGCTCTTAAGAGAGGATTTAAATTAAAGTATTCTGCAAACTACTACCCTCAAGGTAATGGTTTGGCATAATCAACTAATAAGAATCTTATTAAGATTATTAAAAGAACTATGGATCAGAATCAAAATAATTGGCATAAGTCTTTGATATTTTCATGATGGGTAGACCGCATAACTCAGAAGGCCTCAATAGGTACTTCTCCATTCAACTTAGTGTATGTGAAAGAAGCTGTAATACCAACAAACTTAGCACTCCCATCTCTAGCCCTAGTACAATTTATTGAAGAAAATCCTTCGTCCTCTATTCAATTAAGATATGATCAAATCCTTAAATTAGAGGAGGAAAGGGAAAAATCCAAAATCACACATGCAAAACATCAACAAGTCATTAAATCTTCTTTTGATGCAAATTCTACCGGCCCAAAAATTTTACAAATCGGTGATCTTGTTTTGAAATGGGACAAAGCATACGAAGACAAAGGCAAACATACCAAATTTCAAAAGATGTGGCTTGGACTATTTCAAATCATTGAGAATATAGGCTCATCAATGTTCATACTGCAAGACCTATCAGGAAAGAGAGATTCTCTTCCTGTCAATGGGCTTATCTTGAAGAAATTCTTTACTTAAGGAGGTAACCCCTTCTTACCTGTAAATATTCATTATGCAAGTTTGTTTATTTTAAATTTTTATTTGTAGATAATAATGTTGTAAATAGTCTTCCATTGACCTTTTACTATTGGAAAGTTCTTTAAGAAAATATTGTAAATACTTACTTTCAATAGATGGAAACCTTTAAGGAAAAGACTACAGTTTTAGAAAGATAGATAAAATATAAAACTCTGAGAACCTCTTTTAGATTTGTAAAATCTTCACAAGCCTTGAAAATACTGTAAATCATTCCAAGTTTTAAAGAGCTGAGAGAGGTTATTTGTAAGAAGTAAAGACTTTTCCAGACTTAGCATCTACAACTCTAAAATTGTCATCCATAAACTCTTAAGGAGAAAGTCATTCACCCCATCCACTAAGTTTATGATTTTTCAGAGTGTAATTCTAAAATATGTCTGATATAAAAGATAAGGGGTCTCATCATGAGCCTACTTACCATGATCATAAGGAACTAATTAAACTAACATTACCAATATTGCATATCAAAACAGGGTAATGGCTTATAATCATAAGACAAGGGGTCTCATCACGAGCCAGCTTGTTCAGTTCAATTACAACCAGTGAATGGCATTGTCAACAGCTGGCCACCAAACCAGGACAATGGCTTTTTATCTTTTAAAAATTGAAAGAATAAAAATCAAAAAAGGAAAAAAAAAAAAAAAAAATATATATATATATATATATATATATATATATATATATATATATATAGATATATATATATATATATATATATATAGATATATATATATATATATATATATATATATATATATATATATATATATAGATATATATATATATATATATATATATATAGATATATATATATATATATATATATATATATATATATATATATATATATATATGTATGTATGTATGTATGTATGTATGTGTGTGTGTATGTATGTATGTATGTATGTATGTATGTATGTATGTATGTATGTATGTAAACATATCTTTTTGAATTTATCTTTCAAAAGTTATACTCTTAGATGGATGGGACAATGAATGATTAAGTGGTTAAAAGGTAACCCTGTCGAGACTATAAATGTCTATTGGCAGCAGAGGCACTACCTGTGACAACAGAGTAAACTTAAAAGCTAAGTTGGAGAAGCCCCCTGCTTTATCTATATCAACCAATCAAAGCTTGAAGAAGCCCAAAATGTTTTTAATTTTTAAGATTGGAAAAGAAATTACAAAAAATCATCATTATATTCAGAGTTAATTTTTATTTAACTATTCTTAGATGGTTTTCTTTATCCTCAATGGAATCAAGAAAGTTATAGATATTGCATTGTTTTCTCAGAGATAACTATTTCTCCCAGTGAATCGCCAATTGTTGTGCTATACAACAACCCTTCCCATTTCAAAATTTTTATCTAAAACTTTAACAAGAAATGGGTCCCCTTTTTAGAACTTAGATAAAATCAATAAAACTTAAAAAAAAACAATAGTTGTGATAAGTATTTTTCTTTTAGGTTAAGTTCAATAACAATCGCAACTTTGTAAATCTATATAACACATGAAAATCCTTATGAAAAGGTTTGATCCGATTTAAATATTAAACAAGACCTTGTCATAAAACAAATATAAATGAATGTGTCGCATCCTTTGTTTAAAAGATAGACTTAAGGTTTCCATTGGCAATCATCGATGCGATAACGCCATCGAAAAGTGCATATCACAACTTATCAAGGAAACATTCCAAAAGGACATATAAATCTTCTGATGCGATAAGCTGATCGCAATCGACCATCGTTGAAAGCATGAAACAGATAACAAATGCCCATTTGGAATCCGCCAATGCGATTTCATTATTGGAAAGTGCGCTTTTCAATAAAGGTTAAATATAATCGTTAAGCGAATGTTTATGGGTCTAAACTATAAGTCAATTAGATATCATTTTGGGATTCAACTACGTTAAGTAAGTCATTCACGTATGACCATTTCCATGAGAGGTAGTCGTAACTGACTAATTTCTCATGATTTTTGAATAGTTCACTTAGCACTCATTGCATCGGGTGATGCTCACAGCGGTGAAGAAACTAGTGAAATGAATCACATAGCATCAATCATCACTTCCGGGGCTTGCACCCGGTAACCAGGACTTCCCAGGAGGTCACCCATCCCAGATCTCCTCTGGCTCAAGCGCGCTTAACTGTGGAGTTTTCCCCACAATCAAACCCACTTAACTTGCTACCCCATTTGCAAAACCTTAGCAAGTATTGTGCCTCATGAACCATTCAAGTAGAGATCCCTTTACTCTTTTTGAATTTAAGTATGGGGGTTTTACCCCTGTGAGCATCACTCGATGCAATGAGTGCTAAGTGAACTATTCAAAAATCATGAGAAATTAGTCAGTTACGACTACCTCTCATGGAAATGGTCATACGTGAATGACTTACTTAACGCAGTTGAATCCCAAAATGATATCTAATATAATGCACTGCGTAAAACCCCCATACTTAAAATATAAGTCAATTATAAATGAAAAGAAAAATGTTTTATTCAAGTGATCCCGCTTACCATCTATCGCAATCAGAAATTTACAAAGGAAACAGTTAAGCATAACAGTTATACCTCCCGATCTGTGATATGTGATTAATCGCTTATCGCTGATCGGGAAGTTACGATATTTATTTAAAAGAATCGTTATCAAGATTTGCGATGCGACATATCTTTATGGCATTTAAGTGTCACGTTGGTAGTTACGGAAAATCATTAATTAAGCAGTTATGGTTGAATCCTTCAAGGATTTCATCCGTGGTAGTGTAATATATCAAATCCATAACACTCATTACGCTTAATTTCCATTAATCTTGTATAATGTGTATTAGCTTTGAGAAAATATTTCCTTTGTTACGTTCTTCTGTTTCGTTGTGCAAAGCAAGTCTGAATTTATGAATCCAACGAAAATGACGAAGAAATCAAAGAAACCAAAGGTTCCCGTCATAACCAAAGAGGAATCAGTAAAAAAGGTCTTGATAGCTGATACTACCTGCCTTGGTCTGGGCCAAGCTTCATGGGAAAGCATATATAATTTACTAGAAGCTGAGGATCCAGAAGAGATTGAAGAAGAAAAGGGAACAGTGAATTCCACTGACAAGTCAGAGAGAACTCTTAAGGATTTGGCCAGCTCTTATCTTCACAGAATAGCAACCCTCTAAAATATTACCCTACAATGACTTGGTCAGATGGGTAATTGAGAGTATCAACATAATAGACAGAGCATTATTTACGGCTAATGTAAGGATGTTAGGGTCATTCAGGGCGGAAGATATCAAAAAGATGTACCATTTGCCTGAACCACAAAAGCAGTACAACAAGACATTTTTGGAATCCTTCGCCAAGGAAAATGTCGTGGAGTCAGACCTTATCAAGAAGTGGAGGCATTACACAAACAAACACAAGCATGAATCATTAGGTATGTACTCCATAGACTCCTTACCATCTCCTTACTGCTATGATATGCAGACTCTTTAGAGTCCATGATCTGGCCAGGTTTTCTATAGAAATGGTGCCTTTAATGGAAGCAACAGTTAACTCTTATATCATGGATTGGGAAACCATTTTATCTGATAAAATGGCCAACCAAATCCTTGATTATAGAAGAAACAGGTTTTTGACTACCCAAGTAATACCCCCGTTTTATATGACTGCCTATATTTTGGACACCATCTGTTTCAATTCTGCTTACCCCATTTTAGGTTGGAAATGGACTCCACAAGACCCAACCCCCATTCATATCTATCATAAGGAATTGTGGAAAGCCCATTATAAAAATCATCTTTATAGAATCTGTCATGGTTTCGTCTTGCCTGTTCATTATGCTATATTCAAAAAACTCGCTCCTCCGTTATCTGATGAAGCCAGTGTCGACCTAACATCAATTGGTAGTTTTTTCGGTGAAGAGAAGTTCACTTACATCAGACTTTTTGGTAGCACTATTGATCCACATGTCCTCCCCTTATATATTCCTGATAAACTATTTTCCAGAGAAATAGCTTATCAGATAACAGAAGCAGGGATGTCAAGGAACCTAAAGGAGTCCAAAAAACAAATGTGGCCTTCATTCCCCCTCCGATGTGGTACTTTCACACTGCATGACTTCAAACATGCAGAGAAGGAAGCTGAGAAAATTAAAATGTTAAAGTTAGCAGTCATCCCAAAGAGGCAGTATGATCCAAAAGCAGTCACCTACAATTTCACCTCTCATGTCAAACTTGCCAAGTTTGAACATGAGAAGGATGATTATGATGATTTGTTCACTTCAGCTGAGTTATTTTCTCAAGTGAAACATCTAGCAAAAATCAAATTGGGAGCAGAGGGATTAGAGGAATTTTTGAAGTTCAGGACATAGAGGTTGCAAACACTACCTCTAGACTTGTTAAATACTACCTCTATGGTGCAACTGGAAGGCCAATGTGAAGAAAAACCTATTGAAAAGACTCCTAAAAAGGAAAAGAGCCCTGAAAGGGAGCAGACAAAGGAAGGAACTAGTGAGATACTTGATACTGGTATAAATATTGATCCTATTTTAATCAAGGAATGGGAGTAGTTCGATCTAATCATCAAGAACCTGAATGACTCCCAAGAGCTCACTACACCAAAATCTCTCGTAGCACAAAAGCCTGAGGTTATTAGTGTTCCGATTGAAGGGACAAGGGGCCTACCAAAGATTAAACAGGATATAGAAATCATTCCCAAAAATCCTTCAGAGGAGATTGTACTAAAAATAGAAGAAATACCACCCCTAGATGTATTCTACAGTCCGAAGCACAGGGCTATGGTTAAAAGACAAAGGAGAAAGAGGAAAATTGATCAAGGACCTCTTCTAACTCATCAATCCGAAATGATGAATGTGGTATGGAAGGAAGAAATCAATCCTTCTAATGATTTAACTAAATTATCTCAGTATACAGGGGCTTATGCAGCAACAACAATGGACAAAGCCTCAGAGGTTAGCCAGCTAATCAGGGAAAAGGATCAAAGGATCACTCAACTTAAAGTGCAATCAAGCCCCAAGGTTTATCTCAGTTGGTCAAAATCAGTGCCTTGCCATCGGGAGGTCATAGGGTCCATTCTCCTCGAAGCCCTTGGGGTCCGGCCTTGCTAGTAGGCCGCGGGGCATCAACCCATATTTTTCTGTGGACGTAGCGCCACCCATTGACTAGGGTGTTCGTGAACCACTATAAAAAAAAAACTTGAAGTTCAATCAGTAGAAGAATAGCAAAGGATTAGTCAACTTGAACAGCAGCTAACAGAGTAGAGACAACAAAATGAGCAGCTAAAAGAGTAGTTGAAACTGGAGAAACAGAAGATTGATAAGCAGAATCTCCAGAAAAAATAGGAGTTGTTGTTGGGCTTCAGTTTTGATCTCATTTTGCTTTAATAAACTTATCTAGTTATCCATTTATCCCTCATTTTCACTTCATCCATCTCATTTTAATTAATATTTGATGTCTAATCAGGTATTTAGCTTTAATTTATCAATTTCTAAAGTTTTTATTAAAGTTTGATTTTAAGTGCAATTTTGGCAATTTCAGAAATTCCCGTAATCACTTCATGTTGGATATGGATGCAGGCCACTTCAGCACGAATGGGATGCATGAATAGGAAGCTTGGGAACTAGGACCAAGCCACCTATGCTTGGTTCCAACAGAACGAGTTTTCTTATGCCTTTTTGGATCTAGTCAATCATGACTAGTCATCCAGAAATCCCATCTAAATAGGGCTGTTTTGGGATTCCATGATATTAGTCATATTTCTTGGGATGATGGAGTTGGATTCGACTTGAATAGGTGGACTAAAGTAGATATGATTGTTAGAGTGATTTTAGATCAGTTGGTTTCATGAACTCATTATTTAAGAGCCACACTTTGATGGCTCAACACACTTGACATATGATACTATTATGCTGTAATATTTTTGGTTTGAAGACTTGAGTTGGAGACTTATGTTACTTTCATTTTGCTGATCAATACATGGATTTTTTGCTGATCTAAAGATTCTGATATCATCTTCATAAGTGTGCAAGGCAAGGGTGGAGGGCCCCCACTCCAAGCTAAGTACACTTCCAAGTTAGACTAGTTTTATTTCATTGCAAATCTGGTTGATGATAGCTTTAGTTTTTTTCAAAGTCTTATTTCAGATTGCATCATGGTTATGAATAGTGATTGATTTCATTTGTTAATGGTTTATTCATCATCTAATTGAGTTGGAAAACAAATGTTCAAGTTGGGCATTCTCTCTATGAAATGGTGAATTAGAATTAGTCTCTTTCATTTACATGCAAATGGTTTGTTTTCATTTAGATTTATATCTTGAGATGAATGAGTTATTATGGAAAGCTTTGAGTGTCTCTTAAGTTAAGAGCCTTTTTCATGTATGATTTATGCATCTTGAGTCTTTGATTATAATCTCTAATTCATTGAAGTAATACTTGAGGTGGAAGTAGATTTCTTGAGTCAAGAACTCTTCCAAAGTTACCTCTTTTAAGCTGATTGAATCAAGAGTTTTAAGATATATTTCCTCTTAGTTTTTAATCATTTATCTTTCAAGAATTGATTATATTAGATCTTCACAAATAGTGGTTTGCCTCCAAGAATAAACAACCCGGATTGATAGTAAATAATTGTGTTAATTTAGGAACATAAATTAGCTCAACATTTTGGCGTCGTTGCCGGGGAGGCAAATATCAACATAGTCAATAGAGAGATAAAATCCAAAATAAACAAAAACATTAGTTACATTTCATTTCTTTAATTATGTTTCTTTATGCCTAGGGTTAGAGATCCTCAAGGTAGATTTATCAAAAACCCCCCACAAGTAGAGATAGGATCATCACATACACCTGTTACTGGTAATCCAATCATTGAAGAGCTGATTGAAAAACAAAGAAGTGGCCAAAGATTAACTTTGATTGAAAGGCACACTTTGTCAGCTTGGGAAGCAAAGCAAAAACTCTCCACTTCCGGAAAACCAAAAGAGAAAGGAAAACAACTTGTCTTTCCACCCATCAATCCTCCTATCTTCCCACAACTTGAATCTCCACTTGAAACTCCACCTGAAATTGAAACAAATCAAACAATGGCAGAAGGACATGGATCAGTTCATCTTAATGATAATGAACAAAGAGCTGAAAATGAAAGACAAGAAAGAGAATGGAGGAGGAAGAGAGAGGAAGACATGAAAAATGAAAATGATAGGAAGCTAGAAAATGATAGAAAAAGACAAGAAGATGGACTTGACCAAGAATCAACATTTGGTTTCCCAATAATAGATACAAGTGCAATACTAGGAGAAGAAGTAAAGATGAAAAACATTCCACCTTCTGTGTTGCCGAACTTCTATGGAATGTCTACAGAAGATCCGGATTCATTCATGTTTGAATTCGATATCTTATGTAGAACATATGGCTATACTGATGATGTCCATAAGCTTCGTCTTTTTCCTGCAACATTAAAAGCAGCAGCATTAAAATGGTTTATGGGGTTAGGAGAACAAACAATAGCCTCTTGGGATGATATGCGAACTGTCTTCCTTAAGAAATACCAACCTTATTGTAGATCTAGAGATTCAAAGGAAGATGTGTTTAGAATGACACAGCAAGAAGATGAAAATCTAGAAGAATACTTAGAACGGTTTGCATATAATCTTCAAAAGTCTAAACAACATTCCCTAAATCAAGAAACTGTTCGCACAATCTTCCTCAAAGGTATAAGAGATGAATACCTTGACATTTTAAATGTAATGGGTAAAGGAGATATTTCAAATCTTCCATTTGATGAAATTGTCGAGTTATGTCAGAAATATTCTAGAGGAAGATCAAAAACCGGAAGAAGAGAAGTAAGTTCTAAAGCGGCAAAGTCAGCTGCAGGAGGGATAACAAGGGCTGAAATAGGAAGTCTATTGGAAAATTTCAAAACAGATCTTTTGAGTACATTAGGGACACAAGTAGATGTGCTAAAGGCAAACAAGAAAAAGGAAGAACAAGAGCAAGCCTTAGCAATATTTTGTTCAAAATGTAAAAAGAAACATCCTCTGAGAGACTGTCCTTTAGATAGCATTCAAGTGTGTGGTCTTTGTACAGGCAATCATTCCACTGAAAATTGTGTAACATTGAAAGAATTGCAAAATCCTTCAATGGACGAAATGCAAGGAGCAGAAGGTTTCTATTATGTTGCACCAAGAAGACCATGGCCACCTAGAATGCCTCAGCCAAATCAGCAACAAATCCCTCAGCAAAATTATGCTTATCCATCTTATAATCCTTGGGCCCCTCCTATGCCATGGCAAGCTTGGCCTCCACAACAATATCCACAACAACCTGCACAAGGTTGGAGAGGATATGGTTATGGAAACCAACAACCACAACAGTCTCAACAATATCAACAACCTTACCAGCAACAATACCAACAACCATTTCCATATCCTGCATCCATGCCATTTCCGCAACAAAATTCTGCATATCCATTCCAGCAGCAGAATCCACCACCATTATTCACACAACAACAACAGTTACAGTTACCTTCAAATCAACCCAGACCAACGCAATTGCCAGCCCAACCGGTTGCCAATCCAAATAACAAAGTGGACAAATCTGCATACATTGTAGAAGAAGCAGCATATTTTCCAACTTATTCTATTCTTCCTTTGAATGATGTCCATCTAAGGTCTGGAAAAGTGGTTAAAAAGGATTCTCCTCCAATTGTTGAAGAACCAAATGAACAAGGAGAGTCATCTGAAACATCACAAACAAAGATACAAAATCAGAAAGGAACAAATGTTACAACACAAACACCACCTTATCCTGAAAGGTTGGTAGAACAACAAAATCAAAATCAGATAACCCTTCCTGAATTTGATATCTTAGATGAGTTAAGGAATGCATATGTTAAGATTCCTTTGTTAAAAGCTATTAAAGAAATACCTATATATGCAAAAACAATAAAGGAATTATGCATTCGAAAAGAAAGAAAGAAAAAGGATCCTACAACAGTCCAAGTCATTGGAAAATTAGCAAGTCTCATGTCTACTCAACCTATGGTAGAAAAATATATTGACCCTGGTATCCCAATGGTTACCATATCAATAAACAGTTTCTCTGTACCAAACACATTAATAGACGTGGGAGCAGCTATCAATGTAATGACAATGGAGACAATGAAAACTTTGCAATTAAACAACATTAGATCAACTTCAACAGTTTTGGAATTAGCAGATAGACCTAAAGTTGTTCCTGAAGGAATGTTAGAAGATATCATAGTCTCATTGGACTCATGGGAATATCCTGTTGACTTCCTGATCCTGCAACCAAAGACAAACTTGGGAGGACATCCTTTAATTTTAGGCAAACCATGGTTAGCCACTGCTGATGCCTTCATAGGATGCAGATCTGGAAGCATGATAATTTCACATGGAGATGAAAAGAAACATATCACTCTTTATTCACCTGCACAATCTACTTCTTTAGAATCAATACTTGAAGCTCAAGAAACGCAACAAACAAAAGTAGTTTTAAGTATAAATCAATTCTTTGATTTTAGAGAAGAAGAAGAGAATGAAGATTTGATGGATCTTTTTATCTCAGAGCCAAGTATTTCAGAGCAGCTTAGAAAAGCTCAATATGAAGCTGCAAATGAACTTCTGAATCAATGTTTTCAGGAAACATGTACAATTCGAACATTGCAAAACTCTTTGGTAGACATCTTTCCTGTAAACACAATCAACAACCCAACCATTAAAACAATTGAGATACATCCTGGAAAACATTTAAATATTGGAACCCAGCTGCAATCACAACAAGAACAAGAGGTAATTGCATTACTACAGAAATACTCAAAAGCATTTGCCTGGGATTACACTAATATGCAAGGAATTCATCCTAATACATGTATCCATCACATCTACACAGATGATAAACTGAAACCTGTTAGACAACCTCAAAGACGAATGAATCCAATGATAAAAGAAATAGTAAAAGAAGAATTACAAAAACTATTAAATATTGGATTCATCTATCCTATTTCGGATAGTCAATGGGTTTCTCCACTGGTAGTTGTACCAAAGAAAAATGGAAAGTGGAGGGTATGTGTAGACTATAGAGAGCTAAATAAAGCTACATTAAAAGATCATTTTCCTCTACCATTCATTGATCAGGTGTTAGACTCCTTGGCTGGAAAGAAATACTTTTCTTTCTTGGATGGGTTTAGCGGATACAATCAGATTAGAATAGCAAAGGAAGACCAAGACAAAACTACATTTACGTGCCCATGGGGAACCTATGCATACAATGTTTTGCCATTTGGTTTATTCAATGCACCTGCAACTTTTCAAAGAGCAGTGCTTGCGATATTTGCTGATCTAGTCCATGAATGTGTAGAAGTTTATATGGATGACTTCACAGTGTATGGAAACACATATGATGATTTCTTGAACAATCTTGAGAAAGTCTTGAAGAGATGTATTGAAACAAATCTGTCATTAAGTAATGAAAAATGCTACATGATGTTGACAGAGGGTATAGTGCTGGGACACCATATTTCCGCTTCTGGAATTAAGGTGGATCCAGCTAAAATACAAGTCCTAGTTAACCTGATGCCACCTACAACACAGAAGGAGGTCAGAAGTTTCTTGGGATATGCAGGCTATTATAGACGGTTCATAGAAAACTTTAGCAAAATAGCTCAACCCCTGTTTAAATTATTAGCAAAAGATGTTGAATTTCAATGGACAAATAGCTGTCAGAATGCTTTTCAAATCTTAAAAGATAAGCTGTCAGTGGCACCCATACTTAGAGGACCAAATTGGTCTTTTCCATTTCATATTTCCACTGATGCATCAGATACAGCAATAGGTGCCTCTTTGGGACAGAAAGAAAATTTGTTCAACTATGCAATATACTTTATCAGTAAAAATTTGACACCTGCAGAAACAAACTATACAGTCACTGAAAAGGAAATGTTAGCCGTCATACATGCAGTAAACAAATTCAGACATTACATAATAGGATATCAAGTTTTTGTTCACACAGATCACTCAGCAATAAAATACTTGATGAACAAACCCATCACTAATGGGCGAATTACAAGATGGCTCCTGTTATTGCAAGAATTTAACATTACAATCCAAGACCGGCCAGGCAAAGAAAACCAAGTGGCTGACTTTCTGTCCCGTATCCAATCACCAGAAGACCCAAATCCTGTGATAGACAACTTCCCTGATGAACATCTGTTTGCCATAACAGTTAAAACACCTTGGTTTGCAGATATTGCTAATTACTTGTCATCTGGAAAATTTCCAACTCAATTCACAAGTAAGCAAAGAAAGAAAATTGTTAGAGAAAGTTCTAGATATAGCTGGGTGAATGGTGATTTGTTTTATACTGGTTCAGATCTAATGATTAGAAAGTGTGTGCGTGAAGATGAAATACTAGATATACTCAGGGCATGTCATGACGAACCATGTGGTGGTCATTTTGCAGACAAACGAACAGCATACAAGGTGTTGCAACTGGGCTATTACTGGCCATCTGTCTTCAAGGATTCTAAGGCATATGTCAAACAGTGTGACAGTTGCCAAAGAATAGGAAGACCTGTCATGTCAGATGAAATGCTGCTCAAGCCACAAGTCCTCATTGAGCCATTTGAACAATGGGCACTTGACTTTGTTGGACCCATCAATCCACCGTCAAATGGAAAAAGATACATTCTGGTATGCACGGATTATGTAACCAAATGGGCAGAAGCTAAAGCAGTGAGCAGAGCAACAGAAGACACAGTGGTCACATTCCTCTTTGAAGAAATTTTTGTGAGATATGGAGTACCTAGACAAATTGTGACAGATCAAGGAACACAGTTTACATCAAAGTTAGTACGAGATCTGACAGAGAAATACAAGATTAAACACAGAAAGTCTACTCCATATCACCCTCAAGCAAATGGTCAGGTAGAATCCACAAATAAGGTCTTAGAAAACATCATGACTAAGACAGTGCAGCTGAACAGGAAAGATTGGTCTGAGAAGTTAAAGGATGCATTATGGGCTTACAGAATCACATGGAAAAATACAACTGGATTTAGTCCATATCAGTTGGTCTATGGGAAAGAAGCCTTATTGCCTATTGAGTTCCAGATACAAACATTTAGGCTAGCAGCTGAATTGGGCATAGACTTGACAGAAGCATAACAACAAAGGATCATGGAGCTGAATCAATTGGATGAGCATCGTCAGCAAGCTATAGAGCATACAAGATTGGTACAAGAGCAAAGAATGAAATGGCACGACAGATATATTAAAACCAAGACATTTCAGAAGGGAGACTGGGCCTTATTATTTGACTCCAAGTTCAAGGATTTCAAGGCAAAATTTACAACACACTGGCTAGGGCCATATGAAATCGAGGAAATCTTTGATAATGGAGCAGTTAAGATAAAGACCATTGACCAGGACCCCACCTCATTTGTTGTAAATGGTCATAGGCTGAAAGTTTATCATCAGCCTATTAGTAAAGAGACATTCATGAAACAACTGGTAGAAGAATCAGGACTGGAAATTATGGCTCTGCCATCTTCCAGTTCAGAAAAAGAATAAAAAATATATATATATATAAAAAAGAAAAACATAAAAAAAAAATATATATATATATATATAAAAAAACAAAACATAAAAATAAATTGTTTGCTGGTGAAAACCAGGCAACTGGCACTAAGTAAACACGAATTCATAGGGGAAAACCAGGGAAACCTGGACTCTATGAATTCACTATTCTTGTTTTACTATTCTCACATCATTTCAATGCAGGACCTTTCCACAATTGACTTGAGGACAAGTCAAACATTCAACAAGGGAGAGTCTTGAAGCAAGCTTTTAGCTGTCACAGCTAAGGTATTATGTTGATCACTTTAGAACCTGAAGGGACCTGAGTTGAAACATTCTTCAGTGGGACCTGAAGCAAACTTAGATTGCAGCAGATCAAATCATTCCAGAAGTATTGCAAAGGGACCTGAGATAAAATAATATTGCAGTGGGACCTGAAGCAAACTTGTTGCAGCAGCACCAGAATAGAATCGACACAATATTTCAGAAGCATTGCAGAGGAACCTGAAATGAAAAATTATTCAAAGGGACCTGAACAATTCAAGAAGCGGAGCATAGTGAACAAGAAGCAGTAATAAAAAGTCTACTATCCACAACATTTTGGATTCCATTCCACCTGAACAAACAGCATTCAACATTCATTTTGGATTCCATTCCACCTGAACAAACAACATTCAACATTCAACCTGTACAAACAACAGCAAGGGAGTATATTCATAAGCCATTTTTGTGCTTGAAATTCAAATTATTTTTAGAAACTTCTAGTTTTGATTTAATTGAAGTAAGTATCTGCAAATATTCATTAATATTCATTCCCAGTATATACCCTACATTCCCTATTCATATTCCATTTCATTTCATTCACATAAACTTTCCCTAGATATTTTCTTTAAATGCAAAAAGATCACACTGGGACCACTCTTTTCACCTGCACATGAAGTCAAGCCTTAGAATGATTATAATTTTAAACATGACCCCATGGTCATTTTAAAATTATAAAAGCTATGTTATAAGAATATGTGCTAAAGTTATTAAAGCATTGAACATAAACATTATAGGTTATAAGGTGCTAAAGTTATTTCAAATAAGCATAACCTAATAATGTTTCAAAAGGAATAAAGAATGCGCATATATTAAAGGAAATGGGTATAAAAAGCATTGCGCATACAATATAAAGACATATCTATATACCCTAAGGCGCATATCCAAACAATCAACAGCATATAACATAGTGATACAAGGACCGCGGGCAATGTAATGGTGATATAAGGAAGGCCGTAAGCATTCAACGATAATAATCAAGTGATATCATTATCGTGAAGGGTATGGGAGCGGCCATAATCAACCATACAGCAGCAGTGAATGGAATGGGAAACCATATGCACCACACAGACCAGCACATGATACGGTAGGTGACACGGTGTTATAGCAGTCAGAGGGTATTGGTTGATGGAAACGGCGGAGAATAAGTAATTCAAATAGCCATACAGCCATCCTCATTGCTCAGTCGGGAGACTGAGTCAATGAGGACGGCCAGCTACCAACGTCTACCAACAATGAACCGCAGGGTACAAGGAGAAACGGTCATGAAATAACCATCCCTGCGTTGTTCAAACCACCATTTCTTCATTGCCGAGAGCTCAGAGAGTCGGGTTTGATACCAAAACAAAGCAAAAGGCGGAAGGAGTGAGTTGAGAGGAATTTTAAAGGGAAAATCTGAGTCGAGGAAGCCAAGTTTAGCAAACAAACAAGGTAAGAACTCGAGTTGTTTTCGCTCAGCGACAGTAGATAGGAATGAGTCCGCCATTACTCACAAGGTTTCGTTGTTTGACACCAGTGCGACTGACCGAGAAAGGAGGGATTTGAATGTTTGTTTGCATCCCACGCGGCCAGTGACAGCAAGGTAACTCTAAATCCGGGATAACTCTCAGTCTACAGCACGTAGGGAAAGATTGAATAGATATCAATGCGTAGATTGTGGTGTGAAAACAATGGTAATCGCCCAGCATTTAAAGTCACATGTTGCATGCATAACACGATAGAGGAAAATGAGAAATCTAATGCATCCAACGCGGAGAGGTAGTTTGAATGACTGAGCGTGAGGGTTGTTATATTTATGAGCACTCATTGTTGAACTATGGTTGCATTTATTTGTTTGCCGAGAGCCAAGTCTTGATATGCATGTAAATGCGTTTTCATTGTGCGCAATTGTCATCGGCTGCCAAACAGAGAACGCCTAAGTCATGAAGTGTTTGTGAATACGTGGTTGCTCAAAACAGAGTGTTGTCATATGCGTTGGGAAAAGCATTAAATTAGATTTTTGAAGTGCTGTTGTATATATGTATGAGCTGTAAACAGAGTGCGCATTGGTATATGCCGTGAAGACTGTCAAATAGAACAGAGGAATGCTGTAGGGTGCATGTCAAAACGAGTCAAACGCATTCATGCTTCACTGTGTGCCTATATATTCATATATTTGTGCCATTGAAATGCATGGGATTGTCTGCAAACATGTGGTATTGACTGCAAATCCTAATTGAAAGTCGACTTTGCATTGTTTGTGCCATGAGGCCGAGGGTTCATAGACTGCGTTTTTAAAAAAAAAAAAAATTGCCATTTGTTATGAGCAGTAAAGAATATGAGGCTGAGCGCATGTGATTAGTCCTCTAGGCTTATAACGTTGTCTGCAGTCTTTATAACACAGTGATATTTTTGTAAAATGATGAAAGGATTGAGGCCGAGAGCAATTTGCTTGTTTATACAGTCATGTTTTTAAAGAATTTGTTGAAAGGCCAAGAGCAACTTTTGCATTACACAGTCATGTTTTTCCATTGTGAATAGGCAGAGAATGTTTTTAAGGATCTGTTGAGAGGCCGAGAGCAAAAATTTTCAAGTTTTTGTTTGTTTAAATACACAGTAACGCATGTTAATTTGAGTCAAGGAAACATGGTTATTGCTTAATGTGTATTTAATTTTCAAAACAAACAGAAAACAGAGTATTGATCGAAGATATTCAGGTGTGGTGTGCTTAAACAGGGAATTGAAACAGAGTCAGTGCAGAGGAAAGACAGCAGAGGTCAAAGAAGACAGAATCAAACAGATTAAAGTTGAGTCAAAGGGGGAAGGTAAGCCTCGTTGCTTCTACAATTTCATTTAAAAACAATAATCATTATCCTTGTTAAAATGAAGTTAGTAACAACAGAGGATTATATTTATTGGTTCACAGAAATCATGACAAACCGGGTAGAACCAAGATTTCAAATAGAGAGTTGGGGCAAAGAAACTGTAGAAAAATTGTATCAGTCAGGAATGATAGGATTTCTACAGAAGTTTAATGGTCATTCAGAACATATAACTAAGGAGTTTATCAATAATTTTAGTCAAGACAAAACTCAAGTAGGTGAACTCAGTATCCCCGTAACTCAGGAGTTCTTATCCAAAACCTTAGAGTTGCCTATGATAGGAGAAAAATATCATAAGGGTTTGCATTTCAAGGAGAAAGCATGGACTTTCTTCCTTGAAAAGAACAGGAAAGGCACCTTTGATAGAGCTAAGGGGATACCCCGGGAATGGTTCAATGAACCATGGGGAGAACTAGTTATGGTTATTCAGAAATTTTTGACTTGTGACCGACAGTATAGCATTGCTCATCTATACCATGTTAGATTGCTGCAGCACATAAAAGGAGATGGTAGAATAAACTTGCCATATTTTCTATATAAAAGTCTTGTCAAAATGGTTGAAACAGTGAAACAGGAGCATAAGCCAAAGGCAACACAGGTATATCATCAGGGGTTAATTAAAATCTTGGTAGAATATCAGGTGAAATCAAAGGGGTTAGAATGGAAGGAATTCATGCATAAAAATCATTTTACTGAACAGTTTGTTGATATACAAGACAAAGTAGAACAAGAAGATAGAAGCATGATGAACTCTCCCCTATATCCTAGAACCAGAGCTAGAAATATGGCCATGCATGAGATTGATACATCTGTTATGTCTGTTCCTAGGACTAGGGATTCTATTGATTTTGAAAAGGAGGTAGAAGCATATTCTCCTAGGAAACCAGAAGAACAGGATATAGCACAAGAACCCCTTGAGAGAGATTCCATATTTGATAATGATGCAGGAGAATCATTGATGAAAACCACCCAGGATTTTGAAAAGGAACTGAATTTGGCCAAAATCCAAGACTTAACAGATCAGATAGAAATAAGAAAAATTGTGGAAAAGGAGTTAAAATCAGATAACAAGGCACAGAAAAAGGACAATGCAAAACTAATGAAGACAAATGAAAAGTTGCAAGAAGAAATAAGCAGGTTAAAAAGGAGAAATGAATTGCTTTCCAAACAGGCATTTCAGTGGTTAAAAGATAAAAACATGTGGAAAGCTAAATATGAAAAGCAGAAGGTTAAAGCAGCAATGTTAAAGGCCAAACAGGAATCAGAATTTGATTGTGTGAGCAGGGAAACAGATACAGGTACAGCATCTACTTCAGAGGGCAGAAGGTCCAAGAGGAGCAAGCAAGCATGGGGACATGCTTGATCATAAGCATGGGAGAGATGTTGGGCTTCAGTTTTGATCTCATTTTGCTTTAATAAACTTATCTAGTTATCCATTTATCCCTCATTTTCACTTCATCCATCTCATTTTAATGAATATTTGATGTCTAATCAGGTATTTAGCTTTAATTTATCAATTTCTAAAGTTTTTATTAAAGTTTGATTTTAAGTGCAATTTTGGCAATTTCAGAAATTCTCGTAATCACTTCATGTTGGATATGGATGCAGGCCACTTCAGCACGAATGGGATGCATGAATAGGAAGCTTGGGAACTAGGACCAAGCCACCTATGCTTGGTTCCAACAGAACGAGTTTTCTTATGCCTTTTTGGAGCTAGTCAATCATGACTAGTCATCCAGAAATCCCATCTAAATAGGGCTGTTTTGGGATTCCATGATATTAGTCATATTTCTTGGGATGATGGAGTTGGATTCGACTTGAATAGGTGGACTAAAGTAGATATGATTGTTAGAGTGATTTTATATCAGTTGGTTTCATGAACTCATTATTTAAGAGCCACACTTTGATGGCTCAACACACTTGACATATGATACTATTATGTTGTAATATTTTTGGTTTGAAGACTTGAGTTGGAGACTTATGTTACTTTCATTTTGCTGATCAATACATGGATGTTTTGCTGATCTAAAGATTCTGATATCATCTTCATAAGTGTGCAAGGCAAGGGTGGAGGGCACCCACTCCAAGCTAAGTACACTTCCAAGTTAGACTAGTTTTATTTCATTGCAAATCTGGTTGATGATAGCTTTAGTTTTTTTCAAAGTCTTATTTCAGATTGCATCATGGTTATGAATAGTGATTGATTTCATTTGTTAATGGTTTATTCATCATCTAATTGAGTTGGAAAACAAATGTTCAAGTTGGGCATTCTCTCTATGAAATGGTGAATTAGAATTAGTCTCTTTCATTTACATGCAAATGGTTTGTTTTCATTTAGATTTATATCTTGAGATGAATGAGTTATTATGGAAAGCTTTGAGTGTCTCTTAAGTTAAGAGCCTTTTTCATGTATGATTTATGCATCTTGAGTCTTTGATTATAATCTCTAATTCATTGAAGTAATACTTGAGGTGGAAGTAGATTTCTTGAGTCAAGAACTCTTCCAAAGTTACCTCTTTTAAGCTGATTGAATCAAGAGTTTTAAGATATATTTCCTCTTAGTTTTTAATCATTTATCTTTCAAGAATTGATTATATTAGATCTTCACAAATAGTGGTTTGCCTCCAAGAATAAACAACCCGGATTGATAGTAAATAATTGTGTTAATTTAGGAACATAAATTAGCTCAACAGTTGTCTCAAGAACTAAGCAGCCTTCATATGACAATTGAGCAGGAAAAGAAGGCCAAGGAATTTCAAATTGCAAAAATGCAATTACATATAGAAAGGTACAAGGGTTATCCATAGGTTAGTGAATTTAGAAAAGAAGCCTTGGAGATAACCAAAGCCTTATCCTAGCAGTTGAACATCCTTTGCCATAATATATCATTGGCTGACCCATTGTGCGATATCTCTGCATCACTGATTGAGAAGGCAGTTGACACCAGACTGGAATTGGAAAAAGCAGATGAAAGGATAACAAATTTTGTTTCTTGGCAAGATTCCGAAGAAGGAATGGCTGCCAATTTTCCAAAAATACAAGAATCACACAAGGAAATCTTGTTTTCAGAATGGGAGTCCTAGCTAATGAAAGCTGAAAGAGCAACTTCTAGATCCAGAGCTGCAATGAACGGTGTAATCGAATTAGTAAATAATAGTTTACATATGTCTAATTTGATCTCTAATTTCTCTCCAAGTAAACTCCTGAAAGCAAAGGCACTGGAACATCATTGGAGATAGGAGCTAGAAAGCAGAGAAAAACAGATCGGAGAAGTGCAAAATTTGACATGGGATACATTCTAATTTTTTTTAGTCAAGCCACATAGCCAACAGATGGCCATGAAATTCCTTTCCGATGCAGTTAACTGCATGATTCCCGAACTCTCCGATGCCACCTACATAGCACAGCGACATTCTAGGATGAGTCAACCTCCGGAAATCCAACCAATGCTTGCAATCTGTTAGCTACAAGCACAAGAAAGGAAGCCAATTCAATGAATTAGTTCAATTGCTATTGCACTGTTATTTTAATAGCAAATCCCAGATTTTCATTTCTACAGTTTGAATAGCTCATAGAGACTTTTGTTGATAGTTAGTTTTTATTTTTATTATCTAAGACCCTTTCATGTATTTAGAAAGGGTCCTCAATTTGTATGAAAATGGACATAAGAAGTTGCACTTCTGTACTTCTAAATATTTTTTTATCAAAAGTGGATCAAGGTTCTACATTTTCGTGAAAGAAGCTTTTTCAAGACTTGCACTTTTGCATCTTCTGGAAGTTTTCTCAAATAGGAAAGTGGAATCGAAGTGTTGTTTACATCGGAAGGATTCAAATGCATGCGGTACTTCTATCACTGTTCTTGTCTTATTTCTTTATGTGAATGAACATTTCTTAAAAGTTGATATTGTTGATATATATGTATGTTTTTCAGACAATTCTTTAACATATCATTTCTGAAGGTTTTAGAATTATTATCATTTGAATATATATGTCAGTGATATATATTACGAAGAATGCGATATGCTTATATTATTACCTTGTTTAACTTTTTAAACGAAGTGATCATTAGATGAATACATCTTTCTATTTACGAATAAGCCATCTTTATGATTATTTGTCTATTAGAAATAATCATAAATCGCATGGTTAATAGGATACTCGGGTTATATAGTTATATTTGTATATTTTTGACTTGTAGGATAAAAAACTTATCACCTTCATTACAAATTATAAAACAATCACCCATCAACTCATACATCACTGGGAAACTGGTCCCATTATATCCAGTCGGAGCCACCATACCAAACGGAAAAGGAGCTGCACTAAGGTCTGAACCGAGTGGTTTTCCCCGATGTTGATGCTAGGATTTTAGAGGCATCAATAGGACCATAGATAGAGAATCTAAACATCACCAAACCATTGAAAAATATGGAAGGATGATAATCCCATACCCAAATTTGTAGTTAAACTTTAGGATCTCTATTTAGGAGTGACGATTTGCGCGCACAACAACAGCCCCTAGTGCAGTACTCCCTCCATCGCCATGGCCCCAAGAGGGGCCCTGAGGCCCCTCCTCCTTCACCTCCTCCACCATATATCCTTCTGTTTAGGAAGCTGATCGGCGACAGTAGTAAATTCCCAGCAAGGGAAACTCAACGCAAGTTTGTAAAGAAACTTGACAACATCCCCACAATCGCACTGCCCATTGAATATTCTTGCAAATCTACTTTGAACTTAGCTGAAAGAGGGCTCATCGGTCAATTTATAGGGCTATGACCTTCTCCTCATGCTATCGAGGCATGGGTATAAAGGAACTGGCAACCACTAGTAAAGGAAGGAATCAGAAGCTTCTTGGTTGGTAAGGGCTTTTTTTTCTTTGTTTTTGATTGAGTAGAAGACATAAATCTCATCTTTAGGAATGGACCATATTTCATGGGACCTCAAGGTCTGTATATAAACTCATGGTCACCATATTTCAATCCGACACAAGATGTGCCATCAGCATTTCCAGTGTGGGTGCGCCTCCCTCATCTTCCACTGCACTGCTGGAACACGAAGTCACTAGAAACGATTGGTAACACCCTGGGAAAATACATAGATAGAGCAGAGAGAAGGGATCAATATTCATGTGCAAGAATATGCATCGAAGTTGACTTGGAAATAGGATTACATGAAGCCATAAAGTTAACAATAGCAGACTGGTCTTATATCCAAGAATTAGACTACGATCAAATACCATTCAAATGCATAAATTGCCATGAATATGGGCATTTTGCAAGATACTGCAAAAAAAAAAAAAGAGGAGGAATATCTAGAGAAGTCGAAAGGAGAAAAATGGATCCAGGCGAAGAAAGCAGTCCAGGCCAAGGTGAGTATCAGGAATAAAGGGAAGAGGTACCGATGGAGTCTGGAACTCCCTTAACAAGAATGGTTCAAATGGAAGGAAGAGGAGAACATCTAAAGACAACAGCCTCAATTAACTGATTTGAAACCCTCATCACTTCAATTGAAATTCCAAAAACAAAGATAGAGGAGATTAAATGACAAGTTCCCTCACTTGAAGCAGAAAATAAGAACATAGAAGTAACCCAACTTGACTCCCCAGAAGGAACTTCCTCCTCACCAACATATGCATAAATTACAAGGAAAAAACCCCTGGAAACCTCTGGGTCATCGGAAGACGAGACATTCGAGAGAACCTCTAAAAGAGTTGGAAGGAAACCTCATAAGGAAGCTAGGGAAGAAGAGGCGGAAAGGCAAAAAATGCAAGGCAGCTAATGCACCATTGAAATGTCTATCAGGAGAAACACCAGAACAAGGCCCTCTAAGGGGGGATCAACTCACTCCAATTCTGTTAAATAATGAAATTAGTCTCTTGGAATTGCATAGGCTTGGGGAATCCTTCGAAAGCTGAAGCAGTCAAAGATCTTCTGAAAATAAAAACTCCCGAGAACCTCATGCTCCAAGAGACTAAGATTAAAGGGGAAACCCTTCTTGAGATCAGCAAATTAAAATGGGGAAAAAATGCAAGAAAGGCCATTAGTGCAAGAGGTACCTCTGGTGGCCTAGAAACATTGTGGTCGGAGTACAAGTGTCAACTAGAAAGCTCCTTTGAGACCCAACATTGGATATTCACCGAACTTCGGCACCTTTCTAGTAAGCTCTCTGTCTCTCTCTTCAACCTTTATGTTCCAATCCACCTTACAGAGAAGAAAGAATGTTGGCAGACCTTGTTTGATTTCTTATACATTTACTCCCCTCAGAATATAATAGTGGCTGGAGATCTCAACCTTGTCATTAATCCAAAAGAAAAGAGAGGTGGCAATAGTGGTAGGGACCAAATGATTCCATTAGTAGACGAGTTGATACTTCATTGGGATCTTCTTGACTTCAAATCAAAGAAAGGTATTTATACCTGGACAAACAATAGAGTTGGGGCAGAACACATCTCTGCTCGCCTAGATCGCTTCCTAGTGCAGAGCTCTTTGTTGCTAGGAAAAAGACTGATCTCCTCGAAAATTCTCCCAAAGCTAGCCTCAGATAACAAACCTATTCTCTTATAGTTGGAAGAGGAAGAAAATTTGGGCCCTATCCCCTTTAGATTCAACCCACTTTGGTCAGGGAAACAAGGGTTCATGGAAACTGTTCTAGAGGCATGGTCCATAATTGTGACAGGATCTCCCAACTTCGTGTGGGAGAAAAAACAAAAAATAACCAATATAGCTCTAAAAAAATGGATTAAAGAATCCTCAAATTCTCCTACCAGCAACAAAAAGGAGACATTTCAGTTTTTATCGGATCTGCAAATGGATTTGGAAAGTAAGGAGATCTCTACTTCAGATTTAGAAAAAGAACAAGTTGCCCAAATCAAATCCTATCTCAATTTCCGCCATGAAGAAGAGACTTGGAGGCTTAAGTCTTGTAGCCTCTGGTTTAAAGCTGGAGATCGACATACCTCTTTCTTCCATAGGAAATATAGAGCCCAGCTATCTCAAAATCATATCTCTGAAATCACTTGCTCATATGGGACTGTGCTCAAAGGTCAAGAACAGCGAAAAAAGGCAACAGAAGGTCATTTCCAGAATCTATATAAAGAGGAAGGGAATGGGAGTGAAGAAGTCGCCTCTGAATTTCTCTCCCACATTCCATCTTTGGTAAGCAAGGAGGACAACACTAGTCTTACGAAACCTTTCTCTGAGGAAGAAATCTGTAAAGTAATATGGTCCATGGAACCAAACAAGGAACCAAGACCTGACAGCTTCTCAATTCATTTTTATATAATCTGCTGGAAATAATAAAAATTGATCTTCCGAGGATGATTAAAGCTTTTCATCAAAAAGCGAAAGTGGGAGAAAGTACTAACTCTACCTTGCATTAATACCAAAAGAATGGAATCCGGGCACTTTTGACAGGTTTAGGCCAATCTCTCTCTACAATGCATCATACAAAATCCTAACAAAATTGTTGGCAAATAGAATCAAGCCACTGCTTGGGAAACTCATTTCTCCCACCCAAGGTGGCTTTGTCAAAGTGAGACATATATTGGACAATGTAATACAGGTGCAAGAAGTCATACATTCCAGTTATCTTTGGCAGGAGCAAGGTATGCTCATAAAGTTAGACATGGAAAATGCATTTGACCATGTAAATCTTTCTTTCCTGTACAAAGTCCTCCTTTCCTTTGGTTTCAGCTCTAACTTTGTCAATTTTATTAAAGATTGTACTGAAAAGCCATGGATAGCTCATTTAGTTAATGGCAAGCCAGCAAACTATTTCCAAGCCTCGAGGGGAATAAGGCAAGGATGCCCCCTCTCCCCTTTCTTCTTCATTCTGATGGCAGACTCAGTAAGTAGAAAACTAAAAACTAAAAAGAAAGCAAGGACAACTCCAAGAGTTAGGTTGACGAAAGGGCTAGAGCTTCTCAATCACACACTATTTGCAGATGATACTCTTCTTTTGGGCGGAGCCTCCATTAAGATAGCCAAAGTTTATAGTGGAATTCCTTAAAAATTCTGTAGCATATCAAGAGATCTTATAAATAAAAGGAAAAGTGCAATATATGGGTGGAATGTGAATTAACAAGAAATTCAGAGAATATCCCTCTCCTTAGGCTTTTTGGGATTTGATTCTTGAGATAAAATCAAATATCTTGGGTTACCAATAACCCTGGGCCCTAACAAATTATCATTGTGGAAAGAGCTAATAAGCAAAATTAAGTCCAAGATTACAGCGTGCGGAGGTTAATGGCTCACCAATGCTGGTAAACTCATCCTTATAAAGTTTGTATTGTCCTCCCTGCCTATTTATCAAGCTTCCTTTCTTCTAGCTCCAACGGAGATCACGGAACAGATCTTCGGACTTATCAGGGATTTTTTATGGAGAGGAGGAAGAGGAAACCAAAGAAAATTCCATCTAGTGAGTTGGGATACAGTTAAACACCCCATCTTTGAAGGATGCCTACAAATAAGAGACCTAGGCCTTTCCAATCTGGCTCTTGGAGGTAAAATACTTCGCACCCTCTTCTCAAATAGAAAACATCCTATTAGTCAGGTCATAAAGAAAAAATATCTAAAAGGCTCATCTCTAAGGAACATACAGATAGATAACAGCATCAAAGGGACGTCGATATGGCATCTCTGCCGCCGTGGGATAGAGTTCTTCCAAAATCACTTGTATCGCATACTTGGCAATGGAAAAAACATGATGATCTAGAAAGACAGAATAATGGGATAGTTGCCTTTGAGAAAAAATGAAGCAATCAAAGAAATCAAGAACTGGCTCATTCAACAAGGAGTCCTCACCCTGGCAGATATCTCGACATGGGATGACTCTGGAAAATGGCGAACTTGGGAAATCCCTCAAGTTCCAAATCAAATGCGCAATCAAAAGACCCTCCTGGAAGAAGCGTTAATGGGACTAGCACCAGTTCACATGAGTTTGACAAACAAATGGGGATGGGGAAAGACTGGAATCTACAACGCAAGTCATGGATTTGCCTCTCTTCAACCACAACAAGATTTGAGCCATACTACATCTGTGTGCAAACAAGTCTGGGACCCTATCGGTCTCCCAAAAACAAATTTCTTTACCTGGGTATTAATGCATGGGAAAGTGGTAACTGGCAAAAATCTGACTAAAATAGGTATTCATGGGCCACATCAAAGTTCTCTCTACTGCAAAGCCCAGGAAGCCATGGAGCATGTGCTTTTGGATTGCACTTTTTCTCAAGAAGTCTGGGACTGCACCCTTCAAGGCCTCAATGTCTCTGCACCACCACAAGTCAAAGTAGCTAACATTTTTAGCTCCTGGAGAATGAGTTATCCCCACATGACCCAAATAAAGACAGCATGGAATAGAATCTGGAAAGCAGTACCTAAATATGTCTGCTAGAAAATATGGCTCGCCAGAAATGACCAGACCTTCAACAACATTCTGAACTCCCCTTTGAAGGTGGTAGCAAAAGAAAAAGCATTACTCCTCGAGACTATGGCCAATCATCCCCTTAAAAACGATAACATGATTCTCCTAGAAGAGAAAAAATGGATGGTAACTTATATATTTCGAGACATGATAAACAACACCACTTGGCCCAGTAAATCTCTTGTATGGATACTACGAGAAGCGAATGCAGATTTTCAAGCTTGGTGGAGGAAACAGGGTAAAACAACAATCTTTTTTTTATGGTGCCTTCAAAGGAAATCCAGGGACAGCAGGAGTAGGCAGAGTGATCTACTCCTTGGAGGGTATTCGTGAAGATAGCTTCAGCTGCAGACTTGGACAGAAAACCAACAACCAGGCATAAATCCTTAGGTTTCTAAAATCTTGTCAGATAGCACGTGAAAAAGGCATTAAGGAAATACAAGTCTTTGGGGACTTAGAAATTTTGATAAAGATATTAAATTTGGAGAACCACTTCAGCAATCTGGCACTCAACAAGACACTTCAAAGGCTTAGATACATGCTCCAAGACTTCTCTTCCTCTATCCTTTTCAATATTCTATGTGGCTCAAATAAGGAAGCAGAAGCAAAAGCAAACCTGGCATGCCTCCTGCCATAAGGAGCCTTAAGGAAGAATGATAAAGAACCTACATGGAACCCGATCCCATAATCTAGAGTAAATCTACACCTATGTAAGGAAAAGGAGAGCTGCAACTAAAAGGAATTCTGAATATTGTAATGATGGTTGTTTTGGTTTCGGCCCAACCGGTTTTAAATAATTAATATAACCATTATAGTTAAAAAAAAAAAGGCAAGTAAACATTGGCACATAGGCGGAGCCAAAGTTTGCGAAGATTGGGGATTACTAGGATGATACTACAGTAGATAAAGTCATTGAGTTGCGCTGCGAATATCAGGATTTGTTCCCTACAAAATTTTTGGACCTAAAAGGCATCATAGACAATTTGGGTGTGATGAAAATAACTTTGAAACTGGACGTAAAGCCCGTTAAGCAGAGACCATATCACCTTAATCCCAAATACAAGGAAAAGGTCTGCTTGGAATTGGAAAAGATGCTTGAAGCAGGTATTATTGAACCAGTGGAGGAATTAGATTGGGTAAGCCCGATGGTAGTTTGGGAAAAGAAGCAGAAGGAAAAAATAAGGATTTGCGTAGATCTAAGAAAGCTTAATTATGTTTATTTCCATGATCCTTTCCTGACAACATTTACTAATGAGGTCCTGGACAATGTTGGAGGACAAGAGGCCTATTCGTTTACTGATGGGTTCTCTGGATACCATCAGATCAATATCACGCCAGAAGATAGGAGTAATACAACCTTCAATATGGAATGGGGGTGATTTCAGTATGCAATGATGCCCTTCAGACTCAAGAATGCATCCCCTATATTCTCTCTCATATTCATCATGGCGTTCAAAGAATTTATTCACAAATTATTTGAGGTATATTTTGATGACTGGACTGTGTTTGGGCTAGTAAAGTGCCATGTAGCCAATCTTCACTTAATGTTGGATACATGCCGAATGCTGAACCTGAAGAAGTGCTTGTTTTGTGTCCCCTTTGGGATTTTACTGGGTCATGTGGTATGAAAGCAAGGACTCGTAGTGGACCCTACCAAGATTGCAATAAAAATCAATTTGGAAGCCCCAAGGAGTGTCAAACAATTGCGCACAACACTGGGCCATACTAAGTATTATCAGAAATTCATCAAGGCTTATGCTCAGATTACCGCACCCATGGAGAAGTTACTAAAGAAGGATGCTACATTCTGTTGGGATGAAGAATGTCATCACAATCTAAATGTCTTGAAGGAAAAAATGGTCATAGCACCAATATTGGTCTTCCCAGATTGGAAGAAGGAATTCCATGTGCACGTTGATGCCTCATGTATTATGTTGGGACCAGTACTGACATGGGCTAATGAAGCAGAGATGGATCATCCTATAGCATTTGCGATCAGAAATTTGTCAAAGGCTGAAAAGAATTATTCGACAATAGAGCTCGAAGGATTGTCGATGGGGTACGCACTTGAAAAATTCAGGCATTACCTGTTGTGCAGACATTTCAAGATGTATAAAGACCATTCTACATTGAAGTATCTAGTCAATAAGCCTGTGTTGGGGGGGAAAATATGCAGATGGTTGTTGTTATTCCAAGAATATGATTTTGAGGTAATTGTCAAGCTATGAAGGTTGAATGCATGACCTGACCATTTGTCGCACATTGAAATGGGAGAGGAGCCTACTAATTTGGAGGAAGGGCTGCCTAACACACAGCTCTTCGTAGTGCGTACAACGAACAACCATTTTGTAGATATTATCCACTTTCTGACTACAGGGACAACTCCAGAAGGATACACCAGCCAGCAGAAAAAAGATTTGGTAGTGTGCGTGGAAAATTTCTCTGTAATTGTCAGACATTTGAATAAAATGGGAGGACGAGATACTTCGATGATATGTGCCTAATTTTGAATGAAATAGTATCCTCGTTGAAGCTCATGGAGGAGCTGTGGGAGGGAAATATGCAGGACAGGCAACAACACTGAAAATTTTGCGCGCTAGGCTATGGTGACTGATGATGCATAAAGATTCTAAAGCATATTGTAAGGCATGCGATGCATGTCAGAGGATGAGCAGGCCATCATGGAGGGATGAGATGTTGTTGAATTCATAGGTTTCATTGCAGCCATTTGAGAAATGGGCAATTGATTTTGTAGGACCGATTCAGCCCCCAGGTAAGACAATAGGTGCACGCTATATCATCTCCACGACAGAATATTTGACCGAGGAAGAGGATCAGTCAAAGAAGGGAGGTTGCGGAGATGAAGAATAGAGCACTCCATTCTGGGTGAAGAGGTACAGGGAATAACAAAAGTAGGGGCCCCAAAAGAAGTCGAAAGCTATGAAGTGACCGTTGGATCCCATGACACTCACAAAAGGTGATCTCGACGAGATTAGAGATAAAGTGTGCAATACCACAGTGGAACTCTTGCACAAGTTCGAATAAAATAAATTGCAGTTGCTAGGCACTCTTCAGAAGGATCTGCGCAAGCTGTAGATCCAAACCAGTAGGATACAGGTTGGCGCAGGGCAGGTGAGTTTTACACATATGAGCTTCGCACCAGGAACTAGTCAGGCTGCAAAGATGGTCAGATCAATGGATCTCCGAGCAGTCGCACCACCAGAAGGGTCCTTGAGTGCGGAATTAGCTAATGACAAGGTCATCATGGGCACTCTGAAAAAAATTGGCCTCAACCTCACAGCACTCCCCAACGAGTATCTTCACACACTGCAGACAAGTGTGATAGCGGAGTTACGAGCCCAGGAGCAGCGCACTCTCAGCTTAATCAGCGAATGCTGGGTGAATAATGAGAAAATGTTTGCTGAGAAGACATACGCCTTGAAGGCAAAGGACACAATCCAAGCGTAGAGCACCCAGCTCACAGTCACAGTGGTAAAGACTTACACGACAGTGTCAAAGTTGTACATACCTAAGGAGGCACTGCTTGAGGCCAAGATCAAGAAACTTGCAGCGGGTGTCCGCAATGCTAAGATAGAGGTAGCCCGAGTTCAGTTCGAGCTCAACCTGAAAATCATAGAACTGGAGCTCAAGTCACAGCCTTTAACCCCACCAGAAGTTAAGGAACAGTGTGAAGTTGTTGTTAAGGATGTAATAGCCACTGTGGATGTTGTGGTTGTGGACTCAACAACGTTATTTGAGTAGGCCATCGAAGTAGTGACAAACCTGCAGGAAGATCCCAACCTTCAAAGATTAAAAACAGAGACCCGCAAGCTTTAGCAACAGTACGACAAATTGTGGGTGATGGTGCGCACAGTGGCTATAGTGCAGCGCCTCTCCAAGTTGCAGGAGGGGAAGTTTGATGCAGGAAAGTGTTCCCTCTGTGAACAGAGGCAACCCCTCTAGCCCTAGAGTGGGTCTAGTCACAAACAAGGACATATCAACAATAGCTTTCCTTAAACAATCATAGTTGGAGGCCTACCTCAACCGGTGGTCGATGGAGTTCCATTGCGCTGCTCTAGCTTCCACTTCCTTCTCCTAATGAGTAATCAACCTGAAACAATGAAAAGAAAATACAACAAAGCATGTGACCAGAACAACAATGATCTATTTACTCACAAAGTCAAGAAGTCATGAGCTATCAAGTATATTACATACAAGACATAGGAAAACATCATTGATTGCATTAATTATGAAATAAGAGTAAGCTTACAACCAAAGTCTTGACGTCACAAGCCTTCTAAAAGGGATCCAGCTAGCATGTTCCTCAAGCATTCACTCTTGAAGATGGATCCCCCAACATACAAGTCTCTCTCACTCACAATTTTTACACAAGATTAAAGGCACTTCACAACCTTCCTCAAGCTATCAACAATCCCACACTTGTCACACTCACACCAGCTATCTAACAAACTCACAAATACTAACAGCACTATCAGCAACCATTCCAAAGACTAAGAACTCCAAAACTAGCAGCACATAGCAATGGTGGGAGTTTAAATAGGAGAAGGAGTCTCCATGAAAGGTGGGAGAATGAGCTTATCTCCAAGGAAGGTAGCATAGATGATAGAGCAACTACACCAGAGAAAGGAGGGCGACAAAAAATAGGCCAATAACCAGGTCTGAAGTCATTTGGAAGGCCGACTATTGGAACAAATTCACCCAATCTGGATCATTGCGGGCACATAACTGGCCTTCCGCACTGACATCGCTATTGAATAATGTAGCTAGTCAGATCATCGCTCAGGATTACAAGCAACAGTCACGCTGGCACATAAAATCCGACCATCATGGGAATCAGTTGTACTTCGGTGACGGCAATGCTTATGGACTGTTTTGGACTGCCCTTCACCACATTTATTTAGCCAACAGACGCGATGAGGCAGAAACCTTTAGAAAATTGGGTCATTTGGCAACATCAGAGAGAATTTGTCTAACATGAGCATGTACAACTTTGGACACATGACACAGTAGGAAGACTTGGAGTGAAGACAGTGACAAATTACTGTGTAACAGATGCCCCCTAAAGTATGAAGCCCGAGAGAGAGGGAAGGGTGAAATGCTTTACGAAACTGACTGAACTGGAACACCATCTGGAAGAACCGCACGCACGTACAACTGATATCTCTGATAATGAAGTAGATGTAGTCTAGGCATGGGCGCAGCCATCCAAAAGACATACGAAATAGGTCTTTGGTATGGACGCAGCCATCCAGCTAATGAGACCATGGTGATGATAAAGGTATGGTCGCAGCCATCCATGAAGACTCGGGTATGGTCGCAACCATCCATCAATGAGTCATGTAATCATAAGCCAATCCACGCAGCCCGAACCTGTGTAATCTGAGTTTGGGGTCTTGAACCCATCCGATCATAGTACAAATTTTAACATGCGAATAGATGTGCTGAGGTCGAGCATGATAGAAAATCACTTGATTACCGGTCAATGATGGAAACCATTAACAAGCGCAAGAGAAACCACCAATAATGCCAATGGCTCTCAAGGTACTGTCTAGCACAATCCACGAAGTGTGAAAAAGGAGCTGAAGTCGAACACTCGTGGAATCACCCAATCGACGACCAATGATGAAATTCGATCGTCAGGTGCGAAGAACTTGCCATTGAGGCATGCAAGCTCTAAGGTACCAAAGGGGATCTCTAGATCAATCTCCTAGATAATGAGCTGAAGTCGACAGGAGACGACCCGTCATAGGAGGGCCATAATGCTTCCCCCATCAATGACATGAGATAAGGAACAAGTGGTAGATGGCAAAATAGAGCATCAGAGGAGAAGGCGAGGGTGTAAACTGCAAAAGGATTATACTCTTGAACATGTCGGCGACACGACTCCAGAGGGTGGCAGAATTCAGGCACCAAGGGATCAGAGGCTCGATGGAGACGACATGAATCAGATGGAATGAGGCTAGAATGATAACCAAAACCCGCGGAAAGCCAAATGACAATGTATGGATGTCCCAACCTGACAAGAAGCAAAAGTGTCAATGTTCAAGAGTGATTGGCTGCCATAGAAAATCAATGATAAACCTGTTGTTGAGTCCAACCTAGTAATAGTTTAACGAGCCCTAGGAAGGAGAAGCTCGAGTCTCGTCATGGTGACGAGTCCAATGTCGTCAGGGTTTAACGAGTCCGACATAGGTGAAACTCAGAGTATTTTTCATGTTTATAGAGTTTGAAAAAGACACGAAAAAGAAAACTACAGGGGATCCTTTTTCGTAGATTTGTGTCTCTCGAGCCCGAAAAAGTATAAAACGATACTCGAAAGAACCGCCCGACCATTACGATTGAGGAGTACTTTTCATGACTAATGACTTTGACCTGAAAAAGTAGAAAAGTGATCGAAATCACGTCATTTCGTAACCGATCACGAGCTTGAAACAATAAAAGCCCGGCAATATTTTCTTTTTTAGACAGTCGGAAAAGAGTTGAAAGCAGACCTCCATTTTTGTTCTCTTTAACAAGTCAAAAAGGGAAAAATACTCGGCAATCTTTTCATCTTTTATGAGTCAAAAAAGAGCTTAAAGGAGACTCATCTTGGAGGAACGAGTGGTATAAAGGGTAGCAACTGGTTCTGGTAATGGTGGAACTTCTCAAAAGATGTAATGGTCAAGAAGCTGGCTAATAACACCACTCATTGCTGCGATTCCTTAGGAAAGGAAAAAACAACCAAGTGAAAGCATATGATCGGCCAAAGAGATGGTGGCAATGGAATGAAACAACCAAGGCTCATCTAGCAGAATTTAGCGGATAAACGGCAATCACGAGATGTAAATCAAGTATGGATTCATTTTTACACAAGCTTGAACCATAGAGAACTCTGCTTGGATGCGGTTTCATGTTTACACAAGCTTGAAATGAAAAACTATGCTTGTTATAAGTTCACATGCCCCTAGCATAATGATACAAATCGAGGTACATGCCCCCCAGGTTTCATTGCATTCAACGAGGTGGATGGAATGAAGGTTCACTTTCGAGATCTTGGAAAGACTCGACTTGGATTTTATGAGATCTTAATCAAAGACTCGATTTGGAAAGGGAGGTGTTTCATTTTTTAATGAGGTTGACACAGGATCAAAACTATCCTCAGACACCTTGTTTCATTTTTTAACAAGGTTGACATAAGATCAGAACTATCCTCGGGCCCCTTGTTTCATTGGCCATATAAGAACATAGCTCCCAAGAGGTCTTCGCGGGATGGAAGGGATGCACTCTGGGAGGAATACATGTCATGAGGCACTAATGACAGAACGGGTTCCAATGCCCCCAGTACATGATGTACGACACCATTTGCATGATCATCAGTAGAGGCAGAGATGAAACGGGTAGCCACATAATTGACCTGTGGCAAGGAAGGTACTTCTTGCGAGCAAGAACCGAGAGAGGATGACAGCTGTGCAGGAGGTACTGGGGGACTAAAGAATGATAATTGATCAATAGTCACCATTCTTCCATCGTGTGGACAACAAACCACATGGAAAAGTGAAGAGACAAGGGCCTCCATGGCATAAACATAGTCACGGCCAAGGAGAAGACTGAAATCTAAAGCACCTTGGACAACCATAACATCGATACAGACAGTTTTTCCCCCCAAAGTAACAGGGAGCTTCGAAAGGATCCCTAAAGGTTGATTGGTTCCTCCGTCAAATGCCAACAGATTCTGCATGACTGGCACAAGCTGTGGGGAGCCCAAAGCTTTCCAAGTAGTGGAAGGTATAAGAATAATTGACGCACCCTCATCCAAGACAGTGCCAAGTACTGCCTTATCATAGGCATGTACTGTAATTTGGAAAGGCACGTGGGATGGAAGGCGGAAAGAAGTCAAATGACTCCAGTCAAAGGAAACGACTGAACTACTTGGTGGGGGAATCATATGATTGCCCCCATGCTCTAGAGGAATCGAAGAAGGACTCTCGTGATCAGCATGGATAGGAGGGTCATTCTCGGACTTAGGAGGATCTGATGAGACAAGGAGAACATGAGCATGACACTCTTCCGAAACAGAGTGATCAACAGGTGGTGAACCTAAGTCGATACTCTCTCCAACCAATGGTTGGTCTAGAATAGGCTTAGCACAGCTAGGTTCGGAAAGATGAGGATGGACAAGAGAAGAATCTAAGTCAATCTCTTTGTCAATGGGGAGAGGGTTTGAAGAGAGCCTTTGATAACCAACAGGAAGTTGGGGTGAAGAAGCTGTAAGACTTTCCAAAACGGTGGAATCTTTATCCATGAGTGAACAAAGGTGAAGGGGATGGTTGCCTTCACATAGTCTACAGGGGAATCAAATCTTCCCTTTCTTCTTACCATTGCCAATTGATACGATAGCATTGCCATGAGCTTCATAGGACGATAAGGGATGAGCCAAATCATGAGACCATACTTCTAAGATCCTAGGAATGCTAGGAAAATCACGAAGAAGATGGTCGCCCTTGCACTGTTTACAAGGAAACTTAACCTTCCACAGAGGAGCAGAAGGTGGTCCAACCTGAGATGTACGCGGAGCAGTAGCTGCACAGGTGGCCTCACGCTTATCGGACTTCCTCTTATTCTTCATCTTCTTCTTCTTCTTCTTAGTCTCCTGGTTACTAGATGTGAAACTTTCACTAGGAAAAGGAGAAGATGAGGAGGAAGAAACAGGGGAAGAAGGCGTAGGCTCAACCTTGGAATCAACGTGTCGTGATTTAGATGAAGGAGATGGTGGAATAGGAGTCATGACACTCGGGACTACCGAGGTTAAAAATAACCACACGGGCAAACCGGTGGTTAACCCAGGCAAAGACAATGTTGCCATATACGGAGCACCGGCATTTCCAAATGGAGGAAACGGACCAAGATTTCCATCTGGGGGAAAACCTTGGCTGGTAGACTTAGGGAATGTTGCCATCAAGAACGAGCCTGAAAACACTCAAACTGTAATGAAGAACTCTAACTGTTACCAAGAATATTTCGTGGGCAGAAAATTTTATGGCACAGGAACAAAACTTGACCTTTTCATCTTTAAAGAGTTGAGAAAAGGACAAAATATGACTCTAGTCGCCTTCGAATATTTAATGAGCCTGAAGTGACAAGTGCTCAGATGGACCTTTTCTTTTAGAGAGTCTGAAAAGGAACGAAAGTGACTACTCTGGAGAACTAGGCAAAAGGTTTACCAGACAAATCCGTAAAACTGCATATACCCCTTTGCAGTCATATGAAAACCAAGGACTTTCCGTACGGCAGTCAATCTTCCCGAATGTTATGTTTGGTGCGTTACGACTTGTAAGGCGGCAGACACAGCTTCCTATGGATAAAGGATGATAACCTAGTGGGGTCTCCCAAAATATACTCGATAGTACATGGGAGAACAATTCCATGCTAGACCACTATTGAGTCACAGAAGGAGGAATCACCCAACCTTGAGTGAAAGCAAAAGTGACTAGGTTTAACAACGCCGGAGCATGTCTCTAGCCTAGACCTCTAAATGTGTGCATTATGTTCCAATGCATTTTTAGATTTATTCAGTTCATTTTAGAGTTGATCTTGAATTATGTTTCAGTTTCCAGGCCCTACTGTATGTATATCAAAAACCTAGGATGCAACTAGAATGAGTAGAGCATCTTTTATTTCGATGAACACCTACTTACACAAAGGTAGAGAGTTCATTCCCAAACCAAGACAAGTGAATGCAAACACTAATAAACACAATGCATCAATACACTAATCTCATGATGCATCAATACTACTAATGAAAGATTTAAAATTCACTTTCCAATTTTTCAAACATGAAAATTCGTAATGCAAATGTACTTTCACTTTCGTATGCTAAATGAATGCAAACTTTTTATTTTCTTTTTGTTTTAAATTCAAAGAAGCAAACAAGCAAGTGTGAACTGATCGATCCAAACAATTGTGATCTATGCTTGGTAGTGAAGAAATTGAATCAACATAAAAAATTGGTTCAATAATCGACACTAAAAATCAACCAGCAAGAAAACAAGCAGTGAAAAAGCCTCAAGCAAATCAATAAGACGGTTGTGGATGAACCTTGAACAGACAAGTAACCCAAGCCAACGATTTCTCGATGAAACTTCCAAATGGCTAGGTCACATGGTCTAAAAACACAAGACTCACTCAATGAAATCAAAGAAATAGTGCCCCTAACCAAAAGCAACTAAAACAAGCTAATGAGAGACAAGAAACAACAAGGGATAAGCAAGATTGATGAATTCAGGAGGTAAAGTTATAAAAACGACTTTTCAAGAATCATCGCAAGTTGTACAATGACAACTAGAGATGTCATCGCCAGTTTAGATACCATGTCATCACAAATTTTACACAGACAACCCGAGATGATCGCGGAAAAACACCTATTTTCCGCGATGATGCGATTTCAATAGTTGTCGCAGGAATCAAACTAGAAACCCGTGATCATTGTGGGTAAAAAGCAATAAAGTGGCGATTACATCGCGACTGTTAGGATTTTTTCCGCGATGCTGCAAAAAACAATGACAAATGAACAAAAACTCTCGAAACAAAACCAGTCAACCCTTCAATCAAATAGAGGTATTTCCCAGATCAACCTAGGAAACTCAAAAGACTGATAATTAATCCCCAAAATTCAAAAGAGACCAAATCAAAAATCAAAACAAGAGCAAAAAAAGGAATAAAAAAGGCCAATCTCCCCAGCGGAGTCACCAATTTGTGATGCAGGAAAGTGTTCCCTCTGTGGACAGAGGCAACCCCTCTAGCCCTAGAGTGGGTCTAGTCACAAACAAGGACAGATCAACAATAGCTTTCCTTAAACAGTCATAGTTGGAGGCCTACCTCAACTGGTGGTTGACGGAGTTCCATTGCGCTGCTCCAAGTTCTGCTTCCTTCTCCTAATGAGTAATCAACCTGAAACAATGCAAATGAAATACAACAAAGCACGTGACTGGAACAAAAATGATCTATTTACTCACAAAGTCAAGAAGTCATGAGCTATCAAGTATATTACATACAA
Organism: Pinus tabuliformis; assembly: GCA_031772625.1. Classification (NCBI taxonomy): domain Eukaryota; kingdom Viridiplantae; phylum Streptophyta; class Pinopsida; order Pinales; family Pinaceae; genus Pinus; species Pinus tabuliformis. The sequence goes on from CM062817.1 coordinate 1,998,808,658, forward strand.
GACATAGGAAAACATCATTGATTGCATTAATTATGAAATAAGAGCAAGCTTACAACCAAAGTCTTGATGTCACAAGCCTTCTCAGAGGGATCCAGCCAGCATGTTCCTCAAGCATTCACTCTTGAAGATGGATCTCCCAACATACAAGTCTCTCTCACTCACAAGTTTTACACAAGATTAAAGGCACTTCACAACCTTCCTCAAGCTATCAACAATTACACACTTGTCACACTCACACCAGCTATCTAACAAACTCACAAATACTAACAGCACTATCAGCAACCATTCTAAAGACTAAGAACTCCAAAACTAGAAGCACATAGCAATGGTGGGAGTTTAAATAGGAGAAGGAGTCTCAATGAAAGGTGGGAGAATGAGCATATCTCCAAGGAAGGTAGCAAAAATGACAGAACAACCACACCAGAGAAAGGAGGGTGACATAAACTAGGCAAAAAACCAGGTCTGGAGTCATCTCGAAGGCCGACTGTTGGAACAAATTTTCCCAATCTGGATCATCGCGAGCACATAACTGGCCTTCCGCGCTGACATTGCTATTGAATAATGTAGCTAGTCAGATCATCACTTAGGATTACAAGCGACAGTGATGGTGGCTCATAAAATTCGACCATCATAGGAATCAAGTGTACTTCCGCGAAGGAAGCGCTTCTAGACTGTTTTGGAGCACCCTTCAACGCATTTATTTAGCCAACAAACGCGATGAGGTAGAAACCTTTGGAAAAGTGGGTCATTTGGCAACATCAGAGAGAATTTGTCTAACATGAGCATGTTAGGCCCCTATACTACTAGTGTAACCCCTTATTGTTATTAGTACAACCCACTTATTATATTAATGTACCCATGTAGTGCCCATATTGTTACTATTGTGCCCCATAGAAGCCCACTATTGTTATTATTGTGCCCTTACATTATTATTGTTATGTAGGCTCTGATTATGTAATGACCCCTTAGACTCCTATATATAGAAAGGAGGTCTTTTCATTTGTATCATCCAAGAATTTTTCATTTATGTAATGTAAAGGAGGTTGCCCCCTAAAAGAGGCTAAATTCTAAGGTGTTGATCTATCTTTTCTATCTTTCCTTGAGCTGGTTTCATAACATTTGGTATCAGAGCTTTGGATTCTAGGGTTTCACTGCTCCAAACAGGTCATCGTGGCATTTTCGCTATAACTTTCTTTTCTGTGATGTTTCAGAAGCTAAAAAAAAAACAATTGAGAAGAAATTGCGCTGAATCTCGGCTCCAAATTTCATAGGTTTTCACACTAAATTTTTGGAGATATGATCTGAGGAAGTTGGTCTTTTTGTAGACTCCTGACTTACATTCCAGACAGGTGACCTAGGGAAAATATTCATAACTTTCTCTCTGAGCATCGGATTGAAATTTCGTAAGAAGTTACAGAAAGAGGACGAATAGTAGTTTCTTGTAGATATTTTTCAGAGCCAAAGGTCAAAACAGTGACTTGTGGCACGTCGTACAAGTTCACTCTACTGAACTAGTCTATAATCAAGTCATTGTGGGTGATTTCGCATAACTCTTCCTTGGAGAATCCAATTTGGATCAGACTGGTGGCATTGGAAAGAGGACACAGAGGGCTACTATAGGTCACAGTTTTAGAACTTAAAGATCTGAAAGTACAGAGTTACAGTGATTTCAAGATTGAGATCCGAAAATCAAGAAAACGCAAGATGAGGAAGTTTGATGGTAAGGATCCGGTAAATTGGATACCTCAGATGGAGCAATATTTTGATCTACATGGTGTACCACTATTACAAAAGGTATGTATTGCATCTTCATATTTAGAACCGGATCAATTTTATGGTATGAAGGGCTTTGTTCTCGTAAACAACTTGTTACATGGTCAATTTTCACAAAGGAAATGATAGCACATTATGAGGATACAAAGAGCATCACCTTCTTTAGAGCAACACCACAACAATTGGAAAGATTAAAAGGGCTTTGTGACATAATGGAAAGCAAAATTATGGAAACCAGGAAGCATACCCCTCACAACTAGAAAGATGGAAGTGTTGTTTCTCCTAGCCTTCCACAACCTACAAGGGTTACACCACAACAATTGGAAGAAAAAAGAGAAAAAGGGCTTTGTTACATTTTTGATAGAAAATGCACTAAAGGTCATAAGTGTGCTGAGAAGAATTTATTTTACATAGAATATGAAGAGGAGGAAGAAAAGTATCAAGAAACATCAAAAGAAGAAGATATACGCCAGGACCCCACCCCTGAGAAAGAAGAAATGATTCAGACCATATCTTGTAAAGCATTGGCAAGAATTACCACTCCTCAAACTATCAAGATAGAAGGACATATCAAGAAGAAAAAGGTGCAAGAAGTGAAAGATCACATTGAGAAAGAAGAAATGAATCCAACCATATCTTGTAATTCATTGGTCAAAGGTACCACTCCTCAAACTATCAAGATAGAAGGACATATCAAGAAGAAAAATGTTCAAGAAGTGAAAGATCACATCGAGCATCAAGAAATGAATCCGACCATATCTTGTAAATGATTGGAAGAAATTACCACTCCTCAAACTCTAGAGATAGAAGGACATATCAAGAAGAAAAAGGTTCAAGCAGTGAAAGATCACATCGAGCATCAACAACAAGTTCTCCAACTTTTAAAGGATAACACCACTTCGGTGCAAAATCAAACGAAACAATGGGTAGATCAACATCATAGTGAAAAAAAAATTGATGTAGGTGATTGGGTATTTTTACTGCTACATCTCAAGCAAGCTATTTATGAGAAGGAAATGTTGGCAATACTACATGCACTTAAAAAATGGCGACCTTACCGAATGGGAAGACTCTTCAAGGATGAGGATTGGGAAGCATTGTTTTGTGTTATTTCTATTATCCAACCAGATTGGATAAACAAAGCAAGGGATGAATGGAAGAAGGATGAAGAATTATGGCCACTTATTCAAAAGTTGCAAAAGATCCCAATTCAAAAAATATTGCCAGAAATTGAAGAGGAAGGAAAAATCATATTCGAACCTGGAGCAGTCACAAAAACAAGAACCCGACCAATTTCAGAGTATCTCATCAAGTGGAAGAACTTACCCGCTAAATATTCCACATGGGAGGACAAGAATTTTATACAAAAGCATCAAGAACTACTCAAGCATTGAGGACAACGCTTTTTGAGGGAGAGGGGCATGTTAGGCCCCTATACTACTAGTGTAACCCCTTATTGTTATTAGTACAACCCACTTATTATATTAATTTACCCATGTAGTGCCCATATTGTTACTATTGTGCCCCATAGAAGCCCACTATTGTTATTATTGTGCTCTTACATTATTATTGTTATGTAGGCGCTGATTATGTAATGACGCCTTAGAATCCTATATATAGAAAGGAGGTCTTTACATTTGTATCATCCAAGAATTGTTCATTTATGTAATGTAAAGGAGGTTGCCCCCTTGAAGAGGCTGAATTCTAAGGCATTGTTCTATCTTTTCTAACCTTTCTTGAGTTGGTTTCATAACAGAGCATGTACAAATTTGGACACATGACACAGTAGGAAGACTTGGAGTGAAGACAGTGACAAATTACTGTGTAATGAGAAGCAACTTCTTACACAAGTGGAAGTCACGCAGAAAAAAGAGGCAGTCCTTAAGGTGTAGTTGGATCCTTGGTTGGAAGAAGCTTACTAAGTCTCTGCCAACATTCAGGATAATTTGGCAAACCTGCAGCTTACACAGAAGAAGATCAAGTAGGACAGCCAAGGACCCCACAAAATAGTTGGTCGAACAGGTGAAGCAAGCAACCACGCAGAGTGTGGTTGAAGTAGAAATGGTGCAGGTGGAGCTGGGGGATCTTCGCAGAAAGATATCCATGCCAGCTGAGTGACTCGAGGGTGAGTCACGATCTTTTTTTTGGGGGCATATTGGGATGGGGTCCCCTAGGTTAGTTTTGTGGGAAAAGCCCAAATTTTGTGTAAAAAGATGTAAAGCCTCCGCACGTTGTTGTCGTGGAGCGCGTAGTTATTTAAGAGTCAAAAAGGGTTTTACCTCTTCTTTTATGTAACTGGAGTCAAATTTTTAAGATCTACCCATGGTCCGCGAACCATGAGATTGTATAAATAGATGTGTCTTAGAGATTCTAAGTCAAGTAATTGAAGTTTTCTATGGGTACGTGTTGGCTTATAGCAGCCTGACCCAAGTTTAGAGTTGATTTAGCCAAACAAATCCCAGTACTACTTGCCCTTTTGGCAACAATCCATGGAGCGCAGACTGAGGTCTCACCCAAAGTAGTATGAGAGGGTGTTAGAACTAGGTTTCCGCACCATGGAGATGTCTGATGAGTTCAATTGGTCGGCGGTTCGACCCTGCACGCAAGTCGCTTCGCGCACTTTTCTGTACCTCGCAAACTGAGATGCTGCCTTCGCGCAGCCCCACTCAAGGGTTGAACGCTATAATTACCTAAGACTTTACTGATATTATAATGTTAGTTGATTATCTTAGCCTACTTGCATCCTTTAAGTTATACTTAACAATATAAACCTTTCATACAAGTGCGTGCAGTAAATAAGAAGTATATTCGCAAATTATATCAAACATGCATTAACCCAAGATACACAGAATTATGATAAAACTTCTCTTTATTAATTCCTTCTGATATCACTCAGAAGTCTTCCCTAGAAGTTATCAAAAGAAGGAATAATCCAAGGTAACCACAAACCTAATCTTTTAGACTTGGGTTCTAGCCAACCTAAGTCCAGAGAGGGCTCTCTCTTTATAATTTAACTTTGTTTTGGGTGGGATTTTAGGCTAGTTCTTAGTGTTCATAAGGTTTTGAATTTGGTTGGGTGGTGGAATTCTAGGAACAGATGGATGGAGTAAGGCCTTCAAGCCATTGGGCTATGGAGTCAATCAAAGGATAGCTTAACTAGACCAGATCACTAAAGGGAGTGTTCACAGGGTAGGCTAGCAAAGCAAAAGGAAAATCTTCAGGTTCAATGGATGAGATAGTCCTAACCAGGGTGAAAGGGCAATGAAGAATCCTTAGACTGGGATCAAGATGAAGAGAAGGAGGTGATCATGAGAAAAGGGCAACTAAGAATCCTTTACCATAGACCGAGGGGGAAACTATGGAAGTAAGGGAGCATTTAAGAATTCCCCAACTAAGATAGTTTAGCATAAAACATTAAGAAGGTAAACAGTCAAGACAGAGTGCATTAAAGCAAGTTTTGAAATATCATTCCTAGTTTACCATTCAGATTTCATAGAAACACATATGATTATTAATAAACATAAGGAAAAACAATAATACACATGAGAGAAAGAATACTTATTTGATTTCCACTTTACACAAGAATGCTGTGAAATGTCTTTACTTTACTCCTTGATCTAGCAAGAATCTAGTCTTGATACAATATCACTTTAACTTGATAGGAAAATGTCTACAGAAATGTCTTTGAATCCACACCCTAAATACTTTGAAATGTGAAGTATTTATACAAAAAATATTACAAAATATCTCATAACAGTTTGAGAACTAATCTAGAAAATAAAAATATCTTCAAGCATGGAGATAGAGACGGATGGAAAATTGCATCATGTTTTCCCTCTTATTGCGGTAGTGTTGGTTGTTGTAGTTGAACTTGAGCCCTTTTAAGCTGGCTGATATGTGTATGCTGGAATCATCTTTGTCTTTAACCTTTGACTCATACTATTTAACCTGTTACTCTTTCACCCTGTTTACTCATTTCATCTGCCTTCAGATTTACTGTGGTAACTTATAGTAAATCTGTCATTTTTTTCCACCATTCATCTTCGGGTAAATTTACCTTAAGAATCCTTCTATATATCACGTATGCCTTAGTGTATTTGGAAAATTTTGGTTTGATGACAAATAGATGTTTCACCTCATGCTCTAGGAAAAATAGATTTTCTAAAGTATCATATAATACTTTCTTTATTGGCAATTCTTTGACTCCTAAAGTGCTTGCCTGTTCCTTGGACAATTTCTTTAATCTGTCAACATAGTCCAATCGGATCATAAGTTTTTCATTGATTACCATGGGACTGGGAAGGCCTTTATCCCTAAAAATTTGGAACTTTGCCATGAACCTGTCAATGCCAACCTGCATTTCATGGCATTTTTCCTCTAGGCTAAGCATAAGGTTTATTTTAGAAAGAACCTTTTTTATTTTAATGATGGCTTCAATTCTGTCCTCCACACCAAGCTCATTTAGTTCATGCATGTTCTTGTTCTTCAAGAATTTGATGAGTCGATTAGCATCCTTAGGCTAGTCTCCTTGGTCTTCCTTTATCTTTTGTATTTCTTTAATTGCCACTTTCAACAATTCTGTTTGCTCGAATATTACTTGAATTGATGGCCAAATATCATTGACAGAGTCAATGATATTGGCCCAGAGCATCTCCTTAGTCTGTCCTAGTGGCTTTTGCAAAGTTAAATCTTTTTCAAGGACCTTTATCTTCTCACCCATCCTTAGGGCTTTCTGTGCTTCTTCTTTCTATTGTATTTGGGCAAGCTTGCAGTTAATTTCTAGGCTTGCCACTTTCTCCCTAAGTCTCTTAAGCTCTGTTTCCTGGATGGACATTTCCTCCATGGCTTTCACTAACTCTGTTGTCTTTTCTATTGAGGTACCTACAGTTGTAGACTCAGTTGTGACTGGCAGTGTTGTAGCAGGTGGAGCTGTTGGTGCTAAAGAGGCTGCCAATGTTGAAGGGACTGTAGTTGTTACTGTGGGAATGGCAGCTATGGAAGTAGTGGCCATTTCACTCTGTTTGGACTGAATCAATGTGTCCAATTCTTTCTCTGTTTCTTTCAATTGGTCATTTAGCTTTAGGACCAAGTCCATAAGCTCTTCTTGTCCTTTTTGTGTTTCTAGGACTTCTGTTGTTTGTGGATGATGCAATGGTGGAATCTTGAGTTGCTTCTTCAAAGTAGCTATGTCATCATTCTTCTTTTTTATTAACCTTTCTGCAGCCTTAACATCTTTGGGATCATGTCCCAACTCTATGATTAAGTCCTCCAAGGACTTGATTCTTGTATCCTTGGCCTGTGAGGAGGCCTTCTCTAATTGAAACTGTGCTGATATATTATTCAGCGAATTTTGTAACTGATGGGCTGCAATGGCTTTGCTTGTCAAAGTGGAATATACCATTTCTCCTATTTTTTTGTGCAGCTCAATCTGTTTAGGTAGGATGGATATCCTTTGCCAGTACTTCAAAATCTACTTTTTGGTAATCTACTATTGTTTTGAGCTGTTGAGTGGTGGGCTTCATGAAAGTCATCTGCATTTTTCCTTCTTTCACATCAAAGGCTGACATAAGCCTTGTTTGATTAGTGGGAGCCATCTTTAAGTATTTTTCATAGCTTTTGGCTTTTATCTTTTCATTCATGGCCTTTATTTCCTTGTACTTTTCTCTAATATCCTGATCTTTGTCAGCTGGAATCCTGAATGAGGACACTTCCACACTTTTTTGTCTTTCCAACATTTGAGTGTGTGATGTGGAAGGTTCTTGTGTGCTTCCAGAGGGAGTAGCATGCCTGCTCCCTTCTCTTTCTGTGCTTGTGGCTCCAACCGCTTCTGTGAATTCCTGCTCAAACAAAGGATTTAACCTTTGCCTTTTGACATATGTTTGTGTGGTTGCTCTGCCTGATTTAGTGGCCTCCTCCCTATTCCTTTTTAGGTTCTTCTCCTCATTTAGAGGAGTTTGCAAGTTAGGGGGAGTACTCATATTGGGCTGTTGTGTACCTGTTTGAGTCAGTTCTTCTGATAAGTCTGGTTGTTCTGACTTTTCTTGCACCTAGGACTCTTCTTCTGTATGTTGTTGACTGTGTGCCCGTGATTCTTCTTGTGCTTGAGATTCTCCTAAAACCTGCAGGAAAGAACCTTCATCAAGCCTTTTATCTAGATCAATTAATGCATTTTCAACAGCAACTTCAGTGTTATCTCTGCCCACTAGAGTATTCTCCACCCATTCCAACTGATTTTCATATTTCTCTATCTTAGGGATTCAGTGGTGAATGTAGGGAGCCATCTTGTTCTTCTATCTTCTATTGTAGATGAAGTCACAAGGATCATATTTCCACATGAAGCTTTGTTTTAGTTTGAGTCTCTGAAGGATTTCTTCTGCTTCTCTTCCAGCTTCTCTGTTATTGCATACAAAGAAGCCTAGTTAATCTTTGATTCTGAGTTGGGCCTTCTTTTTGGCTTTAACAAAATGTACCTCATCTAAGTTGATTATCTTTCTGTAGTACTCCAGAGAAAATAACCTCATTGCGAGGTATCTGGGCAGTTTATATGGGGCTAACTCACAGCTATAGATCATGATTTTTGTGTGATTTTGGTACAAGCACTACAAGAAAAAAGGACATTGGTGAGAGGCGAAAAATGTCACCATAAGCTCAATAGTGACGGCCAAAAGAGCCTTCGTCACCAAAAGTGGCATCGCCAAAAGTATAGGTGTTGTAGTGACATTTAAAGTCCATCACCAATAATGATTTATAATGACGGATAGTGACCGTCACCATTTCATATGAGCAATGGTGACGGACCATAGCCTACATCACCAAAAACTAAACGTCACCAAAGGTGGCATCGCCAAAAGTATAGGTGTTGTAGTGACATTCAAAGTCCATCACCAATAATGATTTATAATGGCAGATAGCGACCATCACCATTTCATATGAGCAATGTTGATGGACCACAGCCTCCCTCACAAAAAACTTAATGTCACCAAAAGTACAGGTGTTATAGTGACATTAAAGGTCCGTCACGAATATTGATTATAATGATGAATATTGACCATCACCATTTCATATGAACAACAATGATTTATTGTGATGGATCTTTCATGGTCGTCACTATTGATGCATATATATGGTGACATTCGTTGACTCTCACCAAAAGCCACATTGCCATAAGCATAGGTGTTATGGTGACATTCAAGGTCTGTCACGTATAATGACTATAATGATGGACATCGACTATCACCATTTCATATCAACAACAACAATTTATGGTTACAAACCTTTGATGTTCGTCACTATTAATGCATATATATGGTGGCGTTTGTTGATTGTCACCATTTCATATTTTGGTGATGGTTGAAAAATGTCACCAAAGCTCATTGGTGATGGTCAAAATCTCATTCCATATGGATCATGTCAGGGCACGATGGAATCAAACCACCAACCTCCTGCTTGTAAAGCAGGTGCTCTTCCATTGAGCTAGTGCCCTTTAAAGAATTAGACTTTTAAAATTAGACCTTGAAACTTCATAAATTGTAAATTCTACAACTTTCAATAAATTAAAGTCTCGACAACATTTTACTAAACAAGCAAAGCAACATCGAATCTGCAGGTCCCTACCTAATGGTTATGGAAGTTATGAAAAGTGGGTGGAGAGAAAAATGATTATGTATAAGAGAATCAATATGTTCAGTTGAATACTCAATTAGAAGTGAAAGTCTAAAGACATTTATAATCTATAAATGATCTATAACTAGAAAATGCACCAAATATTGCAAAGGAAATGTCATAAGTTGATAACATATGGAAGAAGAACATTGATGAAGACAAATGCAATATGTTATAGGTTGAGTGAAAGAAAAATCTCAATGTTGTTGTTGTTTGGTGTTTAGATATCTGAATGATATCTAAACTTCTGTGCAAATGTAACACGGATCTCTGGAAACCATGAATGACATTTGATTAAAAAAAAAATTAGATATATATATATATATATATATATATATATTTGGAATTTCACAAGTCCACACTCAAAACATGACAGCAACCAACAAATAAAAGAAATTGACTTGGACAGAAAGCAATAGCTTCACCTTCATTCTTGAGCTGCTTCTGTTTATTTGAATTTGACTCATGACATTCTTTATCTAACAAGGAATCAAAATCATCACTAGTATTAAATTCATCCAACACAAACTTTGGATATCCCACTAACATCTGTGTTTTTCTGCCATGCCTGAAAACCATGGAGTTTCATGTTGATAGTAGAATAAGATATGTGCCTGCTGCTCAAGAACACATTCCTTATTAATCATTGGTACCTGACAAAAACCAAGGAGACAACACAATATCAGTGTACACAAAATCCCCTACTGAAATATAATCATAACTTAGCAAAGAACTCTAAAAGATGTTCTTAATTAATAAACTTAGTATTTGGAAATATTGTTTCTTTAGATTTAAAAAAGAAACTATATTGTATAAAACTTTTGTCTATTTATCCAGGCAATTATATCATAGCATATGTCACGCAGTAGCAATCTACAGTACCTAAAGTAAAAAAGACAAATTTGCTCAAGAAAAAAGATTTAGAAAAGAGATTTGAAAACTATAAGTTTGTCATCAAAGCTTTACTTAATTTAACAACAAACTAGTTCGAGTTTGAAAATCAAAATCATTCATAGGAAATGAATAGGACAATGGCCAAAGTCATTATTCATGCAAATAAAGCTTGAGTCACTATTTCCATTGCAGATAACTGAAATTTGGGTAGTGGTATAACAATTAGAGCTTATTTTCTGGGAAGACTCGTCAATACCATCATTTTTTTCCACGGTCTGTTGTGTCTCTAGATCCAGATTAGATAGCTTGCCATTCTCAAGTTCTACATTTCAAGTACTAATTTCTAGGTCACCCTTTAAAACACAATTCTACCACTCCATTTTATTTTGTTTTGTCAAGAGAATTGGCAGGACCTTCTGTTGTGACCACCAACAACCCCCCTTCTTCTTTAGTATTAGCAATAACGCTAAAAGAAGTGGGGACCCTTAGTAACAAAAAAAAAAAAAATCCTAAAAGATTTTATAAAAAAAAATTTGTATTATACTCCTAAAAAATGCATCGCACGGTGAAGAGTCAAGCATTCTTTTATGAGCACATTAAAACAACTACGAAGAAACGGCGTGAAATTCATCACATCGCATACATTGAGAAGCGCCCATAAATGAATAATCTTAAGAAAATCTCCGATGGACGATATGTGATATCGCATATTGCAACGTCGCATAAACAGCACACGAATAACTTGACAAATTGCAGCGATCTGCGATCTGCGATGCCGCGATACTGCGATAAATGTGATTTGCGATCAATGCGATCCGTGATAACTGTGATCTGTGATAACTGCGATCTGCGAGTCGCAGAAATCACCCATCGCAAATTTTCCTCGGCTCAACACCCAAGAAAAGCTGTCCCTAAACCAAAAATTGAGCGCACGGCTATAAGAAAATTAATGAATGTACGCCAAAGTATTCATGAAGGACAGTTTTGTGTTTTTCAAAGAGTCAGTTCACTGTGGGTGTCATGATTTTATACATTCATAGAGCTCAAAGCTTTCGTGTCAAAACTTACTATCATTACTCTTTTCCTTTGCGTGAACTTGTTGTGGCCAGCAACACCCCCCCTAGTTCATCTAAGTATCAACCAAGATACTTAAATGAATGGGGACCCTTAGTTAATTTTTAGGAAAAGCAAGAGTTTCTTTTTAAGGTCACAATCATATGCTTAGGAAAAGCCTCTTGGATATTTTAAGCCTAAGTTTATGATGAGAAGAAAATCTTTAAAGTCGCGTTGCAGAAGGATAGGAAATACCCTCATTTCTCTTTAAAAAATCGATATGCGCACGACCCTCGTGTTAACAATAACATCGCATCGCAACAAAGTAGTGCCCATAAAGAAAAACTTAGAGATTCACCGATCTGCGATAACGCCGATCGCTAGATCGCATATCGCAGAAATAAGTCGGCTAGATTTGGCAAACATCAAATTTCTGCGATCTGCGATGTTGCGATCGCTGCGATGCTACATCCTTGCGATTTGCGATGATGCGATTAGCGACCGCGCGATATACAAGGTTACGTCAGCAAATCATAAATCACTTCAGTACGAATCCTCCAGGCACGCCATTCAAAGAAAAGCCACTTACCATAATCTGACCCGAAATCATGCGCTTTTAATGATAGTAAATGAATTAGTTGTCAGTTATTAAGTGGATTAAAGACGCGTGCCTTGGTAGAGATTTACTTCACGTAAGGTGGCATATTTGATTTATCTGCTGCATTTAAAACTCTCCCATCACCTTTCTGGATCAGTCATTTCCATTTCACTCGTAATCTGCAGGAACGAAGAGCTAAGACGACTCAGACACAAACGCAGAGAGAAATGGGAAAGAAAAATAAAACTCAAAGCTCCGAAGCAAAGGAGAAGACTAAGGAGATGGCACCTCTGTACACAGACACGGCCTGTAACAGAGACACGGGGATATCAACATGGGAAGGCATGTACAGGTTGCTGGAAGAGGAAAAACCTAGAATAATGAAGGTTGTTTTTGTCGTGGATGCACCGCGCTCTTCTGAGACATCCTTAGAGGACCTAGCATGTTCATTTCTTCATAGAATAGCGGCAAGACCTAAAATTCTACCATATACGGATATGATCAAGTGGATACTGGATGATGTAGACTTAAACAACAGACATTTCAAAGTTCAAGGATATGGGCTCGTCGGATCGTTTGCTGCGCAAGATTTGAAGCTTATGTATCATCTTCCAGAACCGCAAGCGACCTATAACGCACAATTTGTTAAGAAGTTCGCGGTGGAGAATCTAGATCTATCAGACACCACTAAAGAATGGTCTAGAAGAGACGAGCCGCTAAAAAAGGATAAAAACGGTATGTACAGCACTGGTTCCCTCACCTCTCCATATTGTTTTGCTGCGGCCATGCTCTGTAGGTTATTTGTGATGCCGGATATCAACAAGTTTTCATCTGAATGGCTACCATTAATTGATGCTGCCACAAACGCCGACATTATAGATTGGGCCAAAATTCTTTTTGATAATCTATACACAGCCGTTATCAATTACCGGTCTAAAAGATCCTTGTCTCAAAGGGTCTATCCTCCTTTTTATCTGTCTGCTTATATTATGGATTCCGTTTGTCTTGTATCTAAATTCCCTGCTATGGGTTGGAAATGGACTACCCAAGACCCATTTCCCATCCATGTTTATCATAAGGTATTATGGGATTCCCAGTTTGCCCCTCACTTCTACCAGATTTTCCATGGGCTTATTTTGCCCCTATATAAAATAATCTATGACAAAGACCCCCCAAGGTGCTCTCCCGAGGCACAAATTGACATCATCCCCATCGCGAGATGGTTCGGGGAGGAATGGTTTACTTACATTAGAGTTTTTGGAAGCACTGTACCTCCACATGTCCTACCCCTATATGTCCCTGATAAACTTTTGGCTCGGGAAATCGCTTATCAAACCTGTTCTGAAGGCGGCCTGACCAAAGACCTAAAGGACAAGAAGAAGGCCATATGGCCTCAATTTCCCGTAACTTGTGGGGCCTTCTCTTTGTTCGATGTAGGACACGCTTTTGGCGAAGTGGAGAATGTGACGTGTCTTCAATTATTTAAATTCCCAGCGAGGCCATTCGACCCAAATGATGTGGCCCAAGAATTCAGAACGAATGTCAAGATAAGAGTGTTCTCTGGAAAGAAATATTTGTTTGATGACCTGTTTCAGAATAAGAGTTCGCTCCAAGAAATTTTGTGGGAAGCTCAGTTGAGGTTGTCTTCAGGTGACCTCCAAAAATTCACGTTATACAGAGAAAGAAGGCTGGCTAGTATTCCGCTAGAGAAGTTGCGACTGCCTGCTAGAGAACCAACTCCAAGCATCAGCGTCAGTGAAAACTCTAGCACTTCTAGATCTAAGTCCAACGTTGTGCAAGAAGTATCTGAGCATCCTGAAGATTTTGTTTACGACCAAGGAAAAAATGAAGAAACAACCAAAGATACAGCTCAGTCAAGTGCAATGTGTCAACAGCAAGTTATCGCCTCCCCACCAAGAAATCTTCCCCCTCCTGTCATCGAAGCACCACTTGTCACAACAGAGCTAGATAAAGAGTGGGAAACCTTCAATGAATTGATCAATCTTGAAGGGCAAGCCCCGAAAACACCTGTGAATAATACACAGGTGGTGCAAGAAGTGGTTTCGACCATAGTCAGTAGTGCCGAAGAAGTAGAACATTTTCCTATCGCTCCACCTTCATAGCTTCTACTTAACGTAGAAGAAATTCCCCCACTGGATGTATTCTATAGTCCCCAACACAAAGCAGTTGTAAGGAGACAGAGAAAGAAAAGAAAACTAGAGAATACACTGTCGCAAGATGTTGAACATTTGGACGTCTTATGGAAAGACCCCAATAATAATCCGACTGAAAATCTCACGAAGCTGTCTCAGATTGCAGGAGCATATGCTTCTGCAACTAATGACAAGGCCTCGAAAGTTCAGCAACTATTAAAGGAACAAGAAAATCATATACAGCTACTACAACAACAGTTGCAACAAGCCAACACTAACACTGAAGCTTCCAGACAGCTCGAAAAACTACAGGAAGACTTTCAACAAATGTAGATAGGCTATCAAAGGAGTCTCGAAGAGAAAGAAAAACAATTGCAGACTTTACAAGAAATGCATAAAGATGAGCCCAAGCTGGCAGAATTCACTTCAGAATCTATTGGCTTGAACGAGCAACTACTGCAGCAACAAGAAGAGTTGGGACGTAAAATATCATAGTGGAGTCACTATTGTGAGCTGAGCGACAAAATCACCAGTCAAGTGGTGGACTTGCAGAGTGACTATGATCAGAATGACAAGAAGGTGACAGAATATTTGACTTGGCAAGATGATGATGAAGGCAAAAGGGCAGGTGCACCCAGTATAAATGAAAATCATAAGGAGTTTCTCTTTAATAAATGGGACGATCAAATCAGGCAGGCAGAGCGAGCAACAGAGACAGCGGCAACACAGGCAAGCATTCTTATCGACTGTGTAAATGAGAATTTACACAGGGCCAATTTAATTGCAGAGACCACCCCGGGGTACCTACCAAACAAGTTGCAACTGGAAACAGAATGGAAGCAGAAAGCGCAGGCAAAAGGGAAAGCAATCCAAGCATTGGCCAGGTTGAATTGGGAATGTTACTGGACGTACTTGGTTAAACCGCACAGCCAATGGATGACGGTGAAATGCATTACAAACGCAGCCGAAAAGGTAGCGCCAGCTCTCGTAGATGCCGTTTTCGCAGCCCAGCTCAGCACAGAAATCAGTCAGCCGACTCTTCTCAAGCCTATGCTGAATACTTGCAACTTTAAGGACCAAGTTCATAAGTGACTTCATTTAGAATGTTGTTTTTTTTTCTTCAACTAGATTAGAAAAAGGACGGTCGTTTGAAAACCGCATCCTAAAATTTTGTAATAATACTATTATTAGAATTAGGTAGTAGTATTTTAACCCTTCTCATTGCATTGGAGAAGGGTCCAGAAATTTGTCAAAAACTTGTCCTCGGAACATGCACTTTTGCACCATCAGAGGAGGTTTTGATAAATGGATGGATCGTGATTTATTTATGTTTGCATTTTTAATGTCTGCTACTGATGTTGCACTTCTGTACTCTTAGTAGATATTAGAACAAGTAGAGATAAATCGTTATTGCTTGAAGTTTGTGAGTGAAATCAGTCATAAATGGTACTTTTATTTCTTGACCAATTTCTTCTTATATTCTTAGAGTGATATGCAGTTTTAGTTGTTTATATGTTAATGTATGAATGTGTGGGTTACCATTTGGCACTTTTGTACGGTGGAGTCATTTATTTGTGCTTGACATATGAATAACTTATTATGCGATATGTTGTTCACAACTGTTTTGCCTAACTTTTTATGCATAATGGTTTATCTTAATTGATTTATATTCTTATGATAGCTGAATGATCTTTATTACCAGTTATTGTTCGAAATCTTTTTAGATCGCATAATAGAGGAAATCTACCCCGGGTTAGCGTAGATTAGATGTGTTGTTTTTTGTTAGATTACAATAGCATAGATTCAGTTTAGAAGTTAGAGTTAAATTAGCTCAAATTACTTCTAGATCAGCATCATCAAACTCTACACACACACACACCCCTTACATTGGGAAACTGGTCCCATCATCTCCAGTCGGACCCGCTATACCAAACGGACAAGGAGCTTCCAACCAAGTTCCGGACCGGGTGGGTATCCCCCTTGTTGTTGACCCGATTTCAGGGCCCTCAACATATTTGGCGCTAGAAGGAGGGCCTGAACATAGTGTCTGTTGGAATGATTTCCAAATTGTAAAATTTGAATCAGGATGGCTGCTCATAAAATTCCTATTTGGAGTTGCATCCATGTTCCTACCTCTTCCAACACTCCACCAGATGTGGTAAGACTCTTGTCTCAGGTAAAATTCAATGGTAAGAATAATTCTTCTGCCTTTAATCATGCCCTTCAGTTTATTCAAAAAGTTTCAGGTTCTGATATTCAGAGAATTGATGAAGGCGTTTTGTGCAGGATTTTTACTCTTACATTCACAGCGGAAGCTAGAAAATGGTGCAGAACCCTCCCAGTTGCATCAATTCACAGCTGGGACCAATTCGTCAAGACTTTCATTTTGGAATTTGATTGTTATGACTACGACCGGGTATATGATGAAATTGATTATCTACGGAAGCAAGATGAACCCGTAAGGGATTTTAATATGCGATTTCATCTTAAATGTCTAAAGTATGATCTTGAGAGTGAGCTCACGGATGAAG
Organism: Pinus tabuliformis; assembly: GCA_031772625.1. NCBI lineage: Eukaryota > Viridiplantae > Streptophyta > Pinopsida > Pinales > Pinaceae > Pinus > Pinus tabuliformis. The sequence continues at coordinate 1,998,825,322 of CM062817.1, forward strand.
AATCTTCAGATTATGATGAGTATTCCCTACCTCCTATGTCTGATCAAGCAGAAATTAGTTCAACCTTTGTTTCATTTTCTTCTAATATGAATGAGCATTCCAAGTTGAATACACAAATCATCCATAATGAAGAAAATCTGCGAAGCCTAGGAGTCATGCATGCTCTAATACCAGAAGACAAAAACGAGAATGCTGAAGGAGAAACTACCTTGGAACCAGGAGATGACTCTGATACAAGGTCAGACAATATCATTACAAACCAACAAATGCAGATGCCAAGGTTAGAACAGCGAACTATTTCCCTTTCAAAAAGTATCAGTGCACAAAGGTATGATCTAAAGCCCGATATTTATGATGAATCTGATGAACAAAGTTTTTTTCATGATGTTTTCAAATGCATTATTCCAGATTTGCATTTTTCTCTTTATCCCGATGTTTTCAGTGATGACAATTTTTCCCCTCTCAATATTAAAGATATCTCAAAAAACACAGAGGGTTATTCAAACGACTCATCATTAGGTTTTCAAGATAAAGAGACAGCTTTAGCACATCCTTTGACCAATTTCAAACAAGAGCCGCTTGACCTCCCTTGTCTGAAAATATATAATGAAAAAGAGAAGCCTAGGGAAATCTGTAAAATCATTTGTGATAGTTACTTCGACAACGATGATGTTGTTGAGTTATCCCAAGTAACTCAACTAGGTTCAGATAATGAGAAACATCCTAAATCAGAAATCATATCAGTCGACCCTCATTTCAAAGTAAAAGATCATTTACATGATTTTACTATCCAAGACAATACCCCGATCTATGATTCATATCATGAGGAAAGCTCCATACCTGTTCGCAATCATAACTCATCTCCCGATTCACAAGACCTGGCCAGTTCTTGTGAGGAGCAAGATGTTACAAGTAAACCCCAGTTGTGCTGTAACACTATCTGTACAAATAGTCATTCCTTTCTTTCTCACTTGCACTCATCTTGTACAAAATCGGATTTCGTTTTAAATTTTCAAACTTTTGATAGACTATGTTTTAGCGATTTATATATGGGAACTTTCATTTCAAACGAAATCGCTAAAAGCTCAGCGTTAACAAACAGTAGGTTACAAGCCATTGAAACTAAAAAATCATCTTCACAACCTGGCTTGTTATCCTTCCTATTACGAGATCATCAATTCATAACAGAAATTCATCCTAATTTTTATGATCCAATAGGTATCCAGTTGGAAAGAAGTTCTCATGAGAAAGGAAAATCAGACATAATTCCAGCTGAGGTTATATGTTCTTATTCCACAGCCAACATTTACGGTCCAAGGAAAATTTGGTTCTTTACACTGATGTTTGGAAGTTTCATACGGCTAGGAATAAAAATGAATAGATGGTTCCATTGGAAATATCATTTCACATAGTTTATTTTCTATATATAGCTAGAATAGGAGTAGGAGTAATTTAGCTAAGTTATTAGGTTTGCTTTCGATAATTGATAGGCAAAATTATACCTATTTTGTGCATAACCCTAGGAAATATCTACCTCTCATTGCGTTAAATATTTTTCTCCATAATAACATTTGCTTTGGTTAACGGCATTTGACATTTACTAGAGACACCTTTTCTCTGTCAAAGATTTTGAACTTCTACTTCTATGAACAAAAAAATCTTTTAGAAACTTGATCTTTATTATCAATAGAACTTTAACTCGGATATGATACTAGTTTCAACTCCAAGAAATTTGAAGAAAGCTATCTTAGTGAAGAAATTGTCTTAGGTCAGTACAATGAAAGGTATCAATAATAAAATAAAGATTCTCTGTAGAAACAGCCATAACCAAACAACTCTATCATTGTCGTCCAGATCTTTCTTAAGGAAAGAAAATTTGACTTCCTCCCTGCTAAAGGAAAACGCAGCATTCAGAGGAACAATCCAAAAAGACACTATATCTCAAAGAATAAGAGGTCTCATCATGAGCCGGCTTATCATGATCACAGATATTATAACTTGCTGACTTTGCCAAAACTATCTATCAAAACAGGGCAATGACTCAAGATTGTTGCAATCAAAAGACAAGGGGTCTCATCACGAGCCAGCTTGTTCAGCAAAAGTGTAAATCAAGTGAATGACTGTGTCATAATTTGGCCACCAAACCAAGACATTGTTCTTTAGAGAATATAAAAAGAAAAAAGTGTCAAAAAAGGGTTTTTCTCAGAAAGAGTTGTAAATAACCTTAAGCAGGATAAAGGATCATTGCTGGGTAATAGGTAACCCTGTCGAGGCTATGGACGCCTGCTGGCAGCAGAGGCTCTACCTGCGACAAAGGAGCATATTTAAAAGAGGTTGTTATATAGGGAAGGCTTTATTTTATGTTTTACAAGACCAAGTAATGACTGATTTAAATGCAAGGACAAACTGAGGATGCAAGTAATTGAAATAGAAAAGGGTTGAAACAAAACATCATTGACAGTTTGAAGTATCATTTGCTTTATCTTTTTATAATAAAGTTCAAGTTTTCTGGAAAAAAAAAAATTCAGGAGTTTGAAAGCGTCAATAGAAAATCAGAGATAACTGGTTCTCCCAAGTGAATCGCCAATTGTTGTGGCCAGCAACACCCCCCCTAGTTCATCTAAGTATCAACCAAGATACTTAAATGAATGGGGACCCTTAGTTAATTTTTAGGAAAAGCAAGAGTTTCTTTTTAAGGTCACAATCATATGCTTAGGAAAAGCCTCTTGGATATTTTAAGCCTAAGTTTATGATGAGAAGAAAATCTTTAAAGTCGCATTGCAGAAGGATAGGAAATACCCTCATTTCTCTTTAAAAAATCGATATGCGCACGACCCTCGTGTTAACAATAACATCACATCGCAACAAAGTAGTGCCCATAAAGAAAAACTTAGAGATTCACCGATCTGCGATAACGTCGATCGCTAGATCGCATATCGCAGAAATAAGTCGGCTAGATTTGGCAAACATCAAATTTCTGCGATCTGCGATGTTGCGATCGCTGCGATGCTACATCCTTGCGATTTGCGATGATGCGATTAGGGACCACGCGATATACAAGGTTACATCAGCAAATCATAAATCACTTCAGTACGAATCCTCCGGGCACGACATTCAAAGAAAAGCCACTTACCATAATCTGACCCGAAATCATGCGCTTTTAATGATAGTAAATGAATTAGTTGTCAGTTATTAAGAGGATTAAAGACGCGTGCCTTTGTAGAGATTTACTTCACGTAAGGTGGCATATTTGATTTATCTGCTGCATTTAAAACTCTCCCATCACCTTTCTGGATCAGTCATTTCCATTTCACTCGTAATCTGCAGGAACGAAGAGCTAAGACGACTCAGACACAAACGCAGAGAGAAATGGGAAAGAAAAATAAAGCTCAAAGCTCCAAAGCAAAGGAGAAGACTAAGGAGATGGCACCTCTATACACAGACACGGCCTGTAACAGAGACACGGGGATATCAACATGGGAAGGCATGTACAGGCTGTTGGAAGAGGAAAAACCTAGAATAATGAAGGTTGCTGTTGTCGTGGATGCACCGCGCTCTTCTGAGGCATCCTTAGAGGACCTAGCATGTTCATTTCTTCACAGAATAGCGGCAAGACCTAAAATTCTACCATATACGGATATGATCAAGTGGATACTGGATGATGCAGACTTAAACAACAGACATTTCAAAGTTCAAGGATACGGGCTCGTCGGATCGTTTGCTGCGCAAGATTTGAAGCTTATGTATCATCTTCCAGAACCGCAAGCGACCTATAACGCACAATTTGTTAAGAAGTTCGCGGCAGAGAATCCAGATCTATCAGACACCACTAAAGAATGGTCTAGAAGAGACGAGCCGCTAAAAAAGGATAAAAACGGTATGTACAGCACTGGTTCCCTCACCTCTCCATATTGTTTTGCTGCGGCCATGCTCTGTAGGTTATTTGGGATGCCGGATATCAACAAGTTTTCATCTGAATGGCTACCATTAATTGATGCTGCCACAAATGCCGACATTATAGATTGGGCCAAAATTCTTTCTGATAATCTATACACAGCCGTTATCAATTACCGGTCTAAAAGATCCTTGTCTCAAAGGGTCTATCCTCCTTTTTATCTGTCTGCTTATATTATGGATTCCGTTTGTCTTGTATCTAAATTCCCTGCTATGGGTTGGAAATGGACTACCCAAGACCCATTGCCCATCCATGTTTATCATAAGGTATTATGGGATTCCCAGTTTTCCCCTCACTTCTACCAGATTTGCCATGGGCTTATTTTGCCCTTATATAAAATAATCTATGACAAAGACCCCCCAAGGTGCTCTCCCGAGGCACAAATTGACATCATCCCCATCGCGAGATGGTTCGGGGAGGAATGGTTTACTTATATTAGAGTTTTTGGAAGCACTGTACCTCCACATGTCCTACCCCTATATGTCCCTAATAAACTTTTGGCTCGGGAAATCGCTTATCAAACCTGTTCTGAAGGCGGCCTGACCAAAGACCTAAAGGACAAGAAGAAGGCCATATGGCCTCAATTTCCCGTAACTTGTGGGGCCTTCTCTTTGTTCGATGTAGGACACGCTTTTGGCGAAGTGGAGAATGTGACGTGTCTTCAATTATTTAAATTCCCAGCGAGGCCATTCGACCCAAATGATGTGGCCCAAGAATTCACAACGAATGTCAAGATAAGAGTGTTCTCTGGAAAGAAAGATTTGTTTGATGACCTGTTTCAGAATAAGAGTTCGCTCCAAGAAATTTTGCGGGAAGCTCAGTCGAGGTTGTCTTCAGGTGACCTCCAAAAATTCACGTTATACAGAGAAAGAAGGCTGGCTAGTATTCCGCTAGAGAAGTTGCGACTGCCTGCTAGAGAACCAACTCCAAGCATCAGCCTCAGTGAAAACTCTAGCACTTCCAGATCTAAGTCCAATGCCGTGCAAGAAGTATCTGAGCATCCTGAAGAGTCTGTTTACGACCAAGGAAAAAATGAAGAAACAACCAAAGATACAGCTCAGTCAAGTGCAATGTCTCAACAGCAAGTTATCGCCTCCCCACCAAGAAATCTTCCCCCTCCTGTCATCGAAGCACCACTTGTCACAACAGAGCTAGATAAAGAGTGGGAAACCTTCAATGAATTGATCAATCTTGAAGGGAAAGCCTTGAAAACACCTGTGAATAATACACAGGTGGTGCAAGAAGTGGTTTCGACCATAGTCAGTAGTGTCGCAGAAGCAGAACACCTTCCTATCGCTCCACCTTCAGAGCTTCTACTTAACGTAGAAGAAATTCCCCCACTGGATGTATTCTATAGTCCCCAACACAAAGCAGTTGTAAGGAGACAGAGAAAGAAAAGAAAACTAGAGAATACACTGTCGCAAGATGCTAAACATTTGGACGTCTTATGGAAAGACCCCAATAATAATCCGACTGAAAATCTCACGAAGCTGTCTCAGATTACAGGAGCATATGCTTCTGCAACTATTGACAAGGCCTCGGAAGTTCAGCAACTATTAAAGGAACAAGAAAATCATATACAGCTACTACAACAACAGTTGCAACAAGCCAACGCTAACACTGAAGCTTGCAAACAGCTCGGAAAACTACAGGAAGACTTTCAACAAATGCAGATAGGCTATCAAAGGAGTCTCGAAGAGAAAGAAAAACAATTGCAGACTTTACAAAAAATGCATAAAGATGAGCCCAAGCTGGCAAAATTCACTTCAGAATCTATTGGCTTGAACGAGAAACTACTGCAGCAACAAGAAGAGTTGGGACGTAAAATATCACAGTGGAGTCACTATTGTGAGCTGAGCGACAAAATCACCAGTCAAGTGGTGGACTTGCGGAGTGACTATGATCAGAATGACAAGAAGGTGACAGAATATTTGACTTGGCAAGATGATGATGAAGGCAAAAGGGCAGGTGCACCTAGGATAAATGAAAATCATAAGGAGTTGCTCTTTAATAAATGGGACGATCAAATCAGGCAAGCAGAGCAAGCAGCAGAGACAGCGGCAACACGGGCAAGCATTCTTATCGACTGTGTAAATGAGAATTTACACAGGGCCAATTTAATTGTAAAGACCACCCCGGGGTACCTACCAAACAAGTTGCAACTGGAAACAGAATGGAAGTAGAAAGCGCAGGCAAAAGGGAAAGCAATCCAAGCATTGGCCAGGTTGAATTGGGAATGTTACTGGACGCACTTGGTTAAACTGCACAGCCAATGGATGACGGTGAAATGCATTACAGACGCAGCCGAAAAGGTAGCGCCAGCTCTCGTAGATGCCGTTTTCGCAGCCCAGCTCAGCGCAGAAATCAGTCAGCCGACTCTTCTCAAGCCTATGCTGAATACTTGCAACTTTAAGGACCAAGTTCATAAGTGACTTCATTTAGAATGTTGTTTTTTTTTCTTCAACTAGATTAGAAAAAGGACGGTCGTTTGAAAACCGCATCCTAAAATTTTGTAATAATACTATTATTAGAATTAGGTAGTAGTATTTTAACCCTTCTCATTGCATTGGAGAAGGGTCCAGAAATTTGTCAAAAACTTGTCCTCGGAACATGCACTTCTGCACCCTCAGAGGAGGTTTTGATAAATGGATGGATCGTGATTTATTTATGTTTGCATTTTTAATGTCTGCTACTGATGTTGCACTTCTGTACTCTTAGTAGATGTTAGAACAAGTAGAGATAAATCGTTATTGCTTGAAGTTTGTGAGTGAAATCAGTCATAAATGGTACTTTTATCTCTTAACCAATTTCTGCTTATTGTCACACGGAAAGAGTCGTTAGTGTGGACACAACCGACCTCCCTAGAAGCCTAAGACTTTCTAGTGACAAACAAGACAAATGAGAGCAATCCTTCTCTAAATATGCTTTTACAATATGAGAAATCAAGTGTTTAGATCCTACCTGTAACCCAACGTTGTTGTAGTAGTCCAGCTTTGTTGATCTGGATGAGCTCCTCCTTCCCTTCGAAACCTGCATTCACTAACAATCAAACGATTAAATAGCACCTGAATATCACATAAAATAAAACATATTTAACATATAGACCAAGGAGTATATGAAACAACTCATAAATAACAAATTGTTGAGAAGAATGGACTAATTTGTATTAAAAGGTAATAAAAGGAACCATTACAACCTGAGCCTTGGTGTTGTGCAAGTCCCTCCCAGGGTCCACAAGAGTTCTTCTTTACTCTGATCAGCTCACCCACTTCCAAATAGAACAAGAAAAGGTGGTAATCTCTCCTCACAAGCTTCTACAAGGAAGTCCTAATTCCAGCAGCATCTACCCTTAGGAATGTTCAGCTTTCAACCTCTCCTCCCTTTGGCCCAATGCCTGTATTTATAGTGTTCTAGAGGAAGTTATTCAGGTCCACCATCAATGGGATAAGCCCCTCTTTGGATGGGATAGCTCCCCTCTTGATGGGATAAGTTCCTCTTTGGTAGGGATACATGAACCATCTGGAGGCGCTTCATACACGTCAAACAAGCTTCTAGAATGCTCTAGAAATGACCACAAGTAACTTTTTTAGAGTGAAACTTGCGCCTTTTGACCTTTACAGGAGTACGCACCCACCCCTTTACATACAGAGTGTACAAGTACGCAGGTATCGTGAACTTGGGTTGCGTACACGCAGGTAAGGCTAAGAGAATCTGCATACCAGAGATAATTGACTTTAAATGACTTTTCTCTCTTTCTTGAAGTTTGACATGAAGAGCAGAGGCATGAGACTTGCCAAGGAGGATAGTATGGCAGTGGATGGAGCCATACTAACTGCAAATAGTCATGGTGATATTTTTTAGTGTAACACTTATATTCTTAGAGTGATGTGCAGTTTTAGTTGTTTATATGTTAATGTATGAATGTGTGGGTTACCATTTGGCACTTCTGTACGGTGGAGTCATTTATTTGTGCTTGACATATGAATAACTTATTATGTGATATGTTGTTCACAACTGTTTTGCCTAACTTTTTATGCAGAATGGTTTATCTTAATTGATTTATATTCTTATGATAGCTGAATGATCTTTATTACCAGTTATTGTTCGAAATCTTTTTAGATCGCATAATAGAGGAAATCTACCCCGGGTTAGTGTAGATTAGATGTGTGTTGTTTTTTGTTAGATTACAATAGCATAGATTCAGTTTAGAAGTTAGAGTTAAATTAGCTCAAATTACTTCTAGATCAGCATCATCAAACTCTACACACACACACACCCCTTACATTGGGAAACTGGTCCCATTATCCCCAGTCGGACCCGCTATACCAAACGGACAAGGAGCTGCCAACCAAGTTCCAGACTGGGTGGGTATCCCCCTTGTTGTTGACCCGATTTCAGGGCCCTCAACAGAACTGCAGGGATAAAAAACAGGGAACAACATGAAGCAATGTGCAGGAAACATCTAAAAAAAAAGGGAAAGCATCAATGCTCGGAGAACAGAAAAGAGATGCCCTCATACACGGATGCCGCATGCAACAAAAAAGCATATTTCAGAGTGTTACTGAACAGATACGGATATCAATAGGCGATTCGACACTCAAGGTCAAGAAACTCACAAAAGCAGCATGTTTACAAAATTCTGAAGCTCATGCCCGGTAAAGGAAAAAGCGCTAAAGGCAGAAAACGCACCAGAAAAGGCCTGGATCAAGGAACGGAGGTAGTTTTTGATGCGCGATTAGCGCCTAGCGCTAATCGCGCATCGCTAAGAAAAATGTTCAGAAAGCAAAGTCCCTAACTTTCTTAGTCATCCACGAGTCCGGAAGCCGAGATAGCAAAAGCAGAGGCAGTTGAAGAAGAATCTGGGTTGTTACCAAGCATACACGCAGTAAATTCGCCCAACCAGAAGATGATTCTCAAAAAAATATCTTCTAGTTTACTAAAAAGAGGTGCCAGCGCTTGCCATTTCTATTTTCGTAGCTCAAACAAAAGCAGAAGACGACCAGCCGACTCTTCCCAGGCAAATGTTACATGCTCACAGCACTAAGGAGAAAATGCAGAAATAGTTAGAAATTAGATTCAATTTTTTAGAAATAAGTTTTCTTAGATAAAGGGCGGTCATTTTAAACCGTATCCGAAATTTATGTAATTAAGTTATTTAGTTAGCAGTATTTAAACCCTTCTCATGCATTTGGAGAAGGGTCCAGAAATTTGTCAAAAACTTGTCCTCAGAACATGCACTTCTGCACCCTCAGAGGAGGTTTTGATAAATGAATGGATCAAGGTTTATTAATTTTTGCATTTGATATCTGCTACTGATGTTACACTTCTGTACTCTTGGTAGATATCAGAACAAGGAGAGATAAATCATTATTACTTGAAGCTTATGAGTAGGACCAGTCATAAATGGTACTTTTATCTCTTGGCCATTTCTGCTTATATTCTTGAAGTGATATACAGTTTTTAGTTGTTTATATGTTATTGCATGAATGTGTGAGTTACCATTTGGAACTTTTGTACGGTGGAGTCATTTATTTATGTTTGATATATGAATAACTTATTATGCGATATGCTGTTCACAACTGTTTTGCCTAACTTTTTATGCAAAGTGGTTCATCTTAATTGATTTCTATTCTTATGATAGCTGAATTATCTTTATTACCGGTTATTGTTTGAAATCTCTTTAGATCGCATAATAGAAGAAATACATCCCGAGTTAGCATAGATTAGATGTGCTATTTTCATTAGATTACAATATCATAGAATTAGACTAAAGTAGCTTAGATTAGAACTTGTTGATCAGCATCATCCAACCTTGCACACACACACACCCTTAGATTGGGAAACTGGTCCCATTATCCCTAGTCGGACCCGCTATACCAAACGGATAAGGAGCTGCCAACCAAGGTCCGGACCGGGTGGGTATCCCCCTTGTTGTCGACCCGATTTTCGGGGCTTCAACATATTTGGCGCTAGAAGGAGGGCCCGAACTATGAATGGCACTTAAATCAAAATATAAATACCATTCTGAGAGTAAATCGCCCTTATCATCTCCCCCGACTTCCCCAATATATTTAAATCCAGAGTCGGAAGTCGCTCGAGTATCAATCGCTGCTGCACACCTTGATATTTCAGACCAATTTACCATTAAACCTCCTGAAGTCGAATCTCTGATTCACAAACTTCAGGGATTTTCCATTTCTCCTCAGAGGTCTGATAAATCTCAAAGCAGTGTGACTTCGCAGTACAATCCTGCTCATCCCCTAACCAGATTGAAAAGTGAAAAATTTGGCATCCAGCCGACTGAGTTGCCTCTTCCCACCAGGAAAAGAGCGAGGAAATCACCACAAGAGTCTGACAGTGAGATTCTTTCATCTACATCACCCATTTCAACTACCTCACTGCGAATTCAACCACCCACACCTCCATTCCAAACCATCATTCATCCGTCTACCACAATCCCTCTTCAACCATCCACGATCATAGTATCCTCATCTTCCCAGCTGCAGAGATCATCTCCTGCACTTTTCTCTACTAGCAGCTCAACAATGCCCCAATCTCCATGGAACAACCCTGGGGAAGTCTTGATGCCTACACCCTTGAGCCCAATACCGGCCCATCCCGAGAAATGGCTGCCTAAATTCAATCCAAAAGCAGGCATGCTAGCAGAAGAACACATAAACAATTTCATGCTTTCTATCAATCTCAACGGAGTTACTAATGAAGATGTTGTTGTTCTGTTTTTCCCCTACACACTGCAAGGAACAGCCGGGTCATGGTATTTTTCATTACCTTCCGGGTCTATCACAAGTTGGGATATCTTCCACAATCAATTCCTTATCAAGTTTGGTGATGACAGATCAACAACAACATTAATCAATGACCTATCCAATCTTAAGGCCCAAGCTAAAGAACCTATCAAAGATTTCGATTTACGATGTGAATGGTATATTACTGCTTTACCATCAAACATAGCAATATTCATGGATAGAGCAAATAAAACAACTTTAGTTGAAAACATGACAGAGGCGATAGCAGTAGAGAAACGTGTAATAGCCCTGGAAAAGAGATCCGCGATAGAGGAACGAAAGTCTAAGAAAGTCACCTTCAAGGAAGACTCCAAGAAGAAACAAACAAAAGACCCTTTCGATTTGGAAGGATTGCAGAAAGTATTAAAGACCATGTCTAATGAGATGATTGACATAAAAAAACAAGTAGCAGAAACTTCTTTAAAAAAGCCCTACAGAACTTTTAAAAGAGGTCCTTCAACGGATGCAAAACCACCCAATGACATCTCCAATGCTGAAACTGAGGAAGAGGAAGAAGAAGAAAGTGCCACTGAAGGGCAAACCGATGACGAAGAAGTTGTGGAATTACAAGGAATGTGAGATTTCATCCTCCCACAAGAAGTGGATCAAGAAGTATTTACGGTTAGCACACGAAGAAAAAATCAGCTTGATCCTCCCCAAACTACCCCTAAGCAGAAGGGCGCAAGCCCTACAACAAAAGATAAAGTCGCAACAAAGAAAGCAACAACTAAAGCGACTCAGTCTAGCCCAGTCCGAGCAGATCAAACAACTCCATCAAAAACACTGATAGTGTCGGATGAAATGGAGTACAATATTGTTGATGACATGAAAAAGACAAGGGCTAATATTACCCTTTATGAATTGAGCAAATTGAAGCATCAACAGAAGATAATGATGAAATAATTACATGTTGTGCCTATTGTACCTTTGCCTGCCGCTGTACTCTCTCAAGCTTCCCATAACATGGGAAGACCTCCATATAACGCGATCAATAAGATTGATCCAAATGATATCGCCTTAATTGGAGGAAGATCAAGATCTCACACTTCCCCGTTTCTTCTCACTTACGAGATTTTCAACAAAAATGTGCACAATTGTTTGGTAGATTCCGATGCTTCTTCGAATATTTTACCCAGATCAATATGTGCTAAGCTAAATGTTAAACCACAAAAATCAGCAGTGCGTATAGTTCAGCGTGATCGATCTCAAGTCGAAGTGATTGGTGAAATTAATCAAGTAACCATAAGATTTTCATCTAACCCGAAGGTATGTCAAGTTATTGACATTCTAGTGGCCGATATCCCAGAATTCTATGGATTAATTCTTAGCAGGGATTGGTCCGAGAAACTCCACGGATACTTTGCAACCGACTGGTCGCACATGTGGTTACCCTATAACGGTAAACCGAATCAGATAAAGGTTGAACGAGAATTACACCAGAAGTACATAGTAACGGAATTAGAGGGAGAAAATGAAGCAGTATCATATAACAGTAGTATCATAGGCAATTACTCGGTAGATTCTTTTCTCGGTAATTTCAATGCTCACCCATCACCTTACTTAGAAAATTCAGTTTTGTCCCAAGTCGAAAATTTTTCCCAAACTAATAGTTCAAAGTGTGTTAGTTTTGTAAATGAACCTGTAAATACATCTTTGTTTTGGAAATTATATTTCGATGGCTCTAAATCTAACGAAGGAGCAGGAGCAGGATGCGTTCTGATTAGTCCAGAAGGAAACAAGACCATGCTTACATGGAGACTCGAATTCAATTGCACAAACAACACAACAGAATATGAGGCTTTGGTGCAAGGCCTATACAAAGCAATCGGGTTAAACGTCAAGTATCTTCAGGTCTTTGGAGACTCTGAGATTATCGTCAAACAGGTATGTAACACTATACATTGCCTATCAGGTCATTTAAAACACTATCAATCTTTAGTACAAGATCTGACTGAGCATTTCATAGCATTTAATATCTCTTCAATCCCGAGACTCCAAAACGTGAGTGCAGACATTTTGGCTAACGTAGCCTCTAGGCTTATTCCCTCCGAAGATTTTAGTCCAGATAGATTCTCAATAGAATTAATCTTTAGACCATCCATCCCTGACAACATTACAAATTGGAGAGTATTCAATGACGATCCTGATATTGTAAATTTCCTCACTTCTGAAGGGTCCTACTCCAATCAGATAATTGACGAAGACCATCACGATCGACAAACACAACAAAATAGAACTGATAATGTTATACCTAAATTGGTGGTTAAGTTAGAAGACATTTACGATTTGAAAAATCGGTTTAAAAGGTCTACCAATTCAAAGCTCTACAGTTCAACTCTGAACTACGAATTAGTAAACCTAGGAACCGATGATAAACCACGAAACATTAATCTAGGCATAGGCCTGGCCCCTGAAGAAAAACTAGTGTATATTCGTCTTTTGAGACAATATAAAAATGTTTTTGCCTGGAATTACGATGAGCTGAAGACATACGACACTTCTATCATTCAACGCACTATTCCTATGATTGACAACGAAAAACCTGTCCAACAGAAACTGAGAAAGATCCACCCCAATTTAGAAAATCAGATAAAGACTGAGCTAAATAAGTTATTAAAAACCAGAATAATTTTCCCCGTCAGACATTCCAAATGGGTCTCCAATATGGTACCCGTTAGAAAGAAAAACGGAGATATTAGAATCTGTATCGATTTTCGGAATCTTAACAAAGCCTGTCAAAAAGATAATTTTCCTCTTCCACCTATGGAACAGATATTACAGGCAGTAGCAGGCTCAGAACTGATGTCTTTCTTGGACGGATTTTCAGGATATAATCAAGTGCTGGTGCATCCCAATGATCAGTTGAAAACCACATTCAGAACTAAATGGGGCACATACGCATATCGGAAGATGCCATTTGGTTTGATTAATGCCGGCGCTACATTTCAAAGAGCCATGGACATCGCATTTAAGGGTTTAGTCAACAAATCTGTAGTGATTTATTTGGATGATATAATAGTGTATTCCAAGAAGCGAGCGACCATCTCAGAGATTTAAAGCAAATTTTTCAACGATGTTTAAGGTATGGGATTTCACTTAACCCGAAGAAATCTTTTTTCGCATTAAGTGAAGGAAAACTTCTAGGATTCATAGTGTCAAAGTCCGGTATTCACATTGATCCTAACAGAATCAAAGAAATCTCAGAAATATCCCTACCACATAATAAAAAAGCCATGCAATCTTTCCTTGGTCAAATCAATTTTGTAAAGAGATTTGTCCCTGATTTTTCACGAATTGTGTCTCCTTTGAAAACCATGATTAAAAATAATTCAACTTTCAAATGGGGTCAAGATGAACATGAAGCATTCAACCTGATCAAACAAGCTATTATTAATGCTCCATCTTTAGCAACCCCGAATTTTTCAGAATCTTTTGTTTTATACACATTTGCCTCAGAAAAATCATATGCTGCGATTCTAACCCAAGCAAATCAAGAAAAACTAGAAGCTCCAATTTCGTTTTTTAGCTCAAATCTACAAGGTGATGAACTCAATTATTCAGACGTAGAGAAATAGGCCTATGCTGTTTTCAAATCGGTTAAATATTTCAGACCTTTCTTACTCAAAACCCATATTAAGATCATAGTATTGTTTCCAGCGGTAAGAAATCTTCTAGTACAGAAGGATATGGGTGAGAAAAGAGCGAATTGGATCACTGCTTTATAGGAATATGATCTTGAGATCAAACCAGCAAACATTGTAAGAGGTCAAGGCTTCTGCAAGATGTTGGCTGGAGCATCGCAAATCCCTGAAATTTCATTCGAAGAGGTACAAATGTATGAGGTAAGCCTGAACGATGCAGAATCATTGTATGCTGATATCATTTATTATCTTAAGAACGGGTATGCTCCATCACACCTGGATCACACTAAGAAAAGAGCTCTGAGATTGAAAGCTAAACAATATCAGCTCATAAATGATATTCTCTTTAGAAAGAATTATGATTCTGTTCTTCTTAGATGGCTTGAAAAAATTGAAGCCGAAAAAGTTTTGCAGGAACTCCACGATGGACCAGCAGGCAGACACTATGCTGGAGATGCTACTGCACATAAAATTTTACGTGGAGGATATTACTTGCCTACTATGTTCAAAGATTCACACAGTTACGTGAGGAAATGTCAAGTCTGCCAAACTATTGTTGGAAGACAAAAGAAGCTGTCCCTGCCACTACAACCGGTAAACATCGAGCAACCATTCAGCCAGTGGGGTTTGGACATAATAGGTGAGATCGTTCCTCACTCTTCTAAGTAGCATAGATACATCCTCACGGCAACTGATTACTTTACTAAATGGGTAGAGGCAGTTCCTCTCAAGATAGCTAATTCTGAAAATATTATCGAATTCATAGATCAATTTATAATCACTAGGTTTGGATTGCCAACGGCTTTAATATTTGATAATGCATCATACTTTTCTGGAAATGCAATGACTAGGTTCGCACTTAAAAGGAGATTCAAACTAAAATATTCGGCCAATTACTATCCGCGAGGTAATGGGTTAGCTGAGTCAACAAATAAAAACCTAATCAGGATTATTAAAAGAACAGTTGACCAGAACCAAAAGAATTGACATAAATCTTTGATAAACACTTTATGGGCAGATAGAATAACAAAAAAAGCTTCGATCGGCACTTCCCCCTTTAATTTAGTTTATGGGAAAGAAGCAGTTCTTCCAACTCACTTAGTCATTCCCTCTTTGTCTTTAATACAGTACATTGATGAAGTACCTACTTCATCCATACAGCTAAGACAAATGGAAATAATCAAATTAGAAGAACAGCAAGAACAAGCTAAAAGAACCCATGCTCATCATCAAGCGCTAATAAAATCCTCTTTTGATTCAAACAAAATGACCAGAAAAAATTTTCAGATGGGAGATTTAGTTTTAAAATGGGATAAAGCTCATGAAGAAAAGGGCAAACATACAAAATTTCAAAAGATGTGGCTTGGTCCTTTTCAGATTGTTGAAGTCATAGGTCCATCAACGTTTGTCTTACAGGATCTAGCAGGTAGAAGGGATTCTTTGCCTGTGAATGGTCAAATCCTTAAAATATATTTTCCATAGAAGATTATTCTTCTATTTTGTAGAATAGTTTTGTTTTTCTTTTTTTCTTTTTTTTTCTTTCATAATAAAACCGGTTGTTAATGGTTACTATTGGTATTCGCGAAAAGACACCAATTCTCTTTCAGATTTTGAGCTTTTCGCTTGTATAAATAGAGAATTTTTGAAAATCTGATCTTTATTATTGACAGATACAGTTAAAAACTTTAGCCTAGATATGATATTAGTTTCAACTTCAAAAAAAAAAAAAAAAAAAAATTGATGAAAGCAACCTTTAGCGAAGGAATTGTTTTATATCAGCACAATGAAAGGTATCAATAACAAAATAAAGATTTTCTGTGAAACTGCTGTTTTTAAACTCTATTATTGTCGTCCAGAGCTTTCTTAAGGAAAGCGATGATATCCTCCCTGTTAAAGAAAATCGCAGCATTCAGAGAGACAATCCAAGAAACACTATATCTCAAAGAATAAGAGGTCTCATCACGAGCCGACTTATCATGATCACAGATATTATAACTTTGCTGACTTTGCCAAACACTGTCCATCAAAACAGGGCAATGACTCAAGATTATTGAAATCAAAAGACAAGGGGTCTCATCACGAGCCAGCTTGTTCAGCAAAAGTGTAAATCAAGTGAATGAGTGTGTCATAATTTGGCTACCAAACCAAGACATTGTTCTTTAAGAATAAAAAAAAAAGGAAAAAGTGTCAAAATGGATTTTTCTTTGAGGGTTGTAGGTAACCTTAAACGAGATAAAGGATCATTGCTGGGTAACAGGTAACCCTGTCGAGGCTATGGACGCCTGCTGGCAGCAGAGCCTCTACCTACGGCAAACGAGCATATTTTAAGGCTAGCACACAGAGAAGACTTTATTTTATCTTTAAATGACCTAGTAATGGCTGATGTAGATACAAAGACAAGCCTGAGGAAGCAAACAATTAGAAAAGAAAGAAGTTGAAACAAAATATCATTGATAGAATAAGGCATAATATACTCTATCTGTCCATAACAAAGTTTATATTTATGAAAAAAATTTCTGTTTTGGAAGTTTAAAGAATTCAACAGAAAAGCAGAGATAACTGGTTCTTCCAAGTGAATCGCCATTGTTGTGACCACCAACAACCCCCCTTCTTCTTTAGTATTAGCAATAACGCTAAAAGAAGTGGGGACCCTTAGTGAAAAAAAAAAAAAAAAAAATCCTAAAAGATTTTATAAATTTTTTTTTGTATAATACTCCTAAAAAATGCATCCCTCGGTGAAGAGTCAAGCATTCTTTTATGAGCACATTAAAACAATTGCGAAGAAACGGCGCAAAATTCATCACATCGCATACATTGAGAAGCGCCCATAAATGAATAATCTTAAGAAAATCTCCGATGGCCGATATGCAATATCGCATATCGCAACGTCGCATAAACAACGCACGAATAACTTGACAAATTGCAGCGATCTCCTATCTACGATCTGCGATGCCACGATACTGCGATAAATGCGATCTGTGATCAATGCGATCCACGATAACTGTGATCTGTGATAACTGTGATCTATGATCTGCGAGTCGCAGAAATCACCCATCGCAAATTTTCCTCGGCTCAGCACCCAAGAAAAGCTATCCCTAAACCAAAAATTTAGCGCACGGCTTAAAGAAAATTAATGAATGTATGCCAAAGTATTCATGAAGGACAGTTTTTTATTTTTCAAAGAGTCAGTTCACTATGGGTGTCATGATTTTATACATTCATAGAGCTCAAAGCTTTCATGTCAAAATTTACTATCATTACTCTTTTCCTTTGCGTGAACTACAGGAATAAAAAACAGGGAACAACATGAAGCAATGTGCAGGAAACATCTAAAAAAAAAAAGGGAAAGCGTCAATGCTCGGAGAACAGAAAAGAGATGCCCTCATACACGGATGCAGCATGCAACAGAAACATAGATTTCAGAGTGTTACTGAACAGATACTGATATCAATAGGCGATTCGACACTCAAGGTCAAGAAACTCACAAAAGCAGCATGTTTACAAAATTCTGAAGCATGCCCGGTAAAGGAAAAAGCGTTAAAGGTGGAAAACGCACCAGAAAAGTCTCGGATCAAAGAACGGAGGCAGTTTTTGATGCGCGATTAGCGCCTAGCGCTAATCGTGCATCGCTAAGAAAATTGTTCAGAAAGCAAAGTCCCTAACTTGCTTAGTCATCCACGAGTCCGGAAGCCAAGATAGCAAAAGTAGAGGCAGTTGAAGAAGAATCTGGGTTGTTACCAAGCATACACATAGTAAATTCGCCCAACCAGAAGATGATTCTCAAAAAGATATCTTCTAGTTTACTAAAAAGAGGTGCCAGCGCTTGCCATTTCTATTTTCGTAGCTCAAACAAAAGCAGAAGACGACCAGCCGACTCTTCCCAGACAAATGTTACATGCTCACAGCACTAAGGAGCAAATGCAGAAATAGTTAGAAATTAGATTCAATTTTTTAGAAATAAGTTTGCTTAGATAAAGGGCGGTCATTTTAAACCGTATCCGAAATTTATGTAATTAAGTTATTTAGTTAGCAGTATTTAAACCCTTCTCATGCATTTAGAGAAGGGTCCGGAAATTTGTCAAAAACTTGTCCTTAGAACATGCACTTCTGCACCCTCAGAGGAGGTTTTGATAAATGAATGGATCAAGGTTTATTAATTTTTGCATTTGATATCTACCACTGATGTTGCACTTCTGTACTCTTGGTAGATATCAGAACAAGGAGAGATAAATCATTATTACTTGAAGCTTATGAGTAGGACCAGTCATAAATGGTACTTTTATCTCTTGGCCATTTCTGCTTATATTCTTGAAGTGATATACAGTTTTTAGTTGTTTATATGTTATTGCATGAATGTGTGAGTTACCATTTGGCACTTTTGTACGGTGGAGTCATTTATTTATGTTTGATATATGAATAACTTATTATGCGATATGCTGTTCACAACTGTTTTTTCTAACTTTTTATGCAAAGTGGTTCATCTTAATTGATTTCTATTGTTATGATAGCTTAATGATCTTTATTACCGGTTATTGTTTGAAATCTCTTTAGATCGCATAATAGAAGAAATACATCCCGGGTTAGCATAGATTAGATGTGTTGTTTTCATTAGATTACAATATCATAGAATTAGACTAAAGTAGTTTAGATTAGAACTTGTAGATCAGCATCATCCAACCTTGCACACACACACACCCTTAGATTGGGAAACTGGTCCCATTATCCCCAGTCGGACCCGCTATACCAAACGGATAAGGAGCTGCCAACCAAGGTCCGGACCGAGTGGGTATCCCCCTTGTTGTCGACCCGATTTTCGGGGCTTCAACACCTTCCCATCCTCTATTTTACATAATCAATAACCATCCATCAATGATATAAAGAATAACAAATACACAACAAAGGCCAAAGATGCTCTTGTTGTATACCTATGTTCTAGGACTCATCTGACCTCACTGGTGCAAAGAGCTCACCTTGAAAAAATAACATCCACGTGGAATTTAGAATTTTTTTTAAATCAAGCTCCAAGTAAACCAATCAAAATATGAACATCCTTTTAATCAATAAAATCTCTGACTTAAAATAAAAGTGGCCTAGAATTGAATGTTATATCAACCATGTCAAGTAACTAACATTGGGTGAGAAATACAATCCATGCATATTGGATTAGTGAAATAATTTATCTGGTAAAGCTCAAAAACAGATGACTTAGAGCTGAGAAATGCAAATAAATTACTTAGAACTAAGACATGAAGTTTCCCTTTCAACCTTGTTGTTAAATAACTCTTCTTTATGTCACTTACCATTAAACTTTTTTTGATACCAAGTGGAAGTGTTATTGTAACATTAACCTCTGATAGCATGTTTCCATGACTGCGTCTCAAGATCCGCTCCATTACCAACATTTGGGGCTAGATAAGATACATGCAAAAACCATCAACATGAAAATGAAATCTACATCCTTGTAAAAAAATGGGAGGAAAAAAAATATCCACAAATTGAAACAGACTGTAGGATACCTCATTCCTACAACATGATTATCTTGTCATGAACAATAAAAAAATAAATTAGGAGAAATGTAATTTTTGCCACATTTTGACAATGAAATATTTTGCATATTCTATGAACAATTGATGAAAAAAGTCAGCTAAAGCTTGTCAGCATCAGGATTATAGTAAAACATAAAGGAACCGCTCCAACACATATATAATCCTAAACATAAGTATCTATACATATAAGTATTTTTTGAGGACATTGTATTTTGTGAAAATATGGAAGTCAAATCTTTGAAATAACACAATTTATGGTACCACTACCTTATGAAGTCCATTCATTTGAGTATTTACGAAGTCCATTCAGGAATTTATTCAAATTTAAAACAATTAACATGTAGCCTAAAAAAACTCAGATTTGAAAAGGAGATAACCCAAAGATGTAGTGTATATATCTCACATTTATATATCCTAATCTCCAGACATTGAAATGATATTTTTTAGCAGACTATTGTGAAATGCTAGAAAAAAATATTAATGGTTATTTTGATAATATAGAAGTTTTATACATGAATTTATTTAAACAGTTAGCTTGCAATGTCAAACATATCTAAGGATGCACACAATACGTTGCATCTTTAGTGCTGGTGTGTGAACTTGAGACAACGAATTCCAACATTAACAGTTTGCCTACAATATGTACTAGCAGAATAGGTGAACAATAGTATTTTAGGTATGTGTTATGAATATATGTATTGCAGGCCAATAAGAGTATGGTTGGAACATTCATGTCCAACACTTCCAATTTTGCCTATAATTTTCACTGGTCTAATAGGTGAACAATAGAACTGTAGGTGTGCATTTTGTATCACTTACCTAAATCCAACACCTTCAGCATAGAAATTTCAAAGAATATGTCCAGAACTGGTAGGTAATTTGCAAAATGAAAGAGTTGGCTTGATTGTTTCTGGAGAAGACTAGATTCTTACATTATTCAATGTAAATTCATGACACTTTTCCAAGCTTAGATGGAACAAAAATGAACCAAGCTAGAAGGTTATTTAAAGAACCCTTACTTAGCTAGGGTAAAATGTTAGCCCTTTTTTTGTCAAAAAGCATAAATGTAAAAACTTTAAGAAATTCATTGAAGAGACTATAGAAATGTTCTTATCAAACCACTAATGTAAACAAAGCTAAGAAATATTGCTTTTTAGAGGAGATATTCATGGTCAAATTAACAAGAAAGTGACCTTTTAGCATAGTTAATGCACTAGTGCTCATGTCGTAGTATCCCAGGGCATGCTAGGGACTACAGGGAGTGCTCATGTACATCTAGAGAAGAGTTGGGGAGACATCAAGTTGTAGCCAGGAGGACTGCAAGCGATGAGGGGCAGATACTTGAGGTACCCAAACTCTTGGATTATACCTTGCTACGGGATCCCCGAAGAGAGAGTAGCAGGACTGGCGAATGTTGGTAGAGACGGATGTGGATGAAGTAGCAGAGAATGCTACAGTGCAAGAGTCCCTGGGCAGCGGGAGGCTAGAAAGCTACAATAGTGTTAGCCCTAGTTGCGGTCACAAAGGAGCCCTAGCTGCAGTCATGAATGGAGACCTAGACGCAGTCTTGAAGGAGATCTAGCCATACTCGAAAAGGAAGCCCTAGCTATAGTAAAAGGCAGCCCTAATCGCATTCAAAAGGAGGCTTAGCCACAACAAGAGAGTGGCCTAAGATGCAGTCTAGTGAGAGGCCTAAGATGCAGTCAAGAGAGGCATAAAGACGCAATCAAGAGGGGTTAGATACGTAGCAAAAGGAAGGCTCTTATCCATAGCAAAGGAGGCCTTAATCTGTAGCAAGAGGGAGGCCCTTATCATCCATCAAGAAGAAGCATATAGCCACAGTCAAGGAAGGTCTAAAGCAGCACTAAAAGAAGCCCTAGATGCAGTCAAAGGGAGGCCCTAGCCACTGCAAGAAGGATCCATAAGACAACAAGAAAGAAGCCCTAGAAGCAATGTGGAAGTCTTATGTTTTACTGTAGGTACAATGTGTGAAAGAGAGGTTGTTTTGAGTGTTGTTCTTGGGTGATCTTGTAGGGAGAAGAGCCGAAGTTTGAAGTTTAAGATCACAAAAAGAAGAGGCATTCAACGTGGGTTAAATAGGGTTATTTTGTAGCTATTCTAGGAATACTAAAGGGTTGAAAAGAGGCCAAGTATCTTGCTTAAAGCTTCTACTAAAGGGTGAAACTCAACTAAAGGATGACTTAGCTTAATAAAGTTCATGATGGACTTTTACAATCATATACTTATGAGTGAACCTAACTCTTAGTATTGGGACTTATCCTAGTGTCCTAATAGGTGGGATGTGGAGGAAAAATACGATCTCCCTTTCTCCATTGCATTCCTCCCACCTTGAAAATCAAAAGGGGACATAATGAATTTCATATACACATACTTAATAGATATATATTCCCAATCTCTTGCCATCTACTAGTTGCGCCTGCTTGAGCTAGGCTCAAGAAATTAGTCAATCTAGAGCATGCATATCCCTACTTATTCTCCACACACCTCTGGGTGGATCTCTCTACCCCTGTAGTGTCAATAAAAGGGTTTGGGTATGGTAAGTGCTGCTAGCTAGTTTTTTGAAATTTTGTATTTACATCTATTTTCGCCTGGCCTTACCCTAATCTCATCTCTATGTATTCTCAAATTAAACCAACTACACAATCAAAAACTTTGTTCTTGTGTTGTATCTCAAAATAATTTTCAAACATAAAATTACAACGTATTGTCACAAGGAGACTAATCATGGTTTAACAGATCAAACTTGACATCTTACATTAACGATTTCCTTTTACGTGATGCCAGTCTTCTATCCAGGCCTTGGAACCATGCTTAAATGGGTGTACTACATGACCAGGGGTTTGCACTACCAGTAAACTTAATTATAACTAATTATTTGAACAAGATAGCATTGTTTATATACGAGATTTCTTAAATTAAAGATTAGCTTCATGTATGAATTACAGTGCACTGATAGAAACAAAGATAGTTTCCAACAAAAAGAAACTAAAAAAGCAGCAAAAGTCATAGGAGACACTTATTTTGCTTCTTTGGTACTGGTCTTTGAAGACCTCCACCACCATCATCACTTCCACATTCATCCTCCTGCACCTCAAGAGTTGCAGGTACCACTCTGCCCCTGTTTCTTGAAATCTCTCTAATAGGAGTCTCTTCATTCTTCTCAAAACAATGAATCATAAGTGGATTGGTTCTCTGAGGCATCAACTCCTCACCACTTTCAACAACGTCCATCATCAACTTCCAATATTTAAAAGCAAACCAAAAAACAAATTGGTTGTAAGAAGCTTCTCCAAATGCCATTTCTATAGCTCTGGGAGCATTTTTGGGGACAATAAAATGTTTTCCATTTTCATCGAAACTTATTTCAACTCTACCATCCTTTATAGAAATGATAATGCAAAGATGTTTTCTACTGTCTAGGAAAATCATATTCTATTTAGAACCAAATTCTCTAATCTAGCTTGCTTCTATTTTTGCAAAATGTTTAATATGCTTACCATATTCTTGTCTGTTTCTGATTTTTCATCTTCCGGGGACTCTTTCACTGCTTCAGGTCAAGTGCTTTCTGTCGACTTAGTGTGTTTTCTTTGTACTATAGCTTTCCTTTGCTTGGGTTCATTATCCATTGATCCAAGCATAGTGAAAATTCCTGCCACATGTTGGAAAATAGAAGCAGCTAAAAGCCCAATATTTCTCCATGATATTTGGGTTTGATCATCATTTCCTTCCAAAGACCTGTTTCCATATGCCTGGTCACTATAGCTTCTTAGAATATCACTACTAATAAAATCAACTGGAGTCTCAACATCATTGTTTTGTGATCTGTTAACAGTAGCAAGGAGTGTGGATGTGAGATCAAAGAGTGTATCAACATCTATAACTTTCTCGTGATGTCTCTAAACAAAATTGTGCAAGCTTTCCACTTTTCTAATTATAGCCTCAAATTTGCCAGATTCTGCTTTTAAAATATTTTCTCTCTCCTCAGCAATCAAAGTCTTGAGGGGATGATAATTGTACCTTAATATACAGTGTTGCACCATAATCTGATTGTTACCACTGCATGCAGTAGCATCTTCTTTCTCTCGCAGGGGCTTACTGTGGCCTTGTTGTGATCCTTTTACCCCATGAGAGGAATCTTCTAGTGTTGACTCAATCTTTCTTCCTCTTTAACTCTAGCTTGGCTACCAAGCCTTCTACCCATCCTTTCTATCATATGCTTTTGGAGTTGATGGAAAAGAAAATATTCAACCAAAGCTAGAAGGAAGGGCTTGAAATTGAGATTTCTGATTGAAGAACTGTCATGAAACGGAAAGAGAGCAAGAAAAGATTTTTGTGTTGCTTTGAAATGAGGGATGGCAGGGAGTTGTAATTTCCCCTACCCTGAGAAGTCTGTTTTGTAATAAAAGAGGGATGAAGACCCACTACAGTGGATATAAAGTCCCAAGACATACACATTGTCGAATGAAATGCGTAGGTGCAGTGTGCCAATTAAGCGTGAGGATTGGGAGAAGTGACACATGTGGGAGAGTGGCCATATTATTGAAGAATTGTTTACATTGAGGAAGGACACCATTTGAATATGGTAAGAATTTCAATTCTAACGTGGAGAGTTTCCAACACCACTTTCTCATCTACATGAGGGAGTTTACAATTTTTATATCTTTGTCTCAGTCCCATGGTGAATATATTAGTGTGAGGATCCATTATTTCATGATCCATATGTTGGATGCTTTGCTGAACTTGAGCTTTATAAGGAAATCTCTTTAGATATCCAGAACATCTCAAAAATTTATTTGAACAATTATTGTCTTGCAACAATGTTTATTGATGATAAATTTCCTGGTAATGTACACATGCATAGAATAGTGTGACTGATGGCATGGATAATCGGCCTTTCGGGTTGAAACAACCACCTCTAAAGATAATATTTGGAATATCCTTTGAGCCTTTCCTTGAGATGGCATCCAAGAAGTTGGAGTGAAGACATCAAGTAACTCTATGTTTTGACATATTCTAGCTAAATTGCCAAACATGCAAGAGAAACTAAAACCAGGGGTTATATAAGTAATAGCCCCAGTGTATGGGAAATCTAGGCTTTTAGAAGAATATTTTTGCATTTAATAGTTGGATGAGGATGATTATTTATGTTACACTATGTGTTGTTATTAATATGTTTGGACGTTTTGGGTGAACACTTGGCCCATCTTCAAGAACATCCAATAACGTTCAAGTCCAAGACAGATTTAAAAAGATCATTTATCAAATTAGTTGTCTAGTTATGAAAGACAATCAAGTTTTGGAAGAGATACATCGTAGTACTATCAAAGCAGATTGTGGACCATGTTAGAAAATGGATCAAAAAGGTTTTCAGAATGTCTGCTAAAATTTTACATTTAACATTGTCTTAGCATTTTCTTATCAACTTTCATGGAGGCAAAAAGTGACAGGAGAAACTTGCACAATAATGGCAGCCACTAGAATGAGAAACACAATGAATTAGCAAAATGGAATCTGTTGCTATGATGACACATGGGAAGATACTTATTACTCTCAACGTGGTTGTACAAGAAAAATAGTTTTTGCCTTTGGGTATAGTTGATGTATCATATTGTAGTGGTTGTTTCCCTACTTCAATAAAACAAATATATATCCATCTCAAGGTGAAAGAATAACACCAGTATATCTTCGAATGATAAGGGCTATGTGTTGTGCTCAACAACTAGGAAAGTCTCTATCGGTCACAGTGTGATGAAGCAATGGGTTCAGGTTTTCGTGCCCATGCTGTCAAAGTATATCGATACAAGTGATAAAAAAACATATGTTCAATTCCCTGGAACATATCTTATTTTCATTACTTGTCTAGGATAAATCCACAGTGATAATTGAGAAACATAATCAAAAGAAAATAAATATGTAGTTTATTGAAACAAATGTGGCATGAGCGGAAGCATATGCACCAAATTACAAAATGTGAAATTCAAAGTTCTGTATAAAAGTTTCAAATTAAAAAAATTTCAAACAGTTGTCAGGAAGTTTAATGAATGCAACTGCCCAGCACTCATCCAATGGCCATTCGATGAGGATTGAAGCTATCCATCAATATGAATAGATATATAAAAGCAAACAAGGACTTTTAATAAGGGATCCCTGATTTTTCATACCCAAATGTTGCCTGATTATTGAGCAAGGGCCTGACGAGTTAGTGAGGGTTTCCCTTTTGTTTTTGTTTCAATCTATTTTCATGCTTAGATTTTTGCTAATATGATGTCATTGGTGGACCTTAATATATGGCACTGCACCATACTCTGATTGTTACCACTGCATGCGATAGCATCTTCATTCTCTCTCGGGGGCTTACTGTGGCCTTGTTGTGATCCTTTTACCCCACGAGAGGAATCTTGCAGTGTCTGACTCAATGTTTCTTCCTCTTTAACTCTATCTCGGGTACCAAGCTTTCTACCCATCCCTTCTATCACCTGATTTTGGAGTTGAGAGAAATGCAGAAATTCAACCAAAGCTAGAAGGAAGGGCTTGAAATCTATGTTACTAGAAACCAAAAAGGGGAAATGAAACGAGAAACGACAACAAGACGAGAAATGGAGTTTGGAGATTTCACATTCAAGAAATGAGGAGAGAGAGAAAAAAGACAAATATGAAACATACAACCAAGCATTTGTTTCACATTCAAGAAACGAGGAGAGAGAAAAAACAAGAAAAATATGAAACATAAAACCAAACATTCATCATTAATATTCTCGAATATTATGGTTCATAGGTAGTTGCTCATAGGCTTTAGCTACTCACATTGGCCATTCCTTAATACTTATAGTGATCAACAAAGCTTCCATTTCTCACATAAGCCATTCTTGAATACCCATGTTTGATCCTCTAGGCTGGCAAATACAATAGTGAAGAAACACTTGGCACCAAATTCAAGTTTGATTTAGCCTTTGCATTTTCCGGATGAGTACATGATCCCACATACATTGTATATATTCTTGGATGTGACATGAGTGGACCTCAAATTTGGGATCTATTGTATCATTTTCCACACAGTTATTGGGTTATTGTTTTCATGGTTGGGTAACAAGATGGTGGAGATTGAGTTGATCTCCATTGGATATAGAGCCAAAAATAGAGGGTTGTCTCGAACTATTGCCACTTGCAAAACCATAAATACTACAACACGCGTTTGAAGACAAAATCTAAAGAGAAAACTTTCAAAAATTTACCTTTAATCCATTATAATAGGAAACTAATCTTTATAATAATAAAAATAATATATTTTAAAAGTATAGTTGAACTAGATATTAAATTGCTAGTTTGTGAGGAAAAAAAATTAACTAAATTATTTAACTACTAATTTATAAAAATATATATAAAATATCTATACACATTACTAATTTATAAAAGAGATTTGATCCCTTTAGGGTGTTGGTATATCCGAAATTAAGATGGATCTAGGCTAGTATATATTATTTACCATAATTATTGTTAAAGTGTATAATGGCTATCTCATATTTGTATTTGCATTGATTAAATGATTATTATATGTAGTCATGTTTTATATTAATTATTTTAATGCATCATATATATGGTTTTGTATAGTAAATTTATTTTTATGTTAAATTTTAATAGTTAAATTTAGATATTCTTTCTTGATATATTAATAAAATTTGTTATCTGAGTCAATTTTTCCAATTAACAAGTGTGGTTGATCAATATAAATAAGTGAAATAAATTATTAAATTGTGATTTTTTTAATTTCTAAATAGTTAAATATTATATATAAATATAGTTAAATATTATATATAAATATCACTTGTGGTTATAACATACCAAACCATTCATTTTTAGTTCTTAAATATGATTATGTTAAAATAACTTTCAAAAAAATGTTATCACCCATGGTTAGAACTTACCAAACCATTCTTTTTTAGTCCCTAGATTTGTTTATGTTAAAATAAATTTTGAAAAAATGTGATGGCAAATAGTTTTGTTATATTCCATGGTTTTGTACTTTATATTCATTTAATTTGCTAGTTTTTGCACATGGTTTTGTTAAATTCCATGGTTCTGTATTTAATATTTATTTAATTTATTAGTTTTTTCTCATCAATTTTCTTTCATAAATTAAAACAAGTGAAAGAGACCTTGAAGTCTTGAAAAGAAATGTCATAATCTAGGTATTTTATTCTAGGTCCCTCTTAATATATTTTTGGTTGTTAGATTTTTGTGCCAAGAGACCCTTTTCACCTAGGGAATATGTTATAATATTTGGCATTTTAACTCGATCAAAATAAAACAAAATCAAATCAAATAAAAAAAATTAAAAAACATAAAATTCTGCAATGCATAGTTTTTTCTTGCCTATGGTTTTTTCCCATGGTTTTTGTCCATGGTATTTTTCTGCAATGTAGCCTATTCAAAGGCTAATAACTAAACTGTGGATCAAGTGTTGAGAGGACCAAATCTCTTCACTTAAAGAGGTTTGTATCTAGAGAGAGAGAGAGAGAGATTTGATCTCTCTTGATGCTCAAGAGAAATAGATCTACGCGGGTTATTTATAAATGAAGAGGAGTATTTTCTTGTAGTAGTACTCATATTTATTTTTTATTTAAAAATTATTAAATGATGAATTTCTATTTTGTATTTTGATTTTTGAGACTTGTTTATTTTTATAAATTTACAATTATTTCTATCTGTAATTATGAAACTTTCCATATTTATCATAGTTGAAATTATATTTGTATTATAGAAATATTAATCAATAGCTTATTGTTCTTGGGATAAAACTATTAATGGGATGGATAATAGATAATTATTATTTTTTATATATTAAATTAATGTCTTTGGTTGATGATATTTAATATTATAAATAGTCTAATAGTTGAGAGGTTATAAACCAGACCAATGGAAAAAAAAAAAAATTGTGTCCCAATGTTTATATAAAATAATTAATTAACTAGAAAAATTAAATAGATTATTATAAAATATATATATTACTAATTTATAAATAAATAAATATATATATATATATATATATATATATATATATATATATATATATATATATATATATATAACCTTATACATTTAAATTTATAATTTTATATAAAAATACACATTTTAAAAATTAGATACAATCACTAAATCCACTTTTAAATAAAAGCAACACAAAAATAACAAAAAAAATTGTAAAAACTTAACCATACACTACTACACATCAATGGCTACAATTAAAAAAATAACATAACTTTAACTAATAAAATCCATAAATAGTCAACCTTGTTAAAGATATATTAAGCACTATTGCAAGGTGTTGTCACTAGGGAGAACACCAAACCTATTTGCAACAAACTTGTTATTTTAGCACCTAAGCTATATATGGTTAACTTCTAACCATAGACTATGAAAATGCCTTCAAAAACTATCGAGAAAACCAGTGCTTTTTATGATTCATGTCGACGTCCAATTGAGAAGACATCCATATTGCAAATGAACCAGATTAATGTTTTCCATAAAATAGTTTCAAGAAAGAAACTGTTTTTGGAAAACCCAGTTTCTTGCATTAAAAAACGAAAACTACCGTATAAAACATCGTTCCATACGGTTCCATTTTTTATATGGTTTTTTTCAGAAACGAAGACTTCAGTTCCCTTTCCAGTAACAGAGCTTGAAATTGAGATTTCTGATTAAGAACTGTTGTGAAATGGAAAGAGAGCAAGAAAATCTTTTCATGTTGCATTGAAATGAGGGAGGGCGGAGAGTTTGAGAAGTCTATGTTGTTGTTTTTTCCGCTATTTCCTGGTGTGGTATACGACCAAACTACTATTTTTGTAATTTCTAGTGTGGTATACTACCAAACTACTATAAGAGTTCAGCGTATATTTAATATAAATTTCATTGTCAATCTAGTAATTGTGGGGCTAGTTCATTTGAAGCTAAATTCTTAAAAAACAAAACCCAAATAACCTAATTTCAGGTAAAAAAAGTTGGTAGATTGTTTGAAGAAATTGAAATCGGGGAAGGAATTAAAGGAGAGAAAGGGTACCTGTGCAAGTATTTTCTTGGGCTCTTGAAAGAAGACCAAGGCTTCTGATCCTTCCATCGTGGTCCAAATTTGGCCAGCCAAAATAGATCCATGTTTTGTGAGCAAGCCATTGAAGAGATCCCCCTAAATCTTATTTCTCAATGCATCTAAATTCAACCATGAAACAATACCTGCCAGCAAATTATTGCAACATTTCATGTGAAAATATAAAACAAATTTGTAAATCAATTCTAAGAATGGCCATTGATCTAGAAACCCTAAAAATTGATCCAAGGACCTATACCTGTTTCCATATAGCCACAGATTAGATTGTATTGTGCCCATGGTCTTTCATTTTTTTTTAACTACTCAACATACATTTCATGTAAAAATATAAAACAAATTTGCAAATCAATTCTAAGAATGGCCATCAATATAGAAACCCTAAAGATTGATCGAGCCACTTGCACCTGTTTCCATATAGCCACAGATCATATAGCCACAGATTAGATTGTACTGTGCCCATGGTCTTTTTTTTTTTTTTTAACTACTCAACATACATTTCATGTAAAAATATAAAACAAATTTGCAAAGCAATTCTAAGAATGACCATCAATCTAGAAACCCTAAAGATTGATCGAGCCACTTGTACCTGTTTCCATATAGCCACAGATCAGATTGTACTGTGTCCATGGTCTTTCCCATGGTCTTTCCTTTTTTTTCCAACTACTCAACATTCATTCGAATACACTAAGGCAGGGAAGAAAACTTGTTCTGGTCTTTCCTTTTCTTTTCAACTACTCAATATTCATTCTAATACACTAAGGCAGGGAAGAAAACGCCACATAATGGTCTTTCTTCTTTTTTCAACTACTCAACATTCATTCGAATACACTAAGGCGGGGAAGAAAAGGCAGCAAAATGGTCTTTCCTTTTTTCAACTACTCAACATTCATTCGAATACACTAAGGCGGGAAAGAAAACATGGTAGAAATTAAATTTTTAATTTGGATGATCGTTAAATTTTTTAATTATAATTATTTATTTTTTTATAAATTTTAAAAACATTATATTTTATGAATATATCAAAATGTATGGAATGTATATTTTCTTATCTTATTGTATACTCATTTCAAAAAATTATATTTTTTATTTTTCAAAATTACAAAATAATTAACCATGTTGTAAGTTGTAATTTTAAACAAATTTAGATTTGGATTTTATATAATTAAACAAAAAAACTATAAATATTTTTTATTAATGTTTAATTATCTAATACTAATATTATGGGTTTCCATGTAACTTAAACAAATGATATTTGGTTTTATAATTATTATGTCAAACTTTAAAGCTAAAAATTAACTTTTAACAATGCAATCTTTTATAACCAATTTGGATGTAGTTCATTGTTATGGCAGTAAAAAATGAATCTCATGAGTCAATTTGGTTGTAGTTCATTGTGATGGTAGTAAAAAATGAATCTCATGAACCTGGTCCCACCCACACATTGGTATAGTTCCACCCAAGGAACCATTGATCTTTCTCCATGAATCGATAATATTGTACGAAGAAGAACCATAATGTATGGCATTTCTATTTCCCACAATTGAAAAAGCACCATAAATCCTTCTACATGAGAATTTTGCTTTAGTATTGTTGAACTAAACATGGCAAGACTTTTCTGCGGCAACAAGAATTTTCAAAACCCTCATCCCCCCTATCACAATATATCTTAGAATCCATCATGTTGGAGTTTAGTATCCCTAGTAAGCATATAGGAGTGTAGGGGAACACAACCTCAAAGTCAATATGAAGCCAAGGGGAAAGGTTTGTACATCTAAGAGGAATACCTCGATTACATAGATGTGGTTTTCTAAGATTTTTCATTAATCAAATGTATATTTGAGGGGTAATTCAGCCATAAAAAATGCTTGACTGAATTTTCATACACAAGGGTTGATTCTACTTCGAATTTTGATACTTTGTGTTTACTCACTTTAATGTCATTACATATAACTAATAATTTGCAAGTCCTTGTTTCATTTGATCTCATTTTATTTCAATTGTGAAGTGACTAAGCCTTGAACCCCAAATCCTCATAGCTAAGATTTACAAAGTATGCATTGCCTCATTTCCTCTCATTTTATTTCTGTTAAATGGAGCAACTATGCCTTAGCACCAAACCCACACAACTAAGCTTTGCACACTACAAAATCCTCTCTGTCCCTGGTATTGCACTTAGTTTAGATATACTTTTCTTAGAAGAGAAGCAATGTCTCACTAAATACCATACATGTTAACTTATCATCTGATCCCATTACATTTTCCAAGCATTGAGGACATTAATAAAATTTCAAAATTCAATTTCACACTTATTTGATGTAATCACCATGTTCCATCAATTTCAGGTAAACTCTACAAATAAATGTAAGTAATTATTTTGATTTTTTTCATTGATTCTAATTTAGCAAGTGATAAAACTGCAAATGCATCTTTATTTTTAAAGTACAATCATCCAAAAAACTCATCAAAGACTAAAGATAGGTTAAAACCTTTATGGAGTGAAAAATATTGTTGGTATGCTCCAGAATAACACTACTTTCAGAAGTTGGGTTCAGATTTTACCACAAATGCAAGAACCAAAGTGAGAAGCTTATTTTAAAGTTTTTATAACATGATATATTATAAATATTTTTGAAGAAGCACACAATACAAAAAAAATTTGTATCTAGTATCATTCTAGATAGAGAAAAGTACTCGTTAGGCTATCTATGACATGAGTAAGAATTGCTACCCACCTACTTTCAAAATCATCATGGACATTTAAATATTAAAAAAGGAATTGATTAGGCTACCTATGACTAAATAAGAGTTATTCCCAACCTTTCCAAACTATCATGTACATTTAAGCTATCATATTTTATCAACATCCTTTCTATGATGCAACACGTTACAACTTTCCATTATATTTATGCATTATATGAGTTGATGTACTTGTAAGGTGCATAAATTCCAAAATAATTGTCCAAATACCCATGTTTCCACTAAATTAATTGTTTAAGTAAGAGACACATTCTATTGTAGGAAGCATGCATCAATCAAACACTGCTCTACTCATAGTTTACAAACCCAACCAATTTTTCATACACAAACACATTCAAGACTAATCCACAATAACAAACAATGCTCAAAACAATATTCTTCATCAAACATCTACCAATTCATAAACAATGAGGAGACAAGAGACACATAGAATATGCGATCAACCAGGGCCAAAACCTCTCCAACATGAGAGGAAAACCCAAACGAAATCTTCTTCTTATATAGACTTCAATTGATGAATACCAAGACCATGGCCTAGACCCTTGACTCAATGACCTCTCCAAGACCAAGTCACAAGCCTCCTTGATTCAACTTCCTTATTTTTCCTTGAGTCAATGATGATCAGGCTTCTTCCTTCAATAACTCGACTATCCTTCAAATTCCAGTTCCATGGATCAAATCTGTAGTTCTTGGCCCTCTTGCATAAACCCTAGAATGTGTGGTTGACCAACCTTTTGAACCTTGATCTTCTTCGCTTGGATGGTATGAACTCTTATTATAATTCGGCATGTAACCTTGCTTATCTTCTTCCTTGATTCGACTTCTTGGACAACAACAAGATCTTCAACCTTTTTTGTAGTAGATAGTTCTTCCTTCCTTCGCACGTGTGGATCTATTAGCCCTAAAACAGACCCATAAACAACACCAAAATCTTCTCTCTTTGTTTCCTTCTCTTGGTTGGTTATCTTCACACTTCTTATTACAGACTTACTTAACAGAATTTTCTTGTCTACAAATGGAGGATGAGCTACCCTATATATAGTGTTTTTTCCATCAAAAACCTGTGCTAGGAAGTGTTAAGGAGTGTTAGGGGAACACAAGGGAGCAATAGGTGAAAATAATTCATGCAAATGAATGATTATGATTTTGTGACAGGAAGTGTTAGTGAGTTCCAAGTGTGCTAAGGAGGGAGTGATAAGGTATGCTAGGCAGTGTTAAGGCATATTAGAAGCCAGGGAAACATGCCAAGATGTGTCAAGTTCTAGGGTGTGCCAATGCATGCCACGAAGTGCTATGGAGTGCTAGGGAAACATAAGGGAGCAGTAGTTTCAAATGCATGGAAATGAATGACTAAGAGTGTGTGACAAGGAGTGTTAGCGAGTTCTAGGTGTGCTAAGGAGGGGATGACAAGGTATGTTAGGTGGTGCCAAGAAATGCTAGAGTGTTAGGGTGACATGCCAGGGTATGCCAATGCATGTCAGGGTGTTCCAATGCGTGTCAAGGTGTGCCAATGTGTGTCAGGGAGTGTTAACGAGTGTGACATAAACACAAAGGAAAACTAGTTCAAAATGCATGGAAATGAATGAATAAGATTGTATGATAGGGAGTGTCAGTGAATTCCAAGTGTGCTCAGGAGGGAGTGACAAAGTTATATGCTAGGTAGTTCCAAGGCATGCATGAGTGCCATGACATTTCAAGGAGTGGTACGGTATGATAGGGAGTGCTAAAGCATGCCATGGCATGCAGGGAATGCCAACATGTGCCACATAGTGCCAAGGGATTGTTAGACATGCCAGGTGCTATGCCATGTTAAGATGTAAACTATGTTGCTTAGTTGTTTTATGGCCATGGTTAGACGTGAGCCTTGACTTGGTAACTTCTTAAGTGAGACTAGCTAAGATTGGGCATGAGTAACCTAAGATGAGTTATAGGCCATTCTTAGGTGAACAAGGGATAGTGTAGTTTTAGTAACTGTAACTTTGTCAAGATGTTGTAGTCAAGGTAGGACTTGGTTGGTTCCCAAGTCTTAAAACCAATAAGGGTAGTTATGAGGGCATGATAGCTAAGAAGTGCCAAGGAATGAAAAGGTGTGATAACACATGCCAAACAATGTCAATGCATGTCGAGGAGTGTTGGGGAGTGTGAGGGCATCACAAGGGAGAACTAGGTCAAAGTGCATGGAAACAAATGAATAAGAGTGTCTTCCAGGTGTCCCAAGGACGAAGTGTATTAGGATAATTTCATAATAGGACTTGCAATAGGTAAGTCTACGATTACGATAAGGGGATGAAAAAAGAAATTTTAGACAAAGGGATACTTTTGTCTAGGGACAACACTATTTTTTCACTGACTTGCTTGGGTTCCAAAGTCACAAAAAAAGTAAGGCTATCTATGAGGCCATGGAAACTAGGGAGTACCAAGGTGTGCAAGGAATGCCAGGAAGTGATAACAAATGCTAGAAAGTTCCAAGGCATTTTATTCATTCCAGGACATGCCAAGTGCTAAGGCATGCCAAGAGGTGTCAGGTGCTAGGGTGTGGCGCCAACGCATGCTGGGGAGTGTGATCTAGGTCCGGGTGTGACGAAGGACCCTTCCAAGACCTTTTACTTTCATGATGTTTTAAATCACATTTTTAAAAGAACATGAGTGAATACATGTGCATGCTGTAAAGAAGAGGAACATGTCAATCATCAACAACATAAAAACATAAGCCGTTGATAATGGAGTTCATCCAGAAGGGACTACGTTTCTGGGCCCCAGTGTCAAGATGGTGTAGGCCGCTACATTAAGTGTTGTCAATAGTGGTGATGTACATAGAGGTGAGGTTGATATCATATAAGGAAAAATGCCCTCACACAAGAGTGGCTCTAAGAGATGTGCCACTAATGGATCTCTCAATCGAAAGACTCCTATCAGTATGACATAAAACTCATGCATGATGAGCATCCCGCCAACATGGCATAAAAGGGATCTCAATGCAAAAACATGCATGACGTCAACAAGAGTATCCCAGAAACATACAACAAAGGGATCTCAAAGCATAACATGATGAATCATGACATCAAGTACATCACATAGATGATTTTGCATCACATCAAGCAAGGAATCATGAAAACATGTAAGAAACAAGATCCTGCATCAACATCAATCAAGGATCTGTGCAGCATAATGCATAAAGAAGAAGTAAATGAACACATCATATACCTCACAACCAAGGGCCATCTGAAGAAGCGAATGTCAAACTGTTCAAGTTGTTTGGACCATCGATCTCACGGCATCGATTGCATGAAAATGACTGCTCACACATGAATGTGGACTTCTGCACTGGCATTTAGAAAAGTGGCTAGAAAATGAAATGAGAGAATGACAAATCTAAATGCACCATCATATTTGTGGCATCGAGTAGTGCAAAATCGACTATCCAAAATCTGAATTCTGAGAAATTGAGAATTTGGGGCTCAAGGAATCTTTTACATTCTCCCTAGATTCCTCAAAGATTCTGCTCCATGGGTGTACTGGAAATCTACAACTCTAATGATGAATCTAACCTCGCCATTGCGATCCCTGTGGAAAACCATGAAAAACGAGTATAAACTTGACTATATTCCGAAACGGAGAAAAATTACCTCCTCGGGAAAATTTCAAGGCTCATGGTTTCGCTCCCTGTTTTTACAGCAATAATGGTTCCACCTACATACTGAAAAATGGCCGAAAAATGCAAAACTTTTATGGAGACACAAACAATTCCATTGCGTTCGTGGTGATGAGAAGTGCTGAATCCATATAAAATTTGTCAAGATCTGACAAAATGAAATTTCACCCCTCCTGCATAACGTTGCCTCGAACTGCATGCACAGCCTCCTCCTGTCTCGAAATTCGTGCCCGTTCCTAGTTCCTCCATCAGCCTATGCACTGAATAAATCTGGTTTATATAAAAAAATTGGGCGGATTAATCAATGTGAATTGTTTAGTGTAGTTGGTTAAGATCTGGTTTAATAAGGAGGAGGTTAGGCGGTCAAACCCTGCCTCCTCCTTTTTTAACACAAAATATTGTTTTTTTTTTTTTTAGTTGCATGGCTGGGCCCATCTTGGCTGGTCCCCCCCATACCCTCCTCTCATTTTTTTGCAGTTGCCCGTGGTATTTTGGTGGTTGGGTCCGTGCCCCAAGGGCCGGCCCACCCCCATTACTTAACATATATGCGGTTGGGGTTCCATGGGAGGGGCCAGGGGTCGTGGCCCGCCCCTCCACCACATTAATGTATGTGGTTATGTAGGTTTGGGGATGTTAGGTCCCTACAATACTAGTGATTATCCCATTACTATTGTAGTTGTATCCCTTATTAATATTGTTGTGCCCCTATTATCCCCATATTGTTATTACTGTGCCCCATAGAATCCCTCTATTGTTATTTTTGTGCCTTTATATTATTATTGTTAGGTCAGCTAGGTTATATTGTGACTCCATAGACTCCTATATATAGAAAGGAGTTTTTTTCATTTGAATCATAAAAGAATCATTCATTTGTGTAATGTAAAGGAGGTTGCCCCCTCGAAGAGGCTGAATTCTAAGGCGTTGATCTATCTTTTCTATCTTTTTGTGAGCTGGTTTCATAACATTTGGTATCAGAGCACTGGATTCTAGGGTTTCGCTGCTCTAAATAGGTCATCATGGTATTTTCGCTATAAATTTTTTCTGCGACGTTTCAGAAGCTAAAAAAAAAGCCATTTGAGACGAGATCGCACTGAAGCTCGGATCCGAATTTCAAAGCTTTTCACGCTATATTTGCGGAGATATGATTTGAGGAAGTTGGTCTTTTTGCAGACTCCTGAATTACATTCCAAACATGTGACCTGGGGAAAATCGTCATAACTTTCTCTCTGAGCATCGTATTGAAATTTCGTAAGAAGGTATAGAAAGAGAATAGACTGTAGTTTCTTGTATATATTTTTCAGAGCCAAAGGTCGAAACAGGGACATGTGGCACGTCGTACAAGTTCGCTCTACTGAACTAGTCTATAATCAAGTCACTGTGGGAGATTTGGCATAACTCTTCCTTGGAGAATCCAATTGGGATCAAACTGGTGGCATTGGAAAGAGGATACAGAGGGCTACTGCAGGTCGCAATTTCAGAACTGAATGATCTGAAATTACAAAGATACATCAGAGGCAATATCGAGCTCCTACAAAGTGAAAAAAGGTGTGTAGAATTTTTTTAAATTTTTTCTTAAGCTTGGTTTGAAAAATCATTTTGAAGGAATTCAAAGGGCATAGTAGAGAATTATTATCGGTAACTGATGCCCCAAGGAAAGAAAATGCAAACACCTAGTAAGCAACCTGAAAGCTCTGGCATGACTCTTGAAGAAGAGGAAGAAATGCTACATGATATATCAAAATTACAAGACCAAGTGCAACAAATTTCACTGTCACAAAAGCTAACAGAAGCTAAGATAGATGGCGTGGAATCTAAGATAAAGGGTGTGGAAGCTAAGATGAATGGCATGGAAGCTAATATTGACAATTTGAAGGTAGATTTGA
Source organism: Pinus tabuliformis (assembly GCA_031772625.1). Taxonomy (NCBI): domain Eukaryota; kingdom Viridiplantae; phylum Streptophyta; class Pinopsida; order Pinales; family Pinaceae; genus Pinus; species Pinus tabuliformis. The sequence continues at coordinate 1,998,863,682 of CM062817.1, forward strand.
AGATAGATTTGACAAATTTTCTACAATAAATACTTACTAATGGTGAAAGGGTAGTAAAGGAAACTCATGATGCGAACAAAAGAAATGTTAATCATGATTTCATAGACTCTAATGTTGGATCGAAGACCCACCATATTCCAAAAATCGATATGAGGAAGTTTGATGGCAAGGATCCCGCAACATGGATATTACAGATGGAGCAATTTTTTGATCTCAATAATGTGCAAAACACACAAAAAGTACGTATTGCAACTTTATATTTGGAACCAAATCAGTTTGTATGGTATCAATGGCTTTGCTCTCATAAAAAAATTATCACTTGGGCAATTTTAACAAAAGAATTGAAAGCACATTATGAGGATACAAAAAGCAACACTTTTTTTAGCCAATTGATAAGTCTCAAACAAAAGGGTTCAATAATGGAGCACATTGAGGAGTTCCAAAAATTGAACATAAGGGTAAAAAATATTCTAGAGGAGCATAGGATTGATGTGTTCATAGGGACTTTAAAGGATAATATCCAACATGATGTTCGCCTTTGGGAACCTGATTCATTAGAGAAGGCATTTAGGTTAGCAAGAAAAATGGAAAGCAAAATTATGGCAACCAGGAAGCATACCACTCACAACTATAAAGATGGAAGTATTGTTGCCCCTAGTCTTCCACAACCTACACCACAACAATTGGAAGAAAAAAGAGCAAAAGGGCTTTGTTACAGTTGTGATAGCAAATACACTAAAGGTCATAAGTGTCTGAGAAGAAATTATTCTACATAGATTGTGAAGAGGAAGAAAAAAAGGAGCAAGAAAGGTCAAAAGAAGAGGATATACTCCAGGAACAAAGCCTAGATAAAGAAGAAATGAATCCGACCATATCTTGTAATGCATTGGCTAGAATTACCACTCCTCAAACCATCAAGATAGAAGGACAAATCAAGAAGAAAAAGGTAATAGTGTTGATTGATTCAGGAAGTACCCACAATTTTATTCATTGTAAGGTAGCAAAAGAATTGAATTGCTTCCTATATCCAGCACCAGAGTGTCAAGTGATGGTTGCAAATGGAGGAACAATAAATTTCTCTGGAAAGTGCCATAATATCAAGCTATCCATGGGAGAATATGTATTGACTAGCCCAATGCTTTCCATTCCAATGGGAGGTGCTGATGTTGTACTAAGAGTCCAATGGCTACAATCCTTGGGTACAATAGCTTTTAATTTTCATGAAATTTTATGCGGAAGGAAGGAAGTTGAATTAAGGGGTATTGCAGGGAAATCGGGAAGGATAATTAGCTCTAACGGTATGACAAAGCTTCTAAAAAAGGAACAAAGAGGTGTAATTGCACAATTATGTTCGCTAGATGTTTCCACATCGAAATCATCTATTTCTCCAGATCTCCAAAAAGTCTTGGACAATCATTCCAAGGTATTTGAGACTCCCAAAGGTCTCCCACCTATTCGTGATCATGATCATGCTATTCATCTGATTCCAGGAAGTGTTCCTCCAAACAGCAGGCCGTACAGATATCCCTATGCCCAAAAGAGTGAAATTGAACGTATGGTTGCAGAAATTCTAGAGGCTGGTATAATTCAACCTAGTCAAAGTTCTTTCTTTGCTCCAGTAGTATTGGTGCACAAGAAGGATGGATCATGGCACATGTGTCCAGATTATAGGGAGCTCAACAAGCTCACTATTAAAGATAAGTTTCCCATTCCTATCATTGATGAATTACTAGATGAATTGCATGGATCAATTTACTTCACCAAGTTGGATCTTCGTTCAGGATATCATCAAATCAGAATGAAAACTAAAGACATTCCGAAAACAGCATTTAGAACTCATGAGGGTCATTATGAATTTTTGGTCATGCCTTTTGGCCTTACCAATGCACCCTCTACATTTCAAGGTTTGATGAATTCCATTTTCAAACCCTTCCTTAGAAAATTTGTGCTAGTATTGTTTGATGATATACTAATCTACAGAAAGTCTTGGAAGGATCATGTTGAACATGTTGACAGGGTGCTACAACTATTAGAGGAGAAACAATTATATGCAAAAAGATCCAAATGTTTCTTTGGGGTACAAGAGGTGGAATATCTGGGTCATATTGTATCTCATGAAGGAGTTAAGGTAGACCCTAGCAAAATTAAAGCCATTAAGGAATGGAAAATCCCCACATCCATAAAGCATCTGCGAGGATTTATCAGGTTGACAGGGTATTATCGCAAGTTTGTTAAGAATTATGGGAGAATAGCAACACCTCTAACAACATTATTGAAGAAAGATGCATTTTCATGGACTCCAAAAGCAACAAAGGCCTTTGAACATCTTAAAGAGGCAATGTGCCAAGCACCGGTCTTAGCTACACCAGACTTCACAAAAACCTTTATTGTGGAATGTGATGCTTCAGGAAATGGAATTGGTGTTGTTTTAATGCAAGATGAAAGACCCATTGCTTTTGAAAGTCGTCCAATCAAGGGAAAGTTTTTACACAAAGCTATTTATGAGAAGGAAATGTTGGCAATACTACATGCACTTAAGAAATGGCGACCCTACCTAATGGGAAGACACTTCAAGGTAAAAACAGATCTTGATAGCCTTAAATACTTCTTAGAACAAAGATTATCCTCTAAAGAGCAACAAAAGTGGGTCACAAAGATGGTGGGTTATGACTTTGAAATCATCTACAAAAAAGGGAAGCAAAATGTGGTGGCAGATGCACTCTCAAGAAAGGATGAGGATGTGGAAGCATTGTTGTGCGCCATTTCTATTATCCAACCAGATTGGATAAACGAAGCAAGGGAGGAATGGAATAATGATGAAGAAGTGTGGGAACTTACTCAAAATTTACAACAAGATTCCATTACATCTGATACATTTAGCTGGCAAAATGATTCATTATGGTACAAAAATCGCTTATACCTCTGTAAGAATTCCCAACTCAAGCAAAAGATTCTTATGGAATCGCACACTTCTCCCTTAGGAGGGCGCACAAGATTTTTAAAAACTTACCACACGGTTAAAAAGGAATTTTTTTGGGATGGCCTTAAATTGGATATTCAAAAGTTTGTGGTGGAATGTTTGGTTTTCCAACAAAATAAATTCGAAACAATTAAGATCCCAGGTCTATTACAACCTTTATCCATTCAAACCAACGTTGGGAGGAGGTTTCAATGGATTTTATCACAGGTTTACCCAAGTCTGAGGGAAAGAGTGTCATCATGGTGGTAGTTGATAGACTTACCAAGTATGCACACTTTTGTGCATTATCACATCCATTTAAAGCCAATATAGTTTCTACTACATTTATGGAAACAATTCAAAAGCTACATGGAAACCCAAAGATTATTGTAAGTGACAGGGATCCCATTTTCACAAGAAATTTTTGGACAGAATTAATTTCTTGTCTCAGTACTCAGTTAGTTTTAGGTAAACTTGACTCGGGATAGAGTCAAAGTTGACCAGGTTAAACAGTGATGGTTTTGGGGCACATGGTATTGTGCACCCATAGTATTCTGCCTGTGGTATTATATGTAATGGAGCTTATAAAAGGCTAGAAGGAGTTCATTGTAATGCAAGACCTGGAGGTGAGCGTTGAAGGCTCTTGTTAGGTAAACTTGACTTAGGATAGAGTCAAAGTAGACTAGGTTAAACAGTGATGGTTTTGGGGCACATGGTATTGTGCACCCATAGTATTTTGCCCGTGGTATTATATGTAATGGAGCTTATAAGAGGCTGGAAGGACTTCATTGTAATGGAAGACCTAGAGGTGAGCGGTGAAGCCTCACTTGGTTGGATTGGCTAGGGTTTTGGCCAATGCTAATGAGATCTTATTAGGTTGGGTTTTTCCCTGGATTTGGGGTTTTCCCAGATAAACATTTGTGTTTATTTGTTTATGGTTGTCACTGGTTATTTTCTTATATATATTCCTCTCGGTAATTATTTATGTTATGCAGTAAATTTCTTAACAACTGGTATCATAGCCAGATATTAGCTTCAAATGGATTCTTTGATGCTAGGGGTTTATAGTGCTTGATGAGATCAATGCAGCCTTTTTACAGATCTGGGTCTAAAAATAATGGTGGAACAATCGTACACGGAAGAACCTCGAGGAGAATGTGCAGAAGATAGTGTCGTCGCTGCCAGAGATCGCAGTGCATTTGCGATATTTACTGGTTTGGAACATGCTAATGAATTGTTCAGGATTCATGCAGCTATTTAAAGAAGGTCAGCAGAAGAAAATTGTTCATGTGGCTTCAAAACTTGTTCGTTTTCTGCTACGTGAGGCCACCGGTGTTGGAATCTACGAGGTTCTTGTCGAGCTCGTAGTTGGAGTGGTTTGATAGAAGTTTTTGAGCAAATCAAATTGAGAGAGGATGGATCAGAATCGGAGCAGCAAAAAAAAAAATATAATGAAGTCAAATTATTGCATGTAAATGGGCATACTACTGTAAGACCTGGTAAGGCATGTGTAACCCTCAGTGATCACTGGTAAAGTCTAAGTTAGACCTAGGTGATAGGGGGGATGTTGGGTTAACAATACCCCAGGTAAAAAATCTAAGGGGAGTAAGAGCTAGAGTGAGCGGGATTGTCTCACTTAGCAGGTTTGGTTGGAGTTAGTCAAGGAACCCCAAGTCAAGTTTAAGGGGGGAATATTGTTAGGTAAATTTGACTCAGGATAGATTCAAAGTTGACCAGGTTAAACAGTGATGGTTTTGGGGCACATGGTATTGTGCACCCATAGTATTCTGCCCATGGTATTATATGTAATGGAGCTTATGAAAGGCTGGAAGGACTTCATTGTAATGTAAGACCTGGAGGTGAGCGATGAAGGCTCACTTGGTCGGATTGGCTAGGGTTTTTGCCAATGCTAATGAGATCTTATTAGGTTGGGTTTTTCCTTGGATTTGGGGTTTTCCCATATAAACATTTGTTTTTATGTGTTTATGGTTGTCGTTGGTTATTTTCTTATATATATTCCTCTAGTAATTATTTATGTTATGCATTAAATTTCTTAACAGTTAGCTCATAGCTCATCTTATCATCCTCAATCTGATGGGAAAACTGAGATAGTAAACAAATGTTTGGAAGGATATCTTCGTTGCTTTTTATCTGATAAACAAACACAATGGTTCAAATGGTTGCCTATGGCTGAATGGTGGTATAACACTTCCTTCCATACAACAACAAAAATGACCCCATTTATGGCACTTTATGGATATCAGCCACCATCCATCACATCATATTTAAGAGAAAATTCTAAGGTTCAAGCAGTGGAACATCACATCGAGCATCAACAACAAGTCCTCCAACTCTTAAAGGATAACCTCGTGTTGGCGCAGAATAGAATGAAACAACAGGCAGATCAACATCGCAGCGAAAGAAGTTTTGACATAGGTGATTGGATATTCCTATGGATACAACCATATAAACAAATATCCCTCAAGCAAGCTAAGAAGGATAATAAATTATCACCAAAGTATTATGGTCCATACAAGGTGCTGCAAAATATTGGTACTATGGCATACAAATTGGAGCTTCCTGCAGCTTCTCGAGTGCACCTAGTTTTCCATGTTTCATGTTTAAAGAAGGTTATAGGCAACAAGCTCCCAATTCAAACAATATTGCCAGAACTTGATGAGGAAGGAAAAATTATATTGGAACCGGAAGCAGTCACAGAAACAAGAAGTCGATAGCTACGAAATCGATCAATTTCGGAGTATCTCATCAAGTGGAAGAACTTATTCACTGAAGATTCCACATGGGAGGATGAGAATTTTATGCAGAAGCATCTAGAACTACTCAAGCGTTGAGGAAAACACTTTTTTGAAGGAGAGGGGCATGTTAGGTCCCTATAATACTAGTGATTACCCCATTACTATTGTAGTTGTATCCCTTATTAATATTGTTGTGCCCCTATTGTCCCCATATTTTTACTACTGTGCCCCATAGATTCCCTCTATTGTTATTTTGTGCCTTTATATTATTATTGTTAGGTCGGCTGGGTTATATTGTGACTCCTTAGACTCCTATATATAGAAAGGAGGTTTTGTCATTTGAATCATAAAAGAATCATTCATTTGTGTAATGTAAAGGAGGTTGCTCCCTCGAAGAGGTTGAATTCTAAGGCGTTGATCTATCTTTTCTATCTTTTTGTGAGTTGGTTTCATAACAGGGGGTGGTGGGGTTGGTGGCCCCCACTCCCTTAATTTATATTTTTTTGGCTTAAATAACAAATGATGCCCTTTTTTGAAATTCAGATTTTTAGCCGTAGGAGTCAATTTAACGACCCCACAATTTCACTCGGAATCTGGCCCAGGTTGGTCGGAATCGATGACCGGAAAAAATCCAAAAATTGTGGCCTCTTTAAGCTTTCCCAGTCATAAAAAAGTCAACCCAACTTTGACTGCTTCTAACTTTCTCATCCGGACTCAAATTGAAGAACTGTTCACACCATCGTGATTAGGACGACAAGATCTATGCTCTGGTCCTGGTTCGAGCATAATCCAAACAGTTTGATTTTTGAGTTTTCCTGAGTCCTCCTTGTCCTATGTGTGTCTCTGGAGCCACCTGGATCAGAGCGTCAAGGAAACACAAGGGAGGACTATTTTCAATTGCATGTAAATGAATGAATAAGAGTGTGTGATAGGGAGTGTTAGCAAGTTTTGGGTGTGCTAAGGAGGCAATGACTAGGTATGTTAGGTAGTGTCAGGGAAACACAAGGAAGGACTAGTTTCAATTGCATGGAAATGAATGAATAATAGTGTATGATAGGGAGTGTTAGCAAGTTTTGGGTGTGCTAAGGAGGCATCTCTGGACAAATTTTGGGAGGGTTTGGAGAAAATTTTGTGTTTTGGTGCAGACTTGCAATTTTTTGGCAATTTTTTGTCTAGCAGCACAGCGAGCTCACGCTTTTCTTCTTCCTCAGGGCTCCAAATGATGTAAAATAAGCATTTTTGGAAATCTTATGACCCCATATCAAACCCCATTTGCCCACTTTTCTAGCCTGGGGCTCAGGTTTTGAGAAATTTGCAAAAAAGAGGCCAAAAATCACCTTTCTACCCCCTCTTTCCATTTCGTTGCGCACCTGGAGACACCTTGGGAGAATGGCCATATCTCAACCAAAAATTGGTCATTTTGAGTGAAACAATACTCTAAAGACATCTATACTCTCTAAAATTTCTAGAAAATTCTTCTGATCTGGAGGACTTCAGAAAGGCACTCAAAAATGGCCTCAACAAGCTCGTTGTACACCTGGAAATTTCTGAGATTTTTGTAAAATTTTCACTGTGTAATTTTTTGTAATTCCTAGTTTGACTCTGGTAAAAGTCAAAAGGGTGAAGTAGATGAATGTGAGGGGTAAAAGGAAATGTAAACAATCGGTGGTTAGTATTTATAAGTTGTTTTGATGTAAATTTGACCTCATTTATGAGAGAGGTTGGAGTCAAAGTTAATTGTAGAAGTCATTTTTAACTTCCCTAGACATTAGGGTTTGGTTAGAACACCTCATGGAAAAATTCCTAGAGTCATTGATTCAACCCCTAAGAGTGGGAAGACGTTGTTTTGGTATTTATGTATCAATTTCTCAGTGATAGAATGGGTTGGATTTCAGAGGAGAGAACTATTGTAGCTTGTACTTGGACATTTTCTGGAAATCAAAGGACACATTTGCAACTATTATCTAGGAATTCATGTGCAGTAAGTTTGTGATGTTATTTTTTCTCTATTACATATTTATATGAAAGATATTAATCTTTTCTTTCCATTCATCAATTATTCAATGGTTTTCCTTACATTTTATAAACAAAATTATTTGTATAAAGCTCTGTTTTGATGGAAAAATCATTATGTGTTACTTTATTTCTTACTTAATGAATTCATGTTTCATGCTCATTAATACCTTTCACTTCTTCTAAACACTACACTACACCAAAAAACCCTAAGATCCATCACAAAATTAATGCTACCTTTCTCCTTTTTGTATTTTTTGTTGTAACCCTTTGATCCTTTAACCTAGCTACCTGGTTTTTCTCCCTTATCCACAAACAAAACCCTAGATTTTCCAAAACCCACTTGAACCTAGCTATCTAGCCTAAAATCCTTTACATTCCAGTCATCTCTTTTTTATGATTTCATAGGGAGAGCCCTCTCTAGTTTGGTAGGACTAGCTACCAAACTAAAATCTTGTTCTATGATTACCTCCGTGGATCTCCTCATTAGCCTAAGACATTGTGGAGGATAACAGAGGGCATGAAAACTAGGGAGTGCTAAGGTGTTCTAGTTAATGTAATGTTCCCAAGTCATGGAAAAATGTAATGCTAGTTGTAAGGTCATGACTGCCAAGGTGTGTTAGGGAATGCTAGGGCATGCTAACATGTGCCAGATAGTGTTGGGTAGCAGAGGGCCCGTGTAACAGTTTTGGGGCTGAAAGCCCAGAATTTTGGGAAAGGTATGGTAAGGACTCCGTGAAGTGCGCGGAGCATGAATTGTAAATGAGTCAAGTCAAAGGGTTGTCTTCCCAAAAATAATTTAAAATAATATGAAATGAGTCGACCTGCCCATGGTCCACAAACCATGGGAATGTATAAATAGAGCAAGGCTCTATGGATAGAAGTTAGTTCTAGAGAAGTCTTTGTCTTGGATCTGGGTATTATGGCCGTGCGAAGGTAGTAGTTTTTGCGTCTGTAAGTTCGAGTCAAGGGTGTTGGGTAGGAGATAGAGGCTCTGCAGCTGTGTGTGCAGAGGCCTGGTAGAGTCCGCAGTTGTGTGCGCCGACCCCTGCAACTGAGTGCGCAGGGCAGATCTAGTTGTATTGGCAAAAGAATTGAATAAAGATAAGTTGGTTCTAAAATACTGCGTTGATTCTAGAATATTGTGGATCTAGTTTATTTATGGTTGATATGTCTGCCTTGATCTATGCGCTTATGCTTATGTTCTGAGTTTACGGAAATCTATAATGCTTTTGGGTGCGCGCAATGGTTATCTCTATTAAATGTTTGCTTAAAGACTGTAGAGAATAGATCTGATCTATAACAACTCATTAACAATAATTATTAAGAAATTGCTTTGTTCTGGATCTACGCGGAAGCAGAGTGGCATGAGGCAACAGAACAACGCATGACCCCTCTAGACTGCATCAAGACATCCCAAGGGTGTGGAAACCTGGTTCTAGCACCCTCCCCTACTACCTCGGGTGAGACTTCAGTCCGCACTCCGCGGGCTATTTCCGAAAGGGCTGGTAGCTGCAGGATTTGTTTGGCTAATAACTCTTCCAAACCTAGGTCAAGGCCCAATAAGCCAACAAATGGTTTTGTTGCTAAGACCGGGATCTACCTAAGGGATGTCTGATGTTAGAATGTTGGAACCCTACAAAGAAAGAGCTTGAAGATTGGTCGGATAAGAAGCTTCACGAGTTTGTCGTTCAGGAAAACAGAAATCTGCGGGTATCAAAAAAAGGTGTTTGGATTGTTACATATACACAGAAATCCACAAGATCTTCTTCGCGTAATTCTCGACAGAGTTATACAAGTGGATCACAAGGTTAGCTGACATTGTGGGAAGGTGCAAACTAGATCAACCCATTGTGTGGACGTCAGAATTAGTGCGCAGGCTAGAAGCATCTAAAGACAAAATTGCACGAGCAGTAGATCACTGGTTGGATCAGATAATAGGAGGGTTTATCACTAAGTTCAAGATAGACATGACTATGAGTTATAGTGAAGCAGAAAGGCACTTTCTTCTAGGACCGCGGGGTAAGTATACCAAATCATTGAATACATGGATTAAAATGTTGTTGTGTGAAAAATGGATTATGCGCATCCATTGATGTCTGGCGTAACGTGGAGCGAAAGAGGCTACCGAGGAACCGAAGGATTAGATAACAGTCCTTTGATTTCTATTTCACGAGAGAGCAAGGAAGAACTCGCAGGGTTCTCTCCAAGAAGCACAGTTCAGTTGATTGGGCGACACATTCTGCTAATACCACTACCATCCACGCCATCACCTACTTCTCCTACATCGAATCCATCTTCGCCGACACCACCTCCGCCACCACCGAAGGTTGCGATAGCAAGTGCAGTCAAGTTGCCAGTATTTAAAGGTGTAGGAAAGTAGGAACCAGGTCAGTTCTGGTTTGTGGTAAAAGCTGTATGGGAAACCCAAGGAATAATGGATGATAACATCAAAAAGGCTACCCTGGTTAGCACGTTGCAGGACCGCGCATTGACATGTTATATAAAGTACTCAAGCGATCATCCGAATGCGGGAATAGCGGTGATCCAGGATGCATTGAACAAAGAATTTTGTCGGCCGAAATCAGAGACGTAGTCGGTCATTAGGTTCAAGGAGATCGCAATGTTACCTGGTGAAACCCCATGGGATCTGGATTAGAGATTAAAAAGTACAATCCGCAAGGCTAACATGACATTGTCAAATGCACAACACTACGCATGATTTGTGGCATCTTTGACACCACATCTGAGGATAACGCTACCACAGCAAAAGATCTCAACCCAAGCCAAAGCATTAGGGACCGCAATGAGGTTGCACGAAACTCCAATACAGGATCTACGGTTAGGAGTTCAGCAAATCCATGCACAAATACAAAAGCTATGTTTAGAGATGCAAAGTTTGAAACAAGGACAGGCACCACAGGCGGAAGTGCGCGAAGAGGTTTGGTGTATCAAATGTAAGGGCCAGGGCCATGATAAGGATCACTATCCAGTCTTTACGAACTATGTGGCCATGGGGGGACCAATACCATCATGACCAGAGGTACAAGTGGGGCCAAGCATGGCGCCCACACTCTGGTGCGCAATCTGTCAGGTAGGAGGAAAACATGCCACTGACAACTATCATCTATTGCAGAACCTGAGGCACCCCCCCCCCAGCAGTTATTTTGCAACTTTTGTAGGACGATGGGCCACAATGAAAGAAACTGCCGAAGTTATGAGATGTTGATGGATCGAACACCTGCTTATAGGATGTAGATGGAGGTGCACGGGCAGGATCCCGCCGCTGCAATAGTGCGGGGCGGATTCCAAGGATGTAGACGGGGGCGAGGGGGAATGGGACCCGGATGTGGATGGGGACAATTAATCTGCTATAATTGTGGAGGACCAAGGCACTACGCGCGTGATTTCACAAACCAAACCAAAGCTTGTTTCACGTACTATTACCAATTTGACCACAAAGCAGTCGATTTCCCCACACTAATTGCTCAGATGTGGGAAAAAGGGGTGCTTCCAGCTACTCCCACTCAGAACGTCCAAATAATGAAGGTTGAACCGCACGAGGAAGACCCTAACGTGAATATGATGCTCAAAAGTGGTGTGACTACGGGAGAAGATAAGGAGAAGCAACCAGAGGAGGATGCATGGGTTCGTAAGGCCCCTACAAAACAACTGGAATTTTATTTGGTGCGCGCAAAGGAAACATTTATGGAAGCTAAGAAGAGCTTCACGGAAGCTTCTACTTTGGGTAGCAAGGATCAAACGAAGCTAGAGAAGGATACTTCTATGCTGGCTACGTTCCTAGAAACATGCATGAAGATGCTATAGGATACTAATGCAGTGAAAGGATTGCAAGAGTTGATAACTAGGTGCACAAGATCAGATGGTCCGAAAACTAAGCAAGCATGTGTTGCTTACTAGGCGGGAAATGTGATTGACTGTCCAGATTGGGGACTACGAGATGGATCAGGTCATTCTAGACTTGGGGTCAGACGCGCATGTCCAACCTAAACAGACCTGGGAGTGCATGGGCAGGCCCGCACTACAATGGTCTCCTATCCAATTACGGATGGCGAACCAACAAAAGATCTTGCCTATGGGAAGACTGCAAGGAGTTACAGTAGACATCGAAGGTGTAAGCACACAAACCGACTTTGAGGTCATAGAAATTGTGGATGACAGTAACCCATATCCTACATTGTTAGGGATAGACTGGGCAACAAATATGAATGGAGTCATTAACCTAAAGAAACAAAAAATGATATTCGAAAAAAGATCTCTCTGCGTAGTGGTTCCACTGGACCCAGCCAAAGGGGCGCGTTATACTGAGCCAATGTGCGACGAGGGCAGTGACGATGAACTGGACTGTATCTACCAGATCACAGCGCAGGATCAGGACTGAGTGAATCTGATAGTGGATGGAAGAATCTCATGGGACCGTGACAGTTCCTGCACATCAGACTCAGATGAAGAAATTGAGCGATGGCAGAACCGATTGCATGAGGTAATGACACTAAATTGTAACAGGATGGTTAGGGAGTGACTAGTTGATGAGGATGCCACGAAGGAGGAGGAGCCAGTCGACCAATGCGAAATGAAGAATCTAAGACAAAAGCCGTAGAATGCCCCCACAGAGGCACCGTGTGTGATAATTTCTCACAAATGGAGTACATGCCCAAAGATTCGGCAAAAGTGGCGCGGACATCAGAGGTAGGTGCACGTATAGGTTGGAAGGCCAGATGGGGTAAGCATCCATCACTAGCATAGGCTGCAGGTGTATGTTGTGCGGATACCCAACCTACAATCCAACAAAGCTAGGAGGGGAACAGGGGGAAGCACGCACAGCGTCCGCCAAATAAAACAACCCACTGGGAAGTTGCAGATACCATGGGTTTGATGGGCCTATACCGGAAGGGAGGTAAAGATGAGATTGGTAACAATAAGACAGGAGGGAGCTCAGAGTAAGCGGGGTAGCAGCAGGCCTCGCGAAATCACTGAACCATGGGCGCGGCTAAGAAAGGAAGGCGCACTAGAGGAAATCAGCAAGATGAAAGGTAGCAATGCCTATGAAGGACATGCGCACCTGTACATAAGGGAATCAGGCTCGATCAGGTCTCCCGCAGAACCAGAACGAGCCGTGACCCTGCTATCATGGCTACGCCCGCACCTACGGGAGGATACACCCCACACAACAGCACACGAAGAGATAGTGGCTACAGAGGCACTTGAAAGGTGCTCACAGCCTGGGCTAGCAGGAAAGCTGAGACATCACACTAGGGGTGCGACCACTTGACTAGCTAGAGAAAGCACAGTCTCAGTTCCCCAAGCATTTGAAAGAAGGCGCGGGACTATAAACAAGTCCGTGAGAGGCCGGCACGGAAAACAGGTTCTAAACAGAGTCATTTGGTTTGCAAGATCACAGCTGCATCCGAAGGGCTGCACTACCACACGGAAAGGTCAAGAGGTGACCATTAACACCACTATTCCTGACAAGAAAGTTGAGTTACGGTAGGGAGGAGTGGGCGGTGGGCCATTAAGACGGGAGTTCCAAGTTAGATATGAAAAGATCTGCCGCCCAAACGCTGGTACTAAATTGAAAGAAGGGATCCATTCCAAATTACGTTTTCCTCTAACAACCTGTGGATGGCACTGGGGTATTTGAGATTTGAACCAGTGAAGACCAGCAAACACTTGGCTATCAGGCACCCCATGAGTACCATGGCAAGAACCCGAGCATAGTTTGTGGAAGAACTGCATCCAACCCAGGAAGAGCAAGATGAAGTGGCTTCGGTCCCCAAGGTTAAAAGTCTCCATGAACACCGCAACCCTGGAAAAGCAAGCAGATGATGGGGCCAGTCAGGGTATCACCGAGATTCATCAAAAGGTCAGCAGCTGAAAAGGGTAAGGTCGTCACCACCGAACCCACCAAGGAAGATGAAGATTTGCAAACCCTGATCGACTAGAATGAAGCACAGGATGAGGAAGAAGAAGATTCATTACCCCCATATATCTCTCCATGGAATGGGACGACCAAAATACCGAAGGGCCTGGACGCTGCAAACAGTACGCTGCAAACCCCGCTTCTTCCAGATGAGATAATGTTTGATGGTTTGTCGCTGGGCCGAGTACCAAGTATCAAGTTTGAATATTGGGATCTAGCAGATAGTGACGAGTTCCCCCAATTGGCCACAGACAAGTTATTACCGCGGAAATGGTTACTAGGTGTGGAAAAGGCGATTTTACTCAACCTGAGGTGGATACCCCACTATCACCATGCGACCATCACCACTTTTGTTATCCAGCCGTTATTGTGTTTAGTACATGATGGGTATCTCTGTTTGGAAGAGCCGATTCCTATCACAGCTGATTTAGTACACCGGATTACCCACTTGCCTGTCAAAGGGAATGACCCTAGAAACATAGCCGGAACCAGTAGCGATGTGGGCCTTGCAGAAACAATGAAGGCTAAATATAAGTTGGAAAAGGGAAAGCGTGGGTATGTAATAGCAAGCATCAACAGCCACGTGGTGCAAGTCACCACCTAGCTACTAGCTAGTAAACTCATGAGGAAATGCCGCATCGATGAGGTACCAGCCCCTGTTATTGCGCTTGTGGAGCAGTGTGCCGAAGGAGTCCAGTTCAACTAGGCGCAGTTCTTATGCGAAAAAATTTTAACAAATTGTCAGGAAGCACAGGAAAAAGGTAAGACATTTCATTATGCATGGTTGCTACTATCAATCCTTCTAGTTGTAGGAGAACTACCACAGGGTAGCCAATTTCCCTGCATTGAGGACAACCTCCCTTAAGCAATGCAGTATACTTCACTCTGGGCTACAAAGGACGCAGCGAGGGCTTCTGAAATCAAGGTTTTTTGGACCTTCATGGAGGGGAGTATTCGGACACAAATCGCTCGCAGGCCACGGATGTCTCCAATGGTATACAACAATTTGCAAAGCACAACCGAGTTCAAAGCAGACATGCATAATGTATATATCCAGGTGCAAAAGGATCCAAAGCGAGCATGGGTCCCACTTCCGTTCATTGCAAAAGACGATGCTATTTACGACGTATTGGTAGCATGGCCTCCAGAGTGGCACAAGGCAGCATAGCAGTGAAAAAAGGAAATCCAGCAGCAACTCACTCAATTGGCAGAGAAGACACATCAGGGACAACAGGAAGCTTCGTAGCTGGAGGCAACCAAGGAAGTGATAGCCAAAGATATCACGACAGAGCAGGAAATGGCCTCGGAATAGGACATGCAACAGGAAAAGGAGACATAAGAGTGCATGGACCATATTACATAATCAACCCAAGTCAAGCACCCGCACAGCAAGGAATCACCGCATGCATGCAGAAAGTCAAAAACAGCAAAAGCTTTGGAGAAAGAGTTTATTGATAGTAGCAAAACGGTGAGTAATGCCCCTACCAGTGTGTTGACGGAACTAATCACAGAGCAGACAACTGTGTTGGGGGAGATCCGAGCGTAGTTGTAGGCATTACAGGTGCAACCCCCAGGAGGGGTAATCTTAAATTTAGCAGTAGATACAGCCGCAGTTGAGCAAATGGTGCGCACCAACACAATGAACACCTTAGCATTGCCAGCAGGCATTGTCGTAGCAGAACTAGAGGGGGACGTGTGAAGTCGGGGGCTAAATTTGACCACTCTGCCTCACGAAACCCTCTACCAACTGCAAGATGGTGTCACTGCTAAGCTACGGGCTAGGGAAGACCGCGCACTCCACCTCTTAATGGAGCATAAGACAAGTCTAGAGTAGGTTAGCCTACAGTGTGAGGACTTGGTCACCCCCAACTAAGAATTGGAACAGGCCGTGGCGGCGGCTTGTAGCAAAATACTAGAGTTGGTTGTCCCAACGGAACTTCCAATAATGGATAAGATCCATTCCATGGCAGTCGGATTCTATATGGCCCAGAAGGAGGCTGCGAAGGTTCAATGGGAATTAAATTTTAAAATCGTTGAGATAAGACTGCGGGCGCAACCACCCACACCCCCGGAAGTTCAAGAGCAGTGTCGCGGCAAAATTCAAGTAGGACTGGAAATGATAAAGCGCACTGTCCAAGACTACTCAGGATTGTTAGATCAATCCCTCCTTACGCTCACGTCCCTCCAGGAAGACCCAACCATACAACAGGTAGAAACTGAACCATGAGAGTTGCAGCAGGCTTATGACATAGTCCAAGGAACTACGCAGATAGTCGCTATCATGCAGCGGTTGGCTAAAATGAAGGAGGCATGGGCTCTCAAGGCACAAGTTGATGCCGCATGGTAAAAGGAGGCAGTGCTTACAGAACGAATCCAGCCCTGGCTTGATGAAGCATTCGCAGTCTCCATAACCATCGAAGGAAAGTTAGCACACATGCAGGCAGTATATGATCCTAGACATGCAACTGTAAGTGATACAGATGCATCAGCGACTCACGTAGAACAGGTACTAAGGATAGCAGCAGAGTTTGTTGCAAACACAAGCGATGCGCAGAAATTATTGACTGACCTTCGCGCGAAGATTACCGCACTAGCCGAGTGCCTCAGGATGAGTCACGATGATTGTGTTGGGGGACTGTTGGGTAGCAGAGGGCCTCCGTAACAGTTTTGGGGCTCAAAGCCCGTAATTTTTGGAAAGGTATGGTAAGGACTCCGTGAAGTGTGCAGAGAGTGAATTGTAAATGAGTCAAGTCAAAGGGTTGTCTGCCCAAAAATAATGTAAAATAATAGGAAGTGATTCAGCTTGCGCATGGTCCGCAGACCATGGGAATGTATAAATAGAGCAAGGCTCTATGGATAGAAGTTAGTTTTAGAGAAGCCTTTATCTCGGATCTGGGTATTATGGTCGTGTGAAGACAGTAGTTTCTGCGTCTGTAAGTTTGAGTCAAGGGTGTTGGCTAGGAGATAGAGGCTCTGTAGCTGTGTGCACAGAGGTCTGGTAGAGTCCGTAGCTGTGTGCGCGGACCCCTGCAGCTGAGTGCGTAGGGAAGATCTGGTTGTATTGGCAGAAGAATTGAATAAAGATAAGTTGGTTCTGAAATACTCTGTTGATTCTGGAATATTGTGGATCTGGTTGATTTACAGTTGATATATCTGTCTTGATCTATGCTCTTATGCTTATGTTCTGAGTTTACACAAACTATAACGTTTCTGGGTGCACGCAGTGGTTATATCTATTAAATGTTTGCTTAAAGACTATAAAGAATAGATCTGATCTATAATAACTCATTAACAATAATTATTAAGAAATTTCCTTGTTCCGGATCTACGTAGAAGCAGAGTGGCGTGAGGCCATAGAATGGTGTGTGATCCCTCCAGACCGCATCAAGACATCCCAAGGGTGCAGAAACCTAGTTCCAGCACCCTCCCCTTGTTACCAGGAAATCTAGTGTCTATTCAGAGTTGCCAGTTCCACTAAGGTGGGTAGCTATCTTAGAAACAAACATATTAAAGTTACTTGTTTTTCCTTTACGAGAGAGTGATGGGAAAGAAGCAGAGAGTACCAACCTCAGTCTTCCGCTTGGCTCCTTGCTTGTTTCCATTCCCCTTTGATAGGATTTCGCCACTACTTCCTTACTTGTCCAGCTTCAAAGAGCACCTGTAGATTCATAGCAACATAATACCATCAAAGCATAGAGATCTTTCACTGTAAACAATATAGGATCATATATATATTGACCATACAAATGCATATAACAAACATAGTATTCAGAGATACACAAGAATATGGAGGAAAAATCAAATAGCTTTATTAGTAAAAGTCATAGAAGAGAGGATTACAACCACTTGGTCTGACCCAGTGCCATCCTCCTAGCTTGAAAGCCCTCTTCACCTCACACAAAGCAAGATCACCCAACAATGTCTTCAAAGAGAAACCAGCAACACCTCTTTGCAAATTACCAAATTCCAACCTTTGGATCTCTTGGATGAGGGATCCATTTATAGATATTTGTAGGGGAGTGAGTCAAATTTTGGGATTTTGATTAGTGTCATCTCTCTGATAGTTCTTAGTTCCACATGGAGATTTTAGATATCTTACTCATCCCTGGGCGAACTCAGAGAGGCAAGTGTCAAATGAGCAGCCTCTGGAAGATTCTTTGGGTTTCCACCTATCAAACTGCTTGTGCCATTTGTCTGCTCTTGCTCATCGCACCCTATAGAAGGGCTTTCCAGTATGCATCGCACTTTTTACATGTGGCAGGTGAGATGCATCACACCTTTAGCACTGGGCAGTCTGTATGGTCCTGCTTTGACCAGTTCTGAGTAGCTTTTCATGGAGAACTTCTGGGAGATGATGTAATCAGCTGACCTTGCTCCTTTAGGGTATGAAACAACACTTTTAGGGACTTAGAAAACCTTGGTTTATGGACATATGTGATTGGGGTTGCAGTGCCCAAATATGCCTATAACAGTTGCCCCCTAAAGCATGAGGTCATAAATCTTTTGATGTTGGGTGAAATGCTTTATAATGAGGATCCGAGGTTTTTTGCACTGGAAGGTGACCTGTAATAAGATACAATACAATACATTATCTTCATAATATTTTCATGATCTAGCTAAGGTGGGCATTCCCATGCTCAGCTTGATAAATTCATTTTCATGTACATAGGACAGACAACCGTCTGTGTGCAGACTGATGATTCTAGTAGAGCCATCATCCCTTAGTTTGGATGATTATCTGTGCAGCAATGATGTACATTTGATGTCTTTATTTTCCTGATTATATCGCAGCCTAGATGGATGAAACTAGATCTGGGGTCTTCAAAACTCGTTCAATCTTCACCCGAAGTACAAGTCGATCCATGTGAAAATATGTTCTGATGTCGAACATGGAAAGACATCGCCTGATTACCAGTCAATGATGTAAACTGTTAACAGGCGCGAGAGGAATCACCGATGATGATGATGACCCTCAAGGTACTGCAGTACAATTCATGTGGTTTGAATACATGAGTTGATTTTGAACACCACGCAAAGTCTTTTAGTCGAAGGCCATTAGTGTAAACACGTTGCCGGAAGTGAGAAACTTTCCATTGAGGCATGCAAGCTTCAAAGTACTGGAAGGGTTGTCCCTAGGTCAGCTTCTTGGATAATGAGCTGAGGTCGACAAGAAGTGACCCATCATAGGAATTCATTAATGGATCCCACATCTATGACACGGAACGGAGCAAATGATTTTGTAGAGGTGAAAACAATCTAGTGATACAAGGTTCAAGGTGGCGGTCATGAAAGAATGAAGTGTGAAGGTATTGTAGAGGATGAGACACAAGTTGGGTAGGTGAATTCTCTGAGTGACTTCTCTTGAACATATCGGCGACACTGAAATGGATTGGTAGCGTTAACCCCAAAAGTGGATCGTATGGTGGACCAATGGTGAAATGACCGACGAACGGAATAACCCAACCCGACTCAATCATGGTGACAGAGTGAAAGTGTCATGTTCAAGAGCGACCTGCTACCAGTCAAGTTTCTTCAAGTTTTCTTCCCAATTTTCCCCAGTCATTTCTGACCAGTACCTCTTTATTTTTGTCAAGCTTGAGGAGGATAACATATGCTTGTTCTATAATTTGCCCTTCGGGAAAACCTGTCACTATGTTTTAACGAGCCTAGCAATAGTGAAACTCGCTCTTGTCTGAATGGACAAGTTTGTCGCTATTGTTTTAACGAGTTTAACGACAAATATAACTCGGTCCTTTTCAATTTTAAAGATTCTGAAAAGAGACGGAAAGAAAACTCCAATATTCCTTTTTCGTAACATAATCCCTTAAGTCTGAAAAAGTATAAAACAATGCGAAAGGGATGACTTTTCGATAGTTTTAACGAGCCGAACAAGACAAACGCTTGATCTTTTTGTGTAATAATCCCTCAGGTCCAAAAAGATTAAAATCTAGAGGAGGGATAGCACTTCCCATCACTTTAACAAACTGGAGAGGCCACTCGCTCGGCAATATTTTCATATTTTACGAGTCAGATGAAAAGAGGTTAAAGGAGACTCGTTTTTTGAGGAACGAGTGATGTTTTTAGATAGTAGATGGTTCCAGGTAATGTTTGGAACTTTCCAATCACGGCAGTGTAAAAGGGTGGCTAATAGGATCACTTGTCGCAGTTGTTCCTCAAAAGGGGTAAACAATCAAATGGAAGCGAATGATTGGCAACAACAGAGTGGAGGTGATGGTAAGAACATGACCAAGGCTCAAAATTTGATGATAATGCATTCACGATGGTTATTTACCCGAGGTGGGTTCATTTTTTAATGAGCTTAAACTCTAGTGGAACATATGCTCATTGCTAGGTTTAATTTTTAACGAGCTTGAACTTCGCGTAAAACTGCTCGTGCCAGTCGTAGAATAAGGATGTCTCATCGATAGGTTCAGTTTTTAGGGAGCTTGCACCATTCGAAATTATGATCCGACTCCTTTTATTATGTAAGCTAGGAACAACCAATCCTACGAGTTTAAAGTGTTAAGAACCTACAAACTAAGGAACTAAATGGTTGTTTTTCACTTTCACGCAAAAACGTTTGCATGCCCCCAGGTATAGCGAAGTAGAGTTTCCCAGATTACCCCTCAATTTGCAGACAAAACACTTGTTCTATCGGGAGAGGCCTAACTTTCCAAACTACCCTTCAATTTGCACACAAAACATTTGTTCTATTGGGAAAGGCCTACCTTCTTGGGTTACCCTTCAATTTGCAGAAAAAACATTTGTTTTATCAAGAAAGGCCTACCTTCTAATAGAGGTATTTTATTCCGGTCTAATCCCATTTTCCTAAATGGATGGGTGTGTCAGACCAATCATATATCCTCTGTGAAAACCTACCCTATACCTAAATTTTTCCTGCCAAAGCAGGCCAGGGTGTATGCTCCCTGGGTTTCAATCTTGACCACCCAATTACTCGCGCTCATCAGGTGGACAGACTGGAGATTGATGAGACATTCCTTGTGCAAAAAGACCTGTTAGGGATGGCATTTGACTATTAGCTATGTGTGAACCGAGGAATGAAAGCTGATCTACGAGCTGGACCACTATGCCTTCATGCGAAAAACACATTACTTGAAAGAGTGAGGAGACGATGGCTCCTATGCTATAAATGTAGTCACGCCCAAGGAGTAGATTGTAATCTAAAGGTCCTTGGACTACCATTACGTTCAGATAAACAATTTTCCTTCTCAAAGTTATAGGAAAATTTGGAAGGATCCCTAACGGTCGATTGGTTCCTTTATCGAAGCCTGTCAGATATCGTGTCTTAGGCAAAAGCGATGGCAAACTAAGTGCTTTCCAAGAAGTTAAGGAAAGGATACTCACAGAATCCCCTTCATCTATGATGGTACCAACCATGACCATTTTGTAAGTTTGCACTATGATTTGAAATGGTACATTAGATGCTAAACGGGGTCTGCCTAGTAGATTCCAATCGAAGGAAACGACTAGGTTGCTTGGAAGTGGGACCGAATAAATGGCCGGATACAACTCTGACGAATTTCCTTCCTGTGGTAAAGGAATAGGCAGATTGCCCCCATGTTCATCGGAGTGTGTGTTTACGAAAAGAATTTGAATGGTGTCATTCTCATTCTCTTCAATGACTGTATCATCTGAAGGTAGATCTTATGAAGTCAAGATGGGGTCGACTGCCGTCTCGACCTGTTGACTTTGGTCTGATGTGGACTCAGAGGGTCTATCTTTAATGACAGGTGCTTCAACCGACTCCAAAGGTGGGTCAGTTGGATTTTCAACTAGCAATGGATTCAGTAAGAGTTTCTTGCACCCAGGAGGGAGTCGCTGCAGTGATACAGGACGATTATCCAAGACTCTTTTAGCTTCGTCCAGGAAGGCACAATGGTGGAGGGCATGATCACCTTCACACAGTCTACAAGGAAATTTAGATTTCCCTTTCTGTCTGGTGACTTCGCTTTCACTAGTTGATGGTGTACTTTCAACATGATCGTCAGAGGTTGATGACACCAGATTGTGCAAGCGCGGAGACCAATCCCTTAGTATCCGTGGGATGCAAGGACAATATCGGTGATAATGGTCTCCTTTTTAGATGACACATGGAGATTTAGGTTTGGATGGTACAGTGTGTGGATTTTCGCTAGAGGATGCCCGGTTGCCCTTTTTCGTCATTGGCTCCTTCTTCTTCTTCTCAGTTACTTGGTTTTTAGTTTTACTATCTTTACCAAGTGAAGAGGAAGAAGGAGAGGGAGAGACAAACAAAGTAGAAGGTTGGGGGGGAACTCCGGTATCATCTAGTTGCTGATTCGATTGTTCAGGAATTACGATGCTTTGAATGACAGAAGTCAAGAGAAGCCATACCGGCAGGCCAATTGTCAGTCCTGGAAGGGACAATGTGACCATATGAGGTGCACCAACATCTCCCCAAGAGGAGAAAGGACTAGGACTTCCGCCAAGGGGAAATCCTTGGTTGGTGGACTCCATTTTCTCAACCTAAGACCAACGAGGGAATAGTGATGTTATTCTGCTTAAAATAAATTTTAGACGCTTTGACACAACTTGCTTTTTCACTTTTTAAGAGTCGAGAAAAAGCTAAAGATGACTCTAGTTGCCTTTGATTTTTAATGAGCCTGAAGTGACAAGTGCTAAGATGGACCTTTTCCTTTAAGGAGCCTAAAAAGGAATGAAAGAGATTGCTCTGGAAATCTAGACAAAGGGATTACCAAACCAATCGCAAAACTGCAGAATACTTTTTACAGTACGGCAGTCAATCTTCCTGAATGTTGTGTTCAGTGCATTGCGATCAATAGGGCGGTAGACACGGCTTCCTAAGGATAAAGGATATAGCCTATTATGCTCTCCCAATATATACTCGAGGGTACGTGGGAGCACAAGTCCATACTGGCACTTATCGTCTCAAAGAGGAGGAATCACCCAACCTACGATGAAAGCAACAGTTACCAGGCTTTACGACGCCAGAATACGTCTCTAGCCTAGACTTCTAGATGTTGTGCATTAGGTTTCAAAGCGTTTTTATGTTCATTGAATTCATTTTACAGTTGATATTTCTTAAGAATTTTTCCTTTCAGGTTCACCACGTGATGTAGATATACAATTCCTAAAATGCATTCTAAGATGATAAACAGTCGTTTAATCTTCTTTTTGCAATGAAAATCCTAGCTACTAAGGAAAAGAGAAATGAAATCTTTTCAACATAGAGCAGAGAGCACACACTAGATGCACTGTCCTAAATCAAAATCAACAAGCAGTCCAAATGCAAATGCACATGCATGTATTGGTTTTGCGCTTTCTTAATGTGTGAATGACAAAAAGAATGCTAAGTACAAACTTGAATTATTTCTTCTTTCAAAGCGACAATACTAACAATTTTCTTTTCAAAAAACGACAGGAAGGCAAGACGACACTTTGCAATTTTGAATTGAAAACTGCTTTCGACACTTGAAATACTCATAAATTTAGATCAAATACAAGAGTAACAGTGTAATCGACTATCAAAAAGAGAAGTATTCTTTTCTTTGACTGAAAACGACAGTTCGATTAAGCTACTATTTTGTAAAATAGAACTATAAATGGCGCACAATACATAAAAAAATTCACAATTATTTGTACAATAGAGGTTGGATGCTGCAAAGAAGGGGGTTTCAACAGTGGTCTACTGATCACAGATAGCAAAACTCTTGAATAAAACTAAAGACAATGAAGAAGAAACCAAAATTTGGAGGCAGATCTAGTCTTTTCTGATCATCGCACCTGTAACACAGGGAAACAGGGATGCATCCCACCTACTGCACACGGGAGGTTCGATGCATCCAGATTTCCTAAAGGAGAGGGTGCAATGGTCAAGGAACGAGACTTTAACTTGGTTTTTGGTCACAGCTTGCAATTTAGTCCAGGGATTTAGGCCGAGCAAATGATAGTCAGTAACTACAAAGTATAGGGCTGATCTAATGAGGTTACACAAGCTACCTCTAGGGCACTTAGGATGTCTGCAAGTCAATTGTTTAGCTCATAAACAAACCCAAATATTTACTGAAGCAGCGTTGATCTACTTTGCACTTGCATAGAAAATGCAGTTCGAAGGCTAGCTGGCTTGACTTTAGGCTCCATCTGTGGCTTATGAATCAAACAAATAGAGACAAGCAATCAAACTAATCGCTCCCTAGCGGAGTCGCCATTTTGTTACCGAGAAATCTAGTGTTTATTCAGAGCTGCTATTCCCACTAAGACGGGTAGCTACCTTAGAAACAAACAAATTAAAGTTACTTGTTTTTCCTTTACGAGAGAGAGATGGGAAAGAAGCAGAGAGTACCAACCTCAGTCTTCCGCTTGGCTCCTTGCTTGTTTCCTTTCCCCTTTGACAGGATTTCACCACTGCTTCCTTACTTGTCCAGCTTCAAAGAGCACTTGTAGATTCACAGCAGCATAATACCATCAAAGCATAGAGATCTTTCACTGTAAACAATATAGGATCAGATATATATTGACCATACAAATGCATATACCAAACACAGTATTCAGAGATACATAAGAATATGGAGGAAAACTCAAATAGCTTTATTAGTAAAAGTCATAGAAGAGAGTATTACAACCACTTGGTCTGACCTAGCGCCATCCTCCCAGCTTGAAAGCCCTCTTCACCTCACACAAAGCAAGATCACCCAACAATGTCTTCAAAGAGAAACCAGCAGCACCTCTTTGCAAATTACCAAATTCCAACCTTTGGATCTCTTGGATGAGGGATCCATTTATAGATATTTACAGGGGGTTGAGTCAGCTTCTGGTATTTTGATTAGTGTCATCTCTTTTGATAGTTCTTAGTTCCACATGGAGATTTTAGATCTCTTACTCATCCCTGGGCGAACTCAGAGAGGCAAGTGTCAAATGAGCAGCTTCTGGAAGATTCTCTGGGTTTCCACCTAGCAAACTGCTTGTGCCATTTGTCTGCTCTTGCTCATCGCACCCTCTAGAAGGGCTTTCCAGTATGCATCGCACTTTTTACATGTGGCAGGTGAGATGCATCAGACCTTTAGCACTGGGCAGTCTGTATGGTCTTGCTTTGACTAGTTCTGAGTAGCTTTTCATGGAGAACTTCTGGGAGATGATGTAATCAGCTGACCTTGCTCCTTTAGGGTGTGAAACAAAACTTTTAGGGACTTATAAGCCCTTGTTTTATGGACATATGTGATTGGGGTTATAATGCCCAAATATATCTATAACACCCCTGCTACCTCGGGTGAGACCTCAGTCTGCACTCCGCGGGCTATTACCGAAAGGGCCTGTAGCGACGGGATTTGTTTGGCTAATAACTCTTCTGAACCTAGGTCAGGGCCTAATAAGCCAATAGATAGTACGAAGACATGTCAAACAAGATAAGATGTGCCAAGTGCGAAGGCATGCCAAGATGTACAAGGGTGTGACAATGCATGCCAGGGACTACCAAGGGAACAAAAGGGAGGAACAAGTTACACTACAAGTAAATGAGAACATAATAGGGTTAATAAGTCATCAATTTACCTTTTCCATGAGGTTCATGCTAGGAAAACCAACACTAGGTGCCAATAGGTGCCAAGTGCCAAGTGTCAATGCATTCTAAGTGCCAAATCTTCCTCTGTTTCTTCTCATCTAGTTTCCAATAATTGATCTCAAATAACTTTGATATTAAACCATGCCAAATCATACCAAGTCATCTCAATGCATGCAAAACATGCTAATACTTGCCAAGTGCCAACATGTGCCAAGTGCCAATGTGCATCAGGGAGTGTGATGCATGCAATGAAGTAGAAGAGCATATCAAAGAGTGTTAAGGTGTGCTAGAGAGTGCCAATGCATGTTGAGGAGTCTTAGGGAGTACTGGGACAATAGAAGGGAGCACTAGGTAAAAATGCATGGAAGTGAATGAATATAAGGGTGTGTCGGGGAGTGTTAATGAGTGTTAGCTGTCATGCCAAGGAGGGAGTGACAAGGTATTCTAGGCATGGGTAAGGTATGCTAGGTAATATCAAGGAATTTCAAGAAGTGCTAGAGTGTGCTAGGTATTTTCGAGGTGTGCTAGCATGTGCCAAATAGTGCCAAGGCATTCCAAGTGCTAAGACATGCTTGTGCATGGTGCCATAGTATTCCAATATGCGTCAAGGCATTTCAAGGCAACAAAAGGAATAAACAAGCTAAAATGCAAGGAAATGAACACATAAGAGGGTTAATAAGGGACTTTATCTTTTTCAAAAGCTGCATGCTAGGCACATTTATAATATGTTCCAATGCATGCCATGTGCCAATGTGTGCCAAGTTCTAATGATTTTCAATGCAATATTTTGCCAAGGTGTTCCAGGGCATGCCAACACATGATAGGGGAGTGCTATGCTATGTTAGGGCATGACAACATGTGCTTGGGTAGCCCACTCATGGCAAGATGTTCTAGGTACAAAGATGTTCCAAGACATGCGAGGTGCCAAGGAATGTTAGTGTATTGTTCCAAAGCATGTTAAGGTGTGTTATGAGTGTTGAGGAGTGTTAGGTATCTCTCATTAATAGAATTGATAGAGCATGATTATGTATTAAATTAAAATAGTTCCTACACACACTAGTGGAACTTTATTTAAAGGAAATTTTCTAGATAATAAACCTAATAGAGATGAATCATGTGTTGAATCATAGGAAAACTATATTCTTATGACTTGAGGGAAATGATACACACTAATTAATTCTTAACAAATTGACTGACTATTTTAACCACTATGACCTTGGACACATAATAAAAAGACTCCACAACAATGGTCTTAAATCGTTATCTTTTGACAAAAAATATAGTAACAAGTACATAGCTTCAACAAAAATTCATTGGAATGATCAATGATGACGAACTTTTTTTGACCATCACCAAAAGTAACCAAAAAGAGCATTGGTGAGGTTCAATAAAATATCGTCACTAGAAGTGTCACCAAAAAGAGAATTAGTGATGGGCCTTTAACAACCCTCATCAAAAGTGTCACTAAAGAGAAAATTAGTGACAGGCCTTTAACGACCCTCACCAAAAGTGTCATTGAAAATGAACTTGGTGACAAACCTTAAAGGACCATCACTATATACACTTACAACAATTATTTTTTAAAGATCGTCACCATATGTGACATTGGTGACGAATGTTAAAGGTCCATCACAGGCATTAAGCGTCATAAAAAACTCATTGGAATGATCAATGATGACGAACATTTATTGACCGTCACCAAAAGTAACCAAAAAGATCATTGGTGACAGTCAATAAAATATTGTCACTAGAAGTGTCAACAAAGAGAAAATTAGTGATGCAGGGCATTTAACGACCCTCACCAAAAGTGTCACCAAAGAGAGAATTAGTGACGAGCCTTTAACGACCCTGACCAAAAGTGTCATTAAAAATGGCTTTTGTGACAAACCTTAAAGGACCATCATTATATACACTTACAACAATGCTTTTTTAAAGACCGTCACCATATGTCACATTGGTGATGGACCTTAAAGGTCTGTCACATGCATGACCCTCACCAATGACCTTTCTTCTTGTATTGAAGTACCAATCTCCCACTTTGTGTTGTTTTGACAGCTGTAGGATCCTCCTGATGTCTGAGCTGATTCTTGGAGGAGGACTTCCTAGAAGCATGGTCACTACTGGATATACAAAAAGATCAATGAAATCTGTATATGGATGTGGAGAATCATGCTTATGTATCAAAGGAGTCCAAAAAATTACTGACCTAGGATGACCTTTAGTGTCAAGCTTTTGGAGAGTGAATGGGAACTTGTCAACTTGACAGTATAAGAGAAGTTGGTACTTAAACACACTTTCATTACTCATTCTCAAAAATTGTTCATGCATCCTATCAGATATGTACTTGGCATAATTATACATGACTGTAGGGGGTTGTCCTGGAGTAAAAATGGACATGAAGGCTAAAATGATTTCATCTATATACTCACTAGTGTTATAGCCTAAAACACAAGAGATCATTGCTACTATATCCTAACCAAATGGGGAAAATATGGTAACCACATATGGAGGAGGTTCTATTGGGACATGCTTTCCCTCCCTAATGAAGGTCTGAAGAATTTCAGCAATCTTGGCAGTCGTAAGCTTGGGAAATTGGTCTAGCAGGTCTCCAATGGAAATAGGGGTCATATTTTATCCTGGTTATAGTTGCATCATTTCATTGACTAACTCGGAAGTGATGGTGAAAAGTATGGTTTGGTCAAGGGACATTAGTGCTCTTTGACTGGGAATGTAGCTTGCATGGAAATAATGAACAATCTCAGGGAAAATGTGCACTTCAGGGAATTGATACTTGGGCAAATTAGACTTCGAAAGACCTATTTTATCAGTTTGGTTTAGGTATTGGTCCCTGTATTGGCAGTACAGTTTGATAGGGGATTCACGGACAGCAGTGTCCTTAATTTGGAAATCTTTATCTGCTAGAGGGAGATGGTCTAAGTCCAGATGGGGAGTTGTAATTGGCCTAGCATCCATGGTAATAGGGGTAGAAATTCTTAGTTCTTGTGGATTTAAGAATGGGGGAAAAAGGATTTTTCAATCAATTAGGGCAACTGGGTTCAAATACAGAGTAGTCTTGGTCACTGTGAAGTTCTTTTATTGAATTTTTATTAATTCCAAGCAATAGAGTAACTATTTCATAGATGAGACAAGGTTTCTTGTGAATTTGGATAAATACATGGAATTTTTGGGAATTTTGGATCTCAATGGGTCAATAGGCGATTATGCACGGTTGCAGAAAGTCTACCCGAACTAGAGGGAGGACTGTGAGTTCAATGGCTTCTGCAGGTTGGCGGTTGGACGTCGTTAGCCACGTGCATGAAGGTCTGGAGCATTATTTTCACAATAAAATATGAATAATGAGGTTTTTTGGCTTTATTAACAAAGTCAATGATTTGGTAGGCATTTGGGGAGCATTAATACTTTTGGCAGTTAGCGGGGGATGTGATGCTTTGTTGTTTAGCAGGCGGCAGTAAGTGGGTTTGTTTGCACTGCTTATGAGTGCTGGGTGGTTTTGGGGGGAGGTCACCCAATTCCACTCATTGGGTGCCACGTCACATCGGGGGCCCAATGGAAAATAACCCATTTCGGGTGGGTAAAGTTCGAGTTTCGGTCCCGCCCGAAATGGTTAATAGTCGTCGTATCAAATGGGAGGCGATCACATGTTGATCGAGAGTAGGAGTTGTGTGGAGGGTAATTGAGGGGCCCGGCTGATGTTTTATCACGGCGGGTTTTAATCGAATGATGGATTAAGGCGGGGTTAGGGCATCGGAAGTGATTTTATTGGCGGAGGGTTTGATTATTAATTAATCGTTGATCGATTAATTAACTCGTTTGTTGGGTTCAGGTATTATAAAGTTTATATTTCAAACTTTCAGGGATGGGGTATTAATAAAAGGGATTTATTATAACTATACGGGGAAGAGTGTTTTCCTTTGTGAATTAATATATACATGAATGTTAGAAATTAATATGAAAATTGTTAGAAAATTATATATTACAGAGCAATGGAACACATAAAATATTGCAGAAATATAAACACAGAAAACGCATAAAACAAGAGAGACACAGATATAAGTGGTTCACCCAGTTTGGGCTATGTCCACAAAGAAACAACCAGTCCTTCTTTTTATATTATCCAACAAACTGAAGAGATACAACCTATAGCAAATCCGCTGTAACACCCTCTTTTCTCTCAATATCCTCTCTCTTCCTCACTCAGAATATAGATATGCATAAACGCAATACAATTCCCACATATATAGTGAGGGGTTGCCTTCTAGGGCAAAAAATCCTAGATTAAACATAACTTCTACTGTCGGATCATCTGCCTAATGAACGGCCCAGATTGACTAGAAATTACTAGACTTTTACAAGGAAATTTTACATCTATTTTTAGCTTCGAGGGACCGCTGGCCCCTGGACCCCCAGCCGGGGGGAATTTACCCCCCGACCCCCAGCCCCCCGCGTGGAGGGGTGTACAGTCTTCCTGGGGTATACATTCGGCTAAAACCTTTGAATACAGAAGATAATCAAGCTTCACACCCAGCAATCTCCCACTTGGAGACTGATTATAGAAACTCCATTGTTGCTCCATTTGCTAGACAATGGCTCCAATTTGGACCTGGTTGTTTCTCATCTTCTTCATCATACTTGAAGACCAATTGAAACTGAGTAGATTCTCAGTTTCTCCCTGGTTACAACTTTTGTTAACATATCTGTAGGATTCTGGCTAGTGTGTATCTTTTCCAACTTCAACTATCCATCTTCTAATGCTGACCATATGAAATGGTACTTGAGTTGTATATGTTTAGTCTTGGAATGAAATGCAGAGTTCTTTGCAAGATGTATGGCACTCTGGATGTCACTGTATAACCTGCCCAATTCCTGCTTCTTGCCCAATTCATCCAGAAAAATTTGTAACCAAATCATTTCTTTACTAGCCTCTGTAGTAGCAACATACTCTGCTTATGTTGTTGAAAGTGTGACAACACTTTGGATTTTTGAAACCCAACTGACGACTGTTCCACCTACAGTAAACACATACCCTGTTGTGCTCCTCCTGTTATCTCTATCACCTGCCATATCTGCATCAACATATCCCTATAGAGCAATGTTTGAACCACCAAAGCATAATGCTTGATTTGTGGTACCTCTCAAATACCTGAGAATCCATTTCACCGCCATCCAATGTTCTTTTCCTAGATTGTTCATGTACCTGCTTACAACTCCCACTGCATGTGCAATATCAGGCTTTGTGCAGACCATTGCATACATTAAGCTTCCAATCGCTGATGCATATGGAACTTTAGACATATGAGCCATTCTTCCTGAATCTTGGGACGTGCCTCCTTACTTAATTTGAAATGGCTAGCCAAAGGTATACTAACTGGTTTTTCATTCTACATATTAAACCTTTTCAACAACTTTTCTATGTACTCACTTTGAGACAATGTTAATTTGTGATTCTTCATGTCTCTAGTTATTATCATACCAAGGATTTGTTTTGCAGCACCCAAATCCTTCATTGCAAATGAGTTTGCCAATTTCCTTTTGAGCACATTTATTTCCTACATGTTACAACCTACAACAAGCATGTCATCTACATACAATAACAATATAATATAGCTTCCATCATTTTGTCTTTTGAGATAAACACAATGGTCAGAGTGGCATCTAGTATAACCTTGTTCAGACATAAACCTGTCAAATTTTAGATACCACTGCCTTGGAGCCTGTTTTAAGCCATACAAGCTCTTCTTCAACCTACACACTAGTTTCTCCTTCCCTTTTACCTCATATCCTTGTGGTTGCTGCATATATATCTCTTCCTCCAAATCCCCATGGAGAAATTTTGTCTTTACATCTAACTGCTCAAGATGCAAATCTTCAGCTGCTACTAGACTTAGAATAGTTCTGATTGAAGTCGTTTTTACAACAGTAGAAAATATCTCATCAGAGTCTATACCCTTTTTCTATGTAAACCCTTTCACAACAAGTCTAACTTTATACCTTTTTCTACCTGTCCATGCCTCCTTTGGAATACCATCATCCAAGGAACTTGAAGGCCCTTTATTTATTAGATAAACAGCAGTATCTACAGCATCTGCCCAAAATTGTAAAGGCAATCCTGCATGAAATCTCATGCACCTTGCACGCTCCATGATTGTCATGTTCATCCTTTCTGACACACCATTTTCTTGTGGTGTTCCTGGAACTGTCTTCTCTCTACGAATTCCATTCTCTAAACAGTACCTATCAAAATATTTGCTGCAATATTCACCTCCATTATCTGATCTGGGACACTTCAACCTTTTCCCTGTCTCATTTTCAACCAAAGCTTTCCATTTCTTGAAAGTATCAAATACATCAGATTTATTTCGAATACAATAAATCCAGTTTTTTATGGTTGCATCATCAATACAAGTAACATAATAACGAGAGCCATCATGAGATGATACTTGAGCAGGTCCCCATACATCTATATGCACAAGCTCTATTTTTTCGCTCTTCTTTTCTTTCCCAGCTCTAAGGAATCTGACTCTCTTATGTTTTCCATAAACACAATTCTCACATAATTTTAAATCAACATGCTTCAAACCTGGCAACAAATTTCTTGAGTGAAGAATCTGTATCCCCTTCTCACTCATGTGCTCAAGTCTATGATGCCACAATGCCATATCTTCTCCTGTAGAGGTTAAATCATTAACAAAATTAGAAATACCATTGCATAAATACAATGTACCAACCTTTTCTCCTTTCGTTATTACCAGGGATCCTTTAGTGACCTTCCTGGTTTTATCTGTGAAAGTAATTTTGCAACCTTCGTCTCCCAACTTCCCTGTTGAAATCAGATTTTTCTTTAGATCTGGAACATGCCTTACCTCCTTCAATAGCCATTAATTTCCATTCTGCTGTTTTATGAAAACTGTACCCATTCCAACAATTTTACAGGGTTTATCATCACCCAATCAAACTTGTCCAAAATATCCTTGAAAATAATCATGAAAATGTTTCTTATCAGGTGTGGCATTGAATGAGGCCCCTGAATCTACCACCCAGGCATCAATAATATTTTCTAATGAAAGAACCAAAGCATCTTGCAACACATCACTTGTTACATTCACTTCATGATTAGCTTCTTGCTGCGCATCTCCTTCTTTTCCCTTCCAAGACTTGCAGTCTTTCTTCAGGTGTCCTTTCTTCCTGCATTTCCAGCACACTATCCCCGATCTAGACTTGGATCTACCTTTTCTTGACTTACTATGATATCCTGGGCTCTTTCCTCTTTCCATTTTTCTTCCCCTAATCTCTGCAGTCAAAGCATTACCTGATGTCTCACCGGAGGTTTTCCGTCGCATTTCCTTGCTAAGGATTGCACCGACAACATCATCAAACTTTAAAGTACTAGATCCAGAGACAGAGTTGCTAATGGCCATAACTAAACCATTCCAACTTTCTGGCAATGAGCACAGAAATAACGGTGCCCTAACTTCATCAAAATTTACCCCTACAGAACTTAACTGACTTGTAACTATATTAAAATCATTTAAATGGTCTACAATAGATCCACCTTCTAACATATTCATATTAAATAAATGCTTCATAAGAAATACCTTATTTGAGGCCGAGGGTTTTTCATATAGTTTGGCCAATGCCGACATTAAACCCTGTGTTCTCGTTTCCTTTGAAATATTAAATGCTACCGACCCCTCTAGGCACAGCCGTATTGTTCCAAGTGCCTTTCTGTCGAGAATATCCCATTCTATGCCTATCATACCCGGCGGCTTCTTTGTCTTTCCACTCAATGGTAGGTACAGAACTCTTTGATATAGATAATCTTCCATCTGCATCTTCCACAGCTAGTAGTTTTGGCCGTTGAATTTTTCGACCCTAAACCTACCATCTTCCGCCATTACTCCCACTCGAACCAGGAACCCTTCTCTCCTGCGAGTTTATCATCCAAATAGACCTTTGGCTCTAATACCAGTTGTTAGAAAATTGTATATTACA
Organism: Pinus tabuliformis; assembly: GCA_031772625.1. NCBI lineage: Eukaryota > Viridiplantae > Streptophyta > Pinopsida > Pinales > Pinaceae > Pinus > Pinus tabuliformis. The sequence continues at coordinate 1,998,896,918 of CM062817.1, forward strand.
GAGCAATGGAACACATAAAATATTGCAGAAATATAAACACAGAAAACACATAAAACAAGAGAGACGCAGATATACGTGGTTCACCCAGTTTGGGCTACGTCCACGGAGAAACAACCAGTCCTTCCTTTTATATTATCCAGCAAACTGAAGAGATACAACCTACAGCAGATCCACTGTAACACCCTCTTCGCTCTCAATCTCCTCTCTCTTCCTCACTCAGAATCCGAATATGCATAGACGCAATACAATTCCCTCATATATAGTGAGGGGTTTCCTTCTAGGGCAAAAAACCCTAAATTAAACATAACTTCTACTGTCAAATCATCCACCTAATGAACAGCCCAGATTGACTAGAAATTACTAGACTTTTACAAGGCAAATTTACATCTATTTTTAGCTTCTAGGGCGCTGCCCCCGAACCCCCGCGGGGGGACAAGTCCTCCCCGCATGGAGGGGTGTATAGTCTTCCTGGGGTATACATATGGCTGAAACCTTTGAATACAGAAGATAATCAGGCTCCACACCCAGCAAAAATGGTAGAAACGAAATAGCGCTAAGTATAATGAATCTTTTTCCTTTGTTTTCTTTTATCACACATACATCATAACTTACGCTAAAAGTATTTTTGGGTTTTTTGAGAAAAGGGGTCTTTTTCATGAGGGTGATCACTTTTCCTAGGACAATAAGGTTTTATCCTTGGAAAAAGGGGTTTATTAGGGGAAAATGAATTAATTGGAGGGGGTGAATGTTTATGAGGGGATTTTTAGTACTTTAGATCTATAAGTCATTGGGCCAAGGGTCCGGTCCCTCCAAAAGTCAAAGAAATGCTCTGAGCCCCTTTGACTTAAGATTTTGGGTACTTGAAACTTATTTTGGGAAATTAGTTAAGTAAAAGGTGAAATGAGTGAGGGGAAATTAATCAATTGACTTTCTGAACTTGATGCATGTCCAATTTCTCATCCATACTTAGAACTTTCATGATGAGGGCGATAAATATGCTTTTGTCTAAAAATCATCACAATTTTGCAACCCTTCTTCTACTTACCCATCTACTCATCCTACCATTTTTACTTCTCTTTATTAGGGTGCACTTCAGCTGGCAAACCCTTATCAAAACATTTTTCTTTTCTTTTACAATAGTAATCTAACTAAGTCTAACCTTATAACATCCAAGGGCTTAGATTAAACAGTTGAGCTCCTTTTATTCACTCCACCTAATCTACTTATCTGCCAAGATTACACTGTTTGGTCAGATTTTATTCTCTATCTATAAACATGAAATTGAAAGCATGAAATAGCCAAGTTTAAACATTTTGACTATCATGGATTGTGGCATAGGTTATGAACTGCACACAATCATTTATTTTGCATAAAAGTAACTAGGAGTGGAATTTTGACTTGCTCACTTTCATGGTCTTTTCTTTTCTTGGGGTCCATATTTTTTTATCTTTTTTTACCTTTTCATTCTTTTTTTCCTTTGATTTTTCTTTTAAGACATACCCTCTTTACATTTTTTATTTTTTATAATATGGAAAACATTTGCAAAAAAGCAAAGGTATGTACATAATACAGGTTTAATCTCAACCATTCAAAAATTATGACTCCTGCTGGTATAGGAACCTAACACCTTCCTCAGTTATAGACTCGACTCCTCCGTGTGCACTTAGCTGCAGGGGTCCGCGCACTTAGCTGTGGACTACTAGGCCTATGTGCACTCAACTGCAAATCCTTCTCCTACCCTACCACCCAAAGACACACTTTCCACTTGCGACTCAATCACTTAGACTTGTTATTCCTCTCTTCTATTCCTTATCTTTTACACTTAGAGCCTCACTCTATTTATACAATCCCATGGTCTGAGGACCATGGGTAGGCCGACATCACATTACAAAATTAGGGCGGACAACCTTGTGACTCTAACATACTTTCGCGCCCCGCACCCGTAATTCACAGAGCTTTACAACAAGATTAGGTCAAAACTTAGGCTTTGAGCCCTAAAACATGCCTTGGGGGGATTCCATGCCCAACAGGCCCCCAACACAAATATCGTGACTCGCCCTCGAGTCACTCTGTTGGCGTGGTGATTTTGGCACAGATTCCCTCCAACTGTTCTTGAACTACGCGGAGGTCAGCAACGTACTGAGCTGCTGCTTGCTGGATCTGCTACATCCGTTGTTCCGAGACCTCTGTGTCTAGGGTGCTTCTCTACATCAATGTGTGCATCCCCTATATTTTCATGAGCTTGCCTTCGATGTCTATCGTGATGGTGAAGGCTTCGTCGATCCAAGGTTGTACGTGCGCTTTGAGAACTACCTCCTTGTATCATGCCGCGTCCACCTACTCCTTTAGTGCTTTAGCTTGCTGCATCCTCGCAAGCTGTTAGGTGAGGACCCCTATCTGTGCAGTTCCTTGGACACTGTCATATTTTTGGGGTCCTCCTTGCAGAGTTGTGAGGACCTTAAGTGATTCTTCCAACATGCTGGTGCAGTCTCACACTGCACCTCTGATCTCTTCCAATCTTGTTGTGATAGCGCTAGTGCGTTGTTCTCTAACTTTCAGGGGAGTGGATGGTTGTGCCTATAATCGCAGCTCCGCGATCTAAAGATTCAACTCCAGCTAAACCTTTGTAGTTTCTTCCCTGGCCTCGCAAGCTCCTGCTGCTAACCTATGGATCCACACCTCCGCTGGTAGATCTGTTGGGATGGCTAGCTTTGGGACGCTTCGGCAAGTGTTGCCTATCACCTGCACCAACTGTTGATTTTGCAACAGCACTTCGTCACGCTGCAAGCTGAGTTGTTCCATGTTTATCTTCTGCTCACCGAGGACTTGGAGCACACGGCTCTCCCTAGCACACAGCTCTGCCATTATCCCATCCTACAATAGATATAATGTCTTCCATGGAAGAGTAGCTAGATTAACCCTGAGGCCTTTCATCATGCAAACCGAAAACCTGTCATCATCATTCGATGTCACTAGAGCCCCTTCCTACAACACAATTGTGTTTGTCATCCGTGCGCACAACATCTTCTCTGCTGTCGTGGATCCAACTGCGAGGTTGGTTGAAAGGGTACCAACCTAAGGGGGGTGCACCTGTAAGTCCTGCAACTACGCTCTGAGGGCCCCCAACACAGTCTGGTGCTCCTGCATGAAATCCTGAAGAGCCTCATTTGTGGCATCACGCATTGTCTCACCGATATCATGCAAATCACCCTCGATTAGGGTGATTGGGTCAATGGACAATTTCAAGGCCTTGACCTTCTTCCTCGGTCCTGCTCACTCCGCCGTGTGTTGGCGCTTCAACTGTGTGGATGCGGTCCATGGGTCCATGCCTCCTTCTTATGTTTCTGCTTTTTCTGCTACCTGCCCTTGTGAAGGCATTGCATGGTCCTCGCCCGCCTTCATGGTTGCTTCCTATGCTACTGTTATGGCCTTTTCTTATTTGGTTGCTTTCTGCGACGCTTCCCATGTTGCCCGCGCCTCGGCTACTGTTGTTTCCTTCAACCTTTTCTTGGCCAACTGTGCAATGCACAGCTTGGCATCATCTTTCTTCTTCTGCGCTGCCGACCTCTCAAGCTCTGTAATGTCAGGGGTGTGCCATTCTAGAGGCCATGCCTCCAAGACAGTGAAAATGGCATCGTCAGTGGCTGCAAAAGGTAGCTTCGTCCACTGCTTCATTGGATCCTTGCGCACCTTGATAAAGATGTTGTGCATATCTGCCTTAAATTCTACAAAACTCTGCAGATTGTTGTAAACCATGGGCGACAACTGTGGCTTACGGTTGATCCACATTCGGGTGGTCATCTCCATGAGCACCCAGAAGATCTTGGTGTCATGTATCATTATCACATCCTTCATGACCCAAAGCAAAGTGTACTTTGCCACCTCTAGTAAATCTCTACCATTTGTGGGGAATTGACTCTCCTCCGGCAATTCCCCAGCTATGAGAACTATGGACAGCAATAGCCATGCATAGTGGAAGGTTTTACCCTACTCCTGGGCTTCACGACAATTTTCTAAGAATTTTGTGTAAAGGAATTCGGACCAGTTAAACTGGAACACCTCCGCGCACCGCTTGGCCAGTGCGACCACCGACGCAGGTACCTCATCTGCGCGGCACTTCCACATAACTTTGCCTGGCAGGATTTGGGTTGCCATGTGTACTACTTTTTCCTTGATGTTTGAGATGGTGTAATCCCTCTTCTTCTTTTCCAGCTTGTACTTCATCTTCATGGCCTCTGTGAGGGCCAAATCACTGACCTTTCCTTCTGATATGGTCGCGGGGTCCTTTCCTTTGTATGGAAGTTGGGAAATGCGATGAATCAGGTCTGTTCTGATGGGTATGGGCTCCCCTAGCCATAAATGCCCATCATGCACTAGGAAGAGAAGCTGCCTGATGATGAAAATGATTATTGGGGGTGCAGTGGAAATGTGGCACCCATAGTAGGTTCAGCATCTCGGCCTTTTCCACACCTGGCAACCATTTCCACGGCTCCAATGTTGTTACCACCCCCATAGTGTGTTGCTTCATGAGGTTTCCAGTCTCAAGGTGAGGGAACTTATCGCGGTCAATGAGGTCCCAATCTTCAAATTTCATAGTCGACATGTGGTGTTGGCTTGTTGGGGCCTTACCCAGATTCAGAAGTGATTTAGCCAAACAAATCCCGAAACTACCAGCCCTTTCGGCAATAGTCCGCAGTGCGCGGACTGAGGTATCACCCGAGGTAGTATGGGAGGGTGCTGGAAGCAGGTTTCCGCACACTAGGGATGTCTTGATGGAGTTTGGGAAGTTCGCAAACCAATCCTGCGTGCTTGCGCTACTTCACGCAGTCATTTATCCTTCACACCTTGTGCAACTGTTTCCACGTAGCTCTGTGAAGAGCGCGAAGAGGTGTTGTCTAGATCCTAATTCCTGACTGTGCGTTTATTATAGATTTTAACTTAATTATGTGGGCCCAATATTCTTATTAATCATTCAACATGCATAACAAGTACGCGCAATCATAAATTGTAAAGAGATGCATAAATATAACAAAAGCATAGACACAGAATATCCCAAAATTAACTTATCTTTTATTAATCCTCTGTTCAGATACAATCCCAACTCCACCTTGCGCACTCAGCTGCAGGGGTCCATGCACATAGCTGCAGACTCTACCGGGCCTCTGTGCACACAACTGCAGAGCCTCTCCCTACTACTACAACCCAAGACTTGGACTTACAGACTCAAAGCGAATCCCTCATTCAGTAACCCATATTACTTCTCAAAGCTAAGACTGACTTTTACACCTAGAGCCTCACTCTATTTATACAATCCCATGGTCTACGGACCATGGGTAGGCCGACATACCATACATTAAATTATAGCATTTTAGGGTGGACAACCCTACACTCTCGCGCTCCACACTCGCATTTTGCAGGGCCTTTACACTACATTGACCAAAACTCGGGCTTTAAGCCCCAAAACCTGCTATGGGGTGATCCACTACCGAGCAGGCCCCCAACACAATCATCGTGACTCATCCCGAGTCACTTTGCTGGTGTGGTGATCTTCGCATGGAGTCCATCTAGCAACTTCTACGCTTCCCTTACGTCTGCAACACATTCTTCCGTTGTCCATTGTATCAGTTGTGCATGAATCTCTAATGCATCGTTGTCAAGGGCACCTTCTTGCCTTAGCGCATATGTACCCTGCATCTAGGCCATCTTTCCCTCAATCGTGGTGGTGACCGTGAATGCTTCCTCGAGCCAAGGCTGGATGAGTGCTTTAAGCACTGCTTCTATTAGGACCTACGGTCCGTGCGACAGGCAGGGAAACTCCACCGTGTGAAGGAAATGCGAAATATGAAATGAAACAAACCTTGGATGAGTTTATAAGGTGTTGGGCGAGTTGAGGGGGTGGGCCGACCCTCCTCTTGGGAAAGACAACACATTATGAACAAGTCAGCCAGGTGTTTGGTATGGGTCGGCCTGGTGACACAACTCGCCACTGGCTCATATATATTGGAGGGCGTTTGGAGGCAAACGACCATCATTCGATCAACACGAGTTCAAACAAGGAGTTTTGCAGTGCGCGGAAGAGCCCGCACGACGGGCGGAACTTGGGTGTAAAACTCATTCAAGAAAGTCGTTCGAGAATTCGTTCGAGAAAGTTGCTCGAGAAGTCATTCGAGAAAGTCGTTCGAGAAGTCGTTCGAGAAGTCGTTCGAGAAAGTCATTTGAGAAGTCGTTCGAGAAAGTCGTTCGAGAATTCGTTCGAGAAAGTCGTTCAAGAAAGTCATTCGAGAATTCGTTCGAGAAATTCATTTAGAAAAGTCGTTTAGGAAAGTCGTTCAGGTAGAACTCGGGCGAGGTTGTCGGGCAGGAAACTCGGGCGACCCGAGTGAAGTCGTTCAGGCGAGCCGGGTGAGGTCGTTTGGGTGACCCGGGTGAGGTTGTGTGGTGACCCAGGTGAGGTCATTCGGGCGACCCAGGTGAAGTCGTGTGGCGACCCAGGTGAGGTCGTTCGGGCAAACCGGGTGAATTCGTGTGGCGACCTAGGTGAAGTCATGTGGCGACTCGGGTGAATGAGCTTGGGTGAACGAGTTGGGTGAACGGGTAGACGTGCGGATGGGCAGCTAGGTGAGGGCGCGCTGTGCATGCCAAAACGAAGAATCATGCGGATGGGAAACTTGGGTAGGGCGCGTCGTGCACGACTAAATGATGGAAACGGTGAAGTGTTGAGATTGTGAATGGAGGTGTGACTCATGCGAAGGGGCCCATGTGTGGTGACTTGGTTACGATGAGGCACGCCCAAGTTGGGCAAACAACACGATCGTGCGATGAGGTGAACGAAGGGTTGGTGAGTCGTGCGGCGACCGTGCAGAGGTGTTGACGAGCTGGGCAACCGAGTTTGCCGAAGTTGAAAATTGGCTAAGTGTAAATTTGGGGTTTCCCAAGATTTAACTTGTACTTGTTAAAGAAGTTTATAAATATTGATTCGGGCAGACTCATATTGCAGGGAGTTGCCCCTCCCTTTATACTGTTGTGCATTTCTATTGTATAATGTTGTTTATGTGAATGTTATGGGTTTTCACTTGTATAAAGGAACATATTAATAATACTTGGTTGCGAAACACAAACTAAGTAGGATAAGTGGAATGTTAGGCGTAGTCTACAATCGTAAGTATTGGTGAAAAGAAAACGATTGGTAGTGCCACACCTCGCTATAAGCAGTTGAAAGACTACCGCAGGTGTAGGGGCGTGTCAGGTGGTATCAAAGCTAGTGCCAGGGAGCTAGTGCTGGTGTTGAAGCGTTGAAGTTGATACACACCTACACTTCGTGACAGTTGGTATCAGAGCTCATGGTTGGAGCTGGTTAACTGAATCAAGGAGCTGATTCTACGAAGACCGAATACTTGGTAGGAAGTTCAAGTTTTGCAGGTGAGAGGTGGAATATCAGGGTGATTCAGGTGAATGGTGAAACAGGTTTACTAGAGGTGAAGCTTAGTTCTTGGGCCAAGCTGAACGACAAGGCATGGCAAGTTTGGAAGAATGTGAAGGGAAGCTCTTGCTTACCTTATACATGTTGAAGCAGTTGAAAGAAGAGAACCCTTGGATTCGAAAGGAACTTGAAGTCTTGGAAAAGAATGTTGAAGAAGAACTTCTTCAACTTGGTTGGACAATGGAGCAAGATGAAGTTGCAGATTGTGCTAACCAAGAAGAGGAAGTCATGATGATTGAGGATGTTGCAGATGTGACAACGATGAAGGATGAACTTGAGATTGATCAAGTTGGACCAGGATCATGCAGTTTGCAGACATGGATGGATGAGCATACTCACATGGAGGAGCCTCATGATGATGTAAGTACTATTGATACTTGTGTTTCATTTGAGCATTTGGTAGATGGACCGTATGCAGGGAAGGGAAAAATCAATTTACCGATGCTAGGGAGGATCCTACCATGGATGCCTACGATGAGACCTTGTATGGAGAAGCAAGGATTGTTGACTGTTGTAGGATTTTTTGGGGTTGTTTGTGACCTTATGGTAGAAGGTGCAAAGGCCCGTGACAATGGAGTAACATGATGATCATTGCAGAGGATTGGGTCATGCTTTAGCCACATGGAGAATTGGCTAAGTGCCCGGCATGACTCATGGACAGATTGAAGGTCACATAGTTTGGTATGATGATGCTTGGGTAGACTTCTCATGGCCGAGGCCAAGAGAAAATCTTGGTGGAAACTTTAGTGGGGGGGAGCCATGGTGGAGAGACTCATGCGATGATGATATGGTTGGGTGACCGAGTTCACTAGACCGAAGATTGCAGACCTGGATGAGGATGATCGATTGTTATGATGGGTCTTGGTGGGACCACATGGGCAACTTAGTCATGTACATCAGGTTGGAGACATGGAACATGGCAGTCTTATGCAGGGACATTATGTAGGAGCACTTGTAGAGGTGTCACTTATGGGCATCCAATGAGGAGTGCCAAGGCAAGGATGTTGTGTGGGTAGATTTGCTGGTGTGACATGGAGATGGTTTATTTATGAGCCAATGGAGAGATTGTGCACTCTTGTACAACAAGGCCATGGACTTGGATGGAGTTGTGAGCAGACGATGGAGCATTCCTACTACATGGAGCATTGAGGCATCTTGCAGAGACCTTTGGGCCAAGACTTGTATGCTTGCTGAGATGTTGGTTGGAGATGACTCATGGAGCTCATGATGACATGAGGTTGTGACTTTTAGGGACTTCATATATGGTGGACTTGGAGGATCTGATGCATTAAGGAGTTGAGGTCAGAGACTTTGATTCAGGATGGGGTGCATACTTTCAAGTACATGTATGGGAATGGCTTGAAAGAGTGAGTTGATGTGGAGGATCGATATGAGACACTTTGGAGTGATGGAGTTACAACACTGATGATGTCTTGGTGGCAACACTTGGGCATGGGTTGAGCCGAGACTCAACCACTTTTGACACATGGGAGCTGATTGATCTATGATCATGGACAGCACATGGATAAATGAGGTAGGTGTATACTTGTTTTCATGGTAGACTTGAGGGATGGCACATTATAGATATGATGGAGGTTGCTTCATGGACCTGGATGTGGCACATCGAGAGTCGGAGTTTGATGAGATGATCTCTTCACTTTGAGGAGATGGATTTTTTGCAGATGGATGATGATGTTGGATAGGAAACATCATGGCAAGCATGTTGTAGATGAGAAGAGGACTACTTCATGGACTTGAGCATGGCTTACACTTATATGGAGATTGATTATTGATCGAGTTGAGGATGTGACGAGATGTTCTGAGAAACGACTGATGGTGGCAAGAGGATGTGCATTCTCATGGTTTGGGCGTGACAGTTGGATTAGCTACCCAACTAGTTCAGACATGGGGGCTAGCATGTATAGAGATGTGTTAGCATTATGTTGGAGTATCATGGCAGCAGTTCACATAAGGACGACACATGATGAGGTCGACATGAGAGGTTGTAGGAAGCATGTAGCTTGAGATGGAGGGATCAGCCTTCTACGATGGGGAGCAGCATGTGGAGATTGTGACAGAGTTGTTGATGATCATGGATTGAGATGATTCCCGATGTATGACATACCGATGGGGTGTATACCTTGGTATGGTGATCTTGGTGACAGATGGCTGCCAGGATGAGATATTGTCGAGGACGACAATGACTTCCAATGGGGGAGGATGTTAGGACCTGCGGTCCGTGTGACGAGCAGGGCAACTCCACCATGCGAAGGATGTGCGAAATATGAAATGAAACAAACCTTGGATGAGTTTATAAGGTGTTGGGCGAGTTGAGGGGGCGGTCCCATGAGTTGGGTGGGCCGACCATCCTCTTGGGCGAGACAACACATTATGAATAAGTGGGCCGGGTGTTTGGTGTGGGTCGACCGGGTGACACAACCCGCCACCCGCCCGTATATATTGGAGGGCGGTTGGAGGCAAACGACCATCATTCGATCAACACAAGTTCGAACAAGGAGTTCTACAGTGCGTGGATGAGCCCGCATGACAGGCAGAACTCGGGTGTAAAACTCGTTCAAGAAAGTGGTTCAAGAATTCGTTCGAGAAAGTCGTTCGAGAATTCGTTCAAGAAGTCGTTCGAGAAAGTTGTTCAAGAAGTCGCTCGAGAAAGTCGTTAGAGAATTTGTTTGAGAAAGTCATTCGAGAATTCGTTCAGAAAAGTCATTCAGGAAAGTCATTCAGGTAGAACTCAGGTGAGGTCGTCGGGCAGGAAACTCGGGCAAGGTCATTCGGGCGACCCGGGTGAAGTCGTTCGGGCGAGCCGGGAGAGGTCATTCGGGCGACCCGGGCGAGGTCGTGTGGCGACCCGGGTGAGGTCATTCGGGTAACCCGGGTGAAGTCGTGTGGCGACCCGGGTGAGGTCGTTCAGGCAAACCGGGTGAAGTCGTGTAGCAACCCGGGTGAAGTCGTGTGGCAACTCGGGTGAATGAGCTTGGGTGAACGGGTGGACGTGCTGTTGTAGGGAAAAGTATCCGACTCGGATGACCCTATCCCACTCTAAGGGTGACAGTTCCTTAGCAACAACTGTAAAACAAACTACTTAAGGTTTACTTCTTTATGAAAGCAAAAGAAAATGGAGAAAGCACTAACCGTTGCCTTGCGCTTAATGTCGAATCCAAACTCTTCTCTTTGGCCGCTTGCTCCTAGCTCTTTGTCCTTCTGCTCGCCCAGCTACGATGAGATCCTGCAAAATAACAAAGAAGGAAACTACAAGAGGCATGCAATCATAACTGGTTCATGGATTAGTGTAAACCAAACATGCAATCATCACAATATATAATTGAAACAAGAGCACATAGAAGAACCTCAATAGCTTTTATTAATGAAGAAATAAAGGTTCTGAGAGTATTACAACCATTGAAGGCTCCAACCCAGCAACACCTCCCAGCAGAAAGAATTGCTCTTCTTCACCTCTCTCAAACAATCACCCAATAACTCAATAGTGAAACCAACAGCATATCATTACTTTGCACAAAATTCCAGCCTCCTGAGCTCATAGGAGAGAGCTCAATATATAGATGAATTGAGAAAGGATGAGTCAGCTTGCAACTAATGTGTAGCTTCCTTGTGTCCTCTCTCTCTTCAGTTAATCTTTAGTTGATCTTCAGTTCTTGAGTCCACTTGGAGAACTTTGCTTCCACTTGGAGAAACAGAGCCTCTGACTCATCACAAGGCGAAATACCTGATCCAAGTGTCATTTTTGGAAGATTCCAAAGCAATGACTCACTGTGCCACTTGTCCCTTTTCGCTCAGCGCAGGTGGCCTTTGTCCCACTTGCTTTGCAACGCAGGTACGCCATGGAGCAACTGAGTTTCAGCGCAGAAACCTAGTGGAGCACCTGCTTTGATTTCAGGATTGCTTGTTTTTGAGTGTTTTCAGGTGGAGAACTGATCTGAGAGCTGTTGGTTTGCTGTCCTTGTTCCTCTAGGGGTAGGAACATCATGTTTAGGGAACTTTGGATCCCTTGGATTATTGACAATTCATGCTTGTTGCTGTAAGGCACAAAATTGTCTATAACAGATGCCCCCTAAAGTATGAGGTCGTTTATCGGGTGAAATGCTTTATTGAGAGGATCCGAAGTTCATTCAATCTGCTGAGAAGTGTCCTGTAATAAGATACAATACAATACATTATTTTTCATACATTTTTCATGATCTAGCTGAGGCGGGCATTCCCATGCTCAGCTTTATAAATACATTTTGGTACATAGAACAGACGATCGTCTGATTGTAGACTGATAATTCTCTGCTGAAATTATCATCCTTTGAGAAGGATGATCATCTGCTGTAATGGTGTACATATCAAATGTCTTTATGTCCTGAATATATATTGCAGCCCGGATGGATGAAACTAGATCTGGGGTCTTCAATCTCTTCCGATCTTCACTCGATGTACAAGTCGATCCATGTGAGAATTTCTTGAAGTCGAACATGGAAAGACATCGCTTGATTACCGGTCAATGATGTAAACCGTTAACAAGCGCGAGAGGAGTCACCGATAAGGATGATGACCCTCAAGGTATGGCAGTACAATCCACATGGTGGGAATAAAGGACTTGGCGTCGACCACCATGCAAAATCTTCTGGTCAAAGGTCATTGATGTATACCTGTCGCCGGAAGTGAGAAACTTGCCATTGAGGCATGCAAGCTTCAAAGTACTGAGGGGGGTGTTCCTAGATCAACTCCTTGGATAATGAGCTAATGTCGACAAGGAGCGATCCGTCAAAGGAGGGCCTTAATGAATCCCACATCAGTGACACGGAACGGAGCTAGTGATTGTGATGAGGTGAAAACAAACTGTGATGTATGATTCAGGGTGGCGGTCATGAAGTGGATGAAGGATAATGTATGGCAGTGGGTGGAACACGGTTGACTCTTTACAGAACCACATCTCTTGAACATATAACGACACTGATGTGATGGATTGGTAGCATTACCCCAATTGTGGATGGTGTGGCGAAGACCATGGTTATGAGACCGGTGAATGAAACAACCCAACCCGATGTGATACGGAGGACAAAGTGTCATGTTCAAGAGCGACTTGCTACCATTAATGCTGTGAGGTTCTCCCAATTTTTCCCCAGTCATTGCTGACCAGTACCTCTTTATTTTTGTCAAGCTTGAGGAGGATAACATATGCTTGTTCTATAACCTGCCCTTCGGGCAAGCCCATCGCTATGTTTTAACGAGCCTAGCGATAGGGAAACTCGTTCTCGTCTAAAGACAAGTTTGTCGCTATTTAATCATTTTAACGAGTCTAACGACAAAGAAAACTCGGTCCTTTTCATTTTTAGAGAGTCTAAAAAGGTACGAAAAGTTAACTCCAAAATTCCTTTTTCGTCTTCTAATCCCTTAAGTCCGAAAAAGTATAAAACAATACAGAAGGGATGAATTTTCGATTTCTTTAACGAGCCGAACAAAACAAGCGCTCGATCTTTTTGTGTAATAATCCCTCAGGTCCAAAAAGATTAAAATCTAGAGGAGGGATAGCTCTTCTTGTCCTTTAACGAGCTGGAAGGCCAAAACTCGGCAAACTTTTCATATTTTACGAGTCAGTGAAAAGAGCTCAAAGAAGACTCGTCTTTTGAGGAATGAGTGATGAACAGGGATAGCAGCAGATTCCAGGTACAGGTTGGAATTCTCCAATCATGGCAGTGTCACAAGGATGGCTAAGTGAAATCACTCTTCGCAGCTGTTCCTCAAAATGGGTAAACAAACATATGGAGGTGAACGATTGGCCAAATGAACGGATGGAGGTGATGGCATATAAACACGACCAAGGGCTTTTAATATGGCTTTCAAAGGTTACATTTCTCGAGGTTGTTTACCGGTTCATTTTTTCTGGATGAGCTTGAACTGTAGGGAAAGATTGCTCACAACTTGTGTTTATTTTTTAACGAGCATGAACTCTGTACAAAACTGCTCGATTCTTGCATTTATTTTTTAACGAGCATGAACATTGCTAAAACTGCTCGATTATACCAGTCTTAATACAAGGAATGCTTTAGGTGAGGTAATCTTATTTAAGGAGCGATACCTCACTAATTACTCCAATTTGGCAGGTTTTAACTTTTGCCCTTCATCCTTTCTTTATGCAAGCTGGAAACGGCTAATCCTACGAGTTTAACGGGTTAGACCTACAGGTTTAAAGGGAGGACCTAAAAATTTACAAAAAATAAATAGTCATCCCGTGCTTGCACTCGAAAAGGTTTGCATGCCCCCAAGTATAAAGTATAATTTCAAGGCTCTTCTTCTCCTCTGTCCCACCTTTGTTTTTCTACTTGTCGTCTTGCTATATTTTTAACGATACTTGTCTTCTCATTATTTTTCGGTGCCGATGGTACTTGTCTTCCCATCAGTTCACTTTTTGATTTTTGCAAGATCGCAACAGATAAAACATTGGTGTTACGGGGGAGAGGTCCTCTTACTTATTATCCGAAAAATGGTTTTGTTTGCTGCCGCAAACTAAACTCTCTTTTCGGCGATGTCTATCATTAGGTTGCTAAGGATGGTGACTACTTGTTGCAGCAATTTCCTCTCTTTCTTTGAAGAGTGCCCCTACTTCTCTTTTAAAACATATTGTTTTAATGGGTGAGGCTTGACATTCAAAGATGGTGCCTTCTTGCTGCCACAAATAGACCCCCTCCTTAGGAGAGCCCACTTCTTTAGACAAAGGGAGCGATTCTTCCGCTTCAACATAACTTTGACAAAAGAATTTTATCCTAGAACAACCCTCTCTTCCTTTTTTGGACGGGGTATGGACTAGTCCATTCTTCTGCGGAAATTAACTTTATACCTAAGGTTTTCTCTGCCCGAGGCAGGCCAGGGTGCATGCCCCCTGGGTCCCCATTCTTTTCTTCTCGAATTACTCGCATTCATCGGGAAGTAGAACCGGAGGCGGTGGCATTCCTTGAGTGAATAGACCGTTAAGGGATGGTATTTAACTATTTGCAATGCGTGATCCTGGAAATGAAAGTTGGTCTACGAGCTGGACCATTCTTCCTTCGTGCGGAAAACACATGACTCTAAAGAGTGAGGACACTATTGCCTCCATGCAATATATATAGTCTCATCCAAGGAGTAAGTTATATGCCAAGGGTCCCTGGATGACCATGATGTTCATATGAACTATCTTCCCTTTCAATGTAACTGGAACATTGGGGAGAATCCCTAACGGGTGACTGGTTCCTTTATCAAAACCTGATAGATTTCTCATCTCAGGTAAAAGCGCCGGGTAACCCAGTGCTTTCCAAGCAACAGAGGAAAGGATACTCACAGATGCCCCTTCATCAATGATAGTTCCAGCCATCACCATTCTGTAGATTTGGACTATGATTCTGAATGGGATACTGGCTGGTAACCGGGGTCTGCCTAGTTGATTCCAATCAAAGGATACAACTAGGTTGCTTGGTGGTGGGACCGAATATACGGCCGGATACGACCCTGACGATGTTCCTTCCTGCGATAAAGGAATGGGCGCATTGCCCTGATGCTCATCAGAGTCTGTGTTGATGAAAAGAATATGGACGGTGTCATCCTTATCCTCTTCAGTGAGGGTGTCATTTGAAGATGGGTCTTCAATGACGGGGTCATTGGAGGATGAAACCTCCGAAGGAAGAACGGGGTCGACTGCCGTTTCGACCTTTAGACTTTCGTCTGTTCTGGATTCAGTAGGTTCATTTTCAATGACCGACACTTCAGCTGACCACTTGAGCGGGTCAGCTGGATTTTCAACTACCGAGGGATTAGGCGCGAGTTTTTGGTATCCAGGAGGAAGTCGTAACGGTGAAACCGGACGATCTTCCAAAACTCTCTTTGCCTCATCTAAAAATGGACATTTGTGGATGGCGTGATCGCCTTCGCACAATATACAGGGTGATCTTGGTCTCCCTCTTCGTCCTTCACTCTCGCTAGTTGACGGACTGCAATCAACATGACTACCAGAGGTTGATGCTACCGGATTGTGCAACCTTGGGGACCAGTCCCTTAGTATCCGGGGAATACAGGGACAATCACGATGGAAGTGGGCCCCTTTGCAAATGACACATGGCGATTTAGGCCCGGTTGGTGCAGTGTGTGGGTTTTTGTCAGCTGTCTTTTGCTTGCCCCCAGTCGCCTTCGCCATAGGCCCCTTTTGCTTCTTTTCTCTCTTCTTCTTTTCCTTCTTCTCCATGGGAGGCTGACTTTTGCCGGCTCTTCCTTGTGAAGATGAAGGATCAGAGGAAGAATTGTAAGAAGTGGAAGGCTGGTGGGTAGCTCTAGACTGTTCTGACTGTTGATTCGACTGCTCAGGATTAGTGGCGATCTGGACTACATTAGTTGAAAAGAGCCATACAGGTAGGCCAATTGTCAATCCTGGAAGTGACAATGTTGCCATATGAGGCACACCAACATCTCCCCAAGAGGAGAAGGGATTTGGACTTCCACCAAGGTTGTTTCCTTGGTTGGTGGGCTCCATACTTTTCAATTGAAAGATCAACGTGGGAATAACAGGTGATTATGTTCCGCTTAAAATAAATTTTATCAACGACGCTTTTAGACACAAACTTTCTTTTTCATGTTTTAAGAGTCGAGAAAAAGCTAAAGATGACTCTAGTCGCCTTCGATGTTTTAACGAGCCCGAAGTGACAAATGCTCGGTTGGACCTTTTCAGTTATAGAGTTTGAAAAGGGCCAAAAGAAACTGCTCTGGAGATCTAGGCAGAGGGTGTGCCAAACCTTTCGCGAAACCACAGAATACGTTTTACGGTACGGGTGGTCGATCTTCGTGAATGCTGTGTTCACTGCATCGCGATCAGTAGGGCGGCTGACATGGCTTCCTATGGATAAAGGATAATTGCCTATAGGGGTCTCCCAATATATACGCGACGGTACGTGGGAGCACAAGTCCGTATTAGTGCCACCGACTCTCAGGAGGAATCACCCACCTTCGTAGAGATCGACAGTCACTATGTTTAACGACGCCGGAACACGTCTCTACCTAGACCTCTATGTGTTTGCGTTATGTTACAAAGCGTTGTTATGTAAATTGGATTTATTTTAATGTTGATCTTGCTTATCAGTTTGCCTTTAAGGATCACCACGAGATGTATATAACAAATTCCTGAATGCGGTCTAAGATGAGAAGCAAACTTTTCAATCTTTCAACTTTGAAAACCTTAACTACTGAGGGAAAAGAAAGGCAAACCTTTTCACACAGATCATAGAGCACGCACTAAAATGCAAATCTTTCCTAAATCGTCAAGCACACAGTCAAATGCAAAATGCACAATGCATGTATTTTCTTTTCCCTTTCTTAATGTGGATGGATTACAAAAAGAAAGTGGTTATATAACTTTGATTTCGATTTAAAGCGACAGTAAACAAGTTTGTCCAAAACCAAAAGACACCTTAAGATTCACTTGCTTAATCACTGGAAATACATGAAATCAAACCATACTAACGAAAGTAAAATGACTAATCAGCTATGGACAGCAAACAAGCTAACTCTTTAGATCAGCAAAATGCCTAACACAGGTTCAGATCTAAGAGGCCAAAAGCATGACTAATTTACTTTTCGTTATGGGAAATTGTAAATGAGTAAGAAATACAAAGAACAAGTACAATTTCGTTATATAACAGAGGCAGAATGATGGCAAGTAATATTGGTTTCAAAACAGGCACAAGACTGACACCTAGCAGCAAAACTAAGTGAAAACAGGCAAGAGAAAGGAGGAAACCCCAAATGCACTAGGCAAATTTGGGCCAACGCAGGCTCTGCACAACCAAACTGGCTCTCAGCGCAGGTAGCCCCTTTGGGACCTGCGTTGCAAAGCAGGTAGCCTGTGTACTACCTGCTTTGGAAAACGAGAATTGCGTTTTCACAGTTTCCGGGTCATAATTTTCTCAAAAATGCACGGTTTTTGCTCAAATCAGAAGCAATCAGTCAAGCACACTCAAAGGGATGATTAAGAAGGTGCAAAGCTATCACTAAGAGCTTACAAGGATCCTTGTAGATCAGCTCTTCAAATCATGAATTTGCTCAAAAAATGAGCAAGAGTAGCTGCCCTCTACTTCGCTTTTGATATAGTCAAAAGCTTTTCGATTTGGTACTCTTTTGTTCAGGAAATGAATAGCAAAATACTACAAACACAATCAAATGGATACGATCCCCAGCGGAGTCGCCAGTTTGTTGTAGGGAAAAGTATCCGACTCGGATGACCCTATCCCACTCTAAGGGTGACAGTTCCTTAGCAACAACTGTAAAACAAACTACTTAAGGTTTACTTCTTTATGAAAGCAAAAGAGAATGGAGAAAGCACTAACCGTTGCCTTGCGCTTAATGTCGAATCCAAACTCTTCTCTTTGGCCGCTTGCTCCTAGCTCTTTGTCCTTCTGCTCGCCCAGCTACGATGAGATCCTGCAAAATAACAAAGAAGGAAACTACAAGAGGCATGCAATCATAACTGGTTCATGGATTAGTGTAAACCAAACATGCAATCATCACAATATATAATTGAAACAAGAGCACATAGAAGAACCTCAATAGCTTTTATTAATGAAGAAATAAAGGTTCTGAGAGTATTACAACCATTGAAGGCTCCAACCCAGCAACACCTCCCAGCAGAAAGAATTGCTCTTCTTCACCTCTCTCAAACAATCACCCAATAACTCAATAGTGAAACCAACAGCATATCATTACTTTGCACAAAATTCCAGCCTCCTGAGCTCATAGGAGAGAGCTCAATATATAGATGAATTGAGAAAGGATGAGTCAGCTTGCAACTGATGTGTAGCTGCCTTGTGTCCTCTCTCTCTTCAGTTAATCTTTAGTTGATCTTCAGTTCTTGAGTCCACTTGGAGAACTTTGCTTCCACTTGGAGAAACAGAGCCTCTGACTCATCACAAGGCGAAATACCTGATCCAAGTGTCATTTTTGGAAGATTCCAAAGCAATGACTCATTGTGCCACTTGTCCCTTTTCGCTCAGCGCAGGTGGCCTTTGTCCCACTTGCTTTGCAACGCAGGTACACCATGGAGCAACTGAGTTTCAGCGCAGAAACCTAGTGGAGCACCTGCTTTGATTTCAGGATTGCTTGTTTTTGAGTGTTTTCAGGTGGAGAACTGATCTGAGAGCTGTTGGTTTGCTGTCCTTGTTCCTCTAGGGGTAGGAACATCATGTTTAGGGAACTTTGGATCCCTTGGATTATTGACAATTCATGCTTGTTGCTGTAAGGCACAAAATTGTCTATAACACGTGCAGACAGGCGACCAAGTGAGGGCGTGTTGTGCATGCCAAAATGAAGAATCGTGCGGACGGGCGACTTGGGTAGGGCACGCCGCGCACGAAGAAATGGTGGAAACGGTGAAGTGTTGAGATTGTGAACAGAGGTGTGACTCGTGTGGAGGCGCCCGTGTGCGGCGACTTGGTTACGATGAGGCGCGCCCAAGTTGGGCAAACAACACGATCGAGCGACGAGGTGAACGAAGGGTTGGTGAGTCGTGTGGCGACCGTGCGGAGGCTCTGACGAGCTGGGCAACCGAGTTTGCCGAAGTTGAAAATTGGCTAAGTGTAAATTTGGGGTTTCCCAAGATTTAACTTGTACTTGTAAAAGAAGTTTATATATATTGATTTGGGCAGACTCATATTGCAGGGAGTTGCCCCTCCCTTTATACTATTGTGCATTTCTGTTGTATAATGTTGTTTATGTGAATGTTATGGGCTTTCACTTATATAATGGAACAAATTAATAATACTTGGTTTCGAAACACAAACTAAGTAGGATAAGTGGAATGTTAGGCGTAGTCTACAATCGTAAGTATTGGTGAAAATAAAATGATTGGTAGTGCCACACCTCGCTATAAGTGGTTGAAAGACTACCGCAGGTGTAGGGGCATGACAGCTTCTTTCCGGTGCGCGGAGTCCACATGTTCCTTTAGAGCCTGGGCCTCCTTCATCTTGGCAAGTCGCTGAGTAAGGGCGACCATCTATGCGGTCCCCCTGATATTGTCATATGCCTATTGTAACTGCCATGCTTCTGTCTCCAGAGGTTGTATAGTTGGATCTTCCTGTAGTGAGGTGAGCGTGAAGAGGGACTGATTCAACAATCCCGTGCAGTCCTGTACGATGTGCTCTATTGCCTCCAACGTCGATTGAATGGCACGGTTGCACTGCTCTCTGACTTCCAGGGGTGTAGAGGACTGCGCCTTCATCCACATCTTATCAATCTGCATGTTCAACTCCAACTGAACCTTCGCGGCCTCCTCCTGGGCCTTGTGGACTCCAGCCACTAGTTGGTGAATCTTTTCTGCTGTTGGGAGTACTGCCAGCATGGCAAACTCTAATATGCTACTACAGGCCTCCTCCACGGCCTGTTCCAATCCCTGGGTTTGTGTGACCAGGTTGTCACGTTGTAGGCTAAGCTGTTCTAAATTTAACTTCTGCTCACTCAAGACTTGGAGGGCGTGGCCCTCTCTAGCACGAATCTTAGCAGTTACCTCATCCTGTAGTTGGTATAGGATTTCTCTGGGAAGGGCGACCAAATTCAACCCCCAATTCTTCATTTCACTTTCTATGGCCCTATCGCCCTCGGCTACGACTAAGACTGTGCCTTCTGGTAAACCAAAGTGTTCGTTGTACAAGCGCGCAATATCTGCTCAGCCTTGGATGTTCCTGCCGCAACGTGTGGTGTCATCATTCCTAGGGGTCGCACCTGTAATGCCTACAACTGTTCTCTAAGCACCCCCACCACAGTTTTCTACTTTGTCATTAATTCTTCAAAAGCATCCTTTGTCTTTGGTACCTTTGTCTTTTTCCATGGGGCTGACTTCTCCTGGACGCACGACCTCTTGAGTTGAGTCGATGTCGGTGCCGGGTCCGTGCATTCCTCCATCTTATCCTCCCCTTGTATGTCCTGCTCCGTGGACATTTCCTGGCTTCCCTCGGGCTCTCAGACTAGCATGGTTGTAATCTTTGTCGTCTGTGTTGTTGTTACTGCATCAACTACCTTCAGCTGTGTGGCCACCTCTTGTTCCTTACGCCTTCTTTCAGCTAGTTATGCAATGCACAACTTGGTGTCCTTCTTCCATTGTTGTTTGGCGATCTTCCACATTGCTGCCAAGTCCAAGGCATGCCACTCCAGAGGCCATGACTCCATCACTACAAATATCGCATCGTTGGTTGTGATGAACGGGACTTCACCCATTTGCATGCGAGATCCTTGCATGCTTGGATATACAGGTTATGCATATCCACCTTGAATTCTATCACGCTTTGCAAGCTATTATGCACAGTAGGGGACAAGCGCAACCTGTGGTTGATCCATGTTCGTATGCTCGCCTCCATGAACACCTAGAACACCTTTATCTTGTGAATCCTTGTCACATCCTTCGTAGCCCAGAGCAAGGTGTACCTCACGGCTTTGGGTAGGTCATTCTCAACCGTGGGAAACTAATTGTCCTTTGGCATCTCTCCTGCAACCAACAGGATGGATAAGAGCAACCACGCATAGTGGAAGGTCTTACCCTACTCCTGGGCCTCCCTGCAACTTGTCAAAAACTCGTCACAGAGGAACTGTGCCTAGTTGAACTGGACCCCCTCTGCACATTGTTGTGCCAATGCAATTACAAACACTAGCACTTCGTCTGCGCGGCATTTGCTCATCAGCTTGCTGGCCAGCAGTTGGGTGGCTACACGCACCCCTGGGTCCTTGATGCTTGCAATTACGTACCATTGCTTCCTTTTCTCCAGCTTATATTTGGCCTTCATAGCTTCTGTGAGGGCCAAGTTGCTGCTCTTTCCTGCTATGGTTGCAGGGTCGTTTCCTTTGATGGGTAGCTGAGAAATCCTATGAATTAAATCGACCGTGATGGGAATCGACTCCTCCAGCCAGAGATACCCATCATGTACTAGGCACAGCAGCTGCCGAATGACAAAAATTGTGATGGGCGTGTGGTGGTAGTGGGGTATCCATCGCAAATGGAGTAACCCAGCCCTCTCCACACCGCGTAACCATTTATGCTTCAGTGATTTTTCGGTGGCCAACTGCGAGAACTTCTCGCTGTTCATGAGGTCCCAGTCTTCGAACTTCATATTAGGTACCTGTCCCATCAGCGGACCTTCAAACCTCATTTCATCCAGAAGGAGCGGGGTCTAGAGCACACTCTTCATGGCCTCCATATACTTCGGTATCTTTGCTTTCCCCTTCCATGGGGGGATTTAGGGGGGTAACTTTATCGCCGAAGGCACTTGGGAGACATTCTTTGCCTCATCATCCTGTGCTTCAATTTGGGTGATCAAAGCTTGCAAATCTTCCTCCTCCTCCTCTGTCTCAAGAGTGACGGCTTTGCCCTTCTCTGTCATTGACAATTTACTAAGTCGGTCGTTCCATGGTGATACTCGGACTGGCCCCATTGTTTGCTTGCCTTTCTGTGGTCGTGGCATGCATGGTGACTTAGGGACTTCTGGTGCAGCTCCCACCTCACTAGACTCCTCCTGGACCATACGGGGTTCCGAGGTAACTTCCGTAAATCGTACTCTTGTTCTTGTAGCCTTTATCGTGTCTGCAGTTGAGGGTGGTAAGAATACGCAGCGCTCAGTGCTCTGTACTTGCTCAATTCTCAAACAACCAAGTGTTATCCTGTGACTAGCCCTGACATTTTTATAACATCTTTTGAATTTGAATTTGACCCTTCCCCCCACTTTTGAGTCATTAATTCCTTTTTGGTGGCAGATCGTCCCAAATCTAGCTCTTAATTTGTGTCTTAATTGCCTGCCGCCTGCTCCTTTTTGCCTTAAATTGGACCTCTTGTCATGAACAGTGATACCAACGGTCACCTCCCAGCCTACTCGTGCAGCAGCATAGCTCCCTATGCGTAGCCGCGACCCCTATGACATACCGATCCTGTGCACAACCTCCTTGTCACGCAGCTCCCATACATACTCTTTTATAGTCCCGCACTCTCTTTCAACTGCTTGCAGCACTGAGACTGTGCTTCCTACAGATATTCAGGTGGTCGCACCCGTGGTGCGAGGCTTCAAGTCACTTTTCAACCCGGTCCACGGGCCTTCCTTAGCTACCCTTTCGCTAGCCAGCACCTCATGTTCTTCCTTAAACAGTGTGCTCCCCTGGTTACTTTGTCTGATAAGGTGCGGTCGCAGCCATGGTATCAGAGCCAAACATTCTTGCCAATAATCTTCTAATGCGGTGGTATGGCTGCCTATATCTTGTCCTGCCCTTCCATCGACGTGGCATGTTTGCACAATTTCGGTGTCCAATTTTCTGATTTCCACGTCTATTAACATGCTTTTATGCTTTAGTCGTACCTGATCTTCTTCGATTTTTCGAAGCTCAACGTTCCCTCACCGAATGGCATCTTGAATCTGCATATGTTTGTCTTCCTGCAACTGCATACTCTCTCCGCTCTGGTCCTTGCATGCTGTCCCAATTATGGGAGTTATTGCGTGAGGATTCTTTCCCACAGCTATGGCCTCGACTCTGCTCATCGTCTCCGGAATCATTCCCACACTCAGGTTCTTGTGCATGGCCCCATAGGTCCATCGGACCGCTGGTACGCATAAGTCCCAATCAGTCCGTTCCACCTAGGAAACTATGTTCATGATTCTGCATAGCTTTGTGAATGCTCCGATGTGGACTATTTGTGGTGTGTGTTATTTTGCTGCTACTGCATCGGGTTCTAATTTTTTATCCTTAGTCTAGGATGTGCTTGCATAGCACACGTCTGCACCCATCGACACAGGTGGGCACGCAGACTGCTTTTTCCTAGCTGCCCAGCTCTAGTTCAATGTTGGGTACTTCCAAACCATAAGCGCATCTGTCTTCTACATTCGCGCCAGTTTCCAATAGTCTTCTTATGTGTACTCCACCATTGTGTAGGTATTATGCGTAGCGCCCATTCCAGCGCATCATACCACTGCTCTTCCAGTACTGCGCTTTCAAATTTTTCTAGGAATTTATCCACCGTTGTTACTCCATCATATGTCGGCAGTTCCCTTGCCTTTGTTGTCACGCAACATAGGGATCTAATCATCATGTTGCAATTCAATGTTGTCACTTCGTGCAACCGGTTCTACCAGCGTTCTACTTCTTCATCTGAATCTAAAGTACAGGAACTATCGCGCTCCCATGAGATTCTCCCATATATAGTTGGGTTCACCTGATCCTAGTCTTGCGCCGTTATTTGGTAAATACAATCCAACTCATTGTCGCGCATTGGTTCAGTGTAGCGCACTCCTTTGGTTGGGTCTAGTGGCACTACTACGCGTAGGGACTTTTTCTCGAATATCATCTTCTACTTTTTGAGGTTGATGACTCCATTCATATCAGTGGCCCAGTCTATTCCTAGAATGGGGGATAAGGATTTTTGTCATCCATAATCTCTATTACTTCAAAGTCTATCTGCGTGCTCACGCCTTCGATATCAATTGTTACCCCTTGCAATCTCCCTATGGGCAAAATATTTTGCTGGTTCACCATTCGTAATTGAATAGGGGAACACTATAACATGGGCCTGCCCATGCGTTCACATGTCTACTTTGGTAATACATTCAAGTCCGAACCTAGGTCTAGGATTACCTGATCCATTTTATACTCGCCAATCTACACCGTCAATCTCATTTCCCTCCCATTGTGCAATACATGCTCTCCCAATTTCTGGACTACACACGATTCCCCTAGCCCTGCACACCTAGTTATCAACTCTTGTAGCCCTTTAACAGCCTTATTGTCGTGCAACAATTTCATGCATGTCTCTAGAAAGGTAGTAAGCATAGAAGGATCCATTCCTGTCTGTGGTTGATCCTTACTACCTTAAGTGGAGACCCCCGTGAAGCTCTTCTTAGCTTCCATGAACGTCTCCTTTGCACGTTCTAAGTCAAACTCAGGTTCCTTTATAGGGGCCTTGCGAACCCATGTATCTTCCTCGAGCTACTTCCCTTTATCCTCTCCTGTGGCCGGGCAGCTTCTGAGCACCATATTCACATTTGGGTCTTCTTCGCATGGTTCAGACCTCATCATTTGA
The DNA here is from genome assembly GCA_031772625.1 of Pinus tabuliformis. Classification (NCBI taxonomy): domain Eukaryota; kingdom Viridiplantae; phylum Streptophyta; class Pinopsida; order Pinales; family Pinaceae; genus Pinus; species Pinus tabuliformis. The sequence goes on from CM062817.1 coordinate 1,998,921,475, forward strand.
ATATTTTGAGTCGGAGTATGCTGGAGTACCCCTTTCTCGTGCATTTGGGCGATCAGCGTAGGACAATCTACCATTTCATGATCAAACTGAGCACAGTATGAATAATATATTCTCGTTGGGTTTGTACAATCGTGGGCGTAGTGCCCTGGTCCTCTGCAATTGTAACAAACTAACTGTCTGCAGCACCTTCTTGGCCCCATTCCTCCTCGTCCTCAACCTCAACCCTGAAATCCCACGCACGCCATCCTCGTAGCTGGGTCGATGCCTCGCATTTCTCTCTGCATTCTATATGCTAGGGTCCACTCCATCATTAACTCGTAGCTATAGCAAGTACGCTCGTCGTGGCCCGCCGACCTACAGAAATTACAAAACAGTTGTTGGGGTGCCATTGTATTCTTCTGCAACAAATGACAATTATCCATTGTGTGCTTTCCTCTTATTTGACAGATCGCACACCATAGCGCGTGTGTCGCACTTGGTGTTGCTTGTGCCTATGGTCTCAATGGCATTGGCCCCCCTCCTGTCAAGTAGTTTGTGAATATTAGACAGTGGTCTTTGTCATGACCCTCGCCTTTTCATTTTATGCACCACACTTCTTCACATGCCTCTAGCCATGGTGCCCTATCCTACTTCAATCTCTACATTTCCAGGCAGAGATTTTGTAGCTGCGCATGGATTTTTTGAACTCCTAGCCCTAGATCTTGTATCAATGTTTCATGCAACCTCATCGCCATTTCCAACAATTCGGCCTGGGTTTAAAGCTTCTGTTGTGACAACGTCGTCCTTAGGTGTGGTGTCAAAGACACCACAAACCATGTGCGGTGATGCACATCTGTTAGCGTCATATTAGCGTCGCGGATCATACTCTTCAGCTACTTATCTAGATCCCATGGAGTCTCGGCTAGAAACATCGTGATCTCTTTAAATCTGATGATTGACTGCGTCTCTGATTTCACCCGGCTAAATTCTCTATTCACCCATTCTAGATCTCTGTTATTCTTGCATTTGGGTGATCATTGGAATTCTTGATATACCATGTCAATGCGTGATCCTACAGTGCGCTCACCAATATAGCCTTCTTAATGTTGTCATCTGTGAACCCTTTTACTTCCCATACTGCTCTTACCATGAACTAGAACTGGTCTGGATCCTCATTCCCTACTCCTCTAAATACGGGTAGCTTGATTGCGCTCGCCATGCTGAACTGCAAGTTTGGTGGAGGTGGGGTGGGTGAAGATGGAGGTGAAGTAGGCAAAGCAGGTGATGGCGTAAGTGGAGGTGATAACTGCAGAATGCGCTGCCTTATCAAACTGACCGCACTTCTTAGAGAAACCCGAGCGAGCTCTTCCTCGCTCTCGCGCGAAGGTGAAATTAAGGGACTGTTTCCTAATCCCTCGCTACCTTTTTAGATATTTCTTCTCCGCTTCGTTCCAAACATTAATGTATTCGCATAACCTGCTTTTCACATAACAGCATCTTGATCCAAGTATTCAACGATTTAATGTACTTACCCCGTTGTCCCTTGAGAAAAAGTCGTTCTACTTCGCTATAGCTCACGGTCGTGTCTACCATGAACTCAGTGATAAATCACCCTATTATCCGCTCGATCCAATGGTCCACAGCTCGCGTGATCTTATCTTTTGATGTCTCTAGTTTGTGCACTAATTCTGGAGTCCACACTATCAGTTGATCGGGCTTATAGCTTCCCTAGCTATTGGCTAACCTCGCAATCCAATCATATAGCTCTGATGGAAAGGATGCAAAGAAAATCTCATGGATTTCTGTATACACGTAGCGATCCAGCCACCTTTTCTTAGATAGCTGCGAAGTTCTATTTTCCTGTGTCACAAACTCGTGAATCTTCTGATCCAACCACTCTTCAATTTCCTTCTTCGTGGGATTCCAGTCTTCCAACATCAGAAATCCCTTAGGCAGATCCCAGTCCCAGCAACGGAACCATTTTTTGGTTTGTTGGGGCCTGACCCAGGTTCAGAAGTGATTTAGCCAAACAAATCCTGAAACCACCGGCCCTTTCGGCAACAATCCACGGTGCGCAAACTGAAATCTCACCCGAGGTAGTATGGGAGGGTGTTGGAACCAGGTTTCTACACCCTAGGGATGTCTTGATGGAGTCTGGGAAGTTCGCAAACCAATCCTGCGCGCTTGCGCTACTTCATGCAACCATCTATTGGTTGAAGGGAAAGTACCCCTAGGGTCCTTTGGGCTAAGACTCTACCAGACTGAAAATTGCTTATTCAAAGAAACACACACACAGCCATCTTTTTTACTTTTAAGCAAATTCTAATGTTTAGGGTACATACCTAAGGTCCTACGTTCGAGAAGACCGTTAGGGTGCAAACCCTTCTTGGAGTTCCCTTCTTCTTTCTTTGACCTGCAAGACAAACAAATCAAAGAACACAACAGTACATGTATAGAAGTTTATATATAAATCATCTTTATGCTATAAAGTTAGTTATAAAAAAATCTTTAAGTAACCACTTTCATAAGAATTCAACACAAGAATCTCATAAGCATAAAGAAAGATTATTCGGGAACAAAGACGTGTTTCTTTATATATAAAGGAAAATAAAGTACATATATCGGAAAGATATCACCTGAACACCTTCAGCAGGCTCCAAGCAAGCTTCCTCCCGGATTCGTTCCAGCCTCAAGCCTCCAACAAGAGCTCCTTCCAAGTCTTACTCAATGATGATGTCAAGGATGAATGATCACCAATACACATGGAAACAAGGGTTTCCTATGCAAAATGGGGGAAGGTGCAGAATGCACCAAGGACTTCAGACCTGGTCTAAGGGAAAAATCTCAGCATAATAATCTTGCTCTCCTTTCTCTCTCCCCTTGGCCTTCCCTTTGATGTCTTTTTATACCCTCTCCAAAGTAGTTTTTTAGTTAGGAGTTGGTTGGGAACAGTTGGGCCACGGGCACTAACAGGTGATCCAGCAGGTAAACCCGCGATCACCGCCCGAAAAAGAGGAAATTATATTTTTTTAAGTGTTTTAATAGATACACGCGGGTTGGGTATGACATACCCGCGTGTACACGCGTTTAACACAGGGCAAAGTCGCGTATAGGGAATAAAACACTGTTTTTTATATTTTTGGAGCAGGTCTGGAAGGAGGGGTTGCCCTAGGCCATAAGTGCAGCATCACAAACCATAAGAGTGAGATTTGGAGCTATAACAGATGCCCCCTAATGTATGAGGTCAGAAGGGGAACATGATGGCCGAAATATATTAAGTAAGTACAAGGAAAGGAACTCTGCCGAAAAACCGAGGAGGACTTCACCATAATTCAGCCTGCCAAGCCACCGAAAGGAGATCAGAAAGAAACACTGTCTGAGGCGGGCATACCCATGCTCAGGAAAAGTAAAGCATGTCCGCATATCAAGTACAAGCGGATCCACTAAGTATACAAGTATAAATGACTGTAAAATACATAATGGATCATCTGATCATAATGAGTAAGTACATGTCTGAATATCACATATCAAACTGTCAATGATGCTGAAAGATGCAACGGATCACTGAAATCAAAGACTGATCCCATAAGGTACCAACTGAACATGATGGAATAGGATGGTATTACACTGCAAACTCAGGTGCCAGCATATAGAATGTCGCCATGACTGACTGCAACATATAAGGTGGAGTGGTATCAACTAGCAGCAACAGGAGCAACTGTCAAGTGAACCAATGAATGCTGATACAACCTGAGGTCTTCACCGACCGCCGTGGTACATTTCTACACCATGGGAATAAATGATCTGAAGTCGACCATGTGAGAAATCGTTTGATTACCGGTCATTGATGTATACCGTTAACAAACGCGAGACTACTCACCGATAATGATAATGAGCGTCAAGGTACCCAGTACAATCTAACAAGTGTGAATAGATGAGCTGAAGTCGAACACCTGTAAGAATCTATCAATCAGGAGACAATGATGGTTTCCCACTGTCGATAGCGAGGAATCTGCCACTAATGACTGCAAACCCCAAGGTACTGCCAAATGGACTCTAGATCTTTGCCCCAGAGCAATGAGTCGGAGTCGATAGGGAAAGATCCGCTAGAAGGAAGGCATTAAGGCATCCTCCATCAATCTAGCGCGAGTTTAACCCGTAGGCCAATAATGTGGAAGGAATCGGACGAAAAAGATGTAGTAACCCAACCGAAGTACGTTTCCGGCGTACACAAGATGTGGCTAGCGCATGGCAGAAACCCTCTGAACCAACCAATAATGAAAGCTGACACAGAGGCGAGGTATCCACCAATAGGGTCAAATGGAAACCAAGGTACTGCACGAATCCCAATGTGTGATAATGTATGCTGATGTCGAACACAAGGGAAACCACTCAGTCAAAGACCCATGATACTGATCGATGCTAAGCACAAGGTGACCTATCAATAATGAAAATAGGGCCAGGGTGCGGTCTCTAGGTCTGCCCTCAGAGCAATGTGTCGTCGTCGATAAGGACAAGACCCGCCAGCAAGAAGTCAATGGGGACCTTCTCAAACCGGCACGAGTGAAGGACCAATATAACTGATGTGATGATAGACATGACACTGACAACCAGGGATGGCCGACTGAAAAAATGAGTCAAGAGACACCGCAGAAAGGCCGACTCAGGCTAACTTCCCTTGAACAAAAGCACGACTCAATGTGACTATGTGGCAGCATATAATGAATCTGTATAAGTTCGTCATGCAGGAGGCACGAACGAACCCTCCATATGATTGGAAGAGATAACCAATCGGGGGAGAACTGACTCGATAACAAGGTTATGGCTTACCTAAGTCAAACTAAATCCCACCCATGCGGAGGAGACTTTGTTTTGAGTGCTTTGTTCAAGGGCGACACGACTGACTCTAGCTGCCAACAATAAATGGAAATAATGTCCCTGTTCCCGCTCTTTTTGGAATATTTAATTTTTTTGTCTTTTTCTGATAAGCCGGAAAAAGAATAAAAGAATGCTATGGTACAGTGGAAAGAACGAGTGTCGGTGAAACAGATGATCTAGTTCCTAGGAAAGGAACGTTCCTATGCTCAATGCAGGGAGGTGAAAAACTGGTCAGTGACACTCAGAGGTATGTCCCTTCCACGGATCTGGGTATGTCAAGCTGCAGAGGTCAAGGTTTTGCAAGGTTGATTTTTGCAGACGTCATGGTCAAAAGTGGGCTTAAACACGAGTCCAAGTGAAGCCGGCTATAGGCCAAAAGGTGCAAATGGTCAACATGCAATGCAGAAGTACAACTCAACACACATAGGAGCCTCTAGGGTATAAGGCCAGAACGAAACGAAGAAGCAAAGAAGAATGAGTCTTCAACGCATAAGTCATGGCGGGACTACAGAGGACTCCCGAGCCTACTCAAAACGAAGTAGCATGGGCAACAAATGTCAGTGAGGTGCTAACTAGGATGCCCATGTAAAAGGATGGCTCTACCATCATGTCATGATTTAAAGAATCGGCGAGTGAAAATGGCTTGCGAACCATAACATGATGGGGTCGACCCTACGGCAGATGTATCGGTCAAATGGAGGCTAGTATGCATAATGCAACGGAAAAATGGTGTCCCTAACCTATATGCCAGTGAGAACACGATACCTGCCATGACGGGTCAGCAGTCATGGAACCGTCTCGAACCGTCGAAAAATGTCCAAAATGTCCTGAAAAACAACTCAATCTCGACATTCCAAGCTCCCAAGTTAAAAGTGACATGAAACCAAACAAAATAAAATTTTGAAAAAATTTTGCATTTTCAAAACTTATAAAAAGAAATTTTGGACTTACCATTTTCACCGTTTGACTTGGAGAGCAAATTGTGGAGCAAAAGGAGCAAACTTTCCCCGTGACTTATTCAACTGTTCAAACTTGCCGAAAACTTCCAGGTAAGCACTAAACTTGTCTTGCAATCAATTGTGATAGTTTTTAGGAAGTTTAATTAGTGTTTCACCGTTAGATTTTTGCAAAAAATCATTCTGCGGTGTACACGCGGGTTGGATGTATATAAATCGCGTATACGACGGCCCTACACGCGACTGTGTATAGGGTAAACCGCGTGTGCGCAGCGAAAAATTTTTATACATAAAACTAATGGATGAAAATGATTTTTTCTTCCAGGATGACTCTCACATGGCGTGAAAGAGAGCACTCAGCTGTAGATAATGAAGTCATGGACAATGATGAGGCATTAGATGCCTTACGGGGATGCGGATTGTTAAAATTCTTCAAGTTGCCGAATATGAAAGCAAATGTGCGTCTGCTCGAGAGACTCATTGATTATTGGGATGTCGAGGAAGAAGCTTTTATGATTGATCAGATGCCACTCAGGATAGAAGTGGAAGATATATATTTCATCACGGGCCTTTCCCGAAGGGGAGAGGTAGTACACTCCCGGGGCCGGACCCGGAATAGTCTCAGTGTAGACGACTATGTACAACTTTACTGCCCAGGTCATCGGAAGGTCGGGAGTCAGATCTCGATCCCACACGTGGCGAGTTTGTCACTGCGGATAATCTTGTTCACCATAGCTCGAGTGAACGGATCATCTTCGCTACATCAGGCATCACGGGTAAATATGAGCGTAGCAGTGGACTGTCTCACCACGGTGTTTGACTGGTGTACTCCTCTACTTGCCAACATGAAGGAGCAGCTTGCTTCTATCAAAAGGGGACAGACCAAGAACTTTGGGTACGGAACCATTTTATGCACTTTTTTCTTCGAGAAGGTTCCCGCACTTCGCCCCAGGGTAGCAGTTCCCATCAGTAGTCCACGTGATCCACGCATGGGCCGGTGGGCTGACTTGATGAAACGTCTGGGGGGTGGGGAAGTGCCCAGGAATGCATTCGACGACGACTTTTTTGCTTGGTGGGAGCAACAGATCATCGCCATAGATGACTACCCCTATGCTAGACTGGATTTCCGAGGAGATCCTGACCTAGTGTTACCACCAGATGCAGCATGGGGCGAGATCGGTAAGATTTTTTTGATTTTTATGATTTTAGGATTTTTAGGATTTTTCAAGTATAATGATGAACTTTGAAAAATATATTTTTTATTTTTTTTTTGATGAGATTCAAATGACTGATATGATGATCATGTTCCAGACATTGGGCCCGTGCGACCAGATGGATTCCCACGGCATGGACGGCGTGGCCGAGGAGCCGAAGAGGAGGTTGCGAATGCGGAAAGGACCCTCAACAACGTCCAGCGACACTTGGCGAGATTGAGCTACCAAGTACCGATGGCTGAGATAGAGGACCTTCCTCCAGATATGCAGCGTCATGTGGTTGGGATGCCACGTGACTGGGTTCGCGTCTTTCGGCGCGTGGCCACTGCTATAGTTAGTTATTTAGCTGCTCATCTAGAGCCGAGGAATTAGATATGCCTGACATGATTATGGGCATTTGAGTCCCAATTTTGTATATTTTGGACACACATATGTACACTCGAGACGCTTTGCGATATATATATATATATACAGTTTGACTTTTTGATGCATGATTTTATGATGATGAATGATTGATATGCCAGTCTAATGCTTGATTAGCGATAGAATCAGCTAACCAATTTTGAGATCTTGGAATGTGCAAATAATTAATGTAAGTAAATGATCTTTGCAACAACCTCACCCTTAAATATTGGCGATATAATGATGGATCTCTAACCCGATAAATGTTATTTAACTGAGACACTATCAATTGAGAATCAAGATACACTACCAACGAGTCGATCCCATAAGAGATTGCCTCGGATAGTAAATTGAGAACAGCTGTATACTCGGCCATATTGTTTGAAGCAGGACCGATACACACGCCTCTCGATGTCATCAACTGACCAGTTGGGTAATAAAGTACCCAAGCTGCGGAAGCAAGATTCCGAGTGTGCCGACTAGCACCATCGGTGAATCCAAAATAAACCAAATCATCCATCAACACCTGCCAAAGCAGACCAAAAAGTGCTGATATCAGAAAACGCTCGATAAGATATGTACAAATATACATAAAATACAAAGAAGCCATTGCCTGGCCAAAGCTAAGCAAAGCACTTCCTGAGGTAGAGCCCGTCAGGGGGCTCCGCCAACTGACTCCTAGGGATGTTTATAGGTACGACGATTGAACCAATCAATATACTCTCTTCGGCAAATAAATGTGTTGGAGCCAAAGGGACCGTACAAACATCACTAGTCGAACCGAAGGACCGAGATTCTACTTCATGCACAGGGGAATGAAAGTGTAACCGACGATGTAAATCTTCCAAAGGTCGATCTACGGCCGTCATTGCTTCGAATACCGCTTCATCCGATGGAAAAACAATATCTGAGCAATCCAATGCAGTGGTGGAATCAAGGGTCCTAAAATGAGCCACATCACCATCTATTTCTTTCCCAAAGGAAATAGTAGAATGGTTATCTACAGAGTTGTCGATAGATTCACATCTAGGTTCTGCTGCAGACATAAGAGATTCTATTTCACCCACCTTGTCGTCACCTGATGTGGTCACAGATGAAGCTAAGGTTCCAGGATTCGATGAATAAGGAGTTTGAACAAACTCTCTCCGTAAAGGATCCCTGGAGGATGAAATTGTATCTATAGCAGCTGTAGGAGGGGGAAGATTAAACGTACCCATCAATGAAGAGTACATCCCGACTCCTAGACTCTCAATAGGCGGACGGGGGTTACCCACTAAAGGAATGGTAGAGTCAGAGTTTGCTTGAGGATCAGCTGGACAATAGTCCAATTGGTCAACCTTAACGATTTTCCCCTCATAAGGAAAGCAAATGACACGAAATAGAGTCGAAACAACGGCTTCCATCTCGTATACCCAGTTCCTTCCTAATAGGAGATTATAATCTAGGTTAGCGTCTATGACTTCTACTTCAATATTAACGACCTTTCCTCCAACACATATAGGAAAAGCCAGGATAATCCCGTACGGTCTATGAGAGTGACCATCAAATGCTGTCAATAGGGTGGGCGAAGGAACAACCGTCGGTGATCCAATGGCCTTCCAGCATGACATAGACATGACACACGTGGAAGCTCCCTCATCTACAACCGTCCGGAAAATATTCGTTTTCTGGTAGGTAGACTTTATCTGGAAAGCCATGTGATGAGGAAGTCTCTTTTTGACATTACTCATATCAAAAGAGAGAGCTAAGGAATTACTTGGATCGACTGCCCCCATTGCCGATAACAAGGCACTTCGTTGAGTAGGACATGTCTGGAGAACCTCTAACGCGGACATAGCACATGGACTCTGAGCCAGATCCTCGACAATGGAGTAATTCTGGGCTGCCCTAATATTAGGGTTGATAGTCGCGCGTTTAGCGGAACCTTTCGGCACCCGAGGTATAGTCTCAACAGAAGGTCGCTCAATATGAAGTGGGTTGTTAGTTTCGGGAACTGATTTACCCTTAGAATTTTCACCTTCACCATAATCGTGTGACCGTGTGGCCACATTAGCGTGAGCACCCATCATGAATACATTTGAAGACTTGTCCCCTTCCTGGTTGCCCCCTGCGGAGGTACCAGGGTTTGAATTCGCGCCAGCAAGAAGTTGCTGCCCTTGGGGAAACGGGTTAGTCAACACAGCTTGCGAACTAGAAGTCCCTTGCTGTCCTAACAAGCGCTGAGCGTCTTCGATTCTAGGGCAAAGATGAGTTAGATGGTCCCCACTGCATAACTTGCAAGGAAACTTAACTTTCTTTCTCGACTCACCTTTACCACCACCAGCGTTGTTGCCAGATTTATTTGCATCGGGCTTCCCATCCGAATTCTTCTTTTTACCACGTCCTTTCTTTTTCCCATTGGAATTTTGATTTCCTTTGGGGTTATCGGATTGGACGGTGTTAATGGAAGAATTTTGGGAGGCTTGAGGATTAGAGATTGTGACTTGGCTGTTAGGAGCAGTTTGTAATGACAACTGCTGCAATTGATTCAACAAGTTCACTGTAGTCGAGTCTACTGACCCCACGATACCATCCGCGTGAGGACCTGGCTTTGGCTTAGCTAAATCAACCTTAGATCCAGGAGCATCTGGCAAGTACTTTTGGAGGATCCCAGACTGAGAGTAGATCAGTTCTAATTGCTGGGCCCTGAAAATGGCTTGCTCCTCAGAATAGACCCCAGACATGGAGACATCCTTGGAGATCTCAGGTTGCAAAGACTTCAAAAACCACTCTAGACGGTACTCCGGAGGGATTTCGGCTTTAATGAGCCTTTTTCTCCGTCTCCATTCCTGTATGTGATTAGAAATGTGGGTTGCCTTATCCTGACGAAAGGTAGCCAGAAGTTCAGTTCCGGCATCATAGCGGACAGGCAACTGGAAGTGATTCAAGAAGATATTGGCTAAGTCAGCGAACGATGTAAAGCTGCCCCCTGGCAACTCTATGTACCATTTAGCCGCATTACCAGTCAAGGTGCGCTGAAAGAGTCTCAACCTAACCGAATCTTTGATGAGGGAGTTAGATGAGCACCACAAATCGAATGTGGTTACATGATCGCCCGGATCTTCACCACTCTTCCCTTCGAATTTTGGGATGTCCGAAGGGAGTTTGGTTGGGACCGGAGGCCAGGCCGGATTGTATCTGATAGGGTCGTTCGTTAGCTTAGTGAGATCTGGCAAGTTTAACGTTGCCAGAAATGGAAGCCTAGGAGGACCTAGGGGATTCCACCCAGACTGGGCAGAACTCCCAAAGTTCTGAAAAGATTGTCCTGGGATTTGAGAGGCACCAGGCTGCCCCAAGTGACCAGTAGAACCAGCTGAACCAAAAGGCAAGCCTTGTGGTCCAGCAAAATTCGGAGTTTGACCAACTCCTGCCGTATAAGCTCCATAGCTTGCAAAGTTTCCTCCTAAAGAATTGTAAGGAGTCGATAACCCCTGATATGGGTTCCAAGCCGAAGCGAGGGGAGGAATACTTTGAAACATGCTAACCGTGGAATACGGCCTACTTCCTTGTTGGCCAATGAATGGATTCGCAGTTCCTGCGTTACTAACCCCAGGGTTATTCCAACCTTGGAAAGGATTGCTGCTTTGTCCTATTGAAGAAAAAGGCATGGATCCTACCGTTGGGTTGGAATGTGGGATATGACCACTTCCAAAAGGAAAACCCTGAAATGAAGCCGATCCGCCCATCATGGACGTAGCGGCACTGAACGGAACTGACGGAATACCCTGTGATTGGGTGCCAAAAAGGAAGGAACCAGTACTAAAAGCATTGGTTTGGGCATTTCCACTCGTGGACGGAATGGAGGTAGACCCAACCAAAGATGTGCTAGCAAACGATCCGAACAAGGAAGCGGAGGGGATGGAAATGGTTCCTCCCCCTTGCACCGATGTTGGGGTTTGCATAGTCGCAGCACTCATGGAAGCCATGCTTCCAGTAGTGATCATAAATGGTAAGCGCGTAGCGTAACCTGGACTCGCTGGTCTATATAATGGAGGCCCAACGTATTGCAATACGTCTGGATAACTAGATGGTAGTGGAGAATTTGGAATCACTAATGATTCTGAAAGTTCTTCTACCTCTACGTTATTCTCCGCTTGAAAGCGAACTTGAGAAAAGACTGGAGTGTCCCTCTCTTGTTCAGAAGTACCAGGCCTTGCTTGGCCGCTAATATCCCCGAGAGGAGGATCAATCCCCGATGCGTCAACCGGCGTGGGACGGACCCCACCGGTAGTATTCCCTCTGCGCCTTCTAGGAGAAGGCTCTAAACTAGGTGGCGAGAGACCACGAAGTCTTCGAGACCGTCTTGGAGACCGGTCAGCCACTTTGAATTTTTTGTTAAGATCTAACTAAAGACTCAAAAAATTAAAAGCTAAGCCGACTAGGAGCACAGAGCACACAGTATAAAGTTCCTAAAGATACAGCCAGTCAAACAACTTTCAAGTATTTCCGCTCCGGGTGATTGAGACCGGACACCAAAATACGAGAAAGTGAATCAAAGGGCCTTCCGAGGATAGTCTGGGATGATGAGGGCCCAGTCCTATCAGCGAAGGTATCAGAGGAAGTTACGCTGACCTCCTAACAACAGCCTGCGCCGGTGCAAGCCCCCAAGCTTCGCAAGGGTGCCCTCCGGAAGTACTGTCGAGAGTGATACAATGTCGACCTCAGGTGCCACGGGATTCCCCTCCGCAGCCACCTATGTAGATCCCTAGGAGAGGCAACTATGGGTACCAACTCGTCGCAGAAGCCAGGCGGAACAGTCGTGAGGTAAGTTCGGACAAGTAGGAGAGGGGGTATCTCTCTTCCCTGTCTTCACAGACCCTCGTGCTTAACTCCCAGATCCGGAGCTTTCCTGGTCTTCCTAACGCTATTGGATTTACTCTCTTTAATCAGACTCTTATGTTTGACGTTTTGTGTGGCCTTGGAGAGTTAACTCTCCACTCGCCTAATCCAAGGCCCTAAAATCCTAAACTTGTTGGTGTAATAACTAAAACAAAAAGTTCTAGTGGATTTTAATTAAGCGCTTGATTTTATTAGGCTGTTCTTTAAGTCAAAGGTAATGGAGGTGAAACTTGTGGTGTTTTATGGACGCAAAAGAAATTAATAAAACTTAGCTACATGCATATGCACTTTTGTTTTCGATGAATAGCAATTTCTATGAGGTTCAGAGACACTTGTAATATAAACAAATTTTCTTTTTCTTTTCAGACCCCACACTAACAAAACTAAATATGCCTAAAAAAAGAGATGCAAATCTTACCCTAATGCAAGAACTAAATGTGGATGCACGATTCAAAGACTACTCTAAAAACAAAGAAGGAAAGTTGCTGCTTTACCAAATTTTGTCTTGCCACTGAAATGCTTAGATAGAAGATGATTTGTTACTAATCATTTCGTCCAAACAATAAAAACAAGTTTTAAGATAAAAACAAAGCACTTTCACTTCGCAAAAAAGGAAATCAAATGAGAAGCAAGTTTAAGAAAGCGAAACTCAAAAACTTTCAAAAGATTTTCTTTCGATCAAACCAAAAAGTCTTTTTCAAAGGAAAACTCTCAAAAATACTGACACTAATGATTGATAAACAAGCCACCAAACACTTTTGTGAATTGACACCTTTCAAATGACGAAAACTCAACAAAAATAAAATGTGTTCGAAAACGCTTTTGACAATCAAAAGCAGCAATGAAAGTCCAAAATATCAAAAGACAAGTTTCAAGAAACTGGTAACAAACAAATTTCCCGAAACAAAGGAGTAAATGGTCATAAAAATGATTTCGTTAAGCAAACACAAATGTCATGAAAACAAAATGGACACAAAGATTTGAAGACAATCTTCCCACTCTGCCGAAACAGAGCAATCAAGATTCTTAAACAGAAATCTTGTGTGTCAAAAATCAATGACGCTTGCAATCAACGAAAAACAAGACTAGCACTCCTTATAACTAGAGAGAGTTCGAAACAAGATGCCCCCTGTTAAACAGAGAACTGTCACTGGGAATTGACTGTTTTAAACTGACCCAAACCACCAGACAAACATTCAGCAAAAGAAAAATTATAAATCTTGAAAATTATGTGATATACGCGCCTGCAATTATTTGCAGAATGCGTGTATACGCGACTGTAACTAAGGAAACCTGCGTATACGCGGGTTTACTTAGTGAAACTTGCGTATATACGCTTCTGTAATCCAGAAAAAGTGCGTATCTGAATTCTTTCAAGAAAAATAAAAAAAACACAAACTGAAAAACTGGAAAAGCTTGGAGTTCAAGAAAATATCAGACAGTCAGAACCAACAAACAAAGGGACTGAGCCTTGATTGGCTTGAGGACTACCCAAACTAGGAACAACAAGAGTGTTGTCCCCAGCGGAGTCGCCAATTCTGGTTGAAGGGAAAGTACCCCTAGGGTCCTTTGGGCTAAGACTCTACCAGACTGAAAATTGCTTATTCAAAGAAACACACACACAGCCATCTTTTTTACTTTTAAGCAAATTCTAATGTTTAGGGTACATACCTAAGGTCCTACGTTCGAGAAGACCGTTAGGGTGCAAACCCTTCTTGGAGTTCCCTTCTTCTTTCTTTGACCTGCAAGACAAACAAATCAAAGAACACAACAGTACATGTATAGAAGTTTATATATAAATCATCTTTATGCTATAAAGTTAGTTATAAAAAAATCTTTAAGTAACCACTTTCATAAGAATTCAACACAAGAATCTCATAAGCATAAAGAAAGATTATTCGGGAACAAAGACGTGTTTCTTTATATATAAAGGAAAATAAAGTACATATATCGGAAAGATATCACCTGAACACCTTCAGCAGGCTCCAAGCAAGCTTCCTCCCGGATTCGTTCCAGCCTCAAGCCTCCAACAAGAGCTCCTTCCAAGTCTTACTCAATGATGATGTCAAGGATGAATGATCACCAATACACATGGAAACAAGGGTTTCCTATGCAAAATGGGGGAAAGTGCAGAATGCACCAAGGACTTCAGACCTGGTCTAAGGGAAAAATCTCAGCATAATAATCTTGCTCTCCTTTCTCTCTCCCCTTGGCCTTCCCTTTGATGTCTTTTTATACCCTCTCCAAAGTAGTTTTCTAGTTAGGAGTTGGTTGGGAACAGTTGGGCCACGGGCACTAACAGGTGATCCAGCAGGTAAACCCGCGATCACCGCCCGAAAAAGAGGAAATTATATTTTTTTAAGTGTTTTAATAGATACACGCGGGTTGGGTATGACATACCCGCGTGTACACGCGTTTAACACAGGGCAAAGTCGCGTATAGGGAATAAAACACTGTTTTTTATATTTTTGGACCAGGTCTGGAAGGAGGGGTTGCCCTAGGCCATAAGTGCAACATCACAAACCATAAGAGTGAGATTTGGAGCTATAACATCTATCTTTTGCACCTTATGCAACTGCTTCCACGTAGCTCTATGAAGAGCACGAAGAGGTGTTGTCTAGATCCTAATTCCTGACTGTGCGTTTATTATATATTTTAACTTAATTATGTGGGCCCAATATTCTTATTAATCATTCAACATGCATAACAAGTGTGCGCATCATAAACTGTAAAGAGATGCATAAAGATAACAGAAGCATAGACACGGAATATCCCAAAATTAACTTATCTTTTATTAATCCTCTGTTCAGATACAATCCCAACTCCACCCTGCGCACTCAGCTATAGGGGTCCATGAACACAGCTGCGGACTCTACTGCGCCTCTGCGCACATAGCTGCAGAGCCTATCCCTATTACTACAACCCAAGACTCGGACTTATAGACTCAAAGCGAATTCCTCATTCAATAACCCATATTACTTCTCAAAGCTAAGATTGAATTTTACACCTAGATTCTCGCTCTATTTATACAATCCCATGGTCCACGTACCATGGGTAGGCCAACATACCATACATTAAATTATATTATTTTAGGGTAGACAACCCTATACTCTCACTTTTCGCACCCGCATTTTGCGGGCCTTTACACTACATTGACCAAAACGCGGGCTTTAAGCCCCAAAACCTGCTATGCGGGGAATCTGCTGCCCAACACGCAGCCCAGGTGCATGCCTTCAAACATAATGCCATTTGGGAGGAGCGGGGTCTAGAGTGAACTCTTAGTCTTGTCCAGGTCCTTGGGTACTTTGGCCTTCCCTTTCTGCAGGGGGGACATAGGCGAGCAGTTTTTTCACAGAGAGCATAGGTTGAGTGTCCACCTCCATGCCTTCGTCTTCTTCCTCTGAGATACTAAGGGCTTGCAGATCTTCATCTTCTTCATTTGTTTCTATAGTGACATCTTTCCCTTTCTCCTCCATCAACATTTTGCTTCACAGCGGGTTCCGTGGGGACACACGTACAAGAGCCATTGCTTGTTTATCCTTCTTGGGTCTTGGCATATGCGGTGATTTCGGGATCTATGCCACAATCTTGGCACCTTCTGGAACATCCTCTACAATTAGGGCTTGCTCGGCCTCATCGGTGGTCACCTCTTCTATCCCCATACCATCCTTAGTTGATGTCATTGTGTCTATGCTGCAATTTGTCACTCGCAAATTTAGGAGCTTAATCAATGCTCGGCTCATAATACTCAGGGCTTTGCTCAATCGTTCAATTCGCAAATGACCAAGTGTTGTTTACTAGGCAGCCCTTTTTATTTTATAGCACATTTTGAATTTGAATTCGATGTTCCCCCCAATTCCGGTTCATTAATGCTCCCTTGGCGACAGATTTTTCCAAATCTTGCCCATAAATTGCATCTTAAATGCCTTCCGCCCACTCCATTTGGCCTCAAGTCGAGCATCCGATCATGAATAGTGACTTCAACGGTCACTTTCTAGCCAACCCACGTGACAGTGCAGCGCCCCGTGTGTGGTCACGAACATTGTGACTCTCTGCTTCTGTGCACATCTCCAACATCGCACAGCTCCCATGCAGAATAGTTTATAGTCTCGTGCTCCATTCCAATTGCCTGGAGCGCTAAGACTATCCTTCCCTTGGCTAGTCAGGTGGTCGCACCACCCGTGCAAGGTTCCATCCTATCCTCCATCATGGTTCTTGGAGAATCTCCACCTTTTATTATTATGGTTGGCATCACGCACTCCACCATTTGCAACGCACTACCCTGGTCACTATGCTTAGCAATATGCGGTCCCAGCCAAGGCATCAAACTAATCAATTCACGCACCTTGCCTTACCATCCTAGTTTTTTCAGCGAGAAACTCTTCCTTTATCTCGTCCTCTAGCTTCTTAACTTCCGTGTCCACCAACGCGCTTTTCTTTCATAACCGTATCCTGTCTTCTTCAAGTTATTGGAGTCTAAGGTTTCCCTGTTGGATTTCTTCCTCAAGTCCATGCGTTCTATTTATTGCGGCTATGTGATTCCTTATTTCCAGGCTTTGTGAACCATCGTATGTATGGGTGCTACTATGCGCAGACTAGGCTTTGCATGCTCCATAAGAATTACAACATCTTCTTCATACTTTAGCTTCGGAATTGCCCACGTAGTCAAGGTTTTGCACATGGCCCTATAAGCCCATAGAACCGTTGGTGCGCGCAGGTCCCAGACAGTTTGTTTCACATGGTGGACCGCGTTCAGTACTTCGCATACTTTTTCAAAGGCTTCCACACAGATAATCTTTAGTGCGCTTGGTCATATCATACTTCCTGGTCATCGTTCATGCCATTGTCCTACCTGTTCCTGGTTATCGGTCATGTTTCCTATAGCGAGGATGGTGTGCACTCGTGCAAGTTGTGCACCACACATCTATACCCATATGGAAAGGTGGGTGCGTGGGTTGTTTTGTCTATCATGCTTGGCCTTTATCTGCATCTGAGGTTCCCAAATTTTAGGTGCATCACCCTTCTGCATTCCCGCTAGTCCTCAAAATTCTGTTGGTGCGTACCCCACCACTTTGCGGGCATATCACGTAGTACCCATTTTAGAGCATCGAACCACTGCTATTCCAACACTTTTCTTTCAAATTTTCTTAAGAAATCATCCACCTCTATCAACCCGTCATACATAGGCAAATTTCTTGTTTCCATTGCTACGTAGCGTAGGGACTTTATCATAATGTTGCAGTTGAGTGTGGTTACCTCGTGTAACCGATTCTGCCATCGTTCTATCTCCTCGTCTGAATTTGAGGTGCAGGAGCTTTCACACTCCCACGAAATCCTACCATCCATTGTTTGATTCACCCAGTCCTACTCCCATGCGGTTATCTTGTAGATACAGTCTAGATCGTTGTCGCTCTCACAATCGTGCACTGGCTTTATGTAGCATGATCCTTCGGCAGGGTCTAAAGGTACCACTACGCGTACTGACTTTTTCTCAAAAATCATCTTACACTTCTTTAGATTTATCACTCCATTCATGTCAGTGGCCCAATATATTCCTAGTAGTGTGGGATAGGGATAGATGTCATCAACAATCTCTTCCTACTACTACAACCCAAGACACTTAGACATTTTCTCTATGCTCGCTATCTTCTAGACTCCATTCATTTTATCTCCAATTAATTTTCTTTACAACTTAGAGCCTCGCTCTTTTAGTAGGCTGACATTACATTAAAAAACTTAGGGTGGACAACCCTATGACTCAACATATATTTCGCGCTCTACGCACGCAATTCGCAGAGTCTTACAACATTATTTGACCAAAACTTGGGCTTTGAGCCC
Source organism: Pinus tabuliformis (assembly GCA_031772625.1). Lineage (NCBI taxonomy): Eukaryota > Viridiplantae > Streptophyta > Pinopsida > Pinales > Pinaceae > Pinus > Pinus tabuliformis. The sequence goes on from CM062817.1 coordinate 1,998,939,620, forward strand.
CAAAACATGTTGTGGGGGGATTCCATGCCCAACAGGCCCCAACACAAACATCGTGACTCTCCCTCAAGTCACTATGTCGGCACGGAGTCCCTCCAACTAGTCCCGAACGGCCTGAATGTCTACAACGCACTGCGTTGCTACCTACTGAACCTACTGCATTCTTGCTTCTGAACCCTCTGTGTCTAAATTGTGTCCTTACCTCTGTACCAGCATCTGGTGTGTATTTTTATAGTCTTGCGCCCTTGTCCAGCTCCTCAGGTTGCACAGACTGTGCTTTGGCCAGTTAATCAAATAGTCAGCCCACCCATGTAGGGCTTCAAGCGACTGTCATTTAATTTGCCTAGGAAGGGTTCTCCATTTAGTTTGACTAGCTGGACCGTGCCTCCATCTGTGACCTACTTAACCACGTATGGTCCGAGCCAATGCATTCTAAATTTTCCCGGAAATTTTTCAAACTTACTGTCATACAACAACACTAAGTCATTTACCTTGAAGGTGCGCAACTTGATATGGCGATCATGCCAGTCCTTTTCACTCTGCTTTTGTACCTGCTGATGAAATCCAGCCAGAAATCATTCTTCCTCGAGTTCTTCTAATTGCGCGAGCCTTTCTTCCAGATTTTCGCGGTCCGTCATGCTTGTGAGTGCTGCTATTCGCAGACTAGGCACGATGTATTCCATCAGCATGATAACTTCCACACCATAGACTAACTTGAAAGGTGTTTGTCCCATCAATTTCTTGCACGTTATCTTGTAAGTCCATAGTATGGCAAGTACGTGCAGGTCCCAGTCATTTCATTGTGCGTTGCACACTTTGGTCAGTGTAGTCTCCAGTATTTTGTTGAATGCCTCTACTATCCCATTAGCTTGTGGGTGGTATGGTGTACTTTTTTGATGATACACCTGGAACTCTTCTGTGAGCACGCTGATGGTTTCATTTAGGAAATGTGGTCCGCGATCACCCATTAATATTTTCAGGTAGCCAAATCGAATCAACAAGTATTCTAACAAAACCTACGCAGCCGTAGCGGCCGTGCAGTCTTTGACCGGTTGTGCTTCCGCCCATCATGTCAGGTACTCCATCACGATGATGATGCAATGCATGCCCATCTTTCCCTAAGGTTTGATCGGTCCCACAAAGTCGATTGCCGATTTTTCAAACGGCTACAGTGTTATTTGTGGATTTAATAGCATCTCGTCCCTTCGTGATGGTTTTCCAGTCCTTTGATATATATCGCAGGCCTTACAGTGCACTTTCGAATCCTAGTGCAGGGTTGGCCACCATAACCCTGCGTGAAGAATCTTTTGTGTGGTCGTGCATCCTGCATAGTGTCCTCCTACAGTGCCCCCATGTGCTTCCATAAGGATTTGACCTCGTTCAAATTCACGTACGTATCTTCCCAATATCTCATCATTGCCCATTTTGTATAGGTGCCTCGTGATGACAGAAAAGTCCGCCGCGTGCACCACCAATTCCTTTTTCTGTTGGACTGAGTATTCCTTCAACGCAGTCCCTGTTGTCAGAAAATGGATTATATCTTTGAAGTGTCTATCTGCAACATGCACTACAATGAGCTGTGAATCAGGTAGTCCCTCCTCCAAATTCTTGGGTTCCTCGTGTTAGTTCCAGTCTTCGCAGCCTGTCACCGGGGATCAACATGAGCTCTTACTATGTCTGGTTTTGTTAGATGTTTTACACATGGTGTTTAGTACAAAACATGTCACAAGTGTTTCCATCAGAATAAGCTCAAAAAAATCTTTCCAACGGTATATCACACTCCCGTAATCGGTTCCTGGATTAGAAGAAATGAATGAGTGATTCTTGGTTATACATGTTTTGAGATCAGTTGCTGCACACAATGAAAAGTTTAGTTAAAAATCAGTTTCTAAAATAATGGTAAGGAATTTTTCAAACGTGAAAGAGGTTTTTGTTCATCACATACCAAATAACAAAAACCTCCTTCAGTTTATGCACAGGTGCTACTATGTGGGAGATATACAGTGATATTTGGAGCTTATATTAAAACAAAGCAAATTTTTCATATTTTTTATTGTTTTATTCATTTTAGTGTAGGGCCATTTTACAGCAGATGGAAAGTAATTTTGAAAAACCAAAGGATTTTTTTGTTAATCAAGAGCCATATAACAAAAACCTCTTTCATTTTATTCACAGGTGTCACGGATTTGGAAATGTGACTAGATCGTTACAGCTCATTTTCACAGATTTAAATTTTTTATGATTTTCTATTTTAGAGATGATTTTGTGTAACAGATTGCGAGCAATTGGAAACGAATTTCCAAAATTTTAGAGACATTTTTCTCCATCATGACCTTATCTACAAAAACCTCTTTCATTTTTATAACAGGTGCTATGTTTTAGGAGATACGAGGTCATCTTCAACACCTATTTTCAGAAATTCGGCCCAAGTTTAATGTAACTGATTCTATTTTCAAGAAAATGGTTGAGATCAATCCCTTAATACAAGGATGAGAAAATGTGTATATTTTATGAATTTCATAGTGTAGGGGTTGGATTTTGGTAGAGGTTGGACACTTGGGATTGCTTGGCACTCTATTGTACATTTCATTTCTGCAATTTTAGCAAAGGAAAGACCAGGGTTTTGCAGCACTTGTTGGGATCCATGTGGCTCTATGTTTTGATGGTGTGTTTCTCTATGTACTTGTAAGTTCATTGATGTTTATGTGTATCATTTTCCCTTCTCTTGTCTTCTGCAATTAAACAAATGAGTGATTAAGGTAGAATTCATTGGACTGCTATGCTCTGCCTTGAAATTTTGTTTAATTCTTCATGTTTTCATCTGTTTGAGGAGGACTCTTGAGACCCTCTTGCCCTCCTTAGCTCCTCACTGGTCTGATCCACCCATTCATTCAATCCAAAGCATCAAAATGATTTCCTTCCTTGCCCCAATCAGAACTCTGCAAAAACTAGGCCTCATCCCCGGACCCAAAATTTGCATGTCCCTTTTTTCCAACAAAACCCCCAAAAACTCAAATCAAAACTTTGCACTTCATACCTAGCCTAAGATCAGTTGTTAAATTAGTCATCTCAAGCCCCATAGATCATATTTCGCTGAGATTGACCTAGAGAGAGCCCTCTCCTGTCCTCGTAGGGCTAGCTACGAGGCTGAGCGTGGTTTGATGTGGACCTAGAACCTTGTCTTTTCAGCCTGAGGAAAATCTAGGCTTTAACACAATGGCGACCGTACTAGGGAAGAAAATTTTATTTGTTTGTTAGTGTTCTTTATTTTATAGACTACAGACGGAGCCTGAAGTTGGCCAGGTAGCCTTCGAAATTCTCTTTCTTTGCATTAGTGAAAGTAGATAAAAGTTGCTTCAGTCAATCTCTGGTCTAGTCTTATAAAGGAATATCTAACTTGAAAATTGCCCCAGTACATGTATCAAGTTAGATCTGATTGTTGATGGTGGACAACAGTCAGATACATATGAAGGTTGAAACATTCACCTGGTGACTCCAACTCAATCCAGAGATTCCAGTGCTCATTGATCCGTTCATGCACTAAAATAAAATGGTAGGGTATGTGGCAGACCCTGTGTTTTTTGAAGCTTTAAAAGAAGTTAGAGATCAGTTAGTGGATTTTGAAATTGATGAAGTATTTTTCATTGTCGTGCTTCAATGTTTGAGATCTCCGAAGTTTCCTCCTAAAGCTAAAACTGGTTTCTTTGAGTTAGTTGTTGAAAAAGTTGAGAAGGAGATTCATTATTTAAATGATCAGATCCAATCATATGAATTTCGAGATCCCAAAAAGTTCTTGGAAACTATCCCTCCTTCAAAACAAGAAAAAATAGAGCTGCTCGTGGATGTTTGCATTGACAGTTTGCAGTTGGCTGTCTGTGTTGAGGAGTTGGGGCAGCAAATGAGTCTGGTTTTTTTGATCCTATTGCAACATACATGGAGTATTTTTTCAGTTTGAATGATAAGTCAAATTGTCTTTTACATAAACAGACTCGTTATGTGCATGTATGGCTGTCAACATTTACATTTTTGTGTCCTGGTTGAAGCACTTCCAAGTAGCATCCTTGTCACAATTACTTGATTGGTTGATCTAGAATTACAGCTTTACTTGATCTATCAATTTTGCAGCAAAGTGGGTTAGATTTGTACATAAATAAGCTGCCCAAGGAAGCATTTCAGTTCTCGGTATTTGTTTATGTACAAGTTGCAGTATGTATATGCTTTTGGATTGGTATGAGTTGTTTTGGGTTTGCAGTTGTTTGACCATACATGCCCAATGGAAGAGGCATTGTTCGCTTTCCAGAGATATGTAGTTCTTGGCACCTCTAAGGAGCTACCAGCCCCATTGGAGCCGATTTTAGTTCCAGCCTTCGCAGCATGTCACCGGGATCAACATGAGCTCTTACTATGTATGGTTTTGTTAGATGTTTTACACATGATTTTCAGCACAAAACATGTCACAATTGTGTCCATCAGAAGAAGTTCATAAAAATCTTTCCAATGGTATATCACACTCCCGTAATTGGTTCCTGGATTAGAAGAAATGAATGAGTGATTCTTGGTTATGCATGTTTTGAGATCAGTTGCTGCACACAATGACAAGTTTAGTTCAAAATCAGTTTCTAAAAGAATGGTAAGGAATTTTTCAAAAGTAAAAGATTTTTTTGTTCATCACATACCAAATAACAAAAACCTCCTTCAGTTTATGCACAGGTGCTACTATGTGGGAGATATACAGTGATATTTGGAACTTATATTTAAAAAAAAAAAAAATCATATTTTTTACTGTTTTAGTCATTTTAGTGCGGGGCCATTTTACAACAGATGGAAAGTAATTTTGCAAAACCCAAGGATTTTTTTGTTAAGCACGAGCCATATAACAAAAATCTCTTTCATTTTATTCACAGGTGTCATGGATTGGGAAATGTGACTAGATCTTTACAGCTCATTTTCACAGATTTAAATTTTTAATAATTTTTTGTTTTAGAGATGATTTTGTGTAACAGATTGTGAGCAATTGAAAACGAATTTCCCAAATTTGAGAGAGGTTTTTCTCCAGAATGACCTTATATATATATATAAAAAAAAAAAAAAAAAAAACTTTCATTTTTGTAACATGTTCTATGGTTTAGGAGATACGAGGTCATCTTCAACACCTATTTTCAGAAATTCGGCCCAAGTTTAATGTAACTGATTCTATTTTCAAGGAAATGGTTGAGCTCAATCCCTTAGTACAAGGATGAGAAAATGTATATATTTTATGAATTTCATAGTGTAGGGGTTGGATTTTGGTAGAGGTTGGACACTTGGGATTGCTTGGCACTCTATTGTACATTTCATTTCTGCAATTTTGGCAAAGGAAAGACCAGGGTTTTGCAGCACTTGTTGGGATCCATGTGGCTCTATGTTTTGATGGTGTGTTTCTCTATGTACTTGTAAGTTCACTGATGTTTATGTGTATCATTTTCCCTTCTCTTGTCTTCTGCAATTAAACAAATGAGTGATTAAGGTAGAATTCATTGGACTACTATGCTCTGCCTTGAAATTTTGTTTAATTCTTCATGTTTTCATCTATTTGAGGAGGACTCTTGAGACCCTCTTTCCCTCCTTAGCTCCTCACTGGTCTGATCCACCCATTCATTCAATACAAAGCATCAAAACGATTGCCTTCCTTGCCCCAATCAGAACTCTACAAAAACTAGGCCTCATCCCCGGACCCAAAATTTGTTTGTCCCTTTTTTCCAACAAAACCCCCAAAAACTCAAATCAAAACTTTTCACTTCATACCTAGCCTAAGATCAGTTGTTAAATTAGTAATCTCAAGCCCCATAGATCATCTTTCACTGAGATTGACCTAGAGAGAGCCCTCTCCTATCCTCGTAGGGCTAGCTACGAGGTTGAGTGTGGTTTGATGTGGACCTAGAACCTTGTCTTTTCAGCCTGAGGCAAATCTAGGCTCTAACACCTTGCCCATCTCAATTCGTGACAAGTGATCTGGTCCTGCGTTCTGGCACCTGGCTTGACTATGAACTCAAAATCATATTCTTGGAACAGTAAGAGCCATCTGCATATGTGCCCCCCAACACAGGCTTATTCACCAGGTATTTCAATGCGGAATGGTTGATATACATCTTGAAATGTCCTCCGAGTAAATAGTGTCGGTATTTTTGGAGTGCGTACACCATCGCTAACCCCTCGCGCTGAATGGTGGAATAGTTATTTTCTGCTTTGTAAAATCTTCGACTTGCAAAAGCGATCGGGTGATCCACACCCTCTGCACCATCCTATGTGAGTACTGCTCCCAGCACAATACACGATGCATCAACATGTACATGAAATTCCACATCCCATTTTTGGAAGGCCAGGATTGGAGTGGAGGCCATTTTCCCCTTCAGGTCATCCAAACTCTTCATGCAATCATCATTCCAGTAATATGTAACATCCTTTTTCAATAGATTTTTCATCGGCGCTGTTATTTGCGCATAACTTTTGATGAACTTCCTATAGTATCCGGTGTGTCCCAAAGTAGCGCGCAGTTGTTTAACACTTCACAGTGCTTCCAAATTTAGAATAACGGCAATCTTCGCAGGGTCCACCATCAGTCCTTGTTTGCAGACTACATGTCCCAGGAGGTTTCCAAAGGGAATGAGGAATGTGCACTTCTTAAGGTTCAGCACAATCTGGTGTCGACGGTAAGTATCCAGCATCAAGCATAAGCTTGCTACATGGTGCTTAACTAATCCAAAGACAATGCAATTATCCAGATAGACCTCCAAGAACTTATGGATGTATTCTTTGAATGCAACCACAACGATGCGCTAAAATATGGTTGGCACGCTTATAAGGGCCTGACCCAGGTTTAGAGGTGATTTAGCCAAACAAATCCTAATACTACTGGCCCCTTCGATAAAAGTCCACGAAGTGCAGACTGAGGTCTCACACGAAGTAGTATGGGAGGGTGCTAGAACCAAGTTTCCGCACCCTAGAGATGTCTGATGATTTTCAGTGATCCGTAGATTTTCCCTGCGCATGTCACTATGCGCATCTATCAGTACCTCGCAGCCTGCAATGCTAGCTTCACACATCCCTGCTCGAGGTGTGATCCGTGTTATTACCCAATTCCTTACTACTAACCCAATAATTGTCGATCACTTAGCTTATCAATATGTGTCTAGTTATATTTAACAGTGTTTAGTATTCATATAAGTGTGCGTGATAAAGAAAACAATATATTTAAACATAAGAATAGATACACAAGATTTGGAATCAAACTTCTCTTTATTATTCTTCTTCCTTGATTACAGACTCAACTTTGCCCTACGCACTCAGCTGCAGGGGTCCGTGCACTCAGCTGCGGACTCTACTAGGCCTCTACGCACTCAGCTGCAGAGCCTCTTCCTACTACTATGACCCAAGACACTTAGACCTTTTCTCTATGCTCGCTATCTTCTAAACTCCATTCGTTTTATCTCCAATTAATTTTCTTTACAACTTAGAGCCTCGCTCTTATTTATACAATCCCATGGTCTGCGGACCATGGGTAAGCCGACATTACATTACAAAACTTAGGGTGAACAACCCTATTACTCAATATACATTTCACGCTCCGCGCCTGCAATTGGCGGAGTCTTACAACATTATTTGACCAACTTGGGCTTTGAGCCCCAAAACATGTTGTGGGGGGATTCCATGCCAAACACTTGACCATGCGTTCCCGTGTCTGTTTGGTAGGATGCTCGCGTCTAATCCTAGATCCAAAATCACTTGATCCATTTCATATTCCCTGATCTGAGCAGTCAGTCTCATCTCTCTTTCCTATTCGTGTTGTGTGCTTCCCGAGCTTCCAGACTACGCACGATTCTCCTGGCACGATCCCATCACATCTAGTGATGATTTCTTGCAGCCCCTTCACAGCCTTGTTGTCGCACAGTAGCTTCATGCATGTCTCTAGAATGGTAGTAAGCATTGATGGGTCCATTTCCAGTTCCAGTTTGTCTTTACTACCTGAAGTGGAGGCCTCCGTGAAGCTCTTCTTAGCTTCCATGAATGTCTCCTTGGCGCACTCCAAATAAAATTCTAGGTCCTTTGTTGGAGCCTTGCGAACCCAGGTACTCTTTTCGGGTTGCTTGTCTTTGTCATACCCCATCGTAATACCACTTCGGAGCACGATATTCACATTTGGGTCTTCTTCGCATGGCTCAAACCTCATCATTTGCAAGTTCTGAGTTGGGGAAGGTTGGAGTGTTCCTTTATAGCGCAACCTTGCTATCAGTGTGGTGCAGTCCTCTATCTCATGATCAAACTAGGTACAATATAAATATGATGCTCTCGTCGGATTTGTACAATTGCAGGCATAATGCCCTGGCCCTCCACAATTGTAATAGATCAGTTGTTTGCGACCTCTTCTTGGTCCCATTCCACCTCGACCTCATCCACGCCCCTGAAATCCAATGCACACCTTCCCTGGATTTTGATCGAGGGCATATGAACTCGGTAGGTAGGAGTCTGATCCATCATCAGTTCATAACTTCTACAGGTATGTTCATCATGGCCTAATGACCTGCAAAAATTACAAAACAACTGTTGGGACGTCTGCGTATACTTCTATAATATATGGCAGTTATCTGAAGCATGCTTCCGTCCTATCTGACAAATCACGCACCATAATGCAGGCACCGCGCTCAGTCCTGCTTGTGCCTCTGGTCTCAATGGCATTGGTCCTCCTCCTGCCAAGTAGTTCATGAAGACTCGACAATGATCCTTGTTATGTCCCTGGCCTTTGCACTTTACGCACCATACATCCTCGCGCGCTTCTGGGCGAATTGTCTTGCCTTGTTTCAAACTATGCATCTCAAGACACAAGTTTTTCAATTGCGTGTGGATCTCTTGGAATTCTAGGTTAGGATCTTGTATCGGGGTTTGGTTCAGTCTCATTGCGATCTCCAAGGCCTTGGCCTGAGTGGATAGCTTCAGCTGTGATAGCATGTTCCTTAGATGCGGCGTTACCGATTTTACGAACCATGCGTGTTGTTGCCCATCCATTAAGGTCATGTTGGCTTCACGAATCATACCCTTCAGTCTCTAATCCAACTCCCAAGAAGTCTCGTTTGGAAGCATCGCGATTTCCTTAAACCCAATAATCGACTGTGTCTCTAATTTTGGCCTGCTAAATTCCCTATTTAGCGCAGCTTGGATATCTGTGATCCCTGCGTTTGGATTGTTATTGGAATGCTTAATGTACCATGTCAGTGTGTGATCCTACAAAGTGCTGACCAGCATTACTTTCTTTATATTTTCATCTATGACTCCCTACACTTCCCATACAGCGTTTACCACAAACCAAAATTGGTCTGGATCTTCATTCCCTACGCCTTTGAACACTGGCAATTTTATCTCACTTGCCACATTGAACTATGGTGGTGGCGGAGGTGGTGTGGGCGAAGATGGGGGTGAAGATGGTGAAACTGGCAGTGGTGTAGGTGGAAGTGGTATGCACGGAATTCGTTGTCTTATCAAACTGATCGCACTTCTTGGTGAAACCTTCATGAGCTCTTCCTCGCTTTCTCGCGGAGGTGAAATCAAGGGGCTAGTTTCTAGTTCTACACTACCTTCATTTCTATAGATCCTCCCACTTCGCGTAGCCCGAAACATCAGTTTATTCGCATAACCCACTTTTCACACAGTAGCATCTTAATCCAAGTGTTCAAATATTTAATGTACTTACCTCGCGGTCCTTTGAGGAAGCGTCATTCCACCTCGCTATAGCTAACTGAAGTATCTACCGCGAACTCGGTGATAAACCCTCCTATAATTCGATCGAGCCAATGGTCCATAGTGCACGCGATCTTATCTTCTGATGATTCTAGTCTGTGCACCAACTCTGAAGTCCACACAATAGGTTTGTCGAGCCTACACCTTCCTTGACTGTCTTCTAGCTTCATGATCCACTCATACAACTCAGAGGGAAAGGATGCAAAGAAAATTTCATGGATTTCCATATATATGTAGCAATCTAACCACTCTTCCTTCAATAATCATGGATTCTTATTTTTCTACACTGCGAACTCGTGAATATTTTTGTCCAACCACTCCTCAATTCCTTTCTTTATCAGATTCCAGCGATGCGACACCAAACATCTCTTGTGCAGATCTCGGTCTTGGCAACGGAACCATGTTTTGGCTTATAAGGGCCTGACCCAGGTTCAGAGTTGATTTAGCCAAGAAAATCCCGGTACTACTGGTCCTTTTGGCAATAGTCCATGGAGCACGGACTGAGGTCTCACCCGAAGTAGTATGGGAGGGTGCTAGAACCATTTTTCCGCACCCTGGAAATGTCTGATGAGTTCATGTGGTCCGCAGTTCAACCCTGCGCACAAGTCGCTTGGTGCACTTTCCCATACCTCGTAGCCCCAGTCAAGGGTTGAACATTGTTATTACCCAAGACTTTATTGATATTCCAATGTTAGTTGATTATCTTAGCCTACTTGCATGCTTTAAGTTATACTTAACAATATAAACCATTCATACAGGTGCGCGTAGTAAATAAGCAGTATATTTTCAAATTATATCAAACATGCATTAACCCAAGATACACAAAATTATGATAAAACTTCTCTTTATTAATTCCTTCGTCGGTTACAAACTCAACTCTGCCCTGCACACTCAGCTGCAAGGGTCTGTGCACTCAACTACGGACTACTAGGCCTCTACACACTCAGTTATAGAGCCTTCTCCTACCCTACAATCCAAAGACACACTTTCCACTTGCGACTCAATCACTTAGATTTGTTATTCCTCTCTTCTATTCCTTATATTTTACTCTTAGAGCCTCGCTCTATTTATACAATCCCATGGTCCACGGACCATGGGTAGGCCGACATTACATTACAAAACTAGGGCGGACAACCTTGTGACTCTAACATAATTCTATGCCACGTGCCTGCATTTCGCGGAGCTTTACAACAAGATTAGCTCAAAACTTGGGCTTTGAGCCCCAAAACATGCCTTGGGGGAATTCCATGCCCAACAGTATGACGAAAAGAGTCTAGAGAGTTAGCATGGGAGAGTAAGAAGGAAGGCTCTGCAGCTGAGTGCGTAAAGGCCTAGAGTAGTTCCGCAGCTGAGTGTGCGAACCCCTGCAGCTGAGTGCGCAAGAAAGTCTTCAATTTGTAAGCTTAACTGAATATCAATAAAGAAGATTGTTGCATAAATTCCTATGTTTTATCTATTAACTTCTGTTATGTATGAATGTGCTTTATGCTGTGATGAATGATGGTTTTATGAAATAATGATGTATTTATGCGTGACTTTACTTAATCAGTATTGTTATAAGAACGCAATTAATGTTAAGTGATTATGTGAAGATCATAATGCTTTCTGTTAAAGTTATCAAACACTTAAGTAGATCTGAGCAAATAATGGTCTAAGAGTAATCTATGGTGTGCATAAGTAACTAATTCGCCTGTTTAGGGTTCGCAAAAGTCAATCGTAGACCTTCGCGGAGATCTAGAGACCAATTAAAGGAAGTTAAACAATAGGCCACAAGGGCATAGAGGTCTACACAAAGGTATATGTAGGTCACCAAAAATACATCACACTGATCTCTAGGTGACGAAACTTGGTTCCAGCATCCCCCCACACTGCTTTGGGTGAGACTTCAGTTCGCACATCACGGATTGATGCAGGCCATGGAAGTAGTGACGGCCCTGCAGGAAGATCCCAACCTGTAGAGATTAAAAATAGAGACCCACAAGCTTCAATAGCAGTATGACGAAGTGCGGACGACGGCGCACATGGTGGCTACAACGCAGCACCTCACCAAGTTGCAGGAGGGGAGGCAACTCCTTACACAAGTGGAAGCCATGCAGAAGAAATAGGCAGTCCTTTAGGCGTGGTTAGATCCTTGGTTGGAAGAGCCCTACAAAATATCCACCAACATAGAGGAAACATTGGCAAACCTGCAGCTTACTCAACAGAAGATCAAGCAGGACAGCAAAGGACCAGCCATAGAACAGCTGGTCGAGAAAATGAAGCAGGTAGCCTCACAGAGCGTGGCTAAAGTAGTGGTGGTGCAGGTGGAACTGGGGGATCTTCATAGCAAGATCTCCACACCAACTGAGTGACTCGGGGGCAAGTCACAATCTTTGTGTTGGGGGCCTATTGGGATGGGGTCCCCTAAGAAAGTTTTGGGGCAAAAGCCCAAGTTCTGATGTAAAAAGATGTAAATTCTCTGCAAATTGTGGTCGCGGAGCACGTAGTTAGTTAAAGAATCAAAAAGGGTTTTACCCTTCTTTTATGTAACTAGAGTTGGCTTTTAAAGATCTACCCATGGTCCATGGACCATGCGATTGTATAAATAGATGTGTCTTAGAGTGTCTAAGCCAAGTAATTGAAGTTTTCTATGGGTACAACGGAAATATTCTAGAGAGTTAGTGCAGGAGAGTAAGAAAGAAAGCTCTGCAGCAAAGTGCGCAAAGGCCTAGAGTCGTGTCTGCAGCTGAGTGCGCAAACCCCCATAGCTGAGTGCGCAAGAAAGTATTGAGCCTGTAAGCTTAATTGAATATCAATAAAGAAGATTTGTGCATAGATTCCTATGTTTTATCTATTATCTTATGTTATGTATGAATCCACTTTATGTTGTGATGAATGATGGTTTTATGAAATAATGATGTATTGATGCGCGACTTTACTTAATCGATATTGTTATCTGAATGCAATTAATGTTAAGTTATTACACAAAGATCATAACACTTTATGTTAAAGTTATCAAACACTTAAGTAGATCTGAGCAAATAATGGTCTAAGAGTAATCTATGGTGCATGTAAATAGCTAATTCACTTGTTCAGGGTCCGTAAAATCCAGTCGTAGACCTTCGCGAAGGTCTAGAGGCTGATTAAAGTAATTTACAGCGATAGGCCACAGGGGCATCGAGTTATGCGCTAAGACAAATCTAGGTCACCAAAAAGACATCACACTGATCTCTGGGTGTGGAAACTTGGTCAGCATCCCCCCATACTGCTTCGGGTGAGACTTCAATCCGTGCATAGCAGATTGATGCCGAAAGGGCCAATAGTATAGGGATTTGTTTGGTGCAACTAACTCTGAACTTGGGTCAAGACCCCCTAAGCCAACAAGTACCCTGATAAGTTTCATATTGTTTCCCCGTGGGATTTTGCATCATCCCGGCATAAGGTGGATTAGATTGAGGTTGTTCCATGCTATACACAATCTATCCTACTAGAATTTGAGGAATACCTTGCCCAAGCGATTGAGACTTTAAGGTACCTTATAAATGCTAGGTGAGTGGAACCTGAGAAGTACCAGATACCAATGGAATAGGTTGAGATGTAATAGTAACCTGTAAAGGTTTACTTACATGTAATTGATCTTGTTGAGGTATAGATTAAAAGGTAGGAATTTGAGATGAAGATGGCACAGGTTTAGGATTCAAAAATCGGTCCCAAAATGAATCAGGTTGGATGGGAAAAGTAAGTTTCCAAACACTAGTATCCATCCCATGATAAGGAAGATTATAATAAGGTTGATTACCGATTTGAGGTATACAAACAGTAGGTTTCTCTCCTGCCATAAGAGGAGGGGATGATGGAGGTAACTACAACCCAGATGGAGGGAACCCAACATAAGGAGAGTTAGGTTGTTGAATATAACCTTACCCACTAACATAAGGTCCAGACTACTATTCAACTGAAAGTGTAGGCAGAGAAGAAGGAGTAGGATGAGTATCGTTCATAAGGGGAGTTCCATATAGAATTCCCGAAATGGATGACATGGGAGTGGTCCAAGGACTGAAAGTTGCACCAGAGAAGGTACGAGATAAAGACTGGTAGCCAAGTGGGATGGATAGACCACCATATAGATGTGCCTCTAGTGATGTTGCAAACATGTATGAGGAAGATAAATTTTATGTCTCAACCATAGTGGTGGACATGGGTTGGGAATTCATATTGGATCTAGACATGGTTAACAATCCCAATGAAGATTGCCACGAGAAATCTACAAGTGAGTCAAAAGAATCGGGTAAAGGAGTTTGTGTTGGAGTTTGAAGAGGAGGAAGAGGATCAGTCTGATAAAAAGGTACTACACTCCAATGAACAGGAGTAGAAGGATGAGGCTCTTCTTGTGGGATATCATCAATACTCACAAGACTATATGGAAGAGGTTCATCGTGAGGTCTAAGATATATGGTTGGAGGTTCTGTCTGAGACAAAGGAAGAGAATGGGAAGGTCTTGAAGTAACAGGTGAAGATGGTTGAGGTTCCTCAGGTTCGACAACCTAAGGAAATAAAGCTTCTAACTCAAGATATTTAAGTTCAATAACCTCAGGCAATAAGGTTTTAGGTACTTCTATATCAATTGTGTTAGATTCATTTACAAGAGTAGAGGTGATCTTGGACTCAGTACTCAAAGGCAAAGATTATTTTGGTTGATCAAATTCAGGAAGAGGACCAGAAGTAGTTTCAAATTTCCTGATTCAGTAGTTTGTGTCTTCGTATGCTTCTAACGACGACTAAGAGTAGCCTATGGTGGATGATGAGGCTTATTTTTCATTCTACATGAACAACAGAGTGGGAAGTTTTGTTCTTCCACGTTGGATAGTAAATTTTCGAAATTAACACAAAATAAATAAATAAAAAATAGGGTAATCTAGGCATAAAGGATTACCAAGCAACCATGAACTACAATATATACCTTGGTGAACCAAGGAATTAACGTACGTGAAGGCAATATCCCTAAATAATGTATTATGTGTATCACGGTACATAAGGCAACTGACTCGGTTACCTATGGCAAGGGTAGAAACCTATAGGGGACTTCCAAAGTATACTCAACAATACGTGGAAGTGCATTTTGTAGTAGTGTTGTCTAATGCGTAACCGTTTGATGAGAGAATTACCATATACTTTACGTGCGTGGATTGTCTAATATACCCAAAAGTATGTGGAGAACAATCCTATACACTCACGTACGTGGAATGGTATTTCACCACCAGGATACAACATTGGAAAACAATGACAGCTCCTACGTTTAACGACGCTAGAACACGTCTCTAGCCTAGACCTCTAGATGTTTTCGTTAATGTTACAAATGTTCCTTAGGTTGATTCAATAAATTTTAATGTTTATCTTCAATTAAGTTTCAATTTTAGGTCTCACCATGAATGTCACCTGAATATCCTAAAATGAAAACTAACATGAGGAAATGAAATATTTCTCATTCAATGAAAATATATCTAAGGGAAGGTACAAAGAGTATGTAGCAAACAATGTGAAAAGTATAATTCCCTTTTAAATGAAAATGTTCCAATGTTGATGCACACACAAAACCCTAAATTCCAATGAAAATATTTTTCTTTTCAAGTGACTTAATTTTTTAAAATAAAGAAAACTAAGATGCAAAGTTTAACCATTGATTCAAGCAAGCTTTTCAGAATGATGACTAGAACACCAATTCATCTAAGCACTCAATGATCAAACAAAATCAGTTTTCAAATGACCTAATGATAAGAACAAAGTAAAATATAAAAAAAATCATTACCAAAGGCACTAAAAACAAAATAAAACCAAATGGAGGCTTCAAAGAGACCACAAGACACTCAAAGACCCAAGGAAGAGCAACTAGAACAAGGTTGATGAGAGAGAAAATCAAGAAAAAATAAAATTTGTGCATGAAGAGGTGCCAACACAGGTGCAAAGGAGGCACCAGTTCTATGCAACACATGCTCAAAGAAGGCTCAACTGGGATGCAACACTCTGTCAGAAGACCAGAGGGTGCATTGGTCTAGGGATGTAAAGTTCTGACACAAGGATTGCAATTGAGACTCAATGAAAGGTCTTACTAGGTCTGTTCATATTTAAATAAGAAAGTAAATGTTTGAAAAAGAGGTAAGACAAGAACAATGGATAAAGAAACCACCAAGGGAATACATCGTTTCCTAGTATGGTCTCCAATTTTTTATATGGAATCTATGACTGCAGATAGAAGTATCTCCCCTAGGCCTGGTGGACTGACCTAGAAAAACATAGAGACAAAGGGACTAATGTATCCTCCGTACGCTTCTCTCCTACCATGGCTTGTATGCTCAAATCCTAGCTATGATTGCTATAATTAGAACCTGCACAGTTAAACAACACAAGCCAACGATCTACAGAATCTATGTAGCATCATCTAATAACTTTATTCAATAGATCAACATGGTATTGAAATACATGAAACCATAACACCATATTTAGGAAAATGAATAACTCTTTGCATTAATAAAAATGGAGTAAGTTACAATCAAAAATAGATGTTGATCTTTTAGAAGAGCTCCTCCAAGTTGACTTGTCCTTTTGTCACAAAGTGCACCTCTAATCACCCTAATGCATGAAAATATATCTCTCTCCAAAAGCCAACACCCTGCCTATGGATGGTAGTAAATATATAGGTGAGGGAGATACTTCATGAACTTTTATCCTTTTACCAATTTGGGCTTGATATCCACTCTTGATGGGATGATGAGCTTAAGGGATAAGGGATGAAAACTCCAAGGTAGGATACGATAGGATTCAAGATTTTTATTGAAGGTAAATAGTTACAATAGATCCTAGAAGCTTTTGGAAGAGGAAGCTTTAGGATATTTTTTGTTTTCCCGAATTTCTAGAATCAATGCACCCCCAACACTGAGCAACTTGTTGGTGATCAGCATAGGTTCAGAGTAGGGAAACTATTGGGTGTGTAGCTTGATTATCTTCTATATTCAAATGTATCATCGCATTGGACCCCAGTTCGTAATGGGGTGGAAAATCCACCCATAATATATACGCTGCAGATTGGGTCAAAGGGGGGCGGCTACGAGCTTTGGTAGCCTCCCCCTAGCGGGAGATCAAGGGCAGTGCCCCCGAAGCTAAAAATAGATGTAAAATTGCCTTGTAAAATGTTGTAATTTCATAGTCAATCTGGGTTGCTCATTACGCGGAGATCTAACGGTAGAAGTTATGTTTAATTTAGGGTTTTTTTTCCCTATAAGGCACCCCCTCGCTATATATGAGAGAATTGTATTGCGTCTATGTAGATTTGTATTCTGAATGAGAAAGAGAGGAGATTTTGTGAGAGCGAAGAGGGAATTACAGTGGGTCTACTATAGATTGTATCTCTTCAGTTTGCTGGATAATATAAAAGGAAGGACTGGTTGTTTCTCCATGGAAGTAGCCCAAATTGGGTGAACTACGTATATCTATGTCTCTCTTGTTTTATATGTTTTCTGTGTTTGTATTTCTGCAATATATTTTATGTGTTTCATTGCTCTGTAATATATAATTTTCTAACAAAAACCTGGTAGTCAATGCTGGCCAATGAGGGGCCAGGGTGCGTTGGTCCTTAAAATGAGAAAAATAAAGTGCTTTCTTGTAGAAACTCAGGGATTAGAAAGAGTCATGCTTAAGGCTTTGTGTTGGGAGTATGACAAAGTGTTCAAAGGATGTGAATGATCCTGTTTGCAGGAATTTTGACCATATGTGACAAAATGGCCTATAACATCCACCATTGCATCAACCCATACAAGTTTCTCTAATGCTTCCTTGAAATAGGATGGCTCAATATCTACAATTTCAGTCATTAGATCCATGTAGCTAGTATACTGATTTGGAGAACTTCACTATCTGCACTAATTTGAAGGAGCACCCACATTCTCCCTCACATCTTGCACAAGTCTCTCAACTTCCCTGATTCTTCTCCTGCCTTCTTTGGATGGTTTTTCTTGAGTGGCTATCTCCACTCCCTGCTCCTCAACTTGTGGTTGCTCCACAACTTCTTGGGGTTCCTCCTTTGGAGCTAAAATCTCCTCTTTTGGTGGGATCTGAAGCTCCCTATCAATTGAGCATCGCATGGATTTTTCTTCATCAAATTTTACATCCCTTCACACAACTATCATTCTAAGGGATGGAAAGTACATACAGTATTTTTGGGGAGTTTCTGTGTAACCCATAAATATCCCCAATTCTATTGTTGTCTCTAGCTTCTTTCTTAATTATTTGGATACATGGAAGTAAACAAAGGCTCCAAACATCCTAAGTTGTGACACATCTAGGTTTCTCCCCGAGAAATCCTCCTCCAATGTAATCATGTCAAGAATCTAATGAGGACTCTAGTTTTGTAAATATATTTTTGTGTGAATCAAAACTGAGATTATATCGGGGTTTTATGTCGGTGGAGCCCAGGAGCAGGGAGCACGGGAGCAGGGATGAATGATCAGAGCTTAGCGCACGCAGGGGTATCTGAATACCCATGAAGGGTGGACGAGGAGGGGGCGCCTCTCCCTCCTATAAGGAGGCCCTGGCCAGCAGGGGGGAAAAGCCTCTAGAAGATGTTAGAGAAACAGGGGTGGAAGGAAAGAAGAGCATGGAAGCGGGAACGGAAGAACCCACAGAAAAGGACCAAAATCGCACAAAAGACAAAGAGGTAGAGGACAAACAACAGGAAACTAAAGACAAGAGGCACAAGGGACCCTACAAACCCAAATCAGATATAACTCCTAGGGTGATTTTGAATAATCTGGAGCTGCAGGTGCACAGGGAACAGATGGGGACATATGCCATCATCTGCAAGTTTATGGGACTATGGCCCACTGAAAAAGCTCTACAATCATGGATCAGATACCACTAGAAACCTAAAGGAAGTATAGATCTTCACCTTGGGTCTAAGGGTTTCTTTATGGTGGTGTTCACAAATATTGAAGACAAGGATAGAATATTTGAAGGAGGGCCCTACTTCTATGCTGCCGCAGGACTCTACATGAGACCTTGGGTTATGAACTTTGTTCCAGAAAAGGAGACTTTTACATCAGTCCCGGTTTGGGTAAGACTCTACTCTCTACCTCTTGATTACTGGCAAAATGAATCGTTAGAGGCCATAGGCAATAAATTAGGACGCTATGTTAAAGCCTCTGAAGCCACTAGAAGGGGGAAATACACTTCCTTTGCCAGAATTTGTGTGGAAATGGACCTATCAGGGGCTCTACCGGAGGAGATAATCTTGGAAGTTTTTGATGAAGAATGGGTACAAACAGTAGATTACGAACACATTCCATTCATATGTCGCAAATGCCATGAACATGGACACCTTTTTAGAGATTTTCCGCTCAACAAGGAAACAAACAAAAGCAGAAGCAATACAGTGAAAGAAGCAGATAACTTTCAGAAAGTGGTTAACCGAAGTAAAGGATTTAAAAGAGGTCTGAAGAATCAACAGCGAGAAGAACAACAGTTTAGGCAAAATAGTTTCCAGGGGCTTCAGGAAGAGGGAGAAAATACCAAAGAAGAACAAACAATGGAAGGGAGTTCTGCAGAAAAGGAGGAAGGGAAAAACCCAGTACAAACACAAAATGATGAGTACCAGAAAGAAGCCACCATGAGTGATGTGGAACAAGAAATGGATCAGGAAATGAACCAAAGCGACATGGAGATGGAGGATCATGAACTATAGGAAATTTTAGAGAAAGAGAATCTAGATCTAGAAGGCTTCTTGGAACAAGGAACCAAAGACGGAGTGGATTTGTTACATCAAGAGGAGTTCCACAGAGTATAGTAGTTGTTCATCTGGAAAACTCAGAACAAAGGAAAACTAAGGAAGAATGAAAAACAAGGTAACGAAGCAAGGAAAGCTATGAAAGCCACACCAGGATTAGCACCAAGAATCCCAGGAAAGAAAAGAGGCCGGAAAAAACAGAACGAGCTGCTGATGGAATGTGGGAAGCTAATGATAGATTTAGGTAAGATGAAAGACCTATCCAACTACTCCTTTAAAAATCTTTGTTAATGAAGTTCACTTCTTGGAATATAAGAGGTCTAGGCAGTAAGAGAAAACAAAGATTATTAAGTAACAGAATGAAACAAGCAGCCCCAGATGTGATCTTCATTCAGGAAACCAAATGTTCCATTCAAAAGATAAAAGAGATTCACAGTAAATGGCTCAACAGATTTGAGTTTTTGGAGGTCAAAGCAGAGAATACAGCTGGAGGTATTCTCACGCTTTGGAACCCTCAAAAGATTGACATGATAGATGCAGAAGCATCTAGAAATTATCTTTCAGTGATCATTCGGCCAGTGGGAGATAAGGAAATGTACTTGGTTACGAATGTATACGGCCCCCAAAGGATGGAGGGTAAACTCTTGTTTCTTGACTCACTGAAGAAACTCAGGGAACGTCATGCAACAATCCCCTGGATCCTGGGGGGTGATTTCAATATGATAAAAACGTTGTCGGAAAAAAAAAGGAGGTACTAGAATTCTAACCAAAGATTCTTGTGCTTTTCAAACCTTCATAGATAGTATGAAGCTTGTGGATATCGCCATGAATAATGGTACCTTTACTTGGAACAATAAAAGAGGAGGAGAATCTCAAGTGGCATCCAAACTGGACAGATTTATAATTTCAGAAGATCTTATGATCAAGGACAAGGATATAGTTGCGAGTGTTCTTCCCTTTGGAGGCTCGGATCACTGGCCGGTTCAACTGGACATTAAGGGGATTGGCAAACCCAACAACAGACCTTTCAGATTTGAAAATATCTGGCTCTCCCACCCATACTTCTATAAAAACATTGTTATCTGGTGGGTAGAAGATCTGGATATTCAAGGCACAAGAATGTTCCTTCTTCAAAAAATACTCAAACACATTAAACTCCGGCTCAAGGAGTGGAATAAGAAGGATTATGGCAACATTTTTGAAGAGAAATAAATTGTGGAAGGAAAACTGCATAAACTCAACCAAACCCTGATTACAGAGGGTTTTGATAAGGAGCAGAATGAACTGGAAACTAAATATCATCAGGATTGGGAAAACTTATGTAAGCAAGAGGAAATTTTTTGGAGGCAGAAATCCAGAGTGTAATGGTTAAAAGCAGGAGATCACAACACTGGATTCTTCCACAAGACCACTATGGTGAACAGAGCTCACAACAGGATTTCTACTATTAAGGACAAGGAAGGTAACATGCTCAACACGCATAAGGAAATCGAAGCTGAACTAGTTCAGCACTTTCAGGGCATTGCTCAGGAAACCTGCACTAACAGAGATCAATCTATCAGGGAGATTACTAGGCATATACCTAAGCTAGTATCCACAGAAGACAATTTCAACCTCAACAAACCAGTGTCAAAAGAGGAGGTCAAGGAGGTCCTTAAAGAGATGCAAAATGGCAAGGCACTAGGTCCAGATGGGTTCAATGTAGACTTCTTCAAAGCCTGCTGGAATATAGTTAAACAGGATATTCTAAGCGTGGTGGAAGACTCAAGGAGGGATAAAACTATCCTGAAGGCGCTTAACACCACCTTTATCGCCCTGATCCCTAAACAGGATGTAGCCCTAACTCTTGATAGGTTTAGACCCATTGCCTTGTGCAATGTTGTCTACAAAATTATCTCCAAAGTGGTTTCCAATAGACTCAAACCCCTTCTTCCTACCCTGGTGGCAGTGGAACAGTCAGGATATGTGGAAGGCAGACAAATCCTTGACAACATCATTCAAGCTCAGGAGGTGGTTCACTTGTTGACAAACAATAAGAACACTGGTATGATCATGCAACTGGACATAGCCAAAGCCTATGACAAGCTAAACTAGATATACATCAGAAAGGTTCTTGCTGCTTTTGGGTTTGATCATAACTGGATCAGATGGGTTATGGCCCTAGTCACTTCACCCTGCTTTTCAATCCTAGTTAATGGTTCACCCTCGGAGACTTTCGCGACTTCAAGAGGCTTAAGGCAGGGAGATCCACTCTCTCTCTTTCTTTTTATAGTCATGATGGAAGTGCTAGGGAGAAAGATCAGACATGCCAAGGTAGTGGGTTCAATCAAAGGACTCCAACTTTCTAAAGAGGGTCATGCTTTAACTCATCAACAATTTGTGGTTGATACTATGCTACAAGGGATCTCCACGGTCAAGGAAGCTCTTGCCTATAAGCAAATCCTGAAAGATTTTGCCATAGCTTCACATTTGGAGGTAAATATCTAAATCTAAAAAAAATTTCTTTAATACTCACATTGTTATTCAAAGAAACATTGCCAGAATTCTGGGCTTCCAAAGGGAGCTCCTCCCCTCAAAATATTTGGGAGTTCCTCTCACTGCCAAACCCTTACACAAAAGCATATGGGAATCTGTTATTAACAAATTGCAAGACAAGGTCAAGAAATGGACCTTTAGATCTCTAAATTTGGCTGGTAGGTTAGTGCTAACCAAAGCTATCCTTCAATCCATCCCTGTCTTTATGCTATCTGTTCTTCCAGCTCCTCAGAGTGTCCTACATCAGCTCAGATCCATCCAAAGAGACTTCCTTTGGGGAAAGGGGGAGGATCGTAAGAAATGGGCCTTGGTAGCTTGGGATAAGATATCCAAACCTAAGAGCTTTGGTGGGCTAGGTTTGGATGACCCTGACTTACTCAACAAGGTTCTAGGTGCCAAATTATGGTGGTGATGGGTTAAAGAGCCAGAGACGCAGTGGGCAACTATTTGGAAAGAAAAATATGCTAGCACCTGGCATAACCATGATCTAATAAGAATGACAGGTCACAAAAAGGGCTCACACATCTGGAACAAAGCCTGGGAAAACTGGGGTTTGGTCCAAGGAAATAGCTTCTGGGAAATCAGAGAAGGAAATCTCAGCCTGTTCTGGGAGGACAGATGGCAACAAGAACCTATATTATTAAATGAAGACCTAAGGGATCTCAAGGAAAACACTGATAGCAATAGACTTTCTAAAGTGAAAGAATTTTGGGAGCAAACCAATAACAATGATAAATGGAGAATCTGGAGGAATTTTGATTTTAGGGATAACAGAACCTTGAAGGCTAAAGCAGAAACTCTTAAGGAAATGTTAGATCACAGGAAGATTCTGAAACCTGAGGGCCATGATCAGTTGAGATGGGGCAACAATAATGAGGGGGTTTTTAATCTCAAGGAAGCAAAGCTCATTCTCCTTGACCTTAATTCTCAATTTCCAGACAAAACCTAGCTTAACCTGTGGAGACACCAGGGTTGGATGAAGATTAAACTTTTCATGTGGCTCGTTCAGCACAGGAAAATTCTGACCTGGGACAATATTAGGAAGAGGGGCATTATGGGACCTTCCAGATGCCAACTTTGTGAAGAGTATGAGGAAACTATGGAGCACCTTCTCAACAGCTATATGTTCTCCTCTAGTCTGTGGGACTCTTTTGCTTTTATTTTCCATCAGACGAATAGAGACAAAAATAACATCTGCAACACACTGACCAACTGGAAAAAAGATTTTTTAGACAATGAATTTCTAGCCACAGCTTGGGCCCTCTTTCCGAGCTTCATTATTTGGAATGTTTGGAAAGAGAGGAACAACCAAATCTTCAAAGAAGTCAGGAGAACTTCCCATTGCATTTTTGAGCTGATCTTAAAACAACTCAAGGAAATGGTTAGAATCATTGTGCGAAACCTCCCCAAGAACCCTCCTTCGACTTTTGACCTAAGAATTCTCTGTAAACTGGGCCTGCAAGGCTTTTCTCCTCAGGGTCTGGACAGGAATCTAACTTCCCTGAGGGATGCAAATGATTTCTGGCATCCTCCTCCAAAGGGTTATTTGAAATACAACATAGATGGAGCTTCAAAAGGTAACCCGAGTACAGCTCGTTATGGAGGGGTGCTTGTTACAGGGAAAAGTGTCTATATAGAACTGCTCTATCCCACTAAGGTGTGACAGCTGCCTTAGAAACAAACAGAGAAAAGCTACTTTCGCTTTTCCTTTATGAATTATAGATAGAGAGGAACAGAAAGACCAACC
This sequence comes from Pinus tabuliformis, assembly GCA_031772625.1. NCBI lineage: Eukaryota > Viridiplantae > Streptophyta > Pinopsida > Pinales > Pinaceae > Pinus > Pinus tabuliformis. Next base: position 1,998,963,418 of record CM062817.1, read on the forward strand.
TCTGTCTTGCGCTAATCTCCTGATTTGATTCCTCCCTTCTTTGATAGTCTTTAGCTACCTACTCCCTTGCACGCCCAGCTTCACAAAGTACCTGTAAGATCACAGAAGCATAGCACTATACAAAGACATGGATCTATAATCATAAACAATCTAGGATCAGATGTAAATTGACCATACAAATGTAGCAAACATCAATGACACAAGAGCATGGAGGAAAACTTGAATAGCTTTTATTGATAAACAAGAAAGAGCCAAGAGGAGTTACAACCAGTTGTTCTGACCCACCATCAACCTCCCAGCAAAGAAGCCCCTCTTCACCTCAAACAAAGCTTAGATCACCCAACAATTTGATGTTTGTCTCAAGAAACCAACAGCAATTCCTTACAATATGCAAAATTCCAGCCTCTCACCTCTGGATCTCTGGGATGAGAGATCTATATATAGATATTTGTAGAGGTGTGAGTCAGATCTGGGTTTTTGATTAGTGTCTTCTCTCTGATAGTTCTTGATGCCACTTGGAGATCTCATTGATCTCTTACTCATCCTTGGGCGATTCTGATAGGCAAGTGTCCCAGGAGAAGTTTCTGGAAGATTCCATGATCATCCACCTCGCAAACTGTCTCCGCCACTTGTCTTTTCCCATCCATCACACCCCATAGAAGGTCTTTTTGAAATGCAACACACTTCCCGTGTGTACAAGGTGAGATGCATCGCACCCTGGCCATGGAGCAAGTGAAATGATCCAATTTTGACCAGTTCTGAGTAGTTTTTCATGGAGAGCTTCTGGGAGAAGCTGTAATCAGTTGACCTTATTCCTTTAGGGGTTAGAACAACACTTTTAGGGACTTAGGAGCCCTTTGTTTATGGACATTTCATGCTTGGGGTTGTAGTGCCCAAAAATGTCTATAACAGTTGCCCCCTAAAGCATGAGGTCGTTAATCCTTTGATGTCGGGTGAAATGCTTTATTATGAGGATCCGAAGTTCTTTCAAGTTGGGAGGAGACCTGTAATAAGATACAATACAATACAATATCTTCATAATATTTTCATGATCTAGTTGAGGCGGGCATTCCCATGCTCAACTTTATAAATTCATTTCATGTACATAGGACAAACAATCATCTGAGTGTAGACTGATGATTCTGGTAGAGCCATCATCCCTTTGATTGGATGATTATCTGTGCAGCAATGATGTACATTTGATATTTTTATTTCCCTGAATATATATCGCAGCCCGGATGGATGAGACTAGATTTGGGGTCTTCAATCTTGTTCGATCTTCACTCTAAGTACAAGTCTATCCATGTGAGAGATGTTCTGAAGTCGAACATGGAAAGACATCGCTTGATTACCAGCCAATGATGTAAGATGTTAACAAGCGCGAGAGGAATCACCGATAATGATAATGACCCTCAAGGTACTGCAGTACAATTCACGTGGTGTGAATAAAGGACTTGGCGTCAAAAACCACACAAAATCTTTCGGTCGAAGGTCATTGATGTAAACCTGTCGTCGGAAGTGAGAAACTTGCCATTGAGGCATGCAAGCTTCAAAGTACTGAATGGGGTGTTCCTAGATCAACTTCTTGGATAATGAGCTGATGTCGACAAGAAGCGATCTGTCACAGGAGGGCCTTAATGAATCCCACATCAATGACACGGAACGGAGCAAATGATTTTAATGGAGGTGAAAACGATCTGCTGATATAAGGTTCAGGGTGGCAGTCATGAAAGAATGGAGTATAAATGTATGGTAGTGGGTGAGACATAGGTGAATTCTCTGAATGACTTCTCTTGAACATATCGGCGACACTGATGTGATGGATTGGTAGCATTAACCCCAAACGTGGATGGTATGATGGGACCATGGTGATGTGACCGGTGAATGAAAAAACCCAACCCGACTCGGACACGGAGTGGAAGTGTCATGTTCAAGAGCGACTTGCTACCCACAAAGTTTCTTCAAGTTTTCTTCCCAATTTTCCCTAGTCATTGCTGACCAGTAACTCTTTATTTTTGTCAAGCTTGAGGAGGATAACATATGCTTGTTCTATAATTTGCCCTTCGGGCAAAACCATCGCTATGTTTTAACGAGCCTAGCGATAGTGAAACTCGTTCTCGTCTAGAGACAAGTTTGTCGCTATTTAAACTTTTAACGAGTTTAACGACAAAGATAACTCGGTCCTTTTCAATTTTAGAGAGTCTGAAAAGGAACGTAAAGGTAACTCCGAAATTCCCTTTTTCGTCATCTAATCCCTTAAGTCCGAAAAAGTATAAAACAATACAGAAGGGATGAATTTTCGATACTTTTAACGAGCTGAACAAAACAAGCGCTTGATCTTTTTTTGTAATAATCCCTCAGGTCCAAAAATATTAAAATTTAGAGGAGGGATAGCACTTCCTGTCCCTTTAACGAGCTGGAGAGGCCAATGGTTCAGCAATCTTTTCATATTTTACGAGTCAGTTGAAAAGAGCTTAAAGGAGACTCGTCTTTTGAGGAACGAGTGATAAAATGGATAGCAACTGATTCCAGGTAAGGTTTGGAATTTTCCAATCACGGCAGTGTTACAAGGGTGGCTAGTGAAATCACTCTTCGCAGTTGTTCCTCAGAATGGGTAAACAATCAAATGGAGGTGAATGATCGGCCAATGCAAAAGTGGAGGTGACGGTGCAAACACGACCAAGGCTTTAATGGCTAAAGTACTACATTCACGATGGTTATTTACGGGGGAATAGTTCATTTTTTAACGAGCTTAAATGCGGGGGGAAACATTTGCTCATGGCTTATGTTTATTTTTTAACGAGCTTGAACTATGTGCTAAAACTGCTCGATGCGGGTTTATTTTTTAACGAGCTTGAACCTTGCGGTAACACTGCTCGATTAATCCAGTCGTGTGATAAGAATGTCTCATATAAAACGGCAATTTTTAGAGTTTTGCCCCACATCCTTTCTTTATGCAAGTTAGGAAACGACCAATCCTATGAGTTTAAAGGGTTAGAGGACCTACAAATTTAAAAAATAAATAGTCGCTCTTCGCTTGCACGCCAAAAGGCTTGCATGCCCCCAAGTATAAAACAGAATTTCATGGTTACCCATTCTTTAGTCCGTTAAAACATTTGTTTTACCGGGAGATGCCTACCTCTTACAGGTTACCCAAAGATTGTTTTATTCACAGCGCAAACAAAACACTTCTTCGGCGATGTTTACCGAAATAGTCAAAGGTGAGTGAAGGAGGCTACTCCACTCATGTAACTTTGACAAGAGAATCTTGTTCTAGAATAACCCCCTCTTCCAATCACGGACGGGAGTACAGACTAGTCATATTCTCTCGCGGAAACCTACCCTATACCCGAAGTTTTCCTGCCGAAGCAAACCAGGGTGCATGCCCCCTGGGTTTCAGTCATATCCCCTGAATCACTCGCGCTCATCGGGTGGACGGACTGGGGATTGAGACATTTCTTGCGTGAAAATACCATTTAGGGATGGTATATGACTATTTGCTATGCATGATCCGGGAAATGAAAGCTGGTCTATGAGCTTGACCACTCTTCCTTCGTGAAGAAAACACATTACTCTAAAGAGTGAGGAGACAATTGCTCCCATGCAATAAATATAGTCTCGTCCAAGGAGTAGATTATAATCCAGGGGTCCTTGAACTACCATTACATTCATGTGAACGGTTTTCCCTCTCAATGTTATGGGCACATTGGGAAGGATCCCTAACGTTCGACTGGTTCCTTTATCAAAGCCTGTTAGATTTCTCATCTCAGGCAAAAGCGATGGCGAATGAAGCGCTTTCCAAGCAGTTGAGGAAAGGATACTCACAGAAGCCCCCTCATCTATGATGGTACCAGCCATAACCATTCTATATATTTGAACAATGATTCGGAATGGTACACTAGCTGGTAAACGGGGTCTGCCTAGTTGATTCCAGTCGAAGGAGACAACTAGGTTGCTTGGAAGTGGGACCGAATAGACGGCTGGGTACGACTCTGATGAACTTCCTTCCTGCGGTAAAGGAACGGGTAAATTGCCCCCATGTTCGTTGGAGTCTGTGTTTATGAAAAGAATTTGGACGGTGTCATCCTTGTTCTTTCGGTGACTGTATCATCTGAAGATGGAACCTCTAAAGGCAAGACCGGGTCAACTGCCACCTCGACCTTTTGACTTTCATCTGGTATGGGTTCAGATGGTTTGTCTTCAATGATAGATGCTTCAGCCAACCACCTGAGCGGGCCAGACGGATTTTCAACTAGTGACGGACTCGGCAAGAGTTTTTTATATCCAGGAGGAAGTCGTAACGGTGGAACCGGACGATCATCCAAAACTCTTTTAGCCTCATCTAAGAAGGGACAACGGTGGATGTCATGATCGCCTTCACACAGTTTACAAGGAAATCTATATTTTCCTTTTTGTCCTGGGGCTTCACTTTCACTAGTTGACAGTGTGTTTTCAACATTATCATCAGAGGTTGATGACATCGGGTTGCGCAAATGAGGAGACGAGTCCCTTAAGATCCGAGGGATGCAAGGACAATCTCTGTGATAGTGGTCTCCTTTGCAAATGACACATGGCGATTTAGGCCTGGTCGGTGCAGTGTGTGGATTTTCGCTAGACGACGCTTGTTTGCCCCCATTCACTTTTGGCTCTTTCTTCTTCTTCTCTTTCTTCTTCTTTTCCTTCTTCTTCTCAGGTACTTGACTTTTGGCTTTTCCAGCCCCATCAAGTGAAGAGGAAGGAGGAGAGGAAGAATTAGAGGAAGTAGAAGGTTGGTGAGTAACTCTGGACTCATCTAGTTGCTGATTTGATTGTTCAGGAATTGCGGTGTTCTGAATGACAGAGGTTGAGAAGAGCCAAACAGGCAAGCCGATTGTCAGTCCTGGAAGCGACAATGTGGCCATATGGGGCGCACCAACATCTCCCCATGAGGAGAAGGGACTAGGATTTCCTCCAAGGGGAATTCCTTGGTTGGTGGATTCCATTTTCTCAACCCAAGATCAACGTAGGAAAGGGTAATGAATATTTCGTTTAAAATAAATTTTAGAAGCTTTGACACAACTTGTTTTTTCAGTTTTTAAGAGTCGAGAAAAAACAAAACATGACTCTAGTCGCCTTCGATTTTTAATTAGCCTGAAGTGACAAGTGCTTAGATGGACCTTTTCTGTTAAGGAGTCTGAAAAAGAACGAAAGGGACTGCTCTGGAAATCTAGGTAGAGGGATTACCAAACCAATCGCAAAACTGCAGAATACTTTTTACGGTACGGTAGTCAATCTTCCCGAATACTGTGTTCAGTGCATTGCGATCGATAGGGCGGCAGACACGGCTTCCTATGGATAAAGGATTAAGCCTATTGGGGTCTCCCAAAATATACTCGACGGTACGTGGGAGCACAAGTCCGTACTGGCACTTATCATCTCAAAGTGGAGGAATCACCCAACCATCAGTGAGAACAACAGTTACCAGGCTTTACGACGCCGGAATACGTCTCTAGCCTAGACTTCTAAATGTTGTGCGTTAAGTTCCAAAGCGTTGTTAGATTCATTGAATTTATTTTAATTTGATCTTGTTTATGAAGTTTGCCTTTCAGGTTCACCGCAAGATGTAGATGTAATTCCTAAAATGCAATCTAAGATGATAAACAAACTTTTTATCTTCTTTGTGCAATGAAAATCCTAGCCACTAAGGAAAAGAAAGACAGAATCTTTTCACAAAGAGAAAAGAGCACACTCTAAATGCACTTTCCTAAATCAAGCCAATCAGACTGTCTATATGCAAATGCACATGCATGTATTTGTTTTCGACTTTCTTAGTATATGAATGCTAAAAAGAAAGTTGATGCACAAATCTGAATTCTTTTCAAGCGACAAATATCAACAAGTTTCTTTTCGAAATCAAAAATGGAGACGATCACAACACCTTACAATTTTGAAATGAATACTTGTTCTTGACACTAGAAAATTACAAATTCAGACCAAAAGCAATAGTAACAGGATAATCGACCATCAACAACAATCAAACCGACACTTGCGACAGTGTCAAATCAAAGGACGATAGTACGATTATGCTACTTTTGCAAAGGAGAACTGAAAATGACTCAACAAACACACAAAAACATCTACAGTTCTTTTGTACAAAGGAGGCAGAATAACAGCAAGGAAAAGGGGTTTCAAACAGACATATACTGATCACAGGCAGCAAAATTCAGGAATAGAACTGGAAAGAATGAATCACAGAAACCAAAAACTGCCCAGAGCCTAGTCTGATCAGCGCACCTGTAACACAGAGAATTTGAAATGCAGCGCAGCTTGTCCACTCGGGAAGTGCGCTGAAGTTCAGATTCTCTGAACAGTACCTACGCTAGGCCAGAAACGAGACTCTGTTTGGATTCCGGGTCACAGTTTGCAGTTCAGTTCTTGGGTTTTGGCTGAGCAAAAAGCAATCAGTAATGCAACAATCAGGGGTAGATCTAAGGAGGATCTAAGAGCTATCACAAGGGCAATCAGATAGTTTGTGAATCAGTTGTTCAAATCATAAACAGATCCAGTAGATGGATTGAAGTAGCAGTTATCTACTTTGCATTTGCTATGGCAAATGCAGTTCGAATGCTACCTGTAAGTTTATGAAATAGACAACAAGGAATGATAAACAAAATAACAAATACGTCCCCAGCGGAGTCGCCATTTTGTTACAGAGAAAAGTGTCTATATAGAACTGCTCTATCCCACTAAGGTGTGACAGCTGCCTTAGAAACAAACAGAGAAAAGCTACTTTCGCTTTTCCTTTATGAATTATAGATAGAGAGGAACAGAAAGACCAACCTCTGTCTTGCGCTAATCTCCTGATTTGATTCCTCCCTTCTTTGATAGTCTTTAGCTACCTACTCCCTTGCACGCCCAGCTTCACAAAGTACCTGTAAGATCACAGAAGCATAGCACTATACAAAGACATGGCTCTATAATCATAAACAATCTATGATCAGATGTAAATTTACCATACAAATGTAGCAAACATCAATGACACAAGAGCATGGAGGAAAACTTGAATAGCTTTTATTGATAAACAAGAAAGAGCCAAGAGGAGTTACAACCAGTTATTCTGACCCAGCATCAACCTCCCAGCAAAGAAGCCCCTCTTCACCTCAAACAAAGCTTAGATCACCCAACAATCTAATGTTTGTCTCAAGAAACCAACAGCAATTCCTTACAACATGCAAAATTCCAGCCTCTCACCTCTGGATCTCTGGGATGAGAGATCTATATATAGATATTTACAGAGGTGTGAGTTAGATCTGGGTTTTTGATTAGTGTCTTCTCTCTGATAGTTCTTGATGCCACTTGGAGATCTCATTGATCTCTTACTCATCCTTGGGCGATTCTGATAGGCAAGTGTCCCAAGAGAAGTTTCTAGAAGATTCCATGATCATCCACCTCGCAAACTGTCTCCGCCACTTGTCTTTTCTCGTCCATCGCACCCCATAGAAGGGATTTTTGAAATGCAACGCACTTCCTGTGTGTACAAGGTGCAATGCATCGCACCCTGGCCATGGAGCAAGTGAAATGATCCAATTTTGACCAGTTCTGAGTAGTTTTTCATGGAGAACTTCTGGGAGAAGCTGTAATCAGTTGACCTTGTTCCTTTAGGGGTTAGAACAACACTTTTAGGGACTTAGGAGCCCTTTGTTTATGGAAATTTCATGCTTGGGGTTGTAGTGCCCAAAAATGTCTATAACAGTGCTTAGAGATAAGAATGGTAGTGTCCTCTTCATCTTCCACTGTCATCCGGGACAGGCTACTAATAACTTAGTGGAATTGATGGCTATGGAGAAATGTTTGGATTTCCTGAGTCAGGAAAAAAAGAAAAATGCGATTGTGGAGGATGACTCTGAACTTATTATCAATTCAGTCAAGAAAATCAGTGGGGGCACTAATCCAGAAAAAGTCTCGAAAAATTGGAGACTAATTCAGGGCTTTCAATGGATTCAACACCACCTTCAAAGCCTCCATACAGTAGGCTTTAAGCATGTTCGTGGGTCGGCGAACAAATTAGCAGATTTGCTAGCCAACCAAGGTGTTATCAACACAGAGAATAGAGTGGCATCAAAATGGCATGAGCTGCCTTAGAGTAGGTTAAAGGCGGCTCTATAGGAACAAGCAGAAAATGATAAGTTGGAGTTTAGTGATAGGGCCCTGGACCAGGATTCAAATTGACTCGACCTTTGCTGTGGTCACCTGCATGTATCATCAATTTCGGATAAGCAGTTCTGTGTAGTGGAGAAAACCTTGTCTGCTCACTCATATTACCAGAGCAAGAGAGAGGATGTTCTCTGCATATCGTGGGGAACGATACGAGTCCCTCAGGTTTTTGTTCAATGACAAACCTCTTTTCTTTTTAGGATTCCAGGTTCAGGCGAGGGCAATCCACTTGCACAGGAAGAGCCCTGTTGTTTCTGATTGCCAGATTGTTAAGAATTCGGAGTCTCGGCATGGAATACCGCCCCCCAGGTGGTTTCAGGCGGATCGCACCGCTTTTAATGGGAAAATGGTTTTAGAGATATCGTTGTGATACCATACAATAACCAACACGTGGCAAGGAGAGGGTACCGAAAACCGCCCTTCCCCGCTCACTAATGTCAAACCAACTTATCCAATGCGATATCAATATCAACTGTTGGATGTAGGTTATGGAGATCAACGGTTGAGTGGGCTCATGCAACTTGGGGGGAAGAATCATTATTCTTCAGTCTTTTTGACGGTGCAATCTCTTCCTCGACCGTCGATCTTCGGACTTTCTTTTTTGATGGCTCAGATGGTCTAGGATTTTCCGACAGCGGTGAAGCGGAATGTTCACGAGCTTTCAGGTAGCCGGGTTACTTTTTTGTCTGGTTTTCCTTGGGTTTGAGTTTCTTTGTGAGGCTCATTGGTTTTGACTTGGATATCATGGGCTCCACACTTGTAAAAATTGTACTCTACCTTTTCGGTTTAATGAAATAGAAGGATCCATACTTGCTTTAGCAAAAACAAAAAAAAAGTAAATAGATTTTTGTGTTGAATGCCTCAGCCCACAAATGTAGAGGTAGTTCTTGATCATGAAACATCACCCTCCCTACTCCTACAATGTTATGGTTCTTCCTCTCAGCCACCCCATTCTGCTATGGGTTGTGGGGTGTTGTCAACTCTCATCACATGCCTTCTTTTTCAAATAAAATTTTAAATACATTCGACACATTCTCACCTCCATTATCACTCTTGAGAGCCTTCACCTTCTTTCCCATTTATTTCTCAACTAGTGCTTTAAATTCTATGAACTTGGATAATTTCTCATCCTTCTTCTGAATGAAGAAGATCCAACACTTCCGTGAGAATTTAACAATAAAAATGACAAAATATTTATGCCTGGCAGTGGACTCTATCAAGAAAGGTCCATAGACATCATAGTGGATCCTTTCAAGGACTACATGTGCTTTGTTGTCCCAATCATGGAATGTGGTTGTTATGTACTTCCCTAAAGTACATCCTTTTCATACATCTGGTTTCTCAAGTGCTCCTTTGGGGAGGAATGTGGTTATCTTCTACATGATCTTCAGAGCACCATGATGCAAATGGCCAAGTCTTCTATGCCAAATTTCACCGACATCATGGCTTTGCACCTTCTCCGCATTTTTGCTCAATGCAGCACAATCCTCCACATCTAGCTTGCATAGGTTCTTCACACGAACCTTGATCTTCTTCACTTGTCCCATGGCTATGTTTCTCAGAAATTCCTTTCCTTTGATGAATATCACATCATAACCATGGTTTTCCAAAACTACAATAGAGACGAGATTTTTCTTTAGGCCCAGAACGAACATGACACCCTTGAGCCTGAGTGGGAGCCTTAACCCCTCTAAAAGGTGATTGTACCAATCTCGATCATGCTACACCTTTCGTTGTCCCCCATCTCAATGTGTATATGCAAATATTTTTCTTCTAGGTCACTCAAAAAGTATTTAATTCCCATCGTGTGGAATTATGCACCTGAATCCAAGTACCACACATTCCCCATCATTGTGTTGTCCATGCATGTAATGAGGGTAAATTCAAGCTCGAACTGTGAATCCAAAGCTTTACCTACTTCTCCTCCTGAGGTCTTCCTCCTTGCCTTCTTGTGTGGACACTTTGTGTCAGTGTCATAGTTCTTGAATTCATGACAATGGAAGCATTTAATTTTTGACAAATATTTCTTCTTGCCCCCTTGACTAGATTTGGATTTCTTCCATTTTCCCTTCTTTTCCTTTCCATCCAATGCAATTTTTCCTTCATCGTCGCCCTTGGATGAAGTCCCATCTTTAGTATTATGCCTTATTTCCTCTTGTACCAAATTTGATCATAAGTGCTCCCAACTCGATAGTTTCTCCCTCCCATTCATCGAATCTTGATAGTTATGCCAACTCTTGGGAAGGCCCAGAAGGGATAAGGTTAACAAGTATTCTTTAGGGAAATTAACTCTAACCCCACCAAGTTCATCATGACATTATGTAAACTTTCTTAGATACTATGGAATTGTGTCATTCTTTTGCATCTTGATGCTTTGAAGTTTATCCTTGAGTGCCAGCTTCCTGTAGTCACTATTATTCTCGAACAATTTTTTCAATGCTTTCCACATCACGAACAAAGTTTCATTTCCATGGATATTCAAGGCAATATGATACCGTATGTTGGGCATGAAATCCCCCAAAATCATGTTTTGGGACTCAAAGCCCAAGTTTTGAGTATTATTGTTGTAAAGACTCCGCGAATTGCGGGTGCAAAGAGTGAATTGTATGTTAGAGTCATAGGGTTGTCCACCCTAAGTTTTGAATGTAGTGTCGGCCTACCCATGGTCCGCGGACCATGGGATTGCATAAATAGAGCGAGGCTCTAAGTTGTAAAGTAGTTAGGAAGAAAGGAGAAAACGGAATGGAGTCTGGAAGATAGCGAGCATAGAGTAAAGGTCTAAGTGCTTTGGGTCATAGTAGTAGGAAGAGGCTCTGCAGTTGAGTGCGCAGAGGCCTAGTAGAGTCTGCAGCTGAGTGTGCGGACCCCTGTAGTTGAGTGCGTAGCATAGAGTCAAATCTGTAAGCAGGGAAAGAGATAATAAAGAGAGGTTTGATTCCAAATATTGTGTATCTAGTTTGAGTTATTATATGGTTGATATCTTTTGCAATTGTATTGTTTTATTTATCACATGCACTTGTATGAATGGTGAATTTTGTTAAGTATAAATGATAGCATACAAATAAGCTAAGTAATCGACTAATATCAGGTTTCTAGTAATGGTTTGGGTAATAATGTGGATCAAGCCTCGAGTAGGGTTGCGCAAAGGCAGCATCGCAAGCTGCGAGGTACTGATAGGTGCGCGTAGCGACGTGCGCACAAGGTCAAACCGTGGACCACCGAAAATCATCAAACATATATAGGGTGCGGAAACTTGGTTCTAGCACCCTCCCATACTACTTCGAGTGAGACCTCAGTCCGCACTCCGCAGGTTTCCGAAAGGGCCAGTAGTACCGGGATTTGTTTGGCTAAATCACCTTTGAACCTGGGTCAGGCCCTACAAGCCAAAAAATGGTTTCGTTGCTGGGACCAGGATTTGCATAAGGGATGTCTGATGTCGTGTCACTGGAATGCAACAAAGAAATAAATTGAAGGGTGGTTGGACAAGAATATTCACAAGTTCGCGGCGCAGGAAAATAGGAATCTGTGAGTATCTAAGGAACAATGGTTGGAGTGCTACTTATATATGGAAATCCACGAAATTTTATTTGCATCCTTTTCTTCTAAGCTGTATGAGTGGATCGCGAAGCTAGCAAACAGTCAGGGAAGGTGTATGCTCAACAAACCAATCGTGTGGACTCTGAAATTAGTGCGTAGACTAGAAGCATTAGAAGATAATATCATGTGAACTGTGGACCATTGGCTCGATTGAATTATAGGAGGATTTATCACTAAGTTCGCGATAGATATGACCATCAGCTATAGTGAGGTAGAACAATGCTTCCTCAAGGACCGCGAGGTAAGTATATTAAATCTTTGAACACTTGGATTAAGATGCTATTGTGTGAAAAGCAGGTTATGCAAATAAATTAATGTTTGGGACTATGCGAAGTGGGAAGATCTATAGAAATGGAAGTAGTGAAGAATTAGAAACTAGTCCCTTAATTTCACCCTCGCAGGAAAGCGAAGAAGAGCTCACGAAAGTTTCTCCGAAAAGCGCAGTCCGTCTGATAAGGTATCGAATTCCACGCTTACCACATCCACCTAAAATGCCACCCATCTCACCATCTTCACCTCCATCTCCACCCACCCCACCTTCGCCACCCCCACAGTTCAGTATGGCGAGTGTGATCAAACTGCAGGTATTCAGAGGAGTATGGAATGAAGATCTGGATCAATTCTGGTTCGTGGTAAGGGTGGTATGGGAAGCACAAGGAGTCGTGGATGACAATATAAAGAAGGCTACACTGGTAAGAGAGTTGTAGGATCATGCATTAAGATCGTACATTAAGCATTCGAATGACCATCCAAACGCAGGAATCCAGGCCGTGCTGAACGAGGAATTTAGCAAGCCAAAGTTGGAGACACAATCAATTATCGGGTTTAAGGAGATCGCGATGCTCCCGAGAGAGACCCCCTTGGATCTGGACCAGATACTGAAGAGTATGATTTCCAAAGACAACATGACTTTGACAGATGGGCAACACTATGCATGGTTTGTAGCATCACTAACACCGCATTTAAGGATGGCGCTGTCACAGCAAAATCTTTCCACCCAGGCTGAAGCTTTGGAGATGGAAATGAGATTGCATGACACCCCTATACAAGATCCTAGTCTGGGATTCCAACAAATCCACGAGCAACCACAAAATTTTTGTCTGAAAATGCAGAATTTGAAACAGGATAGGACACCTCGGCCAGAGGTGCTCAAGGAGGTATGGTGCATAAAATGCAAAGGCCAGGGGCATGACAAGGACCATTGTCCAGTTTTCACGAATTACTTGGCGGGAGGAGGGCCGATGCCATTAAGACCTGAGGCACAAGCAGGACCAAGCGCGATGCCTGCACTATGGTGCATGATTTGTTAGATAGGAGGAAAACACACTACGGATAATTGTCATCTATTACAGAAGTATACATAAACGTCCCAGCAGTTGTTTTGTAATTTATACAGGTCGGTAGGCCATGACGAACGCACCTGTAGAAGCCTTGAACTAATGATGGATTAAACTCCTGCCTACAAGGTATAGACCAAAACGCGAGCCCTCAACCCAAATGCAAGAATGGAACGCAGTGGATTTCAGGGGCGCGGATAAGGTCGAGGTGGAATGGGACCAGGAAGGGGTCGCGGACAACTAATTTTTTACAATTGCGGAGGGCCAGGGCACTATGCCCGCGATTGTACTAATCCAACGAGAACATCATGTTTATACTGTACTCATTTTGATCATGAGGCAGAGGACTGCCCTACACTGATAGCAAGGTTGCGCAAGAAAGGGGTATTCCAACCTCCCCCGACTCAGAATTTGCAAATGATGAGGGCTGAGTCGCATGAAGAGGACCCTAATGTAAACATAGTGCTCAAAAGCGGTATCACCACTAGCGATGATAAAGGTAAGCAGTCAGAAGAAAGTGCGTGGGTTCGTAAGGCTCCTACAAAGGAACCTGAATTTGATTAGGAGCGCAAAGGATACATTCATAGAAGCTAAGAAGAGCTTCATGGAGGCCTCCACTTCAGGTAGTAAGGATCAACTAGAGTCGGAGATGGATCCTTCAATGCTCACTACCTTTTTGGAGACATGCATGAAATTGCTACGCGACAGCAAGGCTATAAAAGGACTATAGGAACTTATCACTAGGTGCGCAGGGTCCGGAGAACCACATGTGGTCAGGAAACTTGGAAAGCATGCATTACGCATAGAAATGGAAATGAGACTGACTGCGCAAATTGGAGAGTATGAAATGGATCAGCTAATTCTAGATCTCAGATCGGATGTGAATGTACTGTCGAAAAAAACATGGGAACACATGGGCAGACCCACACTACAATGGTCTCCTATCCAATTACGAATTGCGAACCAACAGAAGATCTTACCCATGGGAAGATTTCAAGGAGTAACGGTGGATATTAAAGGTGCGATTACGCTAGCGGATTTTGAAGTGATAGAGATTGTCGATGACAGCAATCCCTATCCCGCGCTACTAGGAATAGGCTGGGCCACCGATATGAATGGAGTAATAAATCTAAAGAAGCGGAAAATGATTTTTGAGAAAACGTCACTACGCGTAGTGGTGCCTTTAGACCCTGCAGAAGGAGTGTGCTACACAGAGATAGTGCATGATAACGAGAGCGACAACGAGCTAGAATGTATCTAAAAAATAACCACTCGGGAATAGGATTGGGTGAATCCTACATCGGATGGCTAGATTTCGTGGGAGCACAAAAGTCCTGCACATCATATTCGGATGAGGAAACAAAACGATGGCAAAATTGGTTATACAAGGTAACCACGCTAAATTGCAACATGATGGTTAGATCACTGCGCTGCATGACAACAGAGGTAAGGAATCTTCCTATGTATGATGGGTTAGCAGTGGTGGATGAATTCTTGAACAAAATTGAAAGCGCAGTGCCAGAACAGCAGCAATTCAATGCTCTGAAATGGGCACTACGCGCGATGCCCACAAGGTGGTGGGGTACACATCAGAGAAGTTTTGAGGACTGGCACAGATGTAGAAGGATGATATGCCTACAATTTGGAAAACCCCAGCTATGGATGAGATCTGGTTACGAGGGGAAAAACAACTTGCGTGCCCACCTTTCCCGATGGGTATAGACATATGACATGCAACCCGCACAAGTGCACACCACTCCCAGAATAGAGAATCAGAATAAAATGCAGTGGCAGGAAAGGCAAAGCGCACAAATGATTATCCACAGAGAAGCATTCGATAGGGTATGTGAAGTACTAAACAGGGTTCACCAGGTGAGATGCACTTACTGGGACCTGCACGTACCAGTGGTTCGATGGGCCTATAGGACCATGTGCAAAAACCTAACTGCGAAAACAATTCCAAGATTGCAAAATGAAGTAGGAAACCTAATCTCTGAGGAGCATGCAAAGATGAATCTACACGTAATAGCACCCGCAAGTGCAACAATGCGCAAAACCCAGGACGAAGAAATCACACAGTTACACAAAGTAGAACACATAAGACTTCAAGAAGCCATTCAGCAAGGGAACCTTAGACTTCGTGAACTTGAAAAGGACCAAGTATGCTAAGGAAGAAGAGAATTTTGATGGACAATAGGCTAGAAAATGAGATCAAGGGAGCATGTCTCGTCGATAAACCAAGGATGGCAAGGCAAGGTGTAGGTGATCGTACTAATAAATTAGAAGACTATCACCGAGAATTAATTAGTTCGTTGTCATGGCTAGGACCACATATCATAAAATGCAGTAACCAAGGGAGCGCACTACAAATAGTAGAGCACGTGGCGCTGATCACCACGATGACAGATGAGGATTTTCCGCAGACTATACTGGAGGGCGAGATGGAGCCTCGCACAGGTGGTGTGACCACCTAACTAGCCATAGGAAGAACAATCTTAGCACTCCAGGTAACTGAAAGGGAGCGCGGGACTATAAATTATTCTGCCTGGGAGTTGCGCACTCTGACAGGTGCACACAGGAACAGCATGTCACAAGGTTCGCGCCCACACATGGAGGGATGTGCTGCCACACGGGTGGGCTGGGAAGTGACCAGTGGTGTCACTGTTCATGACGGGATGCTCGATTTGAGGCCAAGTGGAGCGGGCGACAGGCATTTAAGATAGGAGTTATGGGAAAGATTTTCGAAAATCTGCCACCAAGAAAGCATTGATGGCATAGAATTGGGGGGAACGGTCGAATTTGAATTCAAAAGTCGTTATATAACTCCAAGGGCTAGCCAACAGACAACACTTGGTCAATTGAGATTTGAGAATTTGAACAGAGCGCAAAGTGTTGAGAACCGAGCGATAATAGAGCTCTTAAGTTCGCAAAAGACCGCATACAGTGCAGAAATGATGACGGCCACTAAGGATGGGTTGGGCATTGAAAAAGGTGTTAGAGTCGGTCTTGTCAGTCCTCCGTCAGAGATCAAAACTCTTTCTGCATTTCAATTTAGCATTCCGCTAGGAGCATGCCATAACCTGATGAAAAGTCCTTATCATTCATTCCCCTCATGTCTTGTACCTGCTAGCTTAGGTCTTTTCATCAATGTTTATTAAAGTCCATGACAGCCAAGGTTTGATCTTTTAATGGACAAGAGTCATTTCGGTCATTAAGTCTAGGGATTAGTCATTAGGTCTTCAAACAATGTCCAATAAATCCAGCAAGGCCAGAGGGAGGCTCTTATAAAGTTGTGATTTAAAGATTTCCATCGTCATATCGATAGATTACGACTATTCTTCAAAACTCTATTTTGAAGAAAAGTCAACAGTTTGTCATTTGTAATAATTTTCAAAAGTTTCTCAGTGGATTTCTCCAAGTGCAGCCCTGGTCTCCTTGGCCAAATTCCATGTCGGCTACCCCTGCAAAAAATTGCCAAAATTCCATCATTTTAGTCAAAGAAATCAAAAGGAAGTGTAAAAAGCAGAGTTGTATTAAATGTGAAAAAGTGCCAAAGTGGAAACATTACAAAATGGGTTTTGGAGGAAGAAAAAATCAAATCCAACTCTTGCAACATATTTCTCCAAGTTATATAAATTGTTTGTGTCAAGTTACATTCATAAATCTTATAGCAAATTCGAATTTGGAGGTTGAAGAGCAAACTGTAGTTCGAAAAGGTCGTGACTGTGTTAAGAGTTGGAGCACGGCGCACAGGCGGAGGAGCGCGGCGCACTGGGGATTTCCGCCCAGTGTTAATTTGAACAGGCGCGACGCACATAGAGGGCGCGGTGCACACAGTTCAGAGCCCAAAATTGTGTCAAATCTTTTCAAATTGCTCATCCCTTGTGTGTAGTTGTCAGGCAGGGCCTTCTATTTCGACATTGCCTCAGATTTTATGATGATAGATGGTGGTGTAAGGGTGAATAAAGGTTGAAACAAAAAATTCATACCCAGCACAAACAAATTTGTTGCCAGGGTTTCGGAGCTCACAGTTTTGTCACCAAGGACTCTCCTCCTTCACCATCCTCCCTTGTTGCCTCATTTCCTACCCCCCAACCAAGTTGATTAATCCTACATTACATTCAACATCCCAAAACCCTATCCCTTATTAAAATCTCCTCAACCCTATATAACTAATCCCAAACCCTAGACCTTATTCCCATATATAGAATCCCCTTCCTCTCCCTAATTAAAAATTATCCCAATAATTCTCATTCCTCAATATTGTTTCACCTTCCTAACAATCCCTAATAGTCCCTGTTGCATTTTTTTTTTCCCTTGGTGGGAGAAATTGAAATACAACACCAAAAAGAGCAGTTCAAGCACAGTTCATACACAGCAATCATCTTGTCTTCAAGGTATTTTGTATAGCATTCATGGCATCTGAGCATTCATCGGACTATGAGGTGGAAACCCAAAGTGACTCTCCCTTGGAAGAACAGGCACCCCGAAGGCCTCATACAAGTGGCAGACATGTTAGAGAAGAATCGACCACCCTTACAGAATTGCAAGCCTGCCCTCTTACTATGTCATGTTTTCAGCATCAGTCATGCTATGAGTTTTGTCAAAAGGTTGCTAGTGTCCAATTTCATCATGAGTTCGCTCATCTTTTTGTGCTGCACTTGCACGGAGATCAAGCTATCTTGGCTGGTGTCGCCTTCACACTTACACCAAAATCTGTCTCATTAGCAACCGGTATACTAAACATTGGTGAACCATGGCACAAGAAACAGAAGATTGACCGGTAGCATTATGAGCCATACATCAAAACCAGTTTCTTAAGGCAGCTCAAGAGAGTGTTTCCATTCTGGTATCTAAAAGATGAATATGCTCCACTAATGAGATTGATTATGAAATATTTCAGCTGTGAGGGGCGATTCTCTCGTCTTTATGCTTATCACATCAGGTTGCTCATGCATTTCACCAGGGTACGGATGATGAAAATTATGTATTTCATTTTCCAGAACATAGAGAGGATGACCACCTTTATACAGCGCAAAACACCTCAGCAACAACTTAACAGTGTCTATCATTTTGCTCTTATTAAGATTTTGGTGGTTCATCAGCTTGGATTACAGGGCATCACTTGGGATGATTTCATCTCGCGTGATTTCTTCAGAGCTTCACGGGGAGTATCAGAGGTTAAGCATGAGGGTGAACCTTCTCATCGGTATGAGCGCCATGAGACTACTAGTGTGCCGGTTTTCATCACATATCAGAGGGGTGCTAGACATTTGTTTGCAGCAGCAAAGCGAGTGTTATCTCCACCCGGGGTGGAAGGGGCCTCGCTTCCAACGTCAGCACTACAAGTACAGGACAGAGGTAAGGAGCCAATGCAGGATGAGGGGCCTTCAGGTGAGCCATCAGGTGAACGAGAGACCGACTTCATTCTCCTTCATGATGATGATACAGATACAGGTCCACAAAGCGCCAAACTTAGAGAGATCATCCAGGAGCAGCAATCAGAGATCGAAGCCTTATCCCTTGACTTAGAGAGGGCTAATTGGACCATGAAATATCTGGAGCAGAGGAACAAACAGCTTGAGGATCAGCAAGTGATCATGGAGCTACAAAACATTCGCAAGAATCGCCAAGCTGCGCAAAGGAGAAGGGTTGAGCTCACGTCATTGGAGCAAGAGATTAATGAGGATCGGGAGGCCAATCTCAAGAGAGTTAACATGCACTTAGAGAGGCTGCTGGACAAGGCCAACAAGGACCATGCATTGCTGAGACACATGGCTTTCCACTACATGGCGCGGAACAAAGTGTGCAAGGCCCGAATCAAGAATTTGAAGGCGAAATTGAGGAAGGCAATCAAGAAGCAAAAGAGACAAAGGGAGCTCGATCGACTTCAGATATTGGTTGAAGCCTCTTTGGCCCAGCATAACACTTGATAAGGAAGCTCCATCCCAAATTTCAAGAAATTTGGGGCATTTTTGGTGTTTTTGGAAATTTTTGTGCAAAAAACAGGGTTTTTCTCCCTGTGCGTCGCGCCATGTGGCGCGCGCTTACAATAGAAAGCTCCAAATGAAAAAAGGTTTACATTTTTGGATTTTCCATGGAAAATCATGACTGTTGGTGCATGGCCAATAATTTTGGGCCAATTTTGAGTCCTTGGGAGGTCAAAAACACCCAAAAAATGACCTCTCTGCCCCTATTTTGACACACAGGAAGCACTCTTGGGAGATTGCAGTTTTGGAGGAGAAAATGGACACCAAATTTAGAAATTTTACTTGGGTTGGAGAGTAGACAGGTAGGGCTTTCCAACAAGCACACTTGGGCTCAATTTGGACTTCAGAAGGTGCCTCAAAACCAGCTCCAAAGTAGCGTAACGCATATAGTTTTTGGCGCGGCGCACAGAGACCCAAAGGCCAAAATCACTCCCGCTTCGCGAAATTTTGATTCGCAATTTTCTCCAAGTGGGCCCACTCATTTACAATAAATTTTTCCCGGAATCAAAGGAAAAGTTTAAAAATAATTTTTGGCTTCTATCTAAGTGGCCAAATGAAGACGAACAACCACCCAAAAAATTTGCGCTCATATTTGATTTTTTCTAATTGGTCCTCATAGAAAATTGAATGTAACTGCTAATGGTTGGCTCTTCATCTCCTGGGTTGAGCGACTTTCTCATGGCAAAGCTTATTTATTGTATTGAGAGTCATTTTGTAAAAGGGGAATTTCTGGGAAACTGTGGGAGAGAAACCGAGTCACTCACTGTACATTTTGACAGAGAATTAATGAAAGATTGTAGCTCTGGTTCATGAGATTCTTGTGGCGTGAGTTTAGCAAATGTATCTTCTTTATGTTTCGTATGTATTTCGTTATGTTTCATATTTTCATTCATATTCATTTCCAGTGAAAGCTTTCTAAGCAAAAAAGGTATAATTCAGTGTACTGCTCTGTCTTGGGATAGTTTTCACGTTCTATGTTTTCTTCTGTTGAAAAGGATTCATGTATTTATGCCCTTTTCACACTCTCAAACAATCTCTCCACTTCACATTATTTCAAATCTAATTGCTAGACTTTCCGCCTATCTTGCCTCACGAAATAACCTACGTCTTTGAGTTAAAATCTCTGCTCATGTTGTTCCTTGGCCCCACACATCCCAGAAAACTCAGTCATTCATCAAAATACCTCTATCACATTTATTTACCTAGCCTAAGATCAGTATTCATTTTTGAGTCCTCTCAGACCCTATTGTTTATTTTCCTGAGTGTGACCCGGAGAGAGCCCTCTCCTGTTCTAGTAGGGCTAGCTACCAGACTGAGTGTGGTTTGTGGTTACCTTGACTTTTGCCTTCCTTCAACCTAAGGCAAATTTAGGTGCTAACAGAAGGAACCGTTGGAGAGGTCGCGTAGACCCCATGGTCCACGATGTTCCCGAAGACACTGGGGTTGTGACAGAAATCCCTAAATCACCCTGAATGCCGAGACCAAAGAAGGATAGGTAGGAAATGGGACCAGTACACATGTCCCCGAGGAATCCGAGGCATAGTAAGTTATCAATGGAAGAAAAAGGTAAGGCAGTCACCATTGAAATAGATGAAGAGGAAGAAGACTTGTAGACTTTGATTGTCGTCGTAGGGGAAGAAGAAGACGTGGAGGAAGACATCCAACCGTTGCGCTCTGCAGTGAAATTTCCTGAGTATGTCCCTCCTTGGAAAGGGAAAACCAAACTACCAAAGGATCTGGATGCAATGAAGAGTGCACTCCAGACCCCCCTCCTCCTCGATGGAATTACCTTGAAGGCTCGCTCCTAGGATGCGTGCCCACCCTGAAATTTGAAGACTGGGACCTCGTGGACAACGAGAAGTTCCTGCACTAAGAAATGGCAAACCTAATGAAATAGAATATGGAGGGGCAGGTGATAATGCTAGAGCCACGAAAATGGTTGTGCGGTGTGGAAAAGGATGGTTGCTTCATCTGTTATGGATACCACATTTCCACCGTGTTCCCATCACCATTTTCATCATCGGTCAGCTGCTCTGCCTGGTGCATGATGGGTACTTATGGCTGGAGGAGCCTATTCCCATCATGACAGATCTCATCGACCGAATTTCTCGGATTCCCTGTAAGGGAAAGGACCCCACAACGATAGAAGGGAAAAGCAGCAATTTGGCTCTCACAAAGGCCATGAAGGAAAAATATAAGCTCAAGAAGAAAAAGAGGGGTTATGTTATCACCAGTATCAAGGATAAAGAGGTGCACATAGCTACCCAACTCCTGGCTGGTAAAATAATGAGAAAATGTTGTGCCGATGAAGTACTAGCACCGGTGGTTGTGCTGGCTTAATAGTGTGTAGAGGGGGTCCAGTTCAACTAGGTCGAGTTCCTCTGCAAAGAATTTTTACTCAACTGTCAAGAGGCCCAAGAACAAGGTAAGACCTTCCACTATGTGTGGTTACTCTTATCCATCTTGCTAGTAGTAGGAGAACTGCCAGAGGATAGTCAGTTCTCGAGCATCGACCGAGACTTACTAGAGGTCGTGAAGTACGATTCGCTCTGGGCCACCAAGGACGTGAAACGGATTTGCGATAACAAGATTTTTTGGGTGCTTATGGAGGCAAGCATCTGAATGTGGATTAATAGGAGGCCACGCCTATCCCCTATAGTGCATAATAATCTACAGAGTTTTGCAGACTTCAAGACGGACATGCACAATATCTACATCAGGGCGCGAAAGGATCCGGCGCAGCAGTGGACAAAGCTCCCATTCATAGCCACTAACGACACAATCTTTATGGTGTTAGAGACATGGCCTCCTGAGTGGCGTGCCCTGGATTTGGCAAAGTTAGAGAAGACACCAGCACATAAAAGGAAGGATGATTCCAAACTGCGTGTCACCCAACTGGTTGAGAGAAGGCTGAACAAAAAATTGATAGTCGAGGTAACGCATTCCACAAAGTGGCACAAATAGCCACAGAGCAAAAGAAGGTCACCGAAGCAGTAGCAGTGCAAACAGTAGAGGCAGCAACAGTGCAGGCAGAGGAGGGCCAAGCAGTGTCTGTAGAACAAGACACAAAGGACATGGAACTTGCAGAAGATAGAGCAAACCCATGGACCACTTCTACACAGCTCAAATAGTCGTGCATCGCAGAAAGCATTGGTCCAAGAAAGAAGGTCAATGCCTCAAATCTGGCCATCGACCTGATCACCTTAACTGAAGGTGATCTCCATGACATCGGCGAGACAGTTCGCGATGTCACTAGTGAAGCACTCTAAGGCTTTATGATGGAGCAGCAGACTATGTTGGGGGCCCTAAGGGCCCAGCTGCAGGAGTTATAGGTGCAACCCACGCAGGAGGGTACCTTGTCTACCCATGTCGCAGCAGGCACATCGGTAGTAGAACAGATGCTAACACGAAGATGGAAAATACGATAACATTGGCAAATGGAGCACTAGTCTCGAAAAACACAATGGAGCGGGTGACACTTAATACGACGAAAGGCATTGGCCTTAACTTGGTTTCCCTTTCACATGGCACACTTTATCAGCTGCATGATGGGATAACAGTCGAACTCCGCGCTAGAGAAAGTCGTGCGATCCAGGTTTTGAGCGAGCAGAAGATTAATATTGAATAGCTTAGCCTGCAACAGGATGAGTTGGTGTCGCAGAATTGACAGTTGGTGCAGACAGACGATGATGCTTGTCGATGTGTCCCAAATTTGTCCATTGCAACGGACCTGCCAAAAGAAGTGCGGATCCACTGTTTGGAAAGTGGAGTCTGTAACACACGCAAGGAAACAACAAGAGGGCAACTGGAGCTGAATATCCAGATTGTTGAGCTACAGCTGAAGGTGCAACCTTCGACTCCCCAAGAGGTCAGATAACAGTGTGCCAGCACTATTGCAACAGGGATGGAAAAGATTGGAGGTGCAATCCGTGACTGTACCAACATGTTGGAGCAGGTGCTTGAGGTCCTCACTACATTGCAGGAGGACCCCAACATCCAGAGGCTGGAAACTAAGGCACACGAACTCCAGCAACAATATGAAAGCATTAGAGGGAGTGCGCAGATAGTAGTCCTTACTCAGTGGCTTGCAAGGATACAGCAAGTCAAGGCTTTAAAAGAGAAGGTGGACGCAGCGTGCCACAAGGAAGCAGTTCTAAAACCGTGCGTCCAGCCACGATGGATATTGAAGGAAATCTCATGCAGGTTCAAGGAATGCATGCACAGATGAAGCACAGCATGCCCAAAATAGAGGGTTCAGAAGCAAGAATGCAGCAAGTTCAGCAGGCAGCAACTCAGTGCATTGCCGACATTCAGGCTGTTCGGGACCAGCTGGAGGGACTCCGCGCCAAGATCACTGCGCCGACAAAGTGACTCGAGGGTAATTCATGATGTTTTTGTTGGGGACCTGTTGGGCATGGAATCCCCCAATAGCATGTTTTGGGCTCAAAGCCAAGTTTTGAGTACTATTGTTGTAAAGACTCCGCGAATTGCGGGCGCAAAGCGCGAATTGTATGTTAGAGTCATAGGGCTATCCACCCTAAGTTTTGAATGTAGTGTCAGCCTATCCATGATCCGTGGACCATGGGATTGTATAAATAGAGTGAGGCTCTAAGTTGTAAAGTAGTTAGGAAGAAAGTAGAAAACCAAATGGAGTCTAGAAGATATAGAGCATAGAGTAAAGGTCTAAGTGCTTTGGGTTGTAGTAGTAGGAAGAGGATCTACAGCTGAGTGCGTAGAGGCCTAATAGAGTCTGCAGTTGAGTGCGTGGACCCCTGCAGCTAAGTGCGCAGGGTAGATTCGAGTCTATAACTAGGGAAAGAGATAATAAAGAGATGTTTGATTCCAAATCTTGTGTATTTGTTTTAAGTTACTGTATGGTTGATATCTTTTGTAATTGTATTGTTTTATTTATCGTGCACACTTGTATGAATGGTGAATATTGTTAAGTATAAATGACAGCATATAGATAAGCTAAGTAATCGACTAATATCGAGTTTCTAGTAAGGGTTTGGGTAATAACGTGGATCGAGCCCAGAGTAGGGTTGCGCGAAGGCAACATCGAAGGCTGTGAGGTACTGATAGGTGCACATAGCGACGTGCGCATAGAGTCAAACCGTGGACCACCGAAAATCATCAGACATCTCTAGGGTGCAGAAACCTGGTTCTAGCAACCTCCCATACTGCTTTGGGTGAGACCTCAATCCGCGCTCCACGGACTGTTTCCAAAAGGGCCAGTAGTACCGGGATTTTTTTGGCAAAATCACCTTTGAACCTGGGTTAGGCCCCTACAAGCCAACATCGTATTCCCTCAAATATGATTCTCCTCACCTTGGCTACATCTTTCTTCCACTAAGAAAGGTTTTTGGAACCAAATGCTTGTGGTTTTGCAACAATTGTCTTGATGTATTCTAGAAATCCATTGTCATCCAATATTGCCTCAATGTGGTCCTTCCATGCAACAAAATTAGAGGTGCATTCCAAGGTAAACTCTAGCCTTAGTCTAATGAAGATCGTCTTCTCATCTCTAAAGAAATCTCGCTACATTGATATTCAAATTTGAACCTCTGAGAAACAATTTCGAATTTCTTGCTCTAATGTGAATCTAGCTTTGATACCATGTAGAAATTAATTTGTATATTTGCAACTTCTCATGAAGTTTTAATCAAAATCACAAGAAATGTATCTACACTATTTCTTTGTGGACACTAATTCACAATTTAGAACAAAAAATTTAGACATGCAACAAGTATTTTTATCGAGGAAAAATAATCTACTAAAAACCCCAATGCCTCTTGCATTAATCTAATGAAATATAGATGTATTATAATTTCTCTTCTCAATGGATCCCACCCTACAAGTGCACAACCTATCTCTCTGCTCATTAAAGGCCTATAACCCAGAATTAGTCAAATTTTCCATCAGCTTGAGCTCCTATTTCCTTGCGTTGTTCCTTGAGGAATTATCCCCTATTATTTAGGAAATTCCCTCAATTTAATTTTGCAATTCCTTTAGGTTGGTCATCTGATTGCATGCAATACTTGTACACTCAAGACTAGTCTACAAGTGATGTTACATTGCCTTAGAATCTCCACCTAAACTAGTTAACTCAAAATCTTTGCATGCACTAGCTATTTTGGGTTGATTGATCAATTAACAGGATGATCATTGAGTTTGACTAAAGTCTAATTTCTTAACTGACCTTCAACTAGTTCCTCCAAAAGTTGGAACTAGTTTAACTAAAAAAAACTTGAGATAACTGCCCTTGATTGCTACAAATTAGAAATCACACATGCATAACTAAACTCTAACTCCTCCAACTCAAATTTACTGAGTAAACTGGGTGACACAATCCATGTCACACAGTTGTCTGCTGATGTGGAAATTTGAATTTTCTCAATTTAATAAAGGCAAAATCAAATTGAGAATTTCTTGTTGCATTTTTCAATATTTCACTACTTGTAAGCATCCATAGCCCCAAAAAAGATGTCTCGGTACCATACAAGCATAGCCCCAATGATTTTACTTGTACTCCTCACACTATGCAATGTTTTCAACTCTCTTGTAGTTAAATTTCACCCTTTAGATTTGATTGTTTGATAATTTCAATAAGCAATTGGGAAAAGAGAGCGGGGTGGTATAAAGGATGTTCTTATATATATATATTAAAGGAAATAGATGTAATACTTTATAGGTTTAACTCCAAAATATCTCCCTTAATATATCAATGTAGATGACTAAATTTAGTGGGATAAGGGATAGGATTCAAGGAGAAAGACTAAGGTAGATTATTCCCTCTATTTAAAAGAGAACCATAATATTTGAGATTTGTCTTATCGTTCCTCCATAATCACTAATCAATGAAAAATAATGGAAACTCGATAAATATTTATTTATATAAATAAAACCCCCTTTGTAATGATAGAGTATAGATTTCATTTGTGTTTCCTTGAAGTGATTCCCCATATAAAACTTGAAAACATTGTGGAATCAAAAGCAAAGCAGAGAAAAATGTACAAAATTGTTGACATAAGTTCAAAGGACTATGAAAAATAGAGCCATAGAAAGGCCTAAACATGCCCAATTTATTATGGAAGCAATTAAAATCATGCTAATAAAGCTTGAAGGCGTGGAAAAGGGAAAATGAAGTTATCGAAAAAGTTTAAAATCCTATTAAAATTAGCACATTAAGATAGGCCCTAAAACAAAATCTCAATCAGAACATCTCATAATTTAAAAATGGAAAAGAATAATTAGATCATGAGGGATATATTAAATATAAGTTTAAACTCCTCATAAATGCTAAAATGGTTTGTATATAAAAAAAACTTATTTCCTTTAAATTAACATTTAAAGAGATTATGTTATTTGGGCCTTTTATTCAAAACAAATAACATAAAAGAATCTAAAATTGAGAAATATGCATCTTAAACTAGATTTACAGTTATGACATCGATTTCAAAATAGGGGAGCCATATGCCAACAAATTAAAGTAATGGAAGTGATGTGTAACCAAACATTGGATTCTTTCCCATTTTACTCTCTTAAAATATTTCTTTCTTTACACTTTTCAAAACTAAACATTTTACATTAAAGTCCTCGTAATGATAAGTTGATAATAGATACAACTTAAAAGAAATGTTTAATAAATATGATGACTAGAAAAACAACCAGAAGAGAAAATGGATAAATTAAACTTCCCTGAATACATCTTGGTGATGACTTGTGCCTAGTTTGAGATTGACATATTATTTCATAAATTCATTTATTTGAATGAAATAAAAGAAATGTAATCTATTGGTAGAAGAAGAAAACAAAAACCAAGCTAATTAATCTACTTCTATGCCTATTCTAAACTATAGGGATAATCAAAACTAAGTAAAATCAAACTTCCAATGAAGAGATCCATGAAGACAAATACCTACAAACATATGTGCATTAGAAAATAGCAATAAAAGAGGAATTGATCTAGTAATAGGGAATGAAAGAATTGCACTACCTAACATTTCACGCATTATGAACAATATAAAAAGACTATTATTTACAAGAAAGTTTGCTTGAAAATATTCCTCCAACCATGCTTTGATTCTATCATAAAAATCGTTATGCAAGTGTATTTTTTTATCAATAGTTTTTCCAACCTAAATTCAATTGAGTTGCTAAAATTAGGTTGAAAAAATGTTATGGAATTGGAAGAAATTATTAAGAAATAGTTTGGTTGGTAGGAATAATTTGAAGTTATCACAAGTGTTGTAGTTTATGTGAAATCATGAAAATTGATTCTAATAGAAATATAAAGATGATGAGGCATAACCATGATTTGAAATTATAAAGTTATTCTATCAAATTGAAGAAAACTTTAGTCGAATCAATTAACGCATCTTTCTCCACTAAACTATCAGCACCAATATACCATCATAAATTATCACAAAAAAGAACTATTATAGTAATATATACATCAGAAATTAGAAACAAAAAATGAATCAATAATAAACAATAAAAATTCAAAACATCAATAGTTGTATCTAACATGTGCAAGAAAGGAACAATTTCATTTATAGAAGATCTTGCAAATGATTCTTATAACTAATATTCTATTCTATCATGATATGTACAATGACCAATGTAGAAAGGTTTAAAATGTTTAATTGACAAGTGTGGACCATGTGTAAAATCACCATGAAGAATATATTGTGAAATAAAGTTGATGTGATTAACTTCAAATATCTCAGCAAGATCATGAGAAGCTGATATAACAATTAGTTGTTTTACCCACAAAAATGGGTAACCCCATAAGAGAAAACTTATCTTATCCATTTGACAGCCATCCAGACATACAGCTAGTTAATAACCCCTACTAGCCACTTTTTGACAATGATATGCCATGTGCCTATTTCCATTTTACACTTGCACTTGAATGAAGGGGTTGCTATTCAAAAGGTGCTTTGATCATTTTTCAATCAGATGTTTATAATTTTTTGTTTTGGGCATTTATTATGGATAAAGGGGTTATATGGAATATTGATTGATCTTGGTTTCAAGTTTGTTCCCCTTAGGGTTATAGAATGGGAACTAATTGGAAGACCATGATTTAGATAGCATGTTCATCTTCCCCTAGACAGTACTTATCACTTTGCA
This sequence comes from Pinus tabuliformis, assembly GCA_031772625.1. NCBI lineage: Eukaryota > Viridiplantae > Streptophyta > Pinopsida > Pinales > Pinaceae > Pinus > Pinus tabuliformis. The sequence continues at coordinate 1,998,991,670 of CM062817.1, forward strand.
TGACACATTACAAGCATCATGTCTCACTTCCATTCTTCCTATTCAAATTTCCATTGGTTATTTGGGATTTGGCATTCATATGTTCACATACCTTGAGTAGGTCATAAAGACTTTGCCCTAGGAGTTTGATGAAACTAAAAGAAAAGAAAAAGTGTACCATAGCCACAATTAAACAAAAGAAAGAAAATCAAAATATGAAGTATGGTTGAGACATAAATATTAGCACATGGTAAAAAACCAAGCATGAACTCAACCTCCCTCATATGGCCATCACCTAGTTCTTGAGCACATGATGCTCCATTTCATAAAAAAGGAACCCTTGCATGTCCAACCTCTATGAGCAATAAACTAACTCATCTTAAGGGGTAATAAAATTGTTACATCATAAAGAGCAAGCTCTAACCCTTGAGGTTCCCTTGAGCTATAAGCAATAATACAAAGAATAATAGAGACAAAGTAAAAGATGCACATGAGGGGTGGAAAAATAAAGTTGAGCCCGTAACTCATCTATATGTGAATTCTTACTACATCCATAGACTTAGGATGTGGACATTGCCATTAGTTGGTGCCTTTGACCATGGAACTTGGCCATGAATCCTTTTCCCCTTCATTACCACATTATTGTCATCAACACCTATCAATTGAGGGGTTGACCTTGTAACTATCACTTCCCCTTGGAGGCTGGAATAACCTAATAGGATTGACAATTAGCCACCTTTATAGGACTTGTTCTAGTTAGATATCAAAATTTGGTCCTTGTTTAAAGTATTAACATGCCCTTAACATTCCAATTTGGTCCACTTAGATGCATTATTGATCTCTATCTCTGATGGATGGTTGCTTTCACTTACGTTCTTGTTATTCTTGTTAGGTGGTCCATAGTCGCCTAGGCCTTGAGAGAACCCACCCCAAAAATACCTAGGTCTTTTATGAGAAGTACATGTCCATTGAAAATGTAGTGTTAAGAGCGTGCATCCTCTTGATAGCATGAGTAGATGACACATGTCCCGAAGTACCTCTAGTACCCAAGACGTTGCTCAACTCTGGCCTAGATTTTAGGATTCTGCATGATGACACCCCTAGACCTAGTATGCCCCCAAGTTGGACTGGAAATAACCTGATTGGAAGGAACTAAATCAAATTCTAGATGAGGATGACCTCCCATTGAGAGACTAGGTATGGCCTATTGCAATAGAGAAAGCCCTAATGTTGGACAAAAAGATGTATTATTTGATAGTTGGAGACCACTTGATGGTGCCCTAGATGCACTTGGGACCCAAAAGGAGGATTTGAGGTGGATTTCAATACTATCCCTCAAATTTTGGGTCATTCAGACATCTACACACATTTTGGCACCTCAGCACAGCATGACATGGAATTTGAAGCCCTACTTGGGCATTGAATTAACATTTAGAGAGGCTATGACTCACGTGTTTGGGATAATTAGGTTTATTTTGTCATTAGATAATGGTATTGCTTGTAACCCAAGGTCACTTAATGTCAAACGTTTTTAGGGGCTTAATTAGGCTAAATTAGGTGAGATAAACCTCATATAGATAGAGGTTACTCACATTTCATTTGGATCATCACATGTGGATCAATTTAGGCATCTTAGAGATTTTGGCCTAGATGAAATTTGTCTTGTATCTTGTGGATGTGTGATCTATTGTGGTTTTTTCCTATGGAGCTATTATTTGGGATTGGATATGTCATTTTGGAGCAATAAGGGATTGATTCATGCATCTATCTTGTAGTTTCTTTTGTATTGGAATTTATTTTATGTCTAGTGCGAATGGTTGTTTTTCTAGGGTTTACATGTCTTATTAATTATTGAATAATTTTCTATGGAATATTAGAAATAGTATTGTATGCACTACTCATCTTAGAATTTGTATGGCATTCCCATGAGTGTATCGTTAAACTAGCTCTCCTCACTTATTTTTCTCCCTCACAAAAATGATAGCTAAGGTTTGAAACCTAGGCTTTCATATTCCCTTACTCCTTGATAGGTTTTAGTATTTTCTCCTTAGTAGGTATCCCATAAACTCCATCACCAAAGGTCAAGGCACTAGCCTTATTCACATTGTTGATGACACCAAAAGAACTCTTGAAATATCACTTTTCTTCCCAAAACCTTAATTTTGACCTCTTAAGGAAAGTCGCTAACTAGGGTTAGGGAATAAATTTCAACTAAGGTGGACAAAATTTCCTTGCGGAGGGATTCAACACGTGGTCATAATATATTTTCCTCAAAATTAACCTTTTTGCGTGGCTAATTCCTCCATTTTAGGGCTAATGTCCTTTGCCCTAAGTAAAGTTTTCCCTGGAAAAATCCTAGCTTTCCATAGGTATTAACTTGAGGCTTATTGAAGGCTTGATGTGCCATTGATTGATTATATAAATCTTTTTCAAGCCTTTTCTTGGCCTTATAACCCTAGATAATCATGTTGACCTTTCTTATTCATAAGCCACGGGTCACATTACACCTTAAATATGCCCCTTAGAGGATGTGAATTTCCCTATAGTGCTAGCAAAGCCTTGTTCCTAAGAAGAGAAACCCTCCTTGGCCTATTTTGTCACCTTTATCCCTTGAATTTGATGTATCTTTTAAGTTACCTACTATAGGGAAGCCTCACTTATAGTAAAATTCCACTAAAGGGAAAGGAGGTAGTGCATGTGGTGATAGTGGGCCATGTTGAAGAATCTATGGCAATTAAGTTAATAAGATTATTCTTACGATGATAACTCTTTGTGAGGTACTTTTTAAATTTTTCTTATTAGCACAATATCCTCTTGTTATTCTTAAAGTGTTTTGTCTTACTTCATCAAATAGTTACCAAAACAAAAGAGACAAGAACACAAGATGTTGGCTCTCTAACAGGGTCAAAACCTCTCACTATTTGAGACGAAAAACCGCACAAATTATTATTATAGAGATTCTAATTGATGAATACCAAGACCAATAACCTTGACCTAGTAGCCACTCCAATATCAAGACACACGTTCTCTTAACAGTGTTCTTCGAGATCTTCATCATTGTCTCGATACTGAGATCTGCCTTGACACTGAGATCCTTCATTCTTGATACCGAGATCTTCATTGTTGCCTTGACACTGAGATCTTCACCATGGAGATACAAATTTTAGTTACAAAAAATCAATGAGACCTTACTGCACCGAGACATAGGTATATTTCACAGTTCCATCACCAAGTCTCTTTTCTTTGATGATTGTAATAAAGATTGAACCACAAAATCTCCACATCTATTGTTCTTATGAAATCATAGAGAGGATTCTAAATTACTCACTGCAATGATACCAAAGCTAGAAATCTAAATTGCTTGATGACTGTGCTAAATGCTTGAGCCCATTACTGTTATTCATCCAAAAAGATATTTGAGTAGTTGACAATGATCATCCTTCATAAATCATAGAGTAATCTGAGCTATCTTATTGTGTCATAGATCCAAATTTTATCTCTTATATACCCATACAAAAACACAAAGATATCACCAAATTGTTCTCTATATCTCATCATCATAAATTCATAAGAAAATTTGAACATGTCTTCTCCACCGAAAGACCCATATATACAAACTGTATTCACTGTAATTACCCATCTGAAATTTTAGAGATATCGAATCTTGAACCTGTCATTACGTGAAAATATTAGCAAGGTATTTATAGTAGTTTGTCCTCCATAAATGAGTCAACATGTCCAACCAAATAGTTGTGCTTATTTGAGGTGAGCTGACATGAATGTTTCATACAGTTTGCAGGCCGACTTCAAGAGAGGACTGTGCTTGTCTTTTTGGAGGGATTTTCTAGACACTAGCCTTTAACTCATATGCATTTTATATATGCTCAAGAAGATATCTTCATCCATGACATTGACTCTTTGGCTCAATATTAAATCTTAAGGCTCTCAATGGGAGCCACTAACAAATAAAATAACTTTCTCATGAAACCCATGAAGCAAGGCTTACAATAATAATTTCAATTTCTTCATTACATCATTTACTATAGTCACAATTACATGTCATTATGAATTCCAAACCTAGTTACATTTTACAACATGCCACACCACATAGTGTTGTCACTTAGTCTAGTTCTTCTCTTTTAAGTTACCCTCACAATACCTACTAGATTATGAGGAAACGTCTCTCTGGTGCCACTATCGGGGAGGATTTCAGTAAATCTCCTAGTGATTTGAAGAGTACGCTTCAACTTATTTGAAGAGAACATTTAAAATGAAAAACTATTCTCTTTTGGTGACTCCTAAAACTAATCCAATAAAAACCCTTGGTTGTTCTTCTAACAATACCATAGCTTCAAGGAAGAAGAAGACTACCTAAAAGACCATTGAAGGAGTTTCATCTCCCATTATCCCTAAGATTCTTGTGGTTAAAATTCTGTTTGTAGATAACATCACCTCTAACATTGTGGATAAACCATGGCCTATAAATGAATTTATGCCAATGCTATGTAAGTTAATTCCTCGAAGCTATGCATCCCTTACCTAGTAAATATTGTGAATGGATACTTAAGTTAAATGGAACCAATGCCACCATTATAGAGAAATGCATGCATGAGTTTTACTGGAAATGAGTGCAAAGCTAATAATGGAAGAAGATGTGGTGATGATGTTATTTTCCTTGACTTTAGAAGGAATTGCTAGGGATTGGTATCTTATCTTACCCCAAGGTAGTATCACTGATTGGGATGATTTTGTTGGCATTATGATATAGGTGTTGTCCTTGATTGCAACTCACTCTGGACAATTTAGATTTGATAAAGGGCAACTCACATTGCAACAGGTCAATTCAGAGGTAACGGGGAAATGGTACAGAAGAACAGGAAGCTAGAACAAAGGACTACAAATAAAAATCAAGAAATTGAATAAAAAGGATGTTTTAGTTCAATTTAAGATGTCTACGCAGGTTCAATTTATCCAAGCAGCATATACATGCTGTTTCACACAACAAAAAGGGCGTATACGTATGTAGGCACTTTCACAAGAGGAAAAGCCTGTATGGGTTGGAAAATCAAGGAAATGTAGGATTAAAGAATACCAAGGGTCAATACCATAGTATTAGCCCATAATATTGAGTGGAGTAATGGTTATTTGATCTCATCCAAGAATACTACTGGCTCTAAGTGTTGTTTTGGTCCGAGGTATTGAGGAAGGCCAAAAACTATATAAGGAGGAGAATATCAAAGGACCAAGTGTGCAAGTGAAAGGGTTTCTTAGTAACACTTCTATCTGAAGTATATTTTATGTTGAAGGGGCTATGATTATGATATGATCTGAAATATTTTGTGCACCTTGGATACAATGTTGGATTAGGATCATGAGACCTGAAATGACTTATCATTATATGATTTGATATTGGTTGGGATAGATCGGATTGCTTACGCATGTTTTATTCTTTAACTATCATGATCTGGGTATGTCTGAAGTCTGGAATAGCAGCAAAGCTGTAAGTTAATATTTGCATATCTATACGTTGGTTCACCTTGGTAAAGGCATGTATATAGGTAGGTTTAACTCTTCCAAGTAGCGTATGCAAAATAAAAGCCTATTGTTCAAAAATGACTGATCTATATGATCAGTGCTATTGTTTTACTATTGTCTTTCAACGAAGTCTTCTTAGATCTGAAAGTAAAAGCTGAATACATAAGAAGTTTGTGTCTTATTGATTGATTGATTAAGTGAGAAGGGATATCTTTGCTGCTGATTGTCTAGATCTTTGTAAATTGACAGTAGATGTTCATAATATTTCTGGTTGGTATAGATTTGATTCAGAAGTTTGTACGGTTTAGTAGTTTGGAGGTATACACAGGTTTTGTTATAGGAAGTAGTGTATACACGCAGGTTGGGTTCATTAAAATAGTGTATACATTCTGATGTATGATTTTTGAGGTTGCAGGTGGTTCTAAATGATGATGCAGGTTTTTGGGTTTAGCACAGTGTTCTGGTGACAGTGATCTGATTGTTCATATTGACTGGTTGTTAGTTGATGCAGTTATTATTATATAGTTTGAGCTTCAAAGTTTCTGATGGGTCCAATGTGAAAATTTGATGAAACGAGGCCTTCATATTGTGTTTTTGTGTACCAGTAGCATCCAATCTAAAAATTAATGAAACATGGTCCTTGGAGGAAGAGAGAAGGTCGTAGCCTTCAGTTGGTCAGCACCTATGTACTAGTAAACATATCAGCTAGTACAAGAGCTAGGGGGTTGTAGCTCCCTTCTAGTAGAACCTGGAAAATGAGAGAAGGTTGTAGCCTTTTGCAGATGGGTGCCTACGTACTGGTATGAGTCTGCACCAGTACAATATTGTAAACTGATTTTATTTATATTAAGAAGACAGAGACGATATCAGCAGCTGGTTTTTATCCTGCATTGTCTTGGTGTTCATGTGTGTTTATTATGTGTGATGGTTTATTTTGTTATTACTACACATAGTTACTGTATAATAAGATATTGATGCATTGATTAAAGATCAACACATGATAAATTAACTAAATCATAAGTTCTCCGGGTATGCGTTGGTTTCTTTAATCACAGTAGCGTGCACACGCAGGTTCACTTCACTGAAGTAGCGTATATAAATCTTATTTGGAAAAGAAAGATTATTGAATTGTAAATACTGATTCACCCCCCCCTTCCGTGTAATATCCAAGAGCTTTTCACCAAGAATTCAACAAAATATGGGCTACAACCAAGGAAGGATTTATCCTTCTTGAGAAATTCATTTAGGCTACGAACACTGAGAAAGAAACCATGAAGGAATATACTCAAAGGTTTGAAAACCTACTCAAGGAGATCCCTGAGAGATATAAACAGAATAATTATACCATCCTTGATAAGTATCTGAATTTTCTCCATGGGAATTTGACATATGTCGTCTGAGACAAAGGGCCTGAAAACCTAACATAAGAAAAATTCTTAGCTACTGAAGTAGAGAAAAATATAGATGCTACTAGTATTGATTTTTCAATTATATTAGGGCTCATATTGAAACTAAGGTTAAGCCTAGCACCCAGGTGGATCCTACCTTGCAGGCATTTTCTTGGAAATTCGACAAAGTTGTGAATCAGATAATCTAGGGTAAAATGAGATTTATGAATAAATTGGCCATGATGGAGAGAGAAAGGGGGTATCGTTTAAACTTCCCACCTAAATCATAATTTAATAAAGACGATCCTTTCAAGAGGTTTCTTGAGGGATACCATGCTAATCAATAAAGTGTTCCAAACACCCTCACCCCAACCAATTTGGTGGGACAAGAAGGTTCTACCTCGTGCCAACCTTCATAGGAATATCACTTTCAAGAAGAATGTCCCTATGATCAAGTGGAGGAGGAGGAAGTCCTTGAGTACCTAAACATTGTAAATGATGTTGCTCTATTTAGCATCTTTCTTGGTGACACTTATTTCCACCCAGAGCCTAATCAAGTCCATAGTGAAGATAATAATGATCAAGTTGAACTGATCATGGTTGTGGAAAATAGTGGGAGATTTAAAGGTCTATGATATTCTAATAATGACCAAGGCTAAGCAAGTTCTAGATCTAGCACTACATCCCAAAAGAAGGAGAAATATCAAGCACAAACTCAAAATAAGCCTAAATCAAAACCCCAAAACCCTGTTATTGCACTAAACATGGATATGACTAATGTTTTGGCTAAGGTACTTGTAGAATTCCCTCTTTTGGAGATGGAAAAGCTTCCTTCCCAAAGGAGGAAAATCAGGAAGGCCATTGACTTTGAAGAAGAGCCTTAGGACACTCATTCCATCTTGCAAAACATATGCTTTTATAAGAAAAATGGTGTCCATGAGCCATTTTTGTTATCCCTAGTGATCAAAAACCTCATATTACATCATTGTATGCTTGATTCCCATGCCTCAAAAAATGTTATGCCCTTAAAATTCATGCATCATTTATAAATGGGCATCACTAGGATTTACAAAAATTCATTCAGTCTCAACTCCAAGTATATACCTATATATGTCCTTATCAAAGAACAAATTTACCAACTTAACAAGATTTGTAGTTGTAAAACGAGAACTCTAACCTAAAAAAACTCATATTTTTGTGCAAAAAACATGAAAAAACATCCTCAAATGAAAAGCATTAATCAACACTTTTTTCTTTTTCTTTTCGGGTTAAAATTCCAATTTTTTTTAAGAAACAACATTAAAAACAAAAATTTGTGTGCAATAAACATGAAAAAAACACCGTGAAATGAAAAGTGTTGATGTCACGTCAAGTTGCATGAACACTTCTTTTTTTCAAGTTGAAATTATATTTTTTTTAACAATGACATTAAAGACTAAATTGTTATGCAATAAACATGAAAAAACTTCCTGAAATCAAAAAATATTGATGTTGCATCAAACTTTTATTTTTTTGGTTATAATTCCAACATTTTTCATAAATGACATTAAAATAAAAAATCATAACTCCGAAAAACCTTAAATTCTAATAGTTTTCAATGATAGCAATAAAGATAAAATATAACGACTCAAAAAAACCTAAAAATTCCAACAATTTTCAACCATGGTGTTAACAATAAATATCATGACTTTGAAAAACTTAAAATTTTGACATTTTTCAACCATGGTGGTAAAGAAAAAATATCAGGACTCCTAAAAACCTTGAAATTTTGACATTTTTCAGCCATGGAATCAAAACCAGATATCATGATAATAAAAAACCTTAAATTTTCAACATATTTTGAGACCAAATATCATAACTAAAAATACTCTTAAAAATGAATACTTAAATCAAAGATATTATACCAAATCTTAAAAGTATAGCTTTATTGTAGCAGCTACAACCACCCTCCCAAATTTTGGCTCACATGCAAATTTGGGAGCCTACCTTGGATCCTGTGATCAATCGTTCCTTGGTCACTTATTGGTAAGATGATGATCTCAAGCCCCCTCCTTGATCTTAATATTTGTTCACATTCTCATCTTTATGTAGTATGTGTCATCTTTGGGCATAGGGATTATTGTTTGACATGCAAAGGGGATGTTGTTCTGCTTTAAGGGGAATCTTCATGCATATGGGTTATTCTCATCACATGGACATGTTTCACACTCACTTCATGCACTCTTTTCATGAAGGTTGTTGCATCAAGAAGGTTATGTTTTATATGTTCAAGATGGTCTATTTTGTATAACTAAGTGTTCGTGTGTGATCATAGTCAAGTTCTATCACTGTTTACATCGGTTTCACTGCTCACACTTAGCTGGTTTCTCGAGCAACCTAGCCTCACCTGGCTTTCTGAAACTACACACTTGGCTTCTGCAACCCTCAATATTTTTCCCTTGCCTACTAGAATTTCCAAATGTGTAGAGACCCTTAACTCCCTTGGCATCCAAAACTGCGCAGTGGTTTCCTCCAATGTCCATTCCCATCCAGAACCCACTGTCATCATAAATTGCATAGTATTGTCCCTCAGTTGCTCAGTTTGCCTTGCAACCAGAAACTATGTAGATGTGTCCTCCCAAGACCCAACCCATATCAGTGCCTTGCATTAAAAAACTGCTCAGTATTTCCTCTCAGCTTCCCAGGTTGTAATGCACTCAGAAACTGCGCAGATGTGTCCTCTCAAGACCCATCCCACAATAGTTCCTTGCACTCAGAAACTGTGTAGTATTGCCTCTTAGATGCCCACGCTACACTGCACTTAGAAACTGCGCATATGTGTCCTCCCATGACCCATCCCGAAATAGTGCCTTGCACGCAGAAACTTTGCAGTATTGCCTCTCAGTTTCCCAGGCTACACTCCACTTAGAAATTTCACAGAGGTGTCCTCCCAGGACCCCATCTTGCAGCAGTGTCCTGCATCTCCAAACTATGGTGTGTTGTCCTAGTTGTCCAAACTGCCTCAGACTTAGAAATTGCGTAGAGCAAGCAACCCAGCCTTGCTCTAGAAATTGTCAAGCTAACAGCCTTTCTCCCAGAAATTGCGCAGAGCAAGCAGCCCATCCTTGCTCTGAAATACTGCACAGATCATCTCGGCATCAATCACTATCCTCTGAAACTGTGTTTATCTATCTCTTAGTGACTACAAGAAAAGGTGAAATGATACATCACTCTCAAGTAGTTGAGGAGAAGAACCAAGAAACCAAGTTATGATAAAATATCGGGACCGCATGCAAACTTCGTCAGATGCATGATCATCTCGAGGGTAAGTATGGTAAGTAAAGTATATCTTTTGAAGTACATCTCTTAGTGTAGCTTGAAAGACTCTTTTTCATTGTAATATCATTCTCTCTTCAATAACATGCATGTTTGCAAATACCAAAAGCCATTCCATGTGTTTCCTCTATGTGTCTTGCTTCCTTTTTTCCTGTTGAACCAACTATCATCTTTGGCATGTTGATTTATATGTCATGCTTATGATCCAGTATTGGTAATTTTGAAGGTTTGTCTTTGTGTGTTTGGGTTGTCCTAGCTATGTGAACACCTGTCCCACTAACACACAAAGTTGTAATCACTGTCACGCAAGTGTCGTCATGGTCATCTGAAGGTCTATCCCAATTGTTGCACTTGTCGCTTTCACCATTAGATATTCCCACAGAGGGTCATGCTTTGTTGTATTGTCCTAGTGGTTAGTATCATCATGTTTTCATGTATGCCAAGTCTGTGATTACAATGTCTAGTCATCACTAGTTCACTTTCTCTCACACAGCCATTTTTCCTGAAAAACTGTTGATCGAACAACCCCCCTTCAACCGGACCCAATCTCAGTGACCCTAATTTGCTGCTCAAAAATGGGCAGTGCTTGAGGCCACCCCCAGGCAGCTGCACTACACAATCTTGGAAGTGAGCAGGTTTTATGTCTCCCAGAACATCGCATAAGTTGCCTCCAAGTCCGATCCAATATGCACTCTCTGCAAGATCATCTATCAAGCCTCCCTCTGGTCTACTAGAAATCTACTCTACACTTCGACCCGAGACTGCATTGCTCCCGAGAAATGCACAAAGCTGCCTAGCTGGTCATCTAAAGTCCCGCTCTGCATTGTTCCCAAGAATTGTACAGAGCTTCCCAGATGACTCTTGCTGTCCTACTCAACTCTGCCTCCAAGAAATGTGAACCTTTTCCCAACAACCCCCCGGGCTACCTATTTTTCAATGTACCGAGGAATTTTACAGATTTGACTGGCATGCCCCTTGTTGGCTTTCCCTGTTCTCCCTCCGAGAAGAAGATTTCACTCGCAGGCCCCCTACTGGCTTGCCCCAATGTCCTTGAAAATTGCGCACATCTAGTTGCTACACCTGTTGTTTCATTGCTCTGCATTGTTTCTAGAAACTACGCAGCAGCTACCTATCCTTCACTGTCTCCTAGAAATGCGCATTTTTTACTGGCAGCTCCCCGCACCCAATCATATCCTCCTCTGGAAGACTGCGTAGATTTTCCTGCCAGTGCGTGATCCGGATTTAAACAGGAATGCAACAAATTACAGAGATAACCATAAATATAGAGATGCAGCGAAAATAATACTTCATTTCATTACTGTAAAATACTAAAATATGCTTACAAATAGAAATGGAAATAAACCTGTTAGGGCGATGGTAGCTTATCTCTGAGAAGAGATGTGGTGACTACATGCCTATGAAATCCATTACAATGAGGCTCGAAGGTCTATTTATTGTTGAGAAACAATGGAAAACCCTAAACATCCAAAAACCTAACCCTAGAAGATGAAATGCCAAACTATGGGCCTCGTTTGGGTAAATTGGTACATCAACTTCCTGGGGTCGTAACTTTGGCATGCGATCTCCGTTTAACGCGCACAATATCTCATTAGAAAGATATATCCGAGAAATACAACTTTGGGAAGAGAAACATCGGTCCATGGACCCATGTTGCTCCCATTTTTCCGAAAAACGTCGTTTATGGCCTCAAAATAGCTCTGGAAGTTCAGGACCCGAAAAAATGCTAAAAATAGTAAACTATGCTACAATTAAGGAAACTAAAAAGCTGAAAGAAACAATGGTGGGGGTCCAAGTGGACTTGGTGGGTGGCCACAAATATCCACTTGGATCAGTGCCTCCTATTGCCAAAGCTATCTTCCCTGAAAAATTGCGCAAATTCCCAATTGGACCCTCAAATGACCTGCCTAGTCCTCATCTTGAAATCTACGCAGAATTGTCCAGCAGTTCCCCAAACACCCTGCCATGTCTTCCTCCCAGGAACTGCACAGTTCTGCCTCCTATTTGGGTTCTCTCCTGCAACTATCACTATTATGCTGGATTGCACAAATCTACCTCCCAATGACCTCTGCACATTTTTTCCTGACAGTTCTCCGAAGCCTCTCATCCCGGACAGAAATATGCTCTGCGTAGTTTTAGAGCCTTGTCCTCTCTCCCATTCACCTTCACCCCGAACTGAAAGACAATGCATCATGGTAGATGTTATCACAAAAAATTGATCATCTATCCATAATTTACTAGATGGGTCGAAGTACACCATGTAGGGCCAATTTTACCAGAATAAAATTGCTTTCACTGTGAGAAATTACTTAATAAACCACATTTGTTAAAAAAATTATAATTAAACTCATGAAGAATAATTAAGTAAATCACTATCTATTTAATTATCTTCTGACAATAATTAATTAAACCATTGTTTAATTAATATTCCTTGTCACGTTCGACCCGGTTATGAGAAATAAATAGATAAATCATTAATTATTTCTAGGAATAATTAATTAATCACTAATTAATTATTATTGCTTGTCAAGTTTGACTAAATCCCTTAGGAATAGTTAAATAAATCATTATTTTTTAATTATTCCTTAACCATATTTCTTGAAATGATAAATAAATCATTTATTTATTTATTATTTCTAAATAAAAGTTTAAATACTTTCTCCCTCCAAACCAAATATAATAAAATATTCCAAGTGGTTAAATCTAGAATGGGGTTTATAATATTTTATTATTGCTCATTATTCGAGGATAACCTAATATTTTGTTATAAATAGAAGGGTTTTCCATTCATTGTTCACTTTTGATTATTTTCATTATTGCACTCATTGTTGTGGCTCTTATTATTATCATTGTCGCACACCATCTTCTTTTTCATTTGAGTTCTCATTGATCTCAAACTTTTTTTTAGCTGGGTTTTACACATTATAGAGGAGAGAGACTCTACAAAATCCAAATACATTTGAGGATAGCCAAGAACCCATTCCATAGAAGGGTCTGGTAACATTATTTGTTCCCTTCACAGGTGTTGTTTAATCAAATATATTCCTTATATATCCGGTTTCCATTGGATTATTGGAGTTATTTGCATTTATTTTACTATTCCATTTTGTTGTTTAGCTATGATTGTGGCACAGATCATGGCTTTGGTAGGTTTTGTTTCTATCATTTTATGCAAATCTACAATGTTTAGTAGCTATTTATATTGTTAGGATTGTTTCTCATCCACAATCTAACGTGTTTCCTTTTCATACACCTTCGAGGAGAAAACACTATAACAGTAGACTAGGTGACTTCAGATTTGATGTCATCTCATCATGAGTGATTGCGGGAATAGGTACATCGATGGAAAATTCGGTAATGACGAATGGGATGGAGAAGGAGTGCATGCTAAAAGACTTGCTCACAATTGAAAAGTACACACGAAGCAGAACAAACACGTGCATGGAACCACCTTGCAAAGGCCGAGACCATTGAATACCCAGCAACACCAAGCTATGCGAAGATGAAGACAAAGTACATTTAAAGGCACATCCATCACCTAACAACACAACAGCTTGACATGAACACCACATTTAGACAGTACATGTCAATAGTTTCATGTCGAGTTGTGTTATAAGTTGTCTCGGCCACCCCACTACTATGAGCCATAATTGTTGTAATCATATGTAATGTAAAGTGAAATTCAAATTGTCATTAGAGGAATGCAAACAAACATATTTTATGTAAAGAGTTATATGTAATGAAGTTGAAGATTCATGAGGGCAGTCCAAGAGTCATGAAGGGGAATTTCAAGGGTCACCCCACCCTTTGCAATATATAGAACCTCATAACTCATAGAAATGGATTTTGGGAGCCAATATTTTTCTAGGCATTTCTTAGAGAGGGCTTGGAGAGTATTGTGACAAGCCTTGGCTTCTCCACTATGTAGAGTGAGTACATCTCTTTGGAGGAGTAGGCGATGTTGACTGTAATGTTCCACTATTGGGGCTAGTGGCTATCATGGTTATATGTATGGATGAAACTTTCACTTTCATATAATATAATAGAGCTAGCACTTTTCATGCATATGTTGTTATTGTAGTTCAACTATCCCGGTTACTTTAGAAATGTATGTAGTTTTAATTTATGCATTTATATATGAACTATTATGTATGTGATTGTATGAATCTTATTAAAGCATGTTCCTAGTTTAACTCATCACTTTGGATTGTCGACTATTTTTCTTTCCAGTTTGTGATGTCATTCAACTCGTCTGTTCCTTTCAGGTTGCATACCATTACAGAATTCTAAGGGATACACTTCTTTTCCCCCTCCATGTGTCAGAACCTCCCCATGCATCTCTCCTAACTCATTGCAAGGTCATACACTTACTTCCAACAAGGATATCTTGCTTACCTCTATGTGCTATCGCAGTCAAGGAATAGCTTTACTACCCACTACTAGGACTCCTACTCCAAATGGTCTTAGGTCTAGTTGGGACTTCTTAACAGGGAGATCCCCTGACATGTTAGTGGGTTCAGCACCATCAACATTTCTGGTGCTAGAAGCAGGGCCAGATGACAAGTTTAGTCCTCAAAGTATATTTGAATCTTTTTTCATCCATCATGACTTATGTTACACTTCATCCTCTGATATGTATGTCTTATGGAAATGAATTTAAAGTCTCAGAGGAGTTCTATAATCTCTTGTCACAAAACACATATGAAGGTGAATGCGGAACAATCTATCGTAGACATAGTCTTGTCTTTGCTCGTGTCTGTGACAGCTACGAAATGCATCAGGATTATGTGATCTACATGTTGCTCACATTCACGCTTCGAGGGCACCCATTGTAATGGATTGTCACACTACCTAATAAATCCATTCACTCTTTTAGTCACTTTGTTACAGAGTTAGTCGATCCTTTACATCATTTTGACTGCCAAGCACTCAATAAAGAAATTCTGAAATTACGGAAAGCACCTGATGAATCAATTGAGAAAATTCATGTGTGCTTTCTTAATATTGCATTTCGATTTCCTAAAAATGAAACTGATTGGGAATTTTTGTTGGGTTGTGTTATATTCTTTCCACGACTAGCCCACGTAGTTAACTGGGGGGTTAGAAGGGGGGTGGAGCCCCTCTTCGTTGTACCAATTGCGTAGCGGGGGGAGTCACAGGGGATTTGAGGGGTGCAAGTAACCCCACTTTATGGGGTCCAGGGCAGCGCCTCGGAAAATTTTGGTTTTGGACCCTATGTTAGGTTGGTTGGACCTACCTATGGTTTTGTGCATGATTTTCACACATGGTTTTGGATGCGATGGTTTTCGGTCCATGGTTTTGGATGCGATGGTTTTCGGTCCATGGTATTGGATGCTTCGGCATGTATAAATATGTATTGTAACATTGAAAGGAACATAATGAAAAATCAAGCTAGTAGTCCCTGTTTTGGGATCCATGGGAAAATCTCTGTGTATATGTGTTTTATGTGTTATGCTCTCACATTGTTTATTTTCTATGTTTTAGAATTCGTATGCAGGTAATTTCTATACGGGGTTAAAACCTACAATTTCTCGGTGGAATATTTGAGTATCTCCTTCACATATCCAAAAATATGCAAATCTTAGAATCATTTGAAGCCCTCCCAGCATACCTTGGTGTTAAAGCTGCCAAATCCAAGAAGGACAAGGTCACTGTCACAAGTGATTATTCGTCCTCATCTCATCAAATAGCTTTAGCTCCAGAATGCGAGATGGGAGAAGGTGCACACCCATCTGTTGAACCGTTATATCCTCCCACCCCACCTGCTCTTGATTTCTATGCAGATTTGGCTGGAAAAACTATTGGTTGTCACGTGGACTTGTTTCCTCAACCTTTGTCCCCGCGTTCTGTTGATCCTTCGCATGGTATTATGTTGTGTTCTCCCGTTTCGTACTCCACACTTATTGTTCACAAGGATCAAGTTGTTGATGAAATTGGTGTTGTGAAGCCAGCCTGCGTTGTCATTCATGACGAGTGTGTACAGGAATCTGAAGAAGAACCCATGGTGAATGATGCCTCCTTCTATCCGTGCCTCATCTGCTCTATCCTGAAATCCCTTGTGATTCTTCCATTTCTGATTTTACCTGTGAAAACTTATCACCAGATGTTTTTACTTCTAATCATTCACAAGACACATTGGATGTCAGTCTGTCATTGCATTTTGGTCAGGAAAAATCTCACTCTGAAAATAAACTCAATATTTTATCTGTCATTTCTGGAAATGAAGAGGGTGAACATTCTTGTCTCTCATCAACCCCTCTAAATGATTCATCAGATCATGAGGATGTTGATCAACATCTCGAATTTTTTTATCGTGGTCGTCGTGATCTCTTTACTCATTCATTCAATCAAGATGTTGATTCACTCATTGTTAATCCTCCTAAGCCACCAGTCTATGATGATCTACCCACTAATGAAGTGGAAACTGCTCAAGTTGTCGAGGCACTTCAGCCTACACTAATGGTTATGTCAGTCCCTCACTGTCTTAAGGTCAGTTCCACTCCTGATCAGAAATCAGTTGAAACACCCAAGGCTCCTCATCACTTTCTTGTGTGCATTGAAGATCAATCTAGTCCACAGATTTCACATCCTCCACCGAAGTCACATGATCCCATCGCTCATGCATTGGAGGAATCTTACACAACGAGAACGCTTGCAAAATGAATTTTGTCTTTCTTTCTCATGTTTTCTCGTTTTTCACGGTCCAAATAGTGTGCATGTTTATCAACTGCTCGCAGTGTGTTGCATAACCATGATAACTACACAGAATACTTATCTTGTGCTTTTACTCTTTTCTTTTCTGTGGATTCTTTTAAACTCGGAGCGTGTTGGTCCGCATTGATTTATCTTTCTTGTTTTCTAGTTTACATGCTTATATTTCTTGTGAAATATGCCTTCACCAACATGGGCCAACTAGTGCATCGGTGGTTGCATTGGAATATCACTTTACACGAGTAGGCCCATGCATTGTTTAGTGTTGAGTCGTTAATATGCCATTATTATTGTCACTTGTGAACGTTTATTCCACCCATTTCTACCGTTCTTCATCATGTCATTTATTATAATTTATTAAATAAATCCATTTTATGATGATTTATGCTCTTACATTATTTATTCTCCTTTATTTCTAATAAATTGATTATTATGCATTATTTTACCAATGATAGTGCTAATAAGTTGGTTATAACATTATTCACCATTTTTAGCCTCCAAGGTAACTTCCAGATTGAAGATTTGATTTTTAAATCTGTCAACTCAGAAATTCGTTGGTTTAAGGAGTGACAGTTTTGTGGTTGAGATTCTGAGCAAATGAAGACTAATTTGGAAAATCCGGAACATGGGTTTTGTCCAGAACGGGCCCAATTATCTTCTTAAAGAACAGATTGCCCAAATTCGGCTTGTACTAAGAGAAACGCAGGGTTCTTTGAGCTCGATTTTCTCTGATTTGCAGTTGCAGCCGTCCTCCAAATCTCAGCTGCAAAGCCAAATTCGCCTTGTTCTTGTTGATCAAATGGTTAAAGGCAAACCAATTTTGTAATAGGAATTATGTTGTACTTATCCTTATTGTAACTTCTCTCTGATCTCTCTCTATTTAAATGAAAACAGAGATCAGAGATGGGGATGATTGGAGGGGGATTGGAATGATGGAAGAATGATAGAGAAATGATGGACAATGATGGTGGATTATTCATGATAGGATAGGGATTGTTGCATGCTGTAGCTTTTTCTGTTGTTATGATTCCACAATTGGCTGATTAATAAATGAATTGGGAGTTGCTGTTCATTCTTCTCATTCTGAAGTGATCCAGCAGCGTCCGCTGGCGGCTAAGGGCCCAGCCTCTGGTGGAGTACGCTGCTGCTATTGTGTATCATATCTTTACAATTGCTGTTGTATGATATCTTTTCATGTGTGGATTGTTTATATAGTTTAGTAATCTGATGTATTTGTTATATGCTGTTCAACGCTCTGTTACGACTAATTCATTAATGGTTTCATTCAAGAAGTTTATGTAAGTGACTCTATGTTGCGTAATGAATCTTTTCGGAGTTGATTACATGTTCACTATTTAAACCGATTGTTTTTGTTACAGAGCTTTCATATTAAATATTGCTATTGGATTCATTTTGAACTCTTATTTGTGGGAATCCGAAAGTAATATTATTTCATTTGGAAACGGAAGTCATGTTCTTTGGAAACATCAGATTGCTATAATAAGTATGTTGTGTATATATGGTAAATGTTGTTCCATAATTCATTTGTGAATATCGTCTCATAAAGTAAAGTTCATTGGAATTGCTTTTGAAGATTGTTATTTTATTACAGAATGTGAGTAAGTTGGTTTTGACTCGCGAGATGTAGTTCTTTTGATTGATGTTTCATTTACTGCTATTCTATTTCCTTTTGTTATTTCATTTTTACTTGCTGCCATTCCATTTCATTGCATTTATTGCTTTGGTGTGAGAGAAGGTCCAAGGTTGTCGTGAGCCTCAGCAGATGCTACCATGCTCCCAGATCCATGGTCCATACTCTATTCCATCAATTTCTAGAGGAAAGAGTTATTGCTACTATATCCTCGATTGATGATTGTTTGAATGAATGATTTTAGTTTAGAACATCTTAGTTTCTTGCTGTCCCAATTAGATTTTGTTTCAAGCATTCATTTACTTGTGGGTTTTAAGCACTATACTGCGAAACATTACTCTTAAGTAAATAGCCGCCTCAGACAGAGTACACTCTTGAAATAAAAAGTCGTCCCTGGGTTGATAATTAATGTGAAGGTAATTAGGGGTTCAAAGGACACCTTTTTATCGCTCCACATTTTGGCGCCGTTGCCGGGGAGAGTGTAGCCATTTCTAAAGAGTAGTGTGAATTTGATGAGTGCCTGCTAGGGAAGAGTTGGATCTTAAAAACGGAAGGTAAGAACCTGCGTACGGAGCATGTAAAAGCCCTGCTCCCCCGTCCGCTTTCCAGCAGGACTCTAAAGAACATAGAGTAGAAATAGATGTTTGAATTTTTGTGTGAATGATTAGGAAAAAGATAGAAATTTTTAAAAAATGAATCACATGATCTCACGCAAGTGGTGATGTAAGCACCACCCATTTCACTAACTGATTGACATGAACATTTGAAGAAGGAGCCTTGAAGAAACACATGAAGAACATCTTCTATTATGGTAATAAATGGATCACATTTTTACTTTTGAATTTCCTATCAAAGATCTAGGAGTGACACAAATGCACATAATTCCCCCATCTTTACCGAATTTTCATGGTTTAGCAAATGAAGATTCACATACATTTATGTTTGAGTTTGAAATACTTTGTAGAGGATATGATTATTGTACTAATGATCAAAGATTGAAAGTGTTTCCTCTTACTCTAAAAGGAGCAGCTCTCCGATGGTTCATGAGCCTAGGTGGGAATTGCATCCAATCATGGGAGGACATGAAGAACATATTCTTGAAGAAGTACCAAGACTATTGCAAAGCCAATGAAGATATTTTCGATATGATACAAGGGGAAGATGAAAGTTTGGAGGATTATGTAGATCGATTTCATTATAACCTTCAAAAATCAAAGCATAAGCATTTGGAAAAAGAGATCTTAAAAACACTCATTCTTAAAGGAATCAAAGATGAATTTTTAGAACTTTTAAATCTGATAGGAAAAGGTGATGTTTTTCAGTTATCATATGATGATGTTTGTGAGTTGTGCATAAGGTATTCAAGAGGAATCTCCAAGGCTGGTAAGAATCCTAGAGATGTTTTTTCTTTGTTTTCCAAATCTGCTACAAGAACAGGAGACATAAGAGCTGAAATCAATGTGTTATTTGAACATTTTAAAGTTGATTTTATTAGCTCTCTAAATGAAAAATTGGATGTTTTGCAGGTTCATAAAAATGAAGAATTTGATGAAGTGTTTTGTTCTCATGACCGAAAGGAGCATCTCATAGATACTCACTCTTCCTTATCTACGATGGAAGTAGCATATCAAAGAGGTGAGAAAGCTGCAACAAGGCCTACAGGTATGGTTCAAAACACTTTTTCTCCATTGTCATACTTGCATAATCCATTATGGAATGCCAATGTGTTAGGGCAGCCATGTCAATTTCAATATAACCACCTATCTTGTTTACAAGTTGGACATGGTTCATCTTATGATGACATGACTACTCTCCCTCATCTTGTAGCACAAGCACATTCTCCATATTCTCCACCAGCTCTTTCACAACACCTTGCTTGCCCATCAAAACCATTCACACAACCCAATCAACCACATCATCAAAATGCTCCATACCATACACATTTTCCTGTTCAACTAATTCCACACCCTCGCCATAATAAACCAGTACAACATGCTTACAATGTTGAGCTGGCAAATTTACCCACCCTTCCCACCCATTCTATCTCACATGCGCCATTAAAAAAAACCTACAATGAGATTCAGAATGTTTCAAATGCAAAAATTGTAGAAGCTATGGAAGAAAATGAGGTTTCTTTTACTATGCATCAACAAGCTATTTTAAAAGCCCAAGAACTTCATGATATGATGACTATGCAAGATCAAAAAAGTAAAGGATACATTGAAGATTGGTTTCACTCCATCATTTGTTTGCAACATCACTCCATGCTTCAACAATTTTTGATATCATTTTTTCAAGGGAAGATGGCTTCTCATACCCTAATTTTCATTAACATCCATTTTTCAAATTTGGGTATGCGTATACATGAAGCCTTATGTCGAAAATGGCTTCACTGGAAGTACTCATACACGTAGTCATATTCATCCTTCAATCAAAGTAGGTTAGTGAATAAAATAAAACAAAATAAGGACATAAATAAGTGCATTTTGTTCTTTTGTAAAACTAGGGTTTTTGTTGCAACATGCTATGCAAATCAACATCGGTGATATTTTTTTTATAATTTGTGTTTGTAGATGAATCATAATGGAAATAATAAGTTCTACAAACACTCATTTTCATTTTTATCACCAATTTAAAAAAATGCTTGAATTTCATTTTTTTTGGCTTGCGGGCTTGATGAACTTTCTGGAAAAACAGTCGGGACAGTCATGTTTTGAGGGACCAAAAGTGAATATTTTTAAAACTTGTTTCTACCCTAGGTAGCCCTTGATGTCTACTTTCTAACCCAATTTGAATCACTCAATTTGGATTTGAAATGAAAAAGTTAGAATCAAAACATTGACAGGGTGTCTAGCGGGCAGCTCAGGAACAGAGTTGGGACAGTCAGTTTTTGGAGGCCTAAATGACCATATTTTTAAAACCTGTTTCTATCATAAGTTTCCCTTGATGTCTACTTTCCAATCCAATTTGAATCACTCAATTTGGATTTGAAACGAAAAAGTTAGAGCCAAAACATTGACCGGATGTCTAGCGGGCAGCTCAGGAACAGAGTTGGGACAGTCAGTTTTTGGAGGCCTAAATGAATGAATTTTTAAAACCTGTTTCTATGGTAGATTCCCCTATGAATCTAGTTTACAATGCAATTGGAATCACTCATTTTCGATATCGTATGGGGAAGTTATGATCAAAATACTGACTGTCTATCGTAAATCAGCACTCTTAAAACTCTGTCTTTCCGGTTGTTCCTTACAATATTTGACCTATCAACTCTTCTTGTCTTCAAAACCTGTTTCTATTGGAGATAAATAAATGAATCTACTTTCATTTCCAATTTGAATCATTCGAATCCGACATCAAACGAAAAAGTTATGCTTGGAATATCAACTGTTGGTCTAAGCCGGGTAATCGACAATGACTCTATTATGCAGGTCGTTCTAACTAAAAATTGACATATCATATCATTGAATTTCTAAAACCTCTTTCTACTGGAGATAAACCTTTGAATTAGCTCTCATTTGGCTTTGGAATCACTCAATTTTGACGAAAAACAAAGAAGTTGTGATTAAAACACTGCAGGTTAGTATGATTGGCCACTGCTCTCTCGCAGGTGACAAATAAATTTTACTTTGTTATTTTCTCCTTGGATTTGTTCTATAGAAGTAACTACTTGTTAGTTTTTTTGCATAATTCTTGGATTAGGGGAGCCGTGCACCTCTCTTTCTCCATGATTTAATGTTTTATTGCAGGTAGACACTCGTTTTTTGCAGGTCCTAGGAGAAAAAGAACGTCAATTTATGGACAAGTGATTCTTGAAACAAATTTTAATAAAACAAAGGAATTTCATCCAACTTATTACCCAATGGATTCATAATAGAAGAAATGAAGAATTGATTTCCATTTGAAGATTCATGTCATCTCTTTGCTGCCAAAAATTTTTTCAAAAAGATCATTTTTTTTACATAATATCATAGCTGTTGTAACTTAATTTACATATTGTTTTTAAATAAAATGTTGTTTTTTTCTAATTTCTTTTATATTTTGTGTTTCAGGTGTTGTTTCATTCAAAGCGCAACTCATCCTCAGCATCAATGCAGTGAACAGCTAATTCATTCTTTGCGTGTTTTTGCTATTTTTGCTGTTCCTTTTCGAAATGGAACAGCATTTGTGTGATTTTGCTGTTCCTTTTCGAAATGGAACAGCACTTGCGTGTTTTTGTTGTTCCTTTTCGAAATGGAACAGCATTTGTGTGTTTTTGCTGTTCCTTTTCGAAATGGAACAGCATTTGTGTGATTTTGCTGTTCCTTTTCGAAATGGAACAGCACTTGCGTGTTTTTGTTGTTCCTTTTCGAAATGGAACAGCATTTGTGTGTTTTTGTTGTTCCTTTTCGAAATGGAACAACATTTGTGTGATTTTGCTGTTCCTTTTCAAAAGGAACAGCACTTGCGTGTTTTTGCTGTTCCTTTGCGAAAAAGGAACAGCACTTGTGTGTTTTTGCTGTTCCTTTTCGAAATGGAACAGCATTCGTGTGTTTTTGCTGTTCCTTTTCGAAATGGAACAGCATTTGTGTGATTTTGCTGTTCCTTTTCGAAATGGAACAGCACTTGTGTGTTTTTGCTGTTCCTTTTCGAAATGGAACAGCATTTGTGTGATTTTGCTGTTCCTTTTCAAAAGGAACAGCACTTGCGTGTTTTTGTTGTTCCTTTGCGAAAAAGGAACAGCACTTGTGTGTTTTTGCTGTTCCTTTTCGAAATGGAACAGCGCTTGTGTGACTTTGCTGTTCCTTTTCAAAAAGGAACAACACTTGTGTGTTTTTGCCGTTCCTTTTCGAAATGGGACAGCATTTGTGTGATTTTGTTGTTCCTTTTCGAAATGGAACAGCACTTGCGTGTTTTTGCTGTTCCTTTTCGAAATGGAACAGCATTCGTGTGTTTTTGCTGTTCCTTTTCGAAATGGAACAGCATTTGTGTGATTTTGCTGTTCCTTTTCGAAATGGAACAGCACTTGTGTGACTTTGTTGTTCCTTTTCAAAAAGGAACAGCACTTGCGTGTTTTTGCTGTTCCTTTTCGAAATGGAACAGCATTCGTGTGTTTTTGCTGTTCCTTTTCGAAATGGAACAGCATTTGTGTGATTTTGCTGTTCCTTTTCGAAATGGAACAGCACTTGTGTGACTTTGCTGTTCCTTTTCAAAAAGGAACAGCACTTGCGTGTTTTTTGCTGTTCCTTTGCGAAAAGGAACAGCACGTGCATGTTTTTGCTGTTCCTTTGCGAAAAGGAACAGCACTTGTGTGTTTTTGCTCATCCTTTGCGAAAAGGAACAACATTTGAGTGTCTCTGTTGTTCATTTCTCAGAAGAAACAGCATTTGTGATTTTTCGAACGACATTTGCATTTTCACGTTTTTTGTATGTATTTTTGTTTTTTTGGTGTGCATTTTCTTTGATGTTCCTTACACGAAACACCGCTTTGTGAGTGTTTTTGCTGTTCATTCAAAAGAGCAACACTTTGGGAATATTTTTGAGGGCACCCCTTTCCTTTCTCTTGTGGGATTATTCATAGTCAGCTCAACCACATTCTCCTGATTCTCTTTCATGGCATGAAGTACACTATTTTTATGAGGACAAGAATTATGGATTCTTTTGAAGCAAGTATTATCATTTACGTTATGATCTTTAACAGGACAGCTCCTTGATGACAGATTTTTTTTTTTCAAAAAAGACACAATTATTTATATACTACTTTACTGCATTGTTTTCTGTTGAACATGATATTGATTGATCATCTTAATACCATGCTGGTTCCATCATCCCTGGTTATAATCTTCTTTGTCTGTAATAAATGAGATTATGGGTATATTTTTTTCTATTGACATCTTCAACTTCTTCCGCCATCCCTGCTCTTAAGGAGTACTGAGCCTCCCTCTTTTTATCATAAAAATGTGTAATAATAACAAAATTTTGTTCGCAGATCGAGGATAGGGGGTCTCATTACGAGCCAGCCTACCATGTTCATAAGGCTGTAACAAAGTGACATTCCCATTATGGCCACCACACCAGGGTTATGATCCATTGGATAGCCAAATTATCCTTGGAACAGGAGGTCTCATCACGAGCCGGCCTGATCACTTTTGCTACCTCCTAGTGAATGGCAATGTGGTTATCTGGTTACCACGCCAGCACACTGATCTCTTCTATAGAACAACACTAAAACTCTCCATTTATAAATTGAGGATCCTGGCTCATATGGGTTAAAAAGCAACCCTGTCGAGGCTATGGACGCCTGCTGGCAGCAGCGGCTCTGCTTATGGTATTGAAGTTATATCTTTTCGTCAATTATTATTATAATACCCTTTTCTTATTTTCTTTTTATCAGAGAAGTTATTTCCTTAACTTTTTCCCTGTTTGAACCTTTATGCATGAGAAATTGTTTTATGATCAATCACATCATTTTCAGCTAGAATACCGTCAGCAAAGCATCTTTTTAGCATATTGTTGTCCTTTTTCGTTTTGCATAAACTATCATCACTCCAAAGCGTCCTATCTCTTATTCATAACTATCTTTACACACTTTGCTCTCAAAATAACCATAACTTTCACCGTCCTATCATTGATAAGTGTACTCTGCCTCCCTTACTGATATATTGTTCATTCCATTGCCTTGCCGTCAGCACCACCCCTTTCATATGCTTTATGGTTATGGAACCCATTTTCCAATTGGAGGGGGGAATGTATGCATTATGGGATTGCATGCGATATGATTACTGCACTTTGCCATACCTTGTTGATTTGAGTTTTTCTAATTGCAATTTTGCATGCATCTTATCTGTTGATATTCAAAGCTACCACTATGGATTCAAGCACATTGTATGCAAAATAGTTCTTTATCTACAGGAGAACAACAAGTATGGGCAGAATTTTATTTCGTAGCATGACCACACTATTGCACTTCACAGTAGAGGCTCGCGAACGTGAACAATTCTTCAGACATGATGTGCTTCTCTGGATTCCACCTTTTGCATCACTTTCAGCACCAACTCTGTCTACATCAGTTTCAACAACTGCCAGTCCATATATGTCATTCCACATTTTTTTGGAGGTAAAACTTGAGGTAAAATCGCATAGTTTTCTCATTTATTATGAATTTAGGAGAATTTAATCAAAATCTATTTTGAGCATTATTTGTCATCTTTCATTCCACATCTTTACCACTTCCCCTTTTTCAGCAGCATATCATTTTCGAGTGTGGGGGAGTGTTCCTTTTATTCATTTCTTTCTTATCACCACGTCATTCATATTCTTTATCATCCATTGCTATTCTTATTCACTCTCAACACCTCCCTTATTTCATGTTGTTTTACACCAAGCATAGAATTTAACAGCTGGTAGCAACCACCTCTATTTGTTTTCTAGCATCGCATGAGGACATGCTAATTTTTTAGAGAGGGGAGGAATTGCTATGCATGATGGATGTTTTCTACTTTCTTCCTTATTTAAGGCATACAATTTCATTTTTACACAGTGCAGAAATTGATTTCCACATATTTTTTTAAAACTATGAACTCAATCCTTGTAATTTTTGGAAAACACATACGTATCATTAATACAAATCCACACAATTTCAAGAAATATTGGTTCATAAAATTTCGGAAATCATGCACTCTCACCTACAGCCATTTTGTTTATATCTCATGATCCATGCATCAAAACGATCTGATTTTTGGATCATAGAAGCCTTCATATATTACAAATCTAATTGCAACATTTCAACAAAATCTGGTTTGTAGTTTTTGGGAAAATGGTTAATGAAGTTTGTTGTTATCTATGTCATATTTTGCTGCAACTTCATACATATAGTTGAATGTCAATGTAAAAATTGTTATGCCTTCATCGAGATTGCTAAAATTGAATATTCATTAATTAAGGAAGCATTCATTTATTCTCAAATTTTT
This sequence comes from Pinus tabuliformis, assembly GCA_031772625.1. Classification (NCBI taxonomy): domain Eukaryota; kingdom Viridiplantae; phylum Streptophyta; class Pinopsida; order Pinales; family Pinaceae; genus Pinus; species Pinus tabuliformis. The sequence goes on from CM062817.1 coordinate 1,999,018,234, forward strand.
ATTGCTTGGTTAACACATGGTTTTTGTCTTTGGGTTGCATGAGGACATGCAATATATTCAGTTTTCGTTGCATGAGGACATGCAACATATTGAGTGTGGGGGTATGTTGAGTCGTTAATATGCCATTATTATTGTCACTTGTGAACGTTTATTTCACCCATTTCTACCGTTCTTCATCATGTCATTTATTATAATTTATTAAATAAATCCATTTTATGATGATTTATGCTCTTACATTATTTATTCTCCTTTATTTCTAATAAATTGATTATTATGCATTATTTTACCAATGATAGTGCTAATAAGTTGGTTATAACATTATTCACCATTTTTAGCCTCCAAGGTAACTTCCAGATTGAAGATTTGATTTTTAAATCTGTCAACTCAGAAATTCGCTGGTTTAAGGAGTGACAGTTTTGCGGTTGAGATTCTGAGCAAATGAAGACGAATTTGGAAAATCCAGAACATAGGTTTTGTCCAGAACGGGCCCAATTATCTTCCTAAAGAACAGATTGCCCAAATTCGGCTTGTACTAAGAGAAACGCAGGGTTCTTTGAGCTCGATTTTCTCTGATTTGCAGTTGCGGCCGTCCTCCAAATCTCAGCTGCAAAGCCAAATTCGCCTTGTTCTTGTTGATCAAATGGTTAAAGGCAAACCAATTTTGTAATAGGAATTATGTTGTACTTATCCTTATTGTAACTTCTCTCTGATCTCTCTCTATTTAAATGAAAACAGAGATCAGAGATGGGGATGATTGGAGGGGGATTGGAATGATGGAAGAATGATAGAGAAATGATGGACAATGATGGTGGATTATTCATGATAGGATAGGGATTGTTGCATGCTATAGCTTTTGCTGTTGTAATGATTCCACAATTGGCTGATTAATAAATGAATTGGGAGTTGCTGTTCATTCTTCTCATTCTGAAGTGATCCAGCAGCGTCCGCTGGCGGCTAAGGGCCCAGCCTCTGGTGGAGTACGCTGCTGCTATTGTGTATCATATCTTTACAATTGCTGCTGTATGATATCTTTTCATGTGTGGATTGTTTATATAGTTTAGTAATCTGATGTATTTGTTATATGCTGTTCAACGCTCTGTTACGACTAATTCATTAATGGTTTCATTCAAGAAGTTTATGTAAGTGACTCTATGTTGCGTAATGAATCTTTTCGGAGTTGATTACATGTTCACTATTTAAACCGATTGTTTCTGTTACAGAGCTTTCATATTAAATATTGCTATTGGATTCATTTTGAACTCTTATTCGTGGGAACCCGAAAGTAATATTATTTCATTTGGAAACGGAAGTCATGTTCTTTGGAAACATCAGATTGCTATAATAAGTATGTTGTGTATATATGGTAAATGTTGTTCCATAATTCATTTGTGAATATCGTCTCATAAAGTAAAGTTCATTGGAATTGCTTTTGAAGATTGTTATTTTATTGCAGAATGTGAGTAAGTTGGTTTTGACTCGCGAGATGTAGTTCTTTTGATTGATGTTTCATTTACTGCTGTTCTATTTCCTTTTGTTATTTCATTTTTACTTGCTGCCATTCCATTTCCTTGCATTTATTGCTTTGGTGTGAGAGAAGGTCCAAGGCTGTCGTGAGCCTCAGCAGACGCTACCATGCTCCCAGATCCATGGTCCATACTCTATTCCATCAATTTCTAGAGGAAAGAGTTATTGCTACTATATCCTCGATTGATGATTGTTTGAATGAATGATTTTAGTTTAGAACATCTTAGTTTCTTGCTGTCCCAATTAGATTTTGTTTCAAGCATTCATTTACTTGTGGGTTTTAAGCACTATACTGCGAAACATTACTCTTAAGTAAATAGCCGCCTCAGACAGAGTACACTCTTGAAATAAAAAGTCGTCCCTGGGTTGATAATTAATGTGAAGGTAATTAGGGGTTCAAAGGACACCTTTTTATCGCTCCACATTTAGTTTAAGAGTAGGGGTAGTGTTTGCTTTCTTATTTTTCTTTGTTTGCATGTTTGTTTGCTTGCTTACTTGGTTTTGTTTGCTTGCTTTCTTTCTTTGCTTACTCGTTTTTCTTTCTCTTTACTTCTATTCTTTTCTTTCTTGTTTGTTTGCTTGTTTGTACTCATAGCTTTAGTCTCACATGAAACTGTGTTTGGCTCTCGAGACAAGCCGGGAAAATATAAGAGGACTTGTAAAACTATCAACACTTGGTTATCTGTTGTTCTATCTCTTTATGAAGACCTTGTTTTCTTCATTCGATGATACCCTGATGGAAAATATGTTCTATTCAGAGTGAGTCTTGGTGAAAACACAACACTTGCCACTGTTAACTAGTATCACCTACTCTAATTAGTTTTTTGGGTTAACCCTTGTTAGCTCAGTCAAGTAGAGTAAGGTGAGGAAGAAAACCTTAACAAGTATGTCAGAGGTATATATAACATACTTCTCTTAAGGGACAACCTCTTCTACTCTCAATAAGTCGATATCCCTCTTCTTCCTCTGAAATAAATAAGTGCCTATGCACAATTATTTGAAAAATGAAAAAAGAGAAAAAATTAAAAATAAATAAGGCGAAAGAAGAGAAAGGATTCCTATGCAGAGAGGCGATGAGAGTAACTCCGCTAGGATACTGACCAGGCTTGCTAGCAGTGGAGCAATGCTTGTGTTCCTGCATGACTCCGCCGAGGTACTGTCCAGTTCTGTTGGCAGCAGAGCAACATCAGAGATGGAACTAAGACTCTAACATTTTTATTATTTGTTCCTCAATATACCCCTCATCCCCAATCAAAACAAATCAGTTGAATTGGCTTGGTATGTGTGTTGATTGATCAAGAGAATGGTAGGGACTACATCTTTCACACAAGATTATGAGCAACCCATGATGATCAAAGAATCGAACAATACTTCTCGAAGGGTTAGACTCGCTTTTCACGAAATAAGGTCCATACAGAGAGTTAGAGTTCTACCAGTGTGTCACCAATGTTGTAGCAGCTACAACCACCCTCCCAAATTTTGGCTCACATGAAAATTTTAGAGCCTACCTTGGATCCTATGACCGATCATTCCTTGGTCACTTATTGGTAAGTTGATGATCTCAATCCCCCTCCTTGATCTGAATATTTGTTCACGTTCTCATCTTTATGAAGTATGTGTCATATTTGGTCATAGAGATTATTGTTTGACATGCAAAGGGGATGTTGTTTTTCTTTAAGGGGAATCTTCGTCTGTATGGTTTGTTCTCATCGCATGGACATGTTTCACACTCACTTCATGCACTCTTGTTGCAAAGATTGTTGCATCAAGCAGAGTATGTTTTATATGTTCTAGATGGTCTATGTTGTATAACTAAGTGTTTGTGTGTGATCATAGTCAAGTTCTATTATTGTTTACATCAGTTTCACTGATCTCACACTTAGTTGGTTTCCCAAGCAACCTAACCTCACTTGGTTTTCTGAAACTACACACTTGGCTTCTGCAACCCTCAAGCTTTGTTCCTTGCCTGTTGGAACTATTCAATGCACAGAGACCCCAACCTCCCTTGGCATCCAAAACTATGTAGTGGTTTCCTTTAGTGTCATTTCCCAGCTGGAACCCATTGTCATCAGAAAATGCACAGTATTGTCCCTCAATTACTCAGTCTATCTTTCAACTTGAAACTGCGTAGATGTTTCCTCTTGGGACCCATCCCACAGAAGTGCCCTACACTCAGAAATTATGCAGTAATGCCTCTCAGCTTCCCAGGCTACACTACACTTAGAAACTGTGCAGATGTTTCCTCCTAGGACACATCCCACAATAGTGCCTTGCACGTAGAAACTGCGTAGTATTGCCTCTCAACTACTCAAGCTACACTACACTTAGAAACTGTGTAGAGGTGTCCTCCCAGGACCCCATCCCACAGAAGTGTCTTGCATGTTGTCCTAGCTATCCAATCTGCCTTGCACTCAAAAAATTTGCAGAGTAGGAAGCCCAGCCTTGCTTTGGAAAACTGTGCAAAGCATGCTAGTAGCCTTGCTACCAAAAATTGCGCAGAGCAAGCAGTCCAGCCTTGCTCTGAAATACTGTGCAGATCATCCCGGCAACAGTCACTGCCCGCTAAAACTGCACTGATCTATCACTCAGTGATTACAGGAAAAGGTGACATGCTACATCACTCTCAAGGAGTTGAGGAGAAGGACGAAGAAACCAAGTTATGATAAAAGATCGGGATCGCATGCAAACTCCGTCAGATGCATGATCATCTCGAGGGTAAGTATGGTAATTAAAGTATATCTTTTGAAGTACATCTCTTAGTGTAGCTTGAAATACTGCTTTTCATTGTCATATCATTGTCTCTTCAATAAAATTCATGTTTACAAGCACCAAAAGTCATTTCATGTGTTCCCTCTACATGTCTTTCTTCCTTTTCGCTTACTAAACTAATTGTCATCTTTGGCATGTTGATTGTTATGTCATGCTTGCAATCTGATTCTGGTGATTCCAAAGGTTTGTCTTTATGTGTTTGGGTTTTATTATCTATGTAAACACCCGTCGCACTCACACATAAAGTTGTAAGCATTGTCACGCAAGTGTCGTCGCGGTCCTCTGAAGGTCTATCCCAAGTGTCGCACTTGTTGCTTTCACCATTAGACAATCCCACAGAGGTTCATGCTCTATTGTGTTCCCATTAGTTAATGTCGTCATGTTTTCATGTATGCTAAGTGTGTGATTATAATGTCGAGTCATCACTAGTTCACTTGCTCTCACACTTAGCCATTTTTCCTTAAAAATTATCAACCAGAAAACTCCCCTTCAACCGGACCCGATCTCAGTGATCCTTCTCTACTACTCGGAAATGTGCAGTACTTGAGACCACCCCTAGGCAACTGCACTATGCAATATTGGAAGTGAGCAGGTTTTATGTCTCCAAGAACAACACAGAATTTGCCTCCAAGTCTGATCCAATCTACGCTCCCTGCAAGATCAGCTATCAAGTCTCCCTCTGATCTATTGGAAATATGCTCTGCACTCTAACCTGTGACTGCATTGTTCCCCATAAATTCATAGAGTAGCCCAGTTGATCATCTGCAGTCCCACTCTGCATTGTTCCCAAGAATTATGCAGAGCTGCCCACATGAATCTTATTGGCTAGCTCGACTCTACCTCCAATAAATGCACTGATTTTCCTAGCAGCCCCCCAGGTTTCCTGTTTTGCACTATGCCCGGGAATTGTGCGGATTTGATTGGTAGGCCCCTTTCTAGCTTGCCTTGTTCTCCCTATAAGAATTGCACATATATAAATAATAGGCCCTCTGCTGGCTTGCCCTGTTGTTCCTGAAAATTGTACAGATTTGGTTGGTACACCTGTTGTTGCGCCGCTCTATATGATTTCTGGAAACTACACAGCAACTGCCTATCCTGCATTGTCTCCTAGAAATGGGCATTTTTTACCAGCAGCTCCCTGCACCCAATCATGTCCTCCTTTGTAAAACTGTGCAGATTTTCCTGCCTGTGCCTCCTAGTGCCAGCCTTGTCTTCCCTAAATAAATTGCGCAGATTCCCAGTTGGACCCAAAAATGACCTGCTCAGTCCTCATCTTGAAAACTACACAGAACTATCTAGCAGTTCCCTGGACACACTGCCATGTCTTCCTCCCAGGAACTATGCAATTATTCCTCCCAGTTGAGTTCTCTTCAACAGTTTTCACTACTGTCCTAGATTAATCAAATATGCCTCCTAGTGACCTCTGTGTAGTTTTTCCCAACAGTGCTCTGGAGCCTCTCATCCTGGCCTGAAATGTGCTCTACGCAGTTTCAGAGCCTTGTCCTCTCTCCCAATCACCTGCACCCGAAACAGAAAGACAATGCATCATGGTAGACTAGGAGATTTTGGATTTGATGTCGTCTCGTCATGAGTGATTGCAGGAATAGGTACATCGATGGAACATGGCGTGACGACGAACACGATGGAGAAGGAGTGCATGCTAAAACACTTGCTTTCATTTGAACGTACACATGAAGCATATCAAGCAGCAAGTGGAAGAAACACATGCTTGGAACCACCTTGAAAAGGTCAAGACCATTGAAGACCCCGTAGCACCAAGCTATGCGGAGATGAAAACAAAGTACATTAAAAGACACATCCATCACTTAAGATCACAGTAGCTTGACATGGACACAACAGTCAGCCAGTACATATCAATAGTGTCATGTTGAGTTGTGTTATGAGTTGTCTTGGCCACCTCACTACTATGAGTTGTAACTGTTTTAATCAGATGTAATGTAAAGTGAAATTCCAAGTGTCATTAGTGGAATGCAAATAGTCATATGTAATGTAAAGAGTTATATGTAATGAAGTTGAAGAATCATGATGGTAGTCCAAGTGTCGCAAAGGGGAATGTCAAGGGTCACCCCACCCTTTTCTATATATAGAACCTCATAACTCATAGAAAGGGTTGTTGGGAGCCAAGATTTTCTAGGCATTGCTTAGAGAGGGCTTGGAGAGTATTGTGACAAGCCTTGGCTTCTCCACAGTGTAGAGTGAGTACATCTCTTTGGAGGAGCAGGCGGTGTTCACTATAATGTTCCACTATTGGAGCTTGTGGTTTTCATGGTTGTATGTATGGATGGAACTTTCACTTTTATATAATATAATAGAGCCAGCATGTTTCATGCATATGTTGTTATTGTAGTTTGACTATTCTGGTTACTTTAGAAATGTATGTAGTTTTAACTTATGCATTTATCTATGGACTATTCTGTATGTGATTATATAAATCTTATTGATATGTGGTGTTGGCTTAACTCGTCACTTTGTATTGTTGACTATTCTTCTTTCTAGTTTTTGATGTCATTCATCTCGTGTGTTCCTTTCAGGTTGTGTACTATTACAAGATTCTAAGGGATACACTTCTCTTCCCCCTCTGTGTGTCAGAATCTCCCCATGCATCTCTCTTGACTCACTGTAAGGTCACACACTTGCTTCCGACAAGGATATCTTTCTTACCTTTGCATGCTATCACAGTCAGGGCATATCTTTACTACCCACTGTTGGGACTCCTACTCCAAACAGTCTGAGGTCTAGTTGGGATTTCTTACCGGGTAGATCCCCTTACATGTTGGCAGGTCCAGCACCGTCAACAAACTCTTTTAAAATATTAGCCTAGGGAAACTTGACACATTGCAATGAAAAATTAAAAATCAACCATCAAATTGACATGCAATGGAGGGAAATTTGGTCAGGCCCCCTCTGGTTAGTAATGCTCCCTCCTTCCAGTCTTTTGTGATGTTCGAGCTCTACCTTTTGGTGGTTAGAGTCCATCCTGTTCGACATTTTTAGGACCAACTAAAACTACTCCAGTTTCCCCTTGTCCTCTTATTTTTGTGGTGGTTGACCTAGCCATCACTGGTTTATAGGCTAATGACCCCCATGCCATTTGGATATTTTCCCCTTTCTTTCCATTTTTCCCAGACAACATGTCCACCTCAGCCTTGGAACCTGTGTCCCTAACTCAACATGTTTTACTCAGTTAATTATTTTTTTTACAATATTGATAATAAAGGGGAAATGTGGTCGGGGCTATTATAGTGCTCTCATGGCTCCAGGGAAACCATCATAAGAATTTAACCTTCCCACTAGTGGGAAGCTCTTGGCTACATAAGGGTGGACTTTGATCCACTTATGTGTATGATGCAGTTCAAAAAAATTTAATTAATAAATATTTTTTATAATTAATGTAATAACTAAAAATTTGCAAATAGAGAAAGAAAATCAGTATAATATCAAGAAGAATGCTTTTCATACCTTGATAATATTTAGAATAAATTTTAAAATTCATTAGTGTAATAACTAACAATTAGAATAAATTTTAAAAGTCATTAGTGTAATAACTTAATATCCAAAAATAAATAATAATAATACTTCTCTTAATTTTCCCCGATAGGGGTGAGTTCCAAGCACAATCATAGGACAAGGGGTATTACTCCCCCCCACACATGGCAGTCATCATGCAGGAGAGGGATAGTAGGTGGGGATTAATTCAAATTTGCATTCACCATAGCAATTCCTCACTCAAAATCTCAGCGAGCTTCCCCTCTTCCTCGCTCGGGCGCTAGAAGGTAGGGACGATGATGAAATCCATATTTTGTCTATTCAGGACAGTGGGGATTAAAAGTGGATCTATCGTACATGTCGACAGTGCCACATCTCTAAAGTTGTGAAGCCTTCACATATCTAGGGTGGAGTTGGTCTTCGAAACCAGGGTGACCTCTCCTTACAGCTGCTTTGGAGGAGGGTCACATAGTGACGGGGTGAAGAGCTTGAGGTATCACATCTTTTCTTTGTGGGTAGCATCGATTGGAGAACTGCATTGGGTTTTCATAACTCTTATGATTTTGTGCAAGCAAGGTCGTCCCTGGTGGGCAAGTGGCCACCATGGTAGAGGAAACCGAGAGGAAGAAGGGTAGTTAGTTGTTATGCTCTTGACCTATGAGAAATTCCATAATACCAAATATGCGAAGAAATACAACCCAAAACACAGAATAAAATGAGAAAAACATGCGAGTATTTTATTATTCAGAGATAAATGCAATGTTCACTTTCATCTTCGAGGGGGCAACCTCTAGTAGAGCAAAGCTCGATTACAAAATAAGACTTGATGATATTTCCCTTCTAACTATGACTATTTATAACTAAATGACATCCAACAACCTAACGACTAGTGGTCTTTGCATAACATGGGTTAACCACTTTGTTTATTAATTATGGCCCATTTGCAACTAACTGTGGTCCCTTTCTTAAATGCGGGTCAACCACTTACAATTATTAATACGGCCTTTATTGACTCTTTAACTAACTATGACTATGACTCGACCTTATTGGGTTTATTACATAAAGAACAAGAATGATAAGAGACTTACCCACTTTCTTGGTGTAGACAATATTGTCAGAATAACACCTAGAAAAGCTAGTATCTAAAAGAAAGCTATCCATTTTGGCATACCAAGCCCTAGGGGCGTGCTTGAGACCATAAAGGGATTTTGTAAGCTGACATACAAGGCTGGAGTCTGTTTGTATAAAGTCAGTAGGTTGTTCTATATAGATTTCTTCATGCAAGTCCCCATGCAAGAAGGAAGATTTAACATCCATCTGATGGACTTCCCATTTGAAAGAGGCAGCAAGGGAAAGAACAAGGCGGATAGAGTTCATTTTGGAAACAACGGAGAAGGTTTTAGTATAGTCAATGCCTTCAATTTGTGAAAAACCCTTAGCAACAAGACGAGATTTATGTTTATCAATTTTTCCATCTGGTCCATACTCGGTTCTATAAACCCATTTGCATCTAACAAGTTTTCATCCCTTTGGAAGAGGAACAAGATCCCATGTATCATTTTCCAATAATGAACGATATTCTTCATTCATAGCTGTGTCCCAATCTGGATGGCCTGAAGCTTCTGCAAAGGTGTCAAGATCATAATTTTCTGAAGCTTGAGCCAGTAAAGAAGAGGCTCTATCGAACTGAGAACGTGTATATCGTTGATCTGTAGGATCACCTGCAAGAGAACCTGCTACATCCCGAGTAGCACAGACCCATTTTTGGAAGCTAAGGAGCTAAAGGAGGATCCTGAGAAGGTGGGGGGGGGATTGGCATCCTCACTATCATCATTTGAAGAAGTATTTTCAGAAGTAGAAGGGATGGAGAGAGGTGGCACATATGCCAAACTAGGCTCGTAGGTCGATATATTTTTAACAAACTTTACATCTCTTCTAATGATAACATTTTTGGACTTAAGTAGAAAAGTCTATATCCTTTGACATCTTCAGAATATCCAAAAAAAATACATTTTTCACTCTTAGGTTCTAAAGTTTTATGTTTCTCATCTAGAATATGGGCCTATGCTTCACTTCCAAAAATATGAAAGTGACTTATATCTGGTTTAATTGAGCTCCATGCTTCTTATGGATTGATATTCTTTAAAACCTTAGTAGGAGTGCGATTTACTATGTAATTTGCACAGTTAATTTCTTCTACCCAAAAATTAAGACTAAGTCCTTTAGATTGAAGCATACAATTAGCCATTTCCTTTAAGGTGTGATTCTTCCTTTCAGTTACACCATTTTTTGTGGAGTATATGGAACAGTATGTTGCATTTGAATTCCATGCTCAGTGCAAAAGTTGATGATTTTGTTGTTAACATATTCTCTGTCATTATCAGATCTTAGCTTAAGAATTTTATATCCAGATTTTTTTTCAACAAAGGCCTTAAAGGCCAAGAACATGTTAAATACTTCACTCTTGAGTTTTAAGAAGTATACCCAAATGCGTCTGGAGAAATCATAAATGAAAGTTAAGAAATACTTGTAGCCATAGAATGAAACAACTGGAAGTGGACCACATAAATCACTATGCACAAGCAGTAAAGGGGTTGAGGCGTGCCAAGAGGCATGTTTTTCAAACTATCTCGATGATGTTTTCTGAGTACACATCTGGAACAAACACCATCTCTACAGGATACCATAGGAAGACCTGTCACCATATTTTCTTTACATATATTTTGAAGGGAGTGATAGTTTAAGTGACCAAATCGCTCATGCCAAAGTTTTCTCACTTCGTCATTATGAGCAACAAATACCGAGGGAAGAGTTTATGACCCAAATTCGTTAAACTTATACAACCTTGTAGAATCATCAGCAATGCCAGTAGCTAAAATCTGTCTAGGATCTATTAGGTCTGTAATTACAACATCATGACTTGAAAATTCAACCATTTTACCTTCACCTGAATGAGTTATCTGATATACAGATAGAAGGTTGCAGGATAAGGTTGGAACACATAATACATCATTAAATTGACCATTGTCTAGAAGAATGGTTCTAGTCCCTACAACACTAAGAGATTTATCATCACCAACATATATATTTTTGGTGTTACAATCATTTAAAGAATAAAACATGGATTTGTTTTTGGCCATGTCATAAGAAGCTCCAAAATTAATGAGCCACTCATGAGAATGAGAAGAAGAAGATACATTTAGTGCATAACCAAACTAAGATGCTTGACAACCACATGTAGAAAGTGTTATTCCTGAAGATGAAGTTGAAGTTGAAGAATGCTCCAAATGGATGTTATGCTTTTTCATTGCTGCTTCCAAAGCTTCCATCTTCTTAAAGCATTTGGATTCTAAGTGGCCATCTCGATTACAAAAGTTGCAATGTTTATCAATCTTCTTCCCTTTGTTTTTATTTTCCTTATCTTTTGTTGAAATGGTTTCTCATTTTGAGATTGAAATTGCTTAGGACCCTTGTTCGGCTTAGGACCATTCTTTTTAGGATACTGCTTCCTAGGATTCTTTGAATTTGGTTGTTGCTGGGCCGTTAAGGCTTTCTTAGAAGAGTTTCCAAGATTAAGAAGACCAAGATGTAAGAGTTTTTCTTGTTCTCTTATTAAATAATCACAAAAGGCATCAAAAGAGGGGGACTTGTAGTCTTGTCCTTAAGAAATAAAGGCTTCTCTAGTAGAATGGAAGGTGGAAACAAACACAGAGTAAGTTGGTCCCAACTTAGTAAGAATGGAATAGATAAGGCTACCATGTTCTTTCTTAACCTTAACATCTTCCAAGAGAAGTCTAAGGGTCTTGAACTTGGATAAAAAATCTTCAATGGAAGAAAAATTATTGGGGTCCAACATAAGCAACTCATTTTCGAGTTGATGGGCTCTAATTTCATTTTTAATTCCAAAAACTTTAGTGAGTTGTTTCATTGCTTCATTAGGGGTATCAAGTTCTGCGATATGGAATCTAAGGTCTAGAGAAATAGACATCCCTATCAACCCACGTGCTTGATCTTGCCTATTTTCCCATTTGGCTGCCTTATCTTCATCTTTAGGTTTAGTTTCTTGGCCTGAGGCTATTCTGTAAAGACCTTTACTTCTAAGTAAATCCACAATGTAGGACCACCATTGGAAGTAGTTGGTGTTGTCAAGAATAACTTGGCATGGACTTTCCATTTTAACATAAACGGAAGTTATAGATGCTGAAGTTATGGCTTTTTGAAGAAAAGTTGTTGAAGATGCCGACGAGTGCGTGAATGTGTGGAAGTGAATGATAGTGTTATATTTAAAAAAAATCACCCCCTCGCCCTCCCTCCCTGCCCTCACCCTTTCGAAACTTAATCTAATAAGCTCACTTTAAAAAAGGATTTTATGTAACCCGCTTTTATTAATAAGTGAAATTCACTTTTACAATCGTACTTTATGAGCTACTCACTAAATTGTAACTTAAATAAAAGATAAAGAGACTTTAGAATTATAAGTGACTCACTTTTTATAATGGGTGAGAACACTTTTACATAAAGTAACTTTAAAACATAAGCTACATGTGCTTTTTGAAAAAGTAACTCAACAAAAAGAAAGACTTGAACCCAAGACCTCTATTCACATAAAGTAACTTTGGACCAAGTGAGCTAGTTTAAAAGGCTAGTAATTATTGGAAAAGAGGAAAGGATTTTTTTTAGTCGCTGAAGCTTTGTGGTGCGTGCCTACTTGAAAAAGCTTTGTTTTCCTACAAAACCAAAAATCACACAACCCAACATGGACATGCGAAAAAAAAAAAAAAAAAAAACAAAAACAAAAACAAAAACAAAAAAACAAAAACAAAAAAACAAAAAAACAAAAAACAAAAAACAAAAAAACAAAAACAAACAAAACAAAAAAAAAAACAAACAAAACAAAACAAAAAACAAAAAAACAAAAACAAAAAAACAAAAAAAACAAAAACAAAACAAAACAAAACAAACAAACAAACAAAAACAAAAACAAACAAACAAACCTTATGGCTTGAAGTTAACTTTCGCCGGAAACTATATATTTTTCTCAATGTTTCTGATTTTCCGAGATCACACTAAGGCGCGGCGGAAAAGAGCATACACATGAGAAAAATTCTTCCTTTCTGTTTCTAATTTTCCCAAATCACACAGAATCGCGGGGCAAAGAGCATACGCAGAAATGAAAGGTATAGAATCGGTAATAAAAAATAGAGAGCTAAATAAACCAAAATAAACAAAGAGATGAATAACTAAAATTGCAAATAAAGACTGTATACCTTCAGATCTTAAAAATGACGTAGCTAGGGCTACCGAAAACCTTTTCGCATGAAACGAAAGGAGTTCCTCACTGGAACAGATGCTCCTAACACAATAGAGTAGTTGTCTTGGCCCGAAAGCAGCTAGAAACAATAGATCTAGGAAACGACAATCGGATGTAGTTGTACTAGCTTTGGATTTGGATCACCAACGAATGCGGCCCTCAAATAACTTTGATACCATGTAGGAATTTATAGGGTAAGTTCCTCAAATAGAACACCAAAGTACATCGCTCACAAACAAATCACAGATCAATACACTAGTATTCTTGACGTGGTTGAAACCCTCAAAGAGGGAAACAGTCCACGGCTTGAGCCAACGCGGCCACTCCAGGCAATCTATTAATAAAAGAATGAAAGTTTTCATAAGCTTTTCTCATGAATGGTTACCCTACAAATGACCCTCCATGCTCTTTAAATAGAGTTCATGGACCAATCGGGTGCTAAGCCATGGATCAAGTGTTGGTAATATCGAGGAGAAAATGAACCATCGAATCACTTCAAGTCTAGAACATATCGTGACCGTTGAATTGTAAGTTACAAAAGCACATAGTAAAGAAACACACTTTACTAACTCTACACTAGACCAAGTTATACTTAACTATTTCCTATGTGTCGAAATATCCTAACAAGGGATGGACCCTAACATTGATAACCCCTCGCAGAGACTCGCTTGGTCATGTAGATATGTCAACCCCCTTTGACTCCATTGAGGCTCAAATTTGTCTTCTCCAACATTCAGTAGATCAACTTGCTCAAATACAGCAAAAGGACCATGCCAACCTGATCAGTTTTCTTGCAAATATCTTGCATAACCAAAGACACATTCTCGATCATCGGGCATCCCTTCATAGAAACCAACAGAAACTACAAGATCGCATGGATGGAATTGAGGCCCGAATGGCTCATGTGGAGTCACACATTCATGATGCCTTCCACCGTCCAGATGATAGAGGCAGAGGTACTAAGGCAAATGACCCCAATGCAGCACATATGTAAGGATGAAAATAGGCTTTGTGTACTTTTTTGATAGATTTTGTGCCTGGTGGGCTATGGATAAAAAGAGACCTAATTTCACTCAGTTACTTTCAGTATTGTTTTGCTTGTACTTGAAGGCCATCAAATCCGTTCAAAATGAGGCCATTTTTGCTTATCTAAGGAATCTCCCATGATGTATATTTCTCATGATTTAATAGAAAATTGTCGACTTATAAAAAAAAATACTTCTCTTAATTTGATAATATTTAGAATAGGAAAAAAATTCAAGGAAATTTATCTTAAAGTTTATAAATCTTGGCCAATTTCAATAGTACATAATATGTAATCTATAAAATGTTTAACAATATTTTTGTAAAAATGTTCAAATTTCTAATAATTTTATATAGTTTCTAAATAAAATTTTGGCAAGTTTTTAGGTAATTAATTTTATGCTATAAAATTTGGCCAATTATTTCAAGAAATGCAAATTATTCAATTTTTTTTAAAAACATGGAAAATTAGCCCACCTAACATTATTAGCCCCTAAAAAATTTTGAAAATCATTACAATAATATTCATATAAATTTAAAAAAAAAAAAAAAAAAAATAGAAATTAATAAATTTTATTTTTATTTTTATTTGTTTAAATCTAAATAACCCATCTGTAAATTAAAATTAAATGAGAAAAATAATCATCATTTTTCTAATCATCTTAAATAAATTATTTAAGATTCCATTAATAAATAATTTTTATAATTATGTAGTGTAATAACTAAAATTTTGCCAAAAAAATTAAAAAGGGTTAAGAAAAGAGTTATGGAAATGCTTTCTTACTTCGATTTTCACGACAAAACAATTCAAGATTTTATTGGAAATTGAATTGGAATTTAACATCTATCGTAAAATATTAAAGAATGTTATAATTTTTGAAGATTTAACAAGGTTAAATGTAAATACTTTTGAAACTCCTCTAGGTACACTATATATACTAGCACATATGCACTGTGTATATATTAGTCCAAATCATGTGTAATGGTAGTGAAGAAAGGAGAATCTGTAGACTAGTTCAGACAGGATTGCTTGGCATTTGACTTCTTGAGGATCTTTATATTGATTGATAATGACGTTACTTTGCATGGAAGTTGTGATCATTGTGGCAATCATTGATTCCTAGTCTTCAAAAAATCACTGTATTACTCGTCATTTTCAAAGATCACTGTATTGTATTTGTTTGGCATTTGACCTCTTACAAATGTTTCTATTGATAATGAAATAATAATCTAAAAGAGAACCTGGGATGAGAACTCTGACCATTGTGGAAATTTTGCTAGTCATTTTCAAAGTCCCCTTGTAAGGGAAAGTTATAAAGGTTTGGTGTTGCTCATAATGGATTATATTGAACTTTTTCACCAAAAGATTCTTGGTCATCATTCCTTATTTGAAGAGTTTATAAATATTCGTATTCAATCATTTCTTTATTGTAAGAGTTTATAAAGGTTGGGAAAATTTCTTCATGTTTTATTAGGGCTTTTCTTATAAAGTATTAAAATATTTTAGTGTTTATTATAAAAGTTAAATAGGAAAAAATGATTTTGTATTTTACATGTTTTAGTGTTTTATTATAAAAAGGTAAATAGGAAAAGCTCATTTAGTATTTTATTATAAAAAGTTAAATAGGAAATAAATGTACTTGTGTTTTATTATAAAAAGGTAAATGGGGAAAATCATTTAGCATTTTAAGTGTTAGTGTTTTATTATAAAGAGTTAAATAGGAAAAAAACATTGTATTATATATTTTTAGTAATAAAATTTATAAAGATATAAATTTAACTGTAAAATTTTACAAAGTTGTAAGATGTTTTAAATTTACAAAGTGTATATGATATAAGAGGATCTAAAAGCTTAATAAATTTGATATTTTGAACAAGATCATAAACCCCAAAATTGAATAAGGGTTTTAAGATCTTTGTGTGTGGCTTAGCTACCATTCTTGCCTTATGATTGTATTTTAATCACTCCTTAGATAAAAACATGTAAATAACACACTCATAAAGAATCAAGCATTTTAATATCAAGAAAGCAAGCAAAGTGATAAAGTAATTTATACTTGAAAAAAGAATGTCACCTATTCCAAGACTCTTCTGACTCAAGCAAGCTTAAATATGGAGTTTTCTTCATAAATAAGCCCACTTAGCTGCTACCCTATTTGCAAAACCTTAGCAAGTAATATGCCTTATGAATTATTCAGTTAGAGATCCCTTCACCCTTTTTATTTAAGCATTGAGGGGATTCTTCGGTACATACCAAAAGCTTATCATAAGCTAGTACAAGTCAAGTCCTCCAAACCATAGCTATGGAAGCCATAGGAAAATCATAGACACCTCCTCCTACTACTTAGGAATCACTCCTAACCAAAGTTCTTACTCCACTAAAATTCCCAAAAATGCTAGCATCAACACAAATAATCTCTCATTAACACCTACACTTGCCTCCCACAAGTATATAAGAGCATCTTCTACTCTCTTCTTTAGAACAAGCACACCAGGTAGCACTAGGATTTCTAGATGCCATTAAACCCTAGTCTTCTCTCATAATAGCTACAAGATAAAATGATTGCCTTGCTCCTCTTAGGTTTATCCCAAACGTTGGTCTTTCTTTCTCTCCTTAGGGTGAAGCCTTAACCATAGTATTCCCTCGAAATTTCTCCAAGAATCATAGCACTCAAGACAAAATAACAATTGCATATGAAGAATAGCACAAGAAGACAAGTTCACCCTAGTCTCAAATATCTAAGTCAGGAATGTTAATCTATGATTGAAAAAGTACAAGTGGTGAAAATACTCTCTCCTCCCTTTATTGATATGAAATGTGAGCAAAGTGAACAATCATCAAGTGAATCATGTCCATAATAAGGAATGTAACTAATCACTAAATAGGCCCACATGTGAAACACTCCAATTCCAAGTGTCGGATGTCAAACACCAAGGGGATCACCTCCAACAAGCAAGGGTTCATGGCTAAATTCTCCATGATATGTGTCTAACACTCCTCAAAAATCGTTTCTTACTCCAACACTCCATGCTAAGTCATGTGTAGTTCTAACTCCACCCCCCTGCATGATCACTCCTCAACCCAACATTCCTCAAGTCATGTAGAAGCCTCAATGCAAGAAACCAAGTGTCCCCATGCAATTTAGGGCTTAATTCCCTCCTCCAATATTCCCAATTGATATTGTTTTAATCGATATTTTATTTTTCATCCATATTGATGCTTTCATAGTGGAAAAAGCAGAGGAATCTGTGCACATACCATTTTTACTGGTAATCCTAGTTTGGAAAATTTCAAGTCAAATATTTTAGGAGTTGTTTTAAGGCCTTAAATTAACACTTTATATATTTCCCACCCTACTATAGACTATATTCCATATTATACAAGCCAATACATTTCTAATGGAACAATAATCACCTCAATCAGTGCTCGTATGGTAAATTTATGCCTCCCAAAAGTTGACCTATCAAAATTGACCACCATAATTCAAGAGGATGCCACATCAGCCCCTATTATTCATGGGAAAGGAGCTAGCCACATGATCATGATGAAGAAGAATATAGAATAGTCGCTATTGTAACTCTATTTAAGAGTTGAAAGAGTCAAACTTAAACACTAGTATGCTATCTAGCTGTGTTATAATCGGGCCATTAGGAGGAAAAGGGGTTCCATTACCTTTGAGTGCATTTTCTTCTATAAGTGAGTAGAATAGCTAAGAATGGATAGGGAGAGAGAAAAAAAATGGTTTGTGCACTATAACATCTCATGGACCACATGTATCACTTCTTTGTACTTGCATCCATTTTCAATTCAGAGAAAAAGAGCAGAGCATCCTCACCTTCCAGCTGGGTTTTCTCATGAAAGGGTTTCCCAGCTTATAAATTGTGTCGATTTTCGTTTGTGATTTGTATTTCATTCTTCTCTATTTTTTTTGTATTGCATGCATAAGCATAACAAAATAATTAACCAATCCAAAAATCTAATGAGAAATTAATACTCATAGTGTAGATTTTATAGTTAAGTATGATTTCATCAAATATTTTGTGATGAACTATCTAGTGGCATATCCATGGTGTTTATGGATCATCAATCCTCTTCCTCCAAGGAAAGTGAAAGCAAGAAAGAAACCTCCATGTGCATGCCCCATGAATAAATCCATTAGCTACATACATATCCAATGTTATAAGAAATAATGCCACATAAGCATCAAAACAAGATCCAAAAAACAATGAGAGAGTTCACAACAATGTGTATATCCATCATGATCAACTAAAGGTTATCAACACCATGCACCCTACCTCACATGAAGTTCCTTCAAACATGATGTAAACACTTTACAATAACCCCAAAATCTAACACATTTTTACCTAGGATCACCTTGGTAAAAAGATGTATCATATTTCCTTTTAAACACTCAAATACCTCATGGTATTCATCAATCCCAAAAGGAGGTTATTAAAGGTCAATACTATCAAGTTTTTCATTATTGGTAGAGAAATGTGTAACAAAGACCCTAACAATATAATGTCATCATGTATGATGGAATACAATATTGAACATGTGCTTAAAGATATGTACAGTGTTGTTTGGGGACGTCACTATGCTACAAAGTCCACAACTCCTAATAATTTTCAAGTTTAGGTATTATTGGTCCACCATGTTTACTAGCACACATAAATTTATCTAATGTTTTGTAAAATGTTAAAAGTTTCTTAGAACGGAGAAATTTTTGTCGATGCTTAAAACATATGGTCAAATGCTAACATGCAAAACACTATTATAGGGTTAGTAAAGAGGAAAAGGGGAATGAAACCCAAATTTATTTAAGCCCAAAAACCAACTATTTGTAGGAGATTAAATTTTTGAAAATGTTTATAGAGATATTTTTCCCTACAAGTGATAAGTGTCCTTAATGTTTGTAGCATAAATTTTAGTATTAGCATGTGGTTAGAAATCGATTCAATGTTAAATGCAAATTTAACCTATTATTATGAATTAAAAATTAGGCTACTATTATTAAACTATTTTTTAAAATGCTAAGATTAAATGAGTTAATTAAAATAAAGAATGGATGAAGTGAAATGAAATGCAAATATACAATAGAACAATAATTGTCTAGACTTCAAACAAAATAATGAAGTTGAATGCACAAAAATAAACAAGATTTTAAAGTAAGCAAGAAAACTAAATGGTAAAATACCCAAAGAAGGTGCGGTTGTAGTTGTGCCTTGAATGATAACTTTTTTTTAAAATGTCTTATTAAATAGCCAAAGGATAATAACCCAAATATAAAGATTGATAATTTGATGTTTTTGAAACCATATGACACTTGTAACAATAAATAAATCAAATGGGTGAATCCTTATATGGTGATGCATATTTGTGAAATCAACACCCATATGGTCTATGTTTATGGAGATTTCGCCTATAGTGGTAGGTTACTTACACCAACAGGCCTGCTCAGGGTTGTCCAGACAATAGGGTTCACAATAAGCCAATACCATGCATGCATATGCAAATAAAGGAAATAGAAAGAGGAAAGAGTACAGTGCACCTTCGTTTGAAGGTAGATGTTTGTAGCATTCAGCTAGAAATTCCTTCATAGATCTTCTCTTATAATTTCCATACATTGAATACCTACATACAGACAACAATGTACTAGATCCAACTCCCTACAATAGTTTTTAGCATTAGAACATATCTGAAATCAACTACATCAACATAAATCAAACATAAAGGCATCAATTTAGTAGGGGAAAGAATCAACTACCGATATTATAACATAGTCATGATTTGCATTCTCCCTCTTACCACAACTCATTGTTAAGGGAAACAATGTTCGTGGATTATCACAAGGAATCCCATAGGTATGTGTTTTAACAGCACTTCATTACACAAAACTTTCCTCTTTTGTTCCATGGATGGAAATGCTTTTATAAATATCTTTGAGGAGTCATCACATTGAACCTAGACACTTCGTTGGCCATGTTTGATATGGTCCTTTCATCCTTATCTGAAAAGTGATCAACTTTGACCCTATTTTCACTTATACATTCCCAGTGCCACTTTAGTTCCCCTTTGCAATGCAATCAGAGCATTGTTAGTTGTCTAGTTTTCCATGTCAAGCCATTTGGAGCATTGTTGAGCCTAGCAGTTCTATCTACTAGTGTCAAGGGAGCATTGAAGGCACAAAACATGAATTTTTTTTAAGCTTCCATGGACCACTTTCTGCATCTTAGCTTGCAAGATGTGGTTCTTCTCTTATGAACCCAAATGGGTGACATTCTGAGCTATAACAGATGCCCCCTAATGTATGAGATCTGAAAAGAAACTAATGGTTGAAATACATTACAATAAAACTAGTGAGCTAGCATAGGTTGGGAACCACGAGCGCAGGACCTACATAGGCTATGAAAATCATAGTCATATGCATATAAAGTACATCCCCGAGGTAGGCATATCCATACTTGGTATGGTCGCCCACACAACATATTGCAAACTCATGTCATCAAGGAATGGTCATGATACAATGTAAAAATATGGAACAGTAGCTATCAATAGGGTTTTGGACACCAAAATGGGTGCTTATCTGATGGTCCTCAAGGTACATAATAGATTCACCATTGTAGCTTGGGGAGGAAATGTTCATGAGTGAGGTAGCCCCATGCCCTAAGGTCTTTGACTTGTCTCTAATGGAATGATGATTCATTTGTTAACTACTAATTGTCATTTTTAGTGAGAGATTGGTGGAGAGAATTATGCAATGACTAATGAAGTATTTATGGAGTGATTGTTGAGACATTATAGGAAATTATTGGGAGATTATAAGTGTTGGCAAAGCTCTCCTATGTTATTGATAATAAAATAATATGAGCCTCTATGCATTATAGTCAAATTATTTTGCTTTGATATTTGTTTTGTTGATGTCATTCTTCATTTGGTATCAGAGCATAGGTCTAAGAGTTTATGAAATATTATTTTGCTTTGATATTTGTTTTGTTGATGTCATTCTTCATTTGGTATCAGAGCATAGGTCTAAGAGTTTATGAAATCTATGTAATATTTGTAAATACACCCGAAAGCCAAAGAAAAATGTTTTCTAGTTTGAATCTCGTGCATAGTGCATAATATATGAAACAGTGCCTTTTGTAGTTCTTGAGCCAACATCGTAAAGAGTCGTAAAGATTTGTGAAAACCAATGTGCAAAATAGGACTGGTGAGAGACTTGCCTAAGGTTTCTTGGTACAATTTTTTTGTATTTTCTTTACAAAAATTTATGGTGCATAGACCAAATTGGGAAGACCTATTGTGTTTAAAAAAATTGCGCTCACCAAATTGTGAGGATCTGCATGCGTGTCTGATAACCTGCCTATGAAGAGGAGCTACGTTACTGAGTAGTTTCCTGGAGCTGCATGCACTCATTAAAATTATGAGGAGCCTGCCTGCCTGGTGGTATAAATAAGAGCTACGTTACTGAGGAGTTTCCTGGAGCTGCATGCACTCATTAAAATTATGAAGAGCCTGCCTGCATGGTGGTATAAATAACGTGTCTGTTTCTGGATTGGGTCAAGTACAAAGGTGATCTGAAAAAAAAATTGGCGTGAAATACTGTCATGAGTTGTGTGTGTTTTGGACCATCTTCATGAGCTATGGATTACAGGAAACAAAGCATTTTTTTTAAACGTACTCCTCACAAACCCGTGTCATAAAACCACTTGATATTACCGATTTTCGGGCACTTTAAATTATAATAAGCACTTAGTTTATAAACCCATGTAAACGTATGTTTCTTCATGTCAGAATATTGGGAAAGAGTATCTTCTTCGTGTGAGAATATTTGGAGAGAGAATTAGTGGGTTCTTTATATTAGAGTTGTATTTGAAATAATATTTAAGAGTTAGAGGTGAGTATGATGAAAGAGGATTAGTGGAGGATGAGAGGAGTGAATTGTAATAGGGATTATAATATCTCTTATTTATTAATATTTTGAATATAAAGAGTTTTTTTTACGAAGGAGCAACTATATTGTTGGTTGTAATTTTGCATTTTTGTTTTATTTTGTATTCAAATTTAATAAAAAATTGTTTTTGGTGGTTGTTGAGTTTTAATTTTTTGGACATTTGTTTTTTGTCCTCGGTCAAAGTCGGACACATTGTGTTTTTTTTATGTATTTTATCTTTTTATCTCTCACTTACACTCGTCATCACCATTGTATTTCCTAAATTTTTTGGTACAAACTATTTTTATTGGAGCAAATGTGTGCAACCTATATTCATCGCTAAAGATTTATGAGAACTTGTAATTGATGGATATACCATGCCTTCTCCTCATGAGTTCAAATCATTAAGTTATGATAAAAATAAATCTCCTAAGGAACTTATTAAGAAATATAATGAAGCACTTTCACTTATAGGGAGCATTGTTGAAGAATCTATATTTCCAAGAATCAGTGCGTAGTATCATCCAAGGAAGCATGGTAGATCTTAAAGAACACATATGAAGGTGTTGTTGTAGCTAAATTGCAAACATTAAGGAGTAATTTTGAAAATGCCCATATGCAAAAGTAATGAATCTAGCATTCATGGTTTCATCACAAAAATGCAAGATCATGTTAATCAAATGATGCCATTAGGAGAAGATGTTCTAGAAAGAAGGCTAATTGAGAAGATTTTAAGAAGTGTTATGCCCAAGTTTCAAATGGTCGCCACTAGTATTATGGTATCAAAAGATTTAAATGCAATGAAAATTGATGAATTAAGTGGACTCTTGTTAATTATTGAAAAAAATCAACAATTTGAGCAAGTGGAACATGTTTTTTTTTTCAAAGCATAGAGGAAGAGGAAAGAGTAGGGGTCAATATCAAAATTAGAATCAAAATAGAAATCAACAGAGTTCACAAGGAAATGGATCTCCTTCAAGAGGCGGAGGAAGGAATCTCATCCAATTTAGAGGAAGAGGTGGAGATGGATCTCTTGGAAGAGGACATGGAAGAGATGGAGGCAAAAGTGGAGGACTACAATGTTATTATTGCCAGAAATTTAGCCATCTTGAAAGAGATTGTTCTGCAAAAATGTGAAATATGGAGCATAAGGGTGCCAATACAATTGTTGAAGAAACTAGGAATGAGAATTTATTCATCTCAAGTTTGATGGCACGTAGTTAAGAAAGTGAAGCATGGTATGTTGATTCAAGATGTTCAACTCATATGACATCTCAAGAAGAGTTGTTTACCAAAATTAATGAAAACTATTCTAGTAAAGTCATATTTGGTGATGATAGTGTTTCTGAAGTGAAAGGGAAAGGCATAATTGCAATACCATCATTGCATGGTAAGAAGTTAATTGAAGACACTTTGTTGATGCCAACATTGAAGAAGAACCTACTTTTTGTAGGACAAATGATGGAGCAAAATTACAAGTTATTTTTTGATAATAAAGAATGATTAATCATGGATAAGTTGAATCAAAATGCAATTGTAGCAAGAGACAGAATGACTAAAGATAGAATTTTCAAGGTTTCCTTTGATTCAAGTAATTTACAGAGTTTGAAAGCAACAAAAGAAGCAAATAGTAAGCTTTGGCACTTAAGGATGGGACATCTGAATTTTCAAATTTTGGTGTTGTTGAGGAAACAGAACATGGTGAATGGTCTTCCTTATATTAAGTTGGAAGATAAAGTATGTGAAAGGTTTATTTTTGGGGAAAAACGTAGGAAATTTTCTCAAATGGAACATGGAAGGCTAAAGAACATCTAATATTGGTGCATTCAGATTTGTGTGGTCCAATGGAGGCTATATCTCTTGGAAAGGCACGATATTTTCTCACGATTATTCTAGGAATACTTTGGTGTACTTTTTGTTGGATAAGTCTGAAGTATTCTCTCACTTTCTTGAGTTTAAGACTTTAGTTGAAAAGAAAATTGGTATAAATATTCTCATTCTAAGAATAGATAATGGGGGAGAATACAAGTCAAATGAGTTTTTAAATTATTATAGGCATAATGGAATAAAGCAAGAGTTTACCAATCCATACTTTCCTCAACAAAATGGTATTGTGGAGAGAAAAAAGAGGACCATAGATGAAATGGTTGGGAGCATGTTAAAAACTAAATCTCTTAGACATGAGTTTTGGGCTAAATTAGTATACACTCTTAACCGATGTCCTACAAAGGTAGTGTTGAATTTGACTCCAGAAGAAGCATGATCAAGATAACCAAGTTTTGCACCTATGAAATTGTTTGTTTATATTGCATATGCACATGTTCCTGAGGAAAAGAGGAAGAAATTAGATGATAAGAGTGTGAAGTGCATCTTTATTGGATACAGTGCTGAAACAAGAAGTTACAGGTTGTTTGATCCTGAAGCAAAGAAGGTCATAATCAGAAGAGTTGTTGTGTTTTGATGAAAAGGGAATATATCAGCTAGAATGGGTACAGTTTTAATTGAGGAAAGATGTAATGAATATTGGTGATGAATTAAATTTCAAGTCGGTAAAGATAGATGAAGTTAAGAACAAGCCTAAGTGGCTTGAAAGGGGTCATTCAAAAATCAGTATGTTGGATAGAAATTTTGAAAGAAGGGTTACTAGATCTCAAAGTTCTCTAGTAAATTATGCACTTATGGGACAAGTAATGAAAATGGATGAACCACAGGATTATGCAGAAGCATCAAGAAAGAAAGAATGGAATGAAGCTATGGAAGCATAATTGAATGCCTTGGTGAAAAATGATACATGGGACTTGGTCAAATTACCAAAAGGAAAAGATGTAATTGGCACTAAATGGGTTTATAAAACCAAGTATAAATCAGATGGCACAATTGATAAGTATAAGGCTCATTTAGTTGCAAAGGGATATGCACAAAAAGAAGGAATTGATTATACTGAGACATTTTCCCTAGTGGAAAAGTTGGATACAATTAGGATGGTTCTTGCATTAGTTTCTTACTACAAATGGCCTATTTTTCAAATGGATGTAAATCATATTTTTTGAATGGTTATACAAATGAAGAAATTTATGTGGATTTTCCTAAAGGATTTGAAGTGCCACGAAAAGAAGCTTGTGTTTATAAGTTGAAGAAGGTCGTATATGGTCTTAAGCAAGTCCCAAGGGCATGGTATTCAATAATTGATAAGCATTTCCAGGATCATGGCTTGGTTAAAAGTTTATTTGAGCCTAATCTCTATATATTTTAGTTAGGACAAGACATTATGATAGTTTTCTTATATGTTGATGATTTGATCTACACAAGGAATGGCAATGAATTATTTCAAAGATTTAAGTCACATATGATTACTGAGATTGAGATGACAGATCTTGGTGAGTTGCATTTTTTCTTGGGTATTAAAGTTTGGCAGAAGGAAGATGGTATTTTCATGTCACAAACCAAGTATACTTGGGATATTTTGAAGAAGTTTAGAATGTTGAATTGCAATCTAGCGATAACTCCTTTGGAAGTTGGGTTGAAGTTATACGAACATGATGACTCCAATTTAGTTGATATTACGTTGTATCGTCAATTGGTTGGAATTTTGGTCTACTTAACTACAACTGGACCGAATATTTGCTTTGCAGTCAATATGGTATCAAGATTTATGGCAGAACACAAGGAACTGGATTGGAAAGAAGCTACGAGGATTTTAAGATATCTGCATGGAACAGTTGGTTATGGTTTGGTGTACATTTCTAAAGAATATTTCAGGTTTATTGGTTATACAGATTTAGATTCGGCTAGATACATGGATGACAGGAAATCAACTTCAGGGTATTCATTCAGCGTGGGTTCAACAGCAGTTGCTTGGAGTACTAATAAGAAAACTACAGTTTATTTCTCCACAGTAGAAGAAGATCCATAAAGTAGTAGTGATAGCAACATGTAAAGCAGTTTGGTTAATAAGAATTCTATAGGATCTACATGAGCAGTAAGAGAAACCCACTTAGTTGATATGTGATAATCAAAGTGTTATTCAAATGGCCAAGAATCCAATTTTTCATAAGAAGACCAAGAATATTGATATTCAGTATATTTTTTTCGAGATTTGGTTCAGCAATGAGTGATCGAGATTGAGTAATGTAGAATAGATGAACAAGTAGCTGATATATTCACAAAATAACTATATAAGGAAAAGATTTTCAAATTGAGAGATGATCTTGGAACATATCCAAATGATCATTATGGGGAGAAATGATGGAACAATGATTCATTTGTTAACTATCAGTTTTTATTTTTAGTGAGATATTTGTGGAGAGGATTATGCAATGACTGATGAGAGACTTATGGAGTGATTGTTGAGAAATTATAGGAAATGATTAAGAGATTATAGGAGATGGAAGACCTCTCCTTGTGTATAAATATATGTTGTTGATAATGAAATACTGTGAGCTTGTGTGTATTATAGTCAAATCATTTTTCTTTTTTATTTGTTTTGTTGGTGTGATTCTTCAGTCTTGATGGTGTTAGAGTCGGTCTGGTTATCCCTCCGTCAGAGATCAAAACTCTTTTTTAAATTTCATGTTTAGGTGTACCATCAGTTTCGATCAGTTGCATTTCGTTAGGAGCATGTCATAAATCTGACGGACGGGCTTGCGTCACTCATTTCCCTTATGCTTGGCACTGTTGGCTCGGGTCTGTTCATAAAAATCAAGTCTTGAAAAGTCATTTACAGTCCTGTTTCAGTTTCTAGGTCATAACAGTTTTTCGGTCATTAGGTCTAGGGTTAAGTCAATTTGGTCTTTGACAAAGTCTAATGAAGCCAGCAGGCCAGAGGGAGATCTTTAATAAGTTGTTATCTCAAAGATTTTTATCATCAAATGGATAGATTATGACTTCTCTTCAAAACTTTGTTTTGAAGATAAGTCGACATTTCATTTTTGTAATAATTTTTCAAAAATTTCAATTCTTGAATTATCAGGCGCAGCCCTGGTCTCCTTTGCCAGATCATATCACAGCTATCCCTACAAAAAATTGTCAAAGAAAATCATTATTTCAACTGAATCTAAGGAGGAAACAAAAAAGTCAAAATTCTATTAATATTGAAAAAGTGTCAATTGCAAAACATAACAAATTGGGTTATGGAAGAGGAAAAAATCAAATTGGTGTCTATGTAAAGGTTTTTCAATGAATTTTCAAGTCATTGTGGATGCCAAAGGTGGAGAAAGTCATTCCAAGTCGAATTTGTGCGTTTTGGAGAAGATCGGTCCCCATTTCACCTGCGCAGCGCATTTAACAGCCTGCGTGGCACATATAACTTGCGCGACGCACACAATATTTCCAGCCAATGCAAAATTGAACCTGCGTGGCGCATATACCTATCACGGCGCACTGGGTAATGAGCGCGGCGCTTACAATTTTGAGCCCGGAATTTGTTGCAAACTCATCAAATCGCCCAAAATTCGCATTAATTCGCTAGGTAGGCTCACATCCATTGCTTCTATTTTGTATTTGATGGTGAAATGTGAATGGTTCATGGATGATGGCCGTGGAAAAAAGACTTTGAAAGCCTCCCTTTGCCAAAAAGAAAAACTGTTGTAGGTTTTGAAAATAGTTTTGTCACCAAGGTTTTTTCTTTTCCCATTTCCCTTTGTTCCTCATTTCCAAAATCCACTCATCAATCCTACACTACAGTCCCTAAACCCCTAATCCCTTACCCTTATAAAAAACTCCTTAACCCTATTCAATATCCCAAACCCTAAAACCCTATTTCCATATATACATTTCCCCTCCCTTCCCTAATTACAATTTATTTCAAAATTCCCTAATTCCCTGATATTTTCCCCTTCCTAACATTCCCTTGTACATTTGTTTTCCCCTTGGTCACAACATTGTTTAGATCAAAAGGATAGTCCATATTCAGTTGCACACAGCAGTTTCACATATCAGCATTCATTCAAGGCAGTTTGCATATCAGCAGTGATGTCATCTGGTCACTCATCTGAATATGAGGCAGAAACCCAAAGTGATTCTCCCTTGGGTGAACAGGAACCCCGGAGGCCTCGTAAAAGTGGTAAACATGTCAGGGAAGAACCAATCAACCTTAGAGAATTGCATGCTTTTTTGAGCATCAGTCATGCTATGAGTTTTGTCAAAAGGTGGCTGAGGTCCAGTTTCATTATGGGTTGGCTCGTCTTTTCGTCTTACATTTGCATGGAGATCAAGCTACCTTGGCTGGGGTCACCTTTACACTTACACCAGAAACTGTTTCGTTAGCAACAGGTATACCAAATATTGGTGAACTATGGCACAAAAAACAACAGATCGATCGGCAGCATTATGAGCCATACATCAAACCCAATTGCTTGAGGCAGCTCAAAAGAGTGTTCCCGTTCAGGTACCTGAAAGATGAAGGCAATCAGCAAGCAAAAGAAGCAATGGGAGCTCGATCATCTTCAGATTTTGGCCGAGGCCTCTTTAGCTCATCATCACAGTTGAGAAGGAAACTCCAGCCCAAATTTCAAGAGATTTGGGGCATTTTTGGTCATTTTGGAAGTTTTGTGTTAGAAAACAGGCTTTTTCCCTATATGCGCCACACACCTTGCGCGACGCATAGGATTGGGAGCTCCAAATTACAAATGGCTGGCAGTTTTTGATTTGTCATGAGAAATCATGAATTTTGGTACTTGGACAAGAAATTTGGGTGAGTTATGGGTCCCCTAAAGGTCAAAAAACATGCAAAAAATGACCTCACTGCCCCTATTTTGACATACAGGAAGCAGTCTTGGGAGAAAGCACTTTTGGAGGGGCAAATGGACACCAAATTGGAAACTTCCACTTGGGTTGGATAGTAGACAGGCAGGGCTTTCCAACAAGCCAACCTAAGCTCAATTTGGACTCCTGAAGGTGCCTCAAAATCAGCAGCAAAGTAGCGCGGCGCATATAGATTTTTTGCCCAATTTTTCATCTTTCAGCTCAGGAATTCGGCCAGTTTGACTAGTTTTGCTTTGTGATGTAATTTTTGACTTCTCTTGATGTAATTGATTGAACATGATGTAATTTTGACACTTAGTTACTTGTTCTAGAAGATTCATTCACCAAAGAGTGAAAATTTAATGAATGAATCAGTTTCCTACCTTATAGAGGCAAGTTGTTTTGACTGCCTAGATTTTAGTGCTTTGTTTAGAATTGGTTGAAACAGCTCCTAGAATGATGAGCTCGACCCCTAGAGGCAAGGGAAGAGGTTGTCTTGCCTATATTATGTAATTTCTAAGTCATTTTCATGGTTGGACTCTTCGGAAAAGCTTGACACTCTATTGTACATTCACTTCTGCAATTTTGGCAAAGGAAAGACCAGGGTTTTGCAGCACTGTTTGGGATCCATGTGGCTTTATGTGTTGATGGTGTGCTTCTTTCAGTAATTTTAAGTTGTTATGTGTATCATTTTCCTTCTCTCATCTTCTGCAATTGAACAAATGAAGTGTTAAGGTAGAATCCATAGATTGTTATGCTCTGCCTTTGAATTTGTTTGATTTTCCATCTTTTCATCTGTTTAAGGAGAACCCTTGAAAGCTTCTTGCTCTCCTTAGATTCTCACCAGTCAGATCTAGCCATTCATTTTCTTTAAAAGCATCAATACAATCGCCTACCTTTCCCCAAGTAGACCTCTGCAAAAACTGTGTCTCATCCCCGCACCCAAAATTGCCTTTTCCTTTGATTCAACAAAAACCTCAAAAATCAACTTCAAACTCCTTGTACTTCATACCTAGCCTAAGATCAATTGCCAATTTAGTCATCTCGAGCCTCATTGATTACCTTTTTCCGAGATTGACCCGGAGAGAGCCCTCTCCTGTCCTCGTAGGGCTAGCTACGAGGTTGAGCGTGGTTTGATGTGGACCTAGAACCTTGTCTTTTCAGCCTGAGACAAATCTAGGCTCTAACATAGTGGTGACCATACTGGGGAGAAAATGGTTTGCTTGTTGATGTCATGTGTTTTATAAGCTACAGACGGAGCCTGAAGATTAGCCAGGTAGCCTTTGAAACGCTTTTGCTTTGCATTAGCGCAAGTAGATAAACGCTACTTCAGTCAATCTCCGATCTAGCTTGTAATTGTGACATTTGAAACACCCCAGTACATCTGCAAATTCTAAGCTTCTGGATGATAAGTTTAGGGTTTTGACAGGCTGAAAAAGTTGTTTATGTTCCTTTGATTTCTTGAAAATAACACGCTGGCTTCAAAGAGATATACCAGAGCTAATCTAGATCCTAATCCTCCTCCTGTTTACGAAAATCCCAATTTGATTCCGAGACTCCTTCGTCAAGAGAGCTCTATGACTCCCGTGTTTAAATCTCATTCATGTCCTGCAATTTTTAAGTATCTTGAAGAACTTGATTTTGACGAGAAGTTTGAATTGTCGCTGTTTAAAACTAAATCCGAAAGTGCACTTGATTCTCTAGTTCCAAATCCTGACTTTGCTGCAGCCCTTGAAGTTGAAAGAAACAATAAGTTGATTGAAAATTTTATCTTGCGGCACCTTCAGAGAGACATTCAGTTTTCAAGTCTTGCAGATTTCCTAGAAGCTGCATCTGCAAACATTGGATCTTCTATCACGGCTTCCGCCTCAAAAGTTCCCACCGAACCCCCTTTCATTCCCACTATTCCCCTGCAACCTATAATCACTTATCAAGAGTCTACAGCAAATTCCCCTTCTTCATCCCACGTTGCTTCTCCTCTGCATACACCTCCTCATACTCCTCATACTTCAGCTACACCCACCCCTCCAACAACCCCCAGACCAAATCCTCCAAGAGCAATGGCTGCCCGGTTTGCACCTCTTGCTCTGCCTCAAGTTTTGAATGACATGCCCGCAGATTATCAAAGTAAAATTCCGTTGTTCAATGGCACAACTCAGAATATGACAACTCAACAGCATGTCAACAAAATGGCGGATTTCTTTGATCTCCATGAGATTGATGAAGAGAATGTGACTATGAGGCTATTCGTGCAGACTTTTGGTGGAGAGGTCAGGAAATGGTTTAGAGCTTTGCCGGCCAGAAGTGTTCCTACATTAGAAGATCTCAAGAGACAGTTTTTAGAACGTTGGGAAGTAAAGAAAGATCCGCTGCAAATCAAATCTGAATATACTAAGATCAAACGAAATGCTGGAGAGTCCGTTCAAGACTATTGCATTAGATTCAATGCAGTATATAATGCAATTCCAGATGATTTAAAACCAACTAGAAAATCAGTGTTGCTTAAGTTCCTGGATGGTTTTGATCCAGACATGGCTTATCAATTAAGGGAGAGAGATCCGGCTACCTTAGAAGAAATGCAGAAAATTGTTGTTAGTGTTGAGGCAAATTTGAATGATAAGAGAGCTAGAATGAAAGCCGAGAAGAAAGTCTCAATAAAAGAAGAGGCCTCTACATCAGACCAAGTTCTCCGCAAGGTAGAAAAGATGATTGAAAGGTTAGCTCTTGATAAGCCTGAACCGCAGATTCGGAATCCTAATTTTCGTGGTCAGCAACAACCACAATTTAGGATCAAACAGCGTGAGCAGCGAGCACAAGACACGGCATCACAACAGCAGCAAGTAAAGACACCTCTTCAGCAGAATTTTGTTGGTCCCGAGTCAGATGATGAAGATAATGTAGTTGGAGAAGAAAATCACTTCTTTACTCCCGATGATATGCCCACATTTATCATTGAAGATGATGAAAAGACAGCAAGTTCAGCAGTACAACATGATGCACATTTTATCTTAGCAAATGATATCGCTTTGGAGGAAGAGTCGGATGAGTATCAGAGAGGTTATATGCATGCTTTGTCCGCTCAACAGCGTCAGTATTCACTCAGAAGCAGAAATGTTCCCATCAATCCAGTCCAAAAAAGAAAGGAAGTTCCAGCATCTAAAGATGAAACACCGGCTGCACCAAAGAAAGGAAAAGAGAGTGCTGACCCTATGACTAGCAAGCCTCCACCAGCAAATGAAAAGGTAAATCAAATCATTATATCAAAGGATAAGCCTGAAAAGAAAGATGTTCCAGCCAAAAAGGTGGATAAGACTTCTACCTTTAGTTTAGAGAATGAAATTTCTAAATTGAAGGTGTCTAATCCTTTGACTGAGCTCATGAAGAACAGCAGCTATAGAGGTCAAGTCTCCAAAATTCTGAATTTTGACCCAATGTCTGATATGGTGAGTGTGGAGGATGATCAACCGAAATTGATATTTGGACCATCATTGAGTGGTGAGTCTGAAGTACCTCCTTTTTATATCAGTTTGAGAGTGCATGAGTTTGTGTTGCATAATGCTATGTTTGATACCGGCGCCTCCCACAATCTTATGCCAAAAGCTATCATGGAGAAGTTGGGTTTGGACATCACCAGGAAATATCATGATCTTTATTACTTTGATTCCAGCAGGGTGAGATGTATAGGGCTAATTAAAGACTTGGTTGTAAGTTTGGATCTGATCCCTGCAAAGAATGTCTTGATGGATGTTGTCATGGCTGACATTCCTCCCCGCTTTGTTATGCTCCTTTCCAGATCTTGGGGAGCAAAATTGCAAGGAACAATACAACTTGATTTCTCCAATGCAATGATTCTCGTGTTTGGCCAAATGAGAAAGTTGTACCGGGAACAGAAAATGAAATACATGATCACCAGCAAGGAAAAACCAATTAATCATTCGATCAGTTATGTACATACAGATCTAGAGTCTTTTGTTTTGTATTTAGATAGCTTCACTGATATTGATAGTCAGTTAGTTGTAGTAGATGATATTCCAGAAATAGTGGAGAATTTCAGAGAAGTTTTGAAGAAAGAATGACAAGAACAGCAAAACATCATTGAGCAATCAGCTGGAGGTAATGGACAGCAAGTAGAAAAATCACAGCAAACGACTTTTCAGCACTTGGTAGAAGAGGAAGATGGTCTGTGGACCATGGATTTTGATGGAGCAGCGGGCAATGATGGTGCTGGGATTGGTATTTTGGTACGTAGTCCTTTTTTTTCTTCAGAAAAAGTGCCTAGTAATGTGTGGGTATGTTCTTATAAGCTTGCTTTTGATTGTTCAAACAATGAAGCTGAATACGAAGCTTTGATCGCTGGCCTGAAAATTTTAAGAAAGCTAAATGCCAAAAGGATTGCAGTATATGGTGACTCTGAATTGGTGATCAATCAAGTTAAAGACGAATATCAAACGAAACATCCTCGGATGCGGTCATACTGGAATGTTGTTTTAGATATCTTGAAAGTGTTTTCAGACTATACATTGACGTGTGTGCCTCGTATTCAAAATAGCATTGCAGATGCACTTGCTAAGGTAGCCAAAAATTTAAAGATTCCTATGAACTCAAGCAATAAATTTGAAATCCATTTGAAGCACCGTCCGACTGTTCCGGACAATCGGAGACATTGGCAAGCTTTCCAAGATGATGAGGAGATTAATGATTTTCTGCAAAGCAAAGGTAAGTTCAAGGATACTTCAATGGATGTAGGACATGATGATGGTAGCGATGATGTGCAAATAAATCAAATGGAAGTGTTGCAGCTCAAGGATAATGTGATTCCTAAAGGCTTGATACCTTTAGAGGAGCTCTTTGATCATGATGACGTAGCCCGCAAACCAACATTGCAGCCAACAGAAAAGGGAGTTGAAGACATGAATCTTGGAACAGCTGAGCATCCGAAGATGGTAAAGATCTCCAAAACATTGCCACCAGAGGTAAAAGCCAAATATATCAATTTGTTGTCATCTTTTGCCAATGTGTTTGCTTGGGACTATTCCGATTTGAAGACATATGATACAAATATAATTCAGCATACCATTCCTATTAAGCCTAATCAAAAACCTTTTAGACAGAAGTTAAGAAGGCTTAATCCAAAATTGTTGCCATCAATTGAGAAAGAGATAAATAGGTTATACAAATCAGGAATCATTGTTCCCATCCGCTTTTCTGATTGGATATCTAACTTGGTGCCTGTGCGAAAGAAAACCGGTGAGATTCGTTTGTGCATTGATTTCTGAAATCTCAACAAAGTTTTATTGAAGGATAATTATCCGCTGCCCAAAATGGATCACATACTACAACGAGTAGTTGGAGCATCCCACATGTCACTACTTGATGGTTATTCCGGATATAACCAAATTTTGGTCCATGAAGATGACCGAGACAAAACAGCGTTCAACACTCCGTGGGGAACCTTTCATTATGCGAAAATGCCTTTCGGTTTGAAGAATGCAGGTGCTACTTTTCAGCGGGCAATGGGCTTGGCTTTTGCAAATGAGAAGGATGTCTTCTTGGTGGTGTACCTTGATGATCTGACTGTGGTTTCCAAATCAGATGATGAACACTTGCATCATTTGAAAATTGTCTTTGAAAAGTGCAGAAAATATGGTGTGTCGTTGAATCCTAAGAAGAGTTTATTTTCCATGGATGAAGCTAAACTACTTGGGCACATTATCTCAAAGGATGGCATTCGTATCGATCCAGCACGTGTGGAAGCAATTCAGCAAATTGACTTGCCCAGGAATAAGAAGGAGATTCAATCATTCAATGGTAAGATGAATTTTTTGCGCCGTTTTGTTCCTAATCTTGCTGAACACCTTAGAGAGATTACAAACATGCTTAAGAAGGATAGCCAAGTGTCATGGACGGAAGAGGCGGTGAAATATTTCAATTTAGTTAAATTGATTCTTTCTTCAGCTCCAGTTCTAATCAGCCCATATTATACTTAGGATTTTATATTGTTTTCTTTTGCTTCGGAGCATACTACGACCGTTGTGTTAATGCAGAAAAAAGATGAGCATGAAAGACCCATTGCTTTCTTCAGCCGGACCATAAGAGATGTTGCTTTGAAATACAACATTATCGAGAAACAAGCCCTTCCACTTGTAAAAGCACTGAAAGATTTCCGTGTGTACATTCTGCATTCTCATATTTTAGCTTATGTTCCTAATGCTGCTGTCAAAGATGTTTTGGTTCAGACCGACCTGGAAGGAAGACGTGGCAAATGGATAGCGGCTTTGCTGGAGTATGATGTGGAGATAAGACCCACAAAGCTTGTTAAAGGTCAGGGATTGGCGAAATTGATGGCTGAATCAAATCTGCACGTCTTAGACATAAATCTGATCGCTGCCTTGTCCGATGAAAATGATGAAAGCTTTTCGCTTCAGGTATCAGAAATGTTTGTTCTTTCTCCATGGTATTCGGATATCATATATGTTCTTCAAAATTTGTCTGCACCGCCTAGTATGGCTAGAAACAAAGCAAGAACTCTTAAGTTGAAGGCTGCCAAGTTTTGTGTTTTGAATTCTGCACTTTATTGGAAAGATCCCGGTGGCATTTTGTTAAATTGTTTGGTGGAAGAAGAAGCCAAATAGGTCATAGAAGATTTCTATAAAGGCAATTGTGGCGGTCACCTTTTTTGGAAAACAACGGCAAATAAAATTTTGAGGGCTGGATACTATTGGCCGACATTGTTTGCTGATGTGTTTAAGGTTGTCAAGAGCTGTCATAATTGCCAGATTTTTGAAGGGAAACAAAAATTACAACCTTTGCCGCTTAGGCCCATTGAGGTGAGTGCTCCTTTTCAGCAGAGGGGGTTGGATTTTATTGGTGAAATTCATCCTTCTTCTTCAGGTCAACATAGATGGATCCTCACGGGAATGGATTACTTCACAAAATGGATCGAAGCAATTCCCACCAGGCAAGCTACAGATGCGGTAATAATTTCATTCCTTGAGAATAATATTTTGTCTCGTTTTGGTTTCCCGAATAAGTTACTCACTGATAATGCAGCAGCTTTCAAGTCAAAAAGGATGGTTGAGTTTTGTAGTAAATATCATATTACTTTGGGACACTCAACTGCCTATCATCCGCAAGGCAATGGATTGGCGGAGTCTTCCAATAAATCTTTGGTTAATATCATTAAGAAAATGTTGGAAATGAACAAGAAAAGTTGGCATAAGAAGCTGGTCCATGCACTTTGGGCAGATCGAGTGAGTCAAAAGAAATCCATTGGCATGTCCCCCTTTGAGCTAGTTTATGGAGTTGATACAGTGTTCCCTACCTCTCTTGCAGCTTCGGTAGTCATACTTCTTCAAGAGGCTGGTAGTGAAGAGGATCCAATGCAGCGAAGGCTAAATCAAATGATCCACTTGCAGAAGACACGGGAAGATGTTTTGTAGAACACATGTAAGTTGCAGGAGTGAATTAAAAGGATTTTTGACAGAAAAGCAAAGGCGGATACATTTCAGTTGAATGATGTGGTGTTAAAGTGGGATGCAAGAAATGAAGAAAAGAGCAAGCATGGAAAGTTTGAAAATCTATGGAAACGTCCTTTTAAGATTGCAGCATTTCGGGGTCAGAATGCCTTTCTTCTTAAGGAGATGAATGGGGAGGATTGTCCAGGAGGGCCGGTCAATGGTCGGCTACTCAAGCGGTACATTTTCTGAAATTTTTCTGCTGTTCTACTCGCATTGTAAATACCATTTTATTTCAGTTTCGATGCAAGTGTGTGCTGTGATATTTTCTTTAGTCTGGGGCCCGAAGTGAAGGCTATAATTCTGAAGAAAGATTTCAGTTTGAGTTCAGTTTGTCGAGTCAGTTTGTTAGTCATATTATCGAGTCGTTTTCAAGTTAATTTTCAGTCAAATAAATTGAGTCAACATCTTGGATTGTTTGTCGAAATAATGATTCCATAGCCCAATGGATGAAGGCACTGTCTAGCTCTTACAGAGATCTGTTGTTCTTGGCACCTCCGAGGAGCTACCATCCCCATTGGAGCCAATGTTAGAGTCGGTCTGGTTATCCCTCCATCAGAGATCAAAACTCTTTTTTGAATTTCATGTTTAGGTGTCCCATCAGTTTCGATCAGTCGCATTTCGTTAGGAGCATGTCATAAATCTGACGGATGGGCTTGTGTCACTCATTCCCTTATTCTTGGCACTGTTGGCTCGGGTCTGTTCATAAAAATCAAGTCTTGAAAAGTCATTTACAGTCCTGTTTCAGTTTCTAGGTCATAGCAGTTTTTCGGTCATTAGGTCTAGGGTTAAGTCAATTTGGTCTTTGACAAAGTCTAATGAAGCCAGCAGGCCAGAGGGAGATCTTTAATAAGTTGTTATCTCAAAGATTTTTATCATCAAATGGATAGATTATGACTTCTCTTCAAAACTCTGTTTTGAAGATAAGTCGACATTTCATTTTTGTAATAATTTTTCAAAAATTTCAGTTCTTGAATTATCCAGGCACAGCCCTGGTCTCCTTTGCCAAATCATATCACAGCTATCCCTGCAAAAAATTGTCAAAGAAAATCATTATTTCAACCGAATCTAAGGAGGAAACAAAAAAGTCAAAATTCTATTAATATTGAAAAAGTGTCAATTACAAAACATAACAAATTGGGTTATGGAAGAGGCAAAAATCAAATTGGTGTCTTTGTAAAGGTTTTTCAATGAATTTTCAAGTCATTGTGCATGCCAAAGGTGGAGAAAGTCATTCCAAGTCGAAAATTGTGCGTTTTGGGGAAGATCGGTCCCCATTTCACCTGCGCGGCGCATATAACAGCCTGCGAGGCGCATATAACTTGCGCGACGCACACAGCATTTCCAGCCAGTGAAAAATTGAACTAGCGCGGCGCACTGGGTAATGAGCGCGGCGCTTACAGTTTTGAGCCCGGAATTTGTTGCAAACTCATCAAATCGCCCAAAATTCGCATAAATTCGCCAGGTAGGCTCACATCCATTGCTTCTATTTTGTATTTGATGGTGAAATGTGAATGGTTCATGGATGATGGCCGTGGAAAAAAGACTTTGAAAGCCTCCCTTTGCCAAAAAGAAAAACTGTTGTAGGTTTTGAAAATAGTTTTGTCACCAAGGTTTTTTCTTTTCCCATTTCCCTTTGTTCCTCATTTCCAAAATCCACTCATCAATCCTACACTACAATCCCTAAACCCCTAATCCCTTACCCTTATAAAAAACTCCTTAACCCTATTCAATATCCCAAACCCTAAAACCCTATTTCCATATATACATTTCCCCTCCCTTCCCTAATTACAATTTATTTCAAAATTCCCTAATTCCCTGATATTTTCCCCTTCCTAACATTCCCTTGTACATTTGTTTTCCCCTTGGTCACAGCATTGTTTAGATCAAAAGAACAGTCCATATTCAGTTGCACACAGCAGTTTCACATATCAGCATTCATTTAAGGCAGTTTGCATATCAGCAGTGATGTCATCTGGTCACTCATCTGAATATGAGGCAGAAACCCAAAGTGATTCTCCCTTGGGTGAACAGGAACCCCGGAGGCCTCGTAAAAGTGGCAAACATGTCAGGGAAGAACCAATCAACCTTAGAGAATTGCATGTTTTTTTGAGCATCAGTCATGCTATGAGTTTTGTCAAAAGGTGGCTGAGGTCCAGTTTCATTATGGGTTGGCTCGTCTTTTTGTCTTGCATTTGCACGGAGATCAAGCTACCTTGGCTGGGGTCACCTTTACACTTACACCAGAAACCGTTTCGTTAGCAACAGGTATACCAAATATTGGTGAACTATGGCACAAAAAACAACAGATCGATCAGCAATATTATGAGCCATACATCAAACCCAATTGCTTGAGGCAGCTCAAAAGAGTGTTCTCGTTCAGGTACCTGAAAGATGAAGGTAATCAGCAAGCAAAAGAAGCAAAGGGAGCTCGATCATCTTCAGATTCTGGCCGAGGCCTCTTTAGCTCATCGTCACAGTTGACAAGGAAACTCCAGCCCAAATTTCAAGAGATTTGGGGCATTTTTGGTCATTTTGGAATTTTTGTGTTAAAAAACAGGCTTTTTCCCTATATGCACCGCGCACCTTGCGCGACGCATAGGATTGGGAGCTCCAAATTACAAATGGCTGGCAGTTTTGGATTTGTCATGAGAAATCATGAATTTTGGTACTTGGACAAGAAATTTGGGTGAGTTATGGGTCCCCTAAAGGTCAAAAAACATGCAAAAAATAACCTCACTGCCCCTATTTTGACATACAGGAAGAAGTCTTGGGAGAATGCACTTTTGGAGGGGCAAATGGACACCAAATTGGAAACTTCCACTTGGGTTGGATAGTAGGCAGGCAGGGATTTCCAACAAGCCAACCTGAGCTCAATTTGGACTCCTGCAGGTGCCTCAAAATCAGCAGCAAAGTAGCATGGCGCATATAGATTTTTTGCCCAATTTTTCATCTTTCAGCTCAGGAATTCGGCCAGTTTGACTAGTTTTGCTTTGTGATGTAATTTTTGACTTCTCTTGATGTAATTGATTGAACATGATGTAATTTTGACACTTAGTTACTTTTTCTAGAATATTCAATCACCAAAGAGTGAAAATTTAATGAATGAATCAGTTTCCTACCTTATAGAGGCAAGTTGTTTTGACTGCCTAGATTTTAGTGCTTTATTTAGAATTGGTTGAAACAGCTCCTAGAATGATGAGCTCGACCCCTAGAGGCAAGGGAAGAGGTTTGCTTGCCTATATTATGTAATTTCTAAGTCATTTTCATGGTTGGACTCTTGGGAAAAGCTTGACACTCTATTGTACAGTCACTTCTGCAATTTTGGCAAAGGAAAGACCAGGGTTTTGCAGGACTGTTTTGGATCCATGTGGCTTTATGAGTTGATGGTGTGCTTCTTTCAGTAATTGTAAGTTGTTATGTGTATCATTTTCCTTCTCTCATCTTTTTCAATTGAACAAATGAAGTGTTAAGCTAGAATCCATAGATTGTTATGCTCTTCCTTTGAATTTGTTTGATTTTCCATGTTTTCATCTGTTTAAGGAGAACCCTTGAAAGCTTCTTGCTCTCCTTAGATTCTCACCAGTCAGATCTAGCCATTCATTTTCTTTAAAATCATCAAGACAATCGCCTACCTTGCCCCAAGTAGACCTCTGCAAAAACTGTGTCTCATCCCCACACCCAAAATTGCCTTTTCTTTTGATTCAACAAAAACCTCAAAAATCAACTTCAAACTCCTTGTACTTCATACCTAGCCTAAGATCAATTGCCAATTTAGTCATCTCGAGCCTCATTGATTACCTTTTTCCGAGATTGACCTGGAGAGAGCCCTCTCCTGTCCTCGTAGGGCAAGCTACGAGGTTGAGCGTGGTTTGATGTGGACCTAGAACCTTGTCTTTTCAGCCTGAGACAAATCTAGGCTCTAACATAGTGGCGACCATACTGGGGAGAAAATGGTTTGCTTGTTGATTTCATGTGTTTTATAAGCTACAGACGGAGCCTGAAGATCAGCCAGGTAGCCTTCGAAACGCTTTTGCTTTGCATTAGCGCAAGTAGATAAACACTACTTCAGTCAATCTCCGGTTTAGCTTTTAATCGTGACATTTGAAACACCCCAGTACATCTTCAAATTCTAAGCTTCTGGATGATAAGTTTAGGGTATTGACAGGCTGAAAAAGTTGTTTATGTTCCTTTAATTTCTTGAAAATAACACACTGTATTAAAAGAGATATACCAGAGCTAACCCAGATCCTAATCCTCCTCCTGTTTACGAAAATCCCAATTTGATTCCGAGACTCCTTCGTCAAGAGATCTCTATGACTCCCATGTCCTGCAATTTTTAAGTATCTTGAAGAACTTGATTTTGACGAGAAGTTTGAATTGTCGCTATTTAAAACTAAATCCGAAAGAGCACTTGATTCTCTACTTCCAAATCCTGACTTTGCTGCAGCCCTTGAAGTTGAAAGAAATAACAAGTTGATTGAAAATTTTATCTTGCGACACCTTGAGAGAGACATTCAGTTTTCATGTCTTGCAGATTTCCTAGAGGTTGCATCTATAAACATTGGATCTTCTATCACGGCTTCCGCCTCAAAAGTTCCCACTGAACCCCCTTTCATTCCCACTATTCCCCTGCAACCTATAATCACTTATCAAGAGTCTACAGCAAATTCCCCTTCTTCATCCCACGTTGCTTCTCCTCCGCATATACCTCCTCATACTCCTCATACTTCAGCTACACCCACCCTTCCAACAACCCCCAGACCAAATCCTCCAAGAGCAATGGCTGCCCAGTTTGCACCTCTTTCTCTGCCTCAAGTTTTGAATGACATGCCCGCAGATTATCAAAGTAAAATTCCGTTGTTCGATGGCACACCTCAGAATATCACAGCTCAACAGCATGTCGACAAAATGGCGGATTTCTTTGATCTCCATGAGATTGATGAAGAGAATGTGACTATGAGGCTATTCGTGCAGACTTTTGGTGGAGAGGTCAGGAAATGGTTTAGAGCTTTGTCGGCCAGAAGTGTTCCTACATTAGAAGATCTCAAGAGACAGCTTTTAGAACGTTGGGAAGTAAAGAAAGATTTGCTACAAATCAAATCTGAATATACTGAGATCAAACGAAATGCTGGAGAGTCCGTTCAAGCCTATTGCATTAGATTCAATGCAGTATATAATGCAATTCCAGATGATTTAAAACCAACTAGAAAATCAGCATTGCTTAAGTTCCCGGATGGTTTTGATCTGGACATGGCTTATCAATTAAGGGAGAGAGATCCGGCTACCTTAGAAGAAATTCATAAAATTGTTGTTAGTGTTGAGGCAAATTTGAATGATAAGAGAGCTAGAATGAAAGCCGAGAAGAAAGTCTCAATAAAAGAAGAGGCCTCTACATCAGACCAAGTTCTCCGCAAGGTAGAAAAGATGATTGAAAGGTTAGCTCTTGATAAGCTTGAACCGCAAATTCGAAATCCTAATTTTCGTGGTCAGCAACAGCCACAATTTAGGATCAAACAGCGTGAGCAGCGAGCACAAGACACGGCATCACAACAGCAGCAAGTAAAGACACCTCTTCAGTAGAATTTTGTTGGTCCTGAGTCAGATGATGAAGATAATGTAGTTGGAGAAGAAAATCACTTCTTTACTCCCGATGATATGCCCACATTTATCACTGAAGATGATGAAAAGACAGCAAGTTCAACAGTACAACATGATGCAGATTTTATCTTGGCAAATGATATCGCTTTGGAGGAAGAGTCAGATGAGTATCAGAGAGGTTATATGCATGCTTTGTCCGCTCAACAGCGTCAGTATTCACTCAGAAGCAGAAATTTTCCCATCAATCCAGTCCAAAAAAGAAAGGAAGTTCCAGCATCTAAAGATGAAACACCGGCTGCACCAAAGAAAGGAAAAGAGAGTGCTGACCCTATGACTAGCAAGCCTCCACCAGCAAATGAAAAGGTAAATCAAATCATTGTATCAAAGGATAAACCTGAAAAGAAAGATGTTCCAGCCAAAGAGGTGGATAAGACTTCTACCTTTAGTTTAGAGAATGAAATTTCTAAATTGAAGGTATCTATTCCTTTGACTGAGCTCATGAAGAACAGCAACTATAGAGGTCAAGTCTCCAAAATTCTGAATTTTGACCCAATTTTGACTGCCTAGATTTTAGTGCTTTGTTTAGAATTGGTTGAAACAGCTCCTAGAATGATGAGCTCGACCCCTAGAGGCAAGGCAAGAGGTTGGCTTGCCTATATTATGTAATTTCTAAGTCATTTTCATGGTTGGACTCTTGGGAAAAGCTTGACACTCTATTGTACATTCACTTCTACATTTTTGGCAAAGGAAAGACCAGGGTTTTGCAGCACTGTTTGGGATCCATGTGGCTTTATGTGTTGATGGTGTGCTTCTTTCAGTAATTGTAAGTTGTTATGTGTGTCATTTTCCTTCTCTCATCTTCTGCAATTGAACAAATGAAGTGTTAAGGTAGAATCCATAGATTGTTATGCTCTGCCTTTGAATTTGTTTGATTTTCCATGTTTTCATCTGTTTAAGGAGAACCCTTGAAAGCTTCTTGCTCTCCTTAGCTTCTCACCAGTCAGATCTAGCCATTTATTTTCTTTAAAAGCATCAAGACAATCACCTACCTTGCCCCAAGTAGACCTCTGCAAAAACTGTGTCTCATCCCCGCACCCAAAATTGCCTTTTCCTTTAATTCAACAAAAACCTCAAAAATCAACTTCAAACTCCTTGTACTTCATACCTAGCCTAAGATCAATTGCCAATTTAGTCATCTTGAGCCTCATTGATTATCGTTTGCCGAGATTGACCCGGAGAGAGCCCTCTCCTGTCCTCGTAGGGCTAGCTACGAGGCTGAGCGTGGTTTGATGTGGACCTAGAACCTTATCTTTTCAGCCTGAGACAAATCTAGGCTCTAACAAATGGTAGGACTCGATACCTACAAATGAATGATTCGATATCGAGCATGCAAGTAGATTTCATGATTACTAGACATTAAGGTATCTTGTTAACAAATGCAAAGGAGACCACCAATGATGAAAATGGTACCCAAGGTACCTAACACAATCTATGAATTGTGAATAAATGATCTAAGGTTGAGCACTCATAGAATTAGTCAATAGGAGCTAATGAGGAAAACCTACTATCAACGATGAGGAAGCATGTCATTGTGAACTACAAGCTCCAAGGTACTAGATTGTTTCTTGATCTACCTCCTAGACAAGGTGTTGATGTTGATGGGAAGAGATAAATTAAAGGAGGGACTTAATGTATCCCCCATCATTTGACATGAAATTGAAACCAAGATGAGGCCTTTGATGATAATAGCTAAAGAAATGATACACAATTGACACAAGGATGGATGACAAAAAAGGTAAAACAATAATTGCATATGGTCGAGTTTGGCTAAGACTTCCTTTGAACATATAATGGCACCATACAAATGTGAACTTGGTAGCTTAGACTGAACAATACCATTTAGACACAGTGGCGACTCAGGAAGCATCACCACATCTCAAAGACTGGAAGGGTAACCAATAGGGTGAAACATTAACTATATAATAGTGTGACTTGACTCATGCTATTGGTGTGGCTATAAATCCCAGCAAAGAACAACTATAAGAGAATGAATTTTTGTGTTTAAGGGCAACTGACAATTACCATGATAAACCATAGGAAAAAATAATCTCCCCCCCTTTCCATTTTTGTATAGTGGATCTCATTCATAGTTTATGAAGCACGAAAGAGAATACAAGTGAACTCAATAATGTTTTAACGGGCCTGAAAAAGGAATACTCGAAATCGTGTATTTTTCATGAGTTTTATAATGAGACCAAAACAAGACAAAATCATGCTTGTGTCTATCTCATGGTTTAACAAGTGTGGGGATAGATAAGAAATTGCTCATTGGTTTTCACCTTGA
This sequence comes from Pinus tabuliformis, assembly GCA_031772625.1. Classification (NCBI taxonomy): domain Eukaryota; kingdom Viridiplantae; phylum Streptophyta; class Pinopsida; order Pinales; family Pinaceae; genus Pinus; species Pinus tabuliformis. The sequence goes on from CM062817.1 coordinate 1,999,062,505, forward strand.
CTAAAGAGTAGGAAAGAACAAAAATAACTCATTTTTTTAGGTAGTTTAACGAGCTTGAAAGGATGGAAAAAGAAGCTTGGGATTTTCATTGTTTAATGTGCATGAAAAGAGCACCAAAAGGAAGTTCATTCTAGAGAGATGAGTGGTATAATGGTATGCACCTTCTTTCAAGGCTTATGGAACTAACATAATCAAAGTAGGAGGTAGTGGAAAAGCATTTGGAAATGGAAATATACTCATCATGATGGTCTCTCTAGAAGGGTGAGATGGGTTTAAAAATGGTGGCAAGTTTAATGCAAAGGCAAGAGGTCAAGCATGATTACAAGGTTGGTGACAAAAATGAATGCAAGAAACATTATGGCAACATCTAGTAAGACATTAAAGGTTGTGAGTATAGGTGACCAAAAAGCAACAATAAAAAGAGTTGGAACCCCCTACAAGGTAATGATGACCAAAAATAATAGACAAAGAAAGGCATGAGGCTTAACTTCAATTTTGTGGTGCGAACTAGAGGGGATCCTCAAATCTACAATGAACATAGCATGGGAATCAAATCTACAATCGAGTATTATTCTAGGGTGCCCTTGAAGGGTAGACTCTATCGTACAAATTATGAAAAGAAAAAAGACATTGTTAATGCCATAACCTGACAGGGGTGGGGCCTAAGATATAGTGAAACGGTGTGGGAAATTCCAATAATGTAGTGACAATATTGATGAATCCTAACCCTATGTTGAAAATAGAAACAAGAAATGTTATAAATAGAATTTCAAGATATACTCCAACTCTGTTGAAAATAGCAAAAAATAGAAATGTTAAAAATATCATTGCTATAAATAGCATTTAAAGATAGATTATAATTTTAATTAGTCCCTGAATTAAAATTGAGAATTAAAATTCGAATTTAGTCTCAGTAGCAACTTGAAAAATAATTAATTAATTCATCTTGAGTTAATTAGTTGGATAAAATCAAACATGAAGTCTGTGTGAAGACATGCAACAGTTATTCCTTTGATTGAGGAAGTTATCCCTTAATTAAAGAGATAAGGATGAGTTGTATTTGAGTTGTAATTAGTTAGCTCAGTTAACTGAGTTAAGTCCAGTTAGATTAGTTCCAAACAGTTTGAGGAACTAATTGTGAGTTCAGTCAGTTGATGCATGCATGCATGCAACTAGTGTTCTCCAGATAACTGAATATTCTCTCATAAATAACTCATGCATGTCAGTTTCAGAGAAAGACCCAATTGAGATTAAAGGAAGGGATAGTGTACTATCAGTTGGAGGAAGTTTCCTATAAAGGAAACTCATCCATGCAGAAGGAATTAACTCCTTCAGGATTGTGTAGTTACTTCATAGGTCAGTGTTGTGTGTGAGGTGAGAATCACATAGGTGGAAGCTTGAGGTCCCAGGAGAAACTGCGCAAGGAAATAGGAGGCTTGGAGGACTAAAGGAAGGCATATGTGTTGTCTATTCTGTCTATGAGCAGCAGTGAGGGATTGCACTAAGAGCTGGATATCTTGTGAGCTAAAGCTTTGTGTAATCCTGAGATATTTCCACTTGTATGATAATACAGATAGCGGGGTTTTTAGTTGAGGCTTCCCCCAGATTATTCTTTTGTGTTTCATGTGTGACTGAATCTTCTTCTCTATTATATGTGTTATGTTTGATCTTTCTCAAAATCGATTAAGCTTCTGCAAGTTTGATTGTAGAAGTAGATTAAGTATTTTTCTTTAGTACATTTCATAATCAGTTTAATCTACAGTGCGAATTTCTGCATGGTATCAGAGCTAGCTAGTTTTGTAGAAAAAGTCCCACATGGTATCGAAGCGAGGTTTTGTAGAAAACGTTCTACATAGTATTGTAGTAATGGTGATTCTTACTCTCCTCGGTCTTCCTAAGAGCTGGCATAGCTACCAGGACTCGGTGAATGGAAGAGAGAAACTGCCAGATTGGGAACGCCTGTGGTCAGATCTGATGCAGGAGGAGATCAGGAGGAGCATCAGAGATGGTTCTTCATCCAAGGAGGATGAAGAAAATCTAGCCTTTGCCAGTAAGGCAAGGAAAGGGAAGAAGAAAAATTCTCATTCCAAATCGAGTTCTTCCCATGGTGGGAAGAATATTGACAAATCTAAAGTGCGATGCTTTAATTGTCATGAGGTGGACCATTATGCAACAAATTGTCCATTGAATAAATCCAAGAATGGATCCTCGGAAGGATCTGAAGGTGAGTCATTGACCTCTCAGTTCAAATTGGATTTTACCCTCATTGCATGCATGGTTTCATCGATAATGGGTTGTGGTTGGTTTCTTGACAATAGAGCCTCATTCCACATGACCGACGATAAGAATTTGTTCAATACCTTGGAGGAGATAGACCTTGAGATGCGCATAGATATGGGTGATGATGGAAAGTACCGTGTTTCAGGTGAAGGTACGGTTGTGTTTCAGAGGGAGCATGGAGCTCCTATCACCTTGACTGATGTGAAGTATGTGCCAAGACTGAAGAAAAACTTGGTCTCGATCGTGATGCTGGATGACAAAGGCTACGATGTTGTCTTCAGTAAGGGAAAGGTTTTCCTTAGACACATCACCACGGGTCAGGTGAAACACATCAGTTCACGGGTAAAGAACATGTATGCTCTTGAGGTTCAAGATGCATGCAAGGCCTTGAGGAGCAAGGCAACTGTTAGAGGCTTGGTGGTTGAGAGGGAGAGAACACTACCTCTCAACATGCAGCGCCAGAAGAAGTCTCAGACAATTGTGGAGGAACCACAATTGGTGAAGCAACTTCACGAGGTTATGGAGCAGCCACAACTGGAGAAGTTGAGAGGAGATCAAGTGGAAGCATCCACTCATGCAAATACCTCTAATAGGGGGAAATTTCGAGCCAAGTGGGTAGAGAGATCACATGCAGCCATACCTCCAAGTGTGAGGTGGGGCGATGTGAAGTGATAGTCCCAAGAAGGCTGAAATAGGGGTAGGATCCTTGAGGTACCCAACCTCTTTGATTAGACCTTGCTACGGGAGCCTTGATGAGGAGTAGCAGGACTGGCTGAGTGGGTATAGACAGATGTGGATGGAGCAGCAGAGGGAGCTTCAGCATCATAGGGTATTTCTAGCCAAACAAGGAGGTCAATTGGGAGATCAGGTACTTACTTCTTAGTAACTGAGTTGTAGTGCAGCATTGTGCAGCATGATGCAACATGATGAGAGGAGGTGCAGTGCGGATGCAGTGCTGGGAGATAGAACCAACAACAGCACGGATGCAGCAGGAGGAATCAGTGTGATTGATGCAATCAAATATCAAAGTGACAATGGCTAGAGCAGTCAGATATTGAAGAGCACAGAGGTTCAGAGTTTTCACTCGAGAGACACAATAGCAGTCAGAGAATTTGATGACAGAGGCATCATTCTAATTCAAGTTGGATATTTTTTGTGTTTGTAGAGTTGCTAGAGCAACAACACTTGAGAGAAGTGTTGCATACAAAACATTCCAAAGGTTCAAAATCGGGTTTGAGTTGAATGCCTTTCTTGTTGAGAGGGAGTGTTGAAAATAGCAACAAGAAATGCTAAAAATAGCATTGCTATAAACAGCATTTTAGGATATAATCCAACTCTGTTGGAAATAGCAAAAAATAGAAATGCTAAAAATAGCATTGCTATAAATAGAATTTTAGGATAGATTCCAATTTTAATTAGTCCCTAAATTAAAATTGAGAATTAAAATTCCAATTTAGTCTCAGCATCAATTTGAAAAATAATTAATTAATTCATCTTGAGTTAATTAGTTGGAGAAAATCAAACATGAAGTCTATGTGAAGGCACACAATAGTTATTCCTTTGATTGAGGAAGTTATCCCTTAATTAAGGAGATAAGGATGAGTTGTATTTGAGTTGTAATTAGTTAGCTCAGTTAACTGAGTTAAGTCCAGTTAGATTAGTTCCAAACAGTTTGAGTAAACTAATTTTGAGTTTAGTCAATTGATGCATGCATGCATGCAACTAGTGTTCTCCAGATAACTGAATATTCTCTTATAAGTAACTCATGAATGTCAGTTCAGAGAAATACCCGGTTGAGATTAAAGGAAGGGACAGTGTACTATCAGTTGGAGGAATTTTCCTCTAAAGGAAACTCATCCATGCAGAAGGAATTAACTCTTTCAGGATTGCAGTTATTTCAGAGGTCAGTGTTGTGTGTGAGGTGAGAATCACATAGGTTGAAGCTTGAGGACCCGGGAGAAACTACGCAAGGAAATAGGAGGCTTGGAGGACTAAAGGAAGGCATATGTGTTGTCTATTCCGTCTATGAGCAGCAGTGAGGGTTGTACTGATAGTTGGATAGCTTGTGAGCTAAAGCTTTGTGTAATCCTGAGATATTTCCACTTGTATGATAATACAGATAGCAGGGTTTTTAGCTGAGGCTTTCCCCAGATTATTCTTTTGTGTTTCATGTGTGATTGAATCTTCTTCTATGTTATATGTGTTATGTTTGATCTTGCTCAAAATCAATTAAGCTTCCGCAAGTTTGATTGTAGAAGTAGATTAAGTATTTTGCTTTAGTACATTGCATAATCAGTTTAATCTACAGTGAGAATTTCTACACCCTATATGCCAATTTCGACAGTATACCTCAAGGTGGTAATGAATGTGATGAAAACTTTGGGTTCATGGCCAAAAAAATAGTCAAAATTTCCTCACAAAAGCATTAGTAGCATGATAAAATGATAAACATATATGGAAAATACCATTGAGAATAAAATATCCATCATAAATAGGCATGGTGAATGTGAAAGGAGATATTTTAAACCCACTTCCCCCATATAAAAGAGGAAATGTGTTTACCATAGTGCTCATTTGTAACCCACAAGGAGACAAACTTTGGAGAAAACCCTCTTATAGTCAAAACTTTTATGTTAGATCTAGGGAATCAGGCCATGAAACATGATTCTGTCACCACCATTTTAGTGTTATATATATTAACCTCCTCTTTCATTGATACAATTTTCACGTGATATCTCCCAAAAAATCCTATATTGGGGACCCTCTACTCAAATAAAATGTCAACGCTCTAGTAAAGAAGGAGAATTTCTAGGCCTTCAACACTTCACTAGGACATAGAAAAGGCATTTTTAGACCCAATAGGTCACTCTTTGAACTAAGGCAGAGCGTTGAAGCGAGAATTTCTCGAATCTAGGGCAAGGGAAGTTTGTTTTAGACCTATTTTTTGGTGTATGGATGGGTTTTTATTTTATAATGGGTTTGCAGGGATTTCAAGATGATAGAGTGGAGGGAAAGAGAGCATGACACCAATGATGAAATTTCACTAGCAGACCCAAGGATGATAGTAGCCTTACACAACCACAGCCTTCTAAATTTTTTCACATCCCTACATATGAGAGGGAAGCTTGAACTCTTAGAGAGGATCATGCATTGGTGAGATCCTACAGAACAACATTTTGATATATAGAGACACATGGTACAGAGAGAGGAGGAGGACATCTACTTTCTCATGGGTATGTCAAGGCGAGGGGCCCCAATCAGAGCGTCCAAAGGAAAACTAGTAGAGAAGATATCCATAAAGGAATGAATGGCAAAGTATTACACTCCAACTATGTAGAAGGTAAGCGAGAAGATCCCTATCAAATATTTGGTCGACCTCCCATTCTATACTATTTTTTTTACCACGACTTGAGTGGTTGGTATATTGAGTCCTCATTTGGCTTCCAAGAGTCGGTTGGACATTGTAGTGAGGTGCATGGCCCCAACAGTGTGAGGGCCTACTAGTGAACTTGAAGGAACAACTGAAAAAGTGTAGAATATGGAAACATAGTATATTTGGATACGGAAGCATCATTATATCATTCTTCTTTGAGAAAGTATCGGTACTACATCCATAGTTATCGACACCATGGCTAGGGAGATCAGCACCTCGAATGGACCAGTGGACTGATTTGATGTCTATACTAAGGGGAAAGGAACCAACTCGAGCATATGATGATTATTTCTTTGACTAGTTCAATTAGAAGCACATATAGTTCAATGAATATGTGTATGCAGGAGCATATTTTTGTCGAGACCCTGAATTTATTTTCCCCCTATAAAGCACTGGGGAGACCTACATAAGTGAAGTTTTTTTGAAATTTTATATTTATTATTGTGTTGGTGGTATATTGCACTAATAATTAACATATTTTATGACACATATGTTGCACCATATATACCAAAAGGTGAATCTTTGTATGATTGTCGGGGAGCAGCCAAAGAGGTAGAGCCATTAGCGGCCCAAGAAGATTTAGATGAGGTGCAATGGAACCTAGAGGGGCTTATGATGGGTGTACCATTCACTCAACTCAAGGATGTACCACGACATATGTAGCCCCACACTTTAGGTATGTCTAGTGGGGTGGGTTGGCTTCTCTGGCATATGGCTAGGATGGATGTGTTTTACCAAGCACACAGAGACTCTCATGTTGATTAGATGTAGGATACATCTATACAACTATGTATGCTCCCTTTGAGGAAATTTTTGCATGTTAGTGTATTAGTTACGAGCTTGTGAGCCTAGGCCTGTGAGCCAAATTTTGGCACTATACCAGTTTATGTGTTTTGGGATGATGTATGCAAACTATGTTCTACATAAATACATATGTGTTTCAACTTTTACTAATGGATGTGTTATTGATGATGCAATGGATCCCATGTGTTTTATGGCATACATGTTTAGATATCTTGATTTTATATGTGTGACAGATACCATTCTAATACATATTTATCTAATGAATCATCCAATGCATTTGTGACAGCCCTGGTGAAAATTCCATGTCATAAAAGTTAATAAAGGAAAAATAAGACCATGGTTAAGGGACACTTATTCCAAGCTGAATGTTGAGCAAAAATATCCTAGTGGGCATCACTAGATGTGTTTTTTGGCTAAGAAATATTGCCCAAAGGCTAAGGCAAAGGCATTAAAAGGCAAAAAGGCATTTTTCGCACATCTATTTATGAAAATAAAGCAAATTAGGAGAAAAGTAAGGTGAAAGGTCACAGGTTGCATGTGAGGAGGAAATTGAAGGAAAATAATGGAAAATGAAGAAAATAGAGGCCTCATTAATAAAAAGGCTCTTGAGGATCAGTTGGTAATCATTTGTCAGTTCAAGTTTGGAGCTCTCTCATTATTCTCTCTCTCACTGTTGGTCACTTAGAGTTTTCTTGGAGCACTCTAGTTTTCGAGCAAGGAAGGAAAAGAAAGCAAGGGAAAGGAAGGAAAACAAGGATCAAATAAGGAAAAGTAGGATCAAGCAGCTTCAGCAGGAATACTTGCAGGTAACCTTTTGCATGTGTGATTTCCTAGTTGGTTTGGGCATGCATGGCTTTGCATGTTGGTGTATGGTTCTCTTGTTGTCGATGGCATGGTTTTGTCGGGTTATGACAGTGGTTTTCAGCCTAGCATTGCCTTTTTCTAGATGCAATGGTATGTTGAGATGTTTATCTTGGTTTTTAGCTTTCGTTTATATGATAGATTTTAGAATCCGAGGCAGAGGTGGTCTCAAAGTTCATTCTCAAAGTCCTAGGAATCCCTTGACAGGTTTTGATGGGATAGATGATAAAGCCTGAGGGAGAAGTATCGATTTAGGGCCTAGTGATATGGGTTTGGATTGCGGTAAAGCCTAAGAGACAAAGAGATGGAAAATTCTTCAAGGATAGTGATGGATTCCGGATGGCATTCCAAGTTCGTTTTGGTTGTGATTAGACCATCGGTTTTGGTGTGGTCGCGGTTTGATGAGGATGGAAGTGGTTTAGCCTCTAGATTCCCATGGTTATTCATGGATTGGTTTTTCTATGAGATCCCACATTCATGCTTGGAATATGGCACTCGGGTGACTGGCTGAAAGAGAGATTTGATTCAGGCATGTCTATAGTCGGGTTGTACGTGGAAGTCTCGAACCTTGTCAGATTTTCCTATGATTCATAAAAGCTAAGTTCTCTTACTTTTGCATTGGTTTATATGTGGATTTAATGGCTATCATATCTCTGATATTTATATGGTTTTATGCTAGTTATAAGCATGGTTAAATGATTGGTTCATGTCATGGTTATTTCACGTATTTACTTGTAATTATTAAATGGATGGATGCAAGGCCTAATAGATGATAGAATAGTTCAATGAAGAAGGATACAATCCTTTTGGTTATGTTTCATAAGTTCTTTAAGTCATTTATGCTTTGTCTTGTATCCTAGACCTATAGGTTGCATTGATGCCAAGTGTTTGACAGAATGTCAATCCCAATTGAGGATGCTCAGGCCTAGTCCTGAGGTTGGTTTTGATATGTTTATATTGTCATCATGTCTTTGATAGATTCTGAAGGTTATAAAAAGTTCTAGGTAGAGGTCAGGATTTTGGGCTAGAAAAGTGACTCAAATCTTGGGGACACTAGCACAGGTCTGCTAGAAAAATTCCAGGGACGCTGGCACACAGGCCTGTGAGAGAGAATTTGGATTTTGGTTGTCGTCTTGCCTATAGCATGAAAGCGACCACAAGTTAAAAGGCTTAAATCATCAATGGGACTTAGTGACAGGATGTCGGAGTGGCTAACATGTCTCTTGAGGGTGTTGTTGCTAATGTGGATGGTTTGTTTAATATGTTTCGTCAATTCCATTTCCTTAATGTCACCAAGGAATTTGAATCCCTTATAATAGCCTCTCTCGTCACATGTTTACCCCGGTTGGTCGGTTGCTTGGGTGGACCTAGGAGGAGGGGGTGTTACAGATTAGTATCAGAGCGGGTTACGCTCTCTTTGGGTCATATCTAATACCACATATTGGTATCAGAGCATGGTCGCGCTCTCCTTGGGTGAAAGTGTTGGTCATGCATGCATGTCAGTTGCATGTGTGTCTCTTACACTTTCATTCCATGAGCTTGTTGCATTGCATCATGTTGATCATGATTGTAGTAAGGTCGTCATAAGGAACTTGATTTGATTTTGTGGGATGCATCGTCAGAATTATATGACTGGTTGCATATGGTTATATGTTGCTTGCATGTTGATTATATGTCGTTTGACTACATCCTTGTCTGTTAGGTTCATTCTTGAATGTTTTGATTGCATGTATCAATCTTGTAGGTTGGTTACAAGAATTGATCAGTTATGCTCGACTACATGCATTTATACATATATGTATTTGATTATGCATTACTTATGCATGTTGATAGTTGCATGTGGCAATGGGTGCAATGGAGTAATGGTTATTTTCATGCATGAGGTCATAGCATGCATTGTTGATATGGCATTGCATTGAGGATTGGACCCTAGCTAGAATGATGTTTATGCATTGATACAATTACTTGATATATGTATATATATTGTTATGATTATGTTATACATGTATCACGTTGATTTGATGATCTTGAGGACAAGGTATCCTCCCCGAATTATGCTAAGGTACGTTGGTTTATTGTGATTTCATTTAGATGGCATAGTATGCCTTGCATCAAAGAGATCAGATGGCTAGCAAGGTGGTAGACTACGTAGAATCTCCCTATGCATCAGATGGGCAGCGTGGTGTTGTTACAGGTGAAAGCACCCTAGGGCTTTGGGTTAGAACCCCAATAGAGCAGAAGCAAACTACAACAAGAAATACTCAAACATCTCAGGCAAGATGCTTATATTATCAAACTACGTAAGAGTGACCGTACCCAAATTTCCTTTGTTTGAGTAGGTCCCCCAGTGTTCAGACCCTCTGCAACTCCCGATGTTCTTCAACCCTAAAAATCATTCAATTCAAACATACATAGTAGTATAGATGTAAAGCATATTCATGAAATTGACTTTATATCATATAAACAAATGATTGATCATACATCAAAACGACATTCATATATGAATTAAAACATAATTTGATGCATAGACATAGTTAATTTCGGAAACAAGACAGAATTTATTTTATTGCAGTACGATATAAATAACATGGAGAGAATTCACCTGAGTCATTATCTGGCTCCAAGTGGAACCGTCCTCCGGATTCATCCTATCCCAGCCTTCAAAAATATTCTTACATCACCAACACTATGATATCTCAAGAAAAAGGAAGGATATCTATAATCAAGGAAACAAGGGTTTCCTGAAGCTTGGGGAAGTGCATGAGGCACAGGGATTCATCAGACTCAGTCAGGGATAATCTCAGTATAATAACTCTATTTCTTCTCCTCTCCCTTAAGTCCTTCCCATAGAGGTCTATTTATACCTCTCCCATAGGTGCCTCCTGGCAACTCTATATACCATTTGGTCGCATTTTCGGTTAGGGTGTGCTAAAATAACCTCAACCTGATCGAATCATCTATCAGGGAGTTGGATGAGCACCATAAGTGAAATGTGGTTACGTGGTCTCTCGGATCTTCACCACTCTTCCCTTCGAATTTTGGGATATCCGAGGGAAGTTTAGTTGGGACCGAAGGCCAAGCCGGATTGTACTAAATCAAATCATTTGTCAATTTAGTTAAGTCTGGCAAGTTCAGCGTGGCCAGAAAAGGGAGTCGTGGCAGACCTTGGGAATTCCATCCAGTGCGGGCGAGGTTCCCAAAGGTCTAAAAAGAATGACCTGGATTTTGAAAAACACCAGGTTTCCCAAAGTAACTTGTAGAGCCTACCGAACCAAAAGGTGCTCCTTGTGGTCCAGCAAAATTCAGAGTTTGACCAACTCCTGCCGAAAATCCTCCGTAACCAGTGAAGTTACCCCCTAACAAAGTGTTAAAAGGAGCTGATAGCCCCTGATAAGGATTCCATGCGTTAGCAAAGGGTGGAAAATTCTGAAACGAATTAACTGAAGAATACGGCACATTCCCTTGTTGGTCGGGATAAAATTGATTCCTAGCTCCTATCCCACTAATCGCAAGGTTTGTCCAACTCTAGAATGGGTTATTACCCTGACCTGTAAAGGAAAAAGGCATTGACCTTATTGTTGGATTGGAGTGTGGTGTATGACCACTTCCAAATGGGAAAGCCTGAAAAGAAGCCAATCCACTCATCATCGATGTGGAGGCAGTCAATGGTATGTTCAAAGTAACTGAAGGAATCCTATGAGACGGCATTCCATAAGGGATAAATCCAAAACCGGATGCAGTAGCCTCTGAACTTCCACTCATTGACGGAATGGAAGTAGACCCAAATATAGTCGTGCTGGGAGTAATAGAAAGGATGGAAATAGTTCCTCCTCCTTGTACAGATATGGGAGTCTACATACTCTCAACACTCGTCGTAGATGTCATGCTTCCAGCAGTGGTCATCGAAGGAATAGATGGGTGTAAACCTGGGCTCAAAGGCCTATGATTCGGGGTTCCGACGTGTAATAGAATGCTTGGATGATCAGGAGGAAGAGGAGAATTTGGAACTGCAACCAGCTCTGAAAGCTCTTCAACTTCGATATTATCTTCTGACTAAAAAAGTACTTGAGAAAGAGCTAGTGTGTTCCTCTCTAACTCTCTACTAGTGCCAGGTCTATCTTGTGAATTAATGACCCCAAGCAGAGGATCAATCTCCGATGCGCCTGTTGCCACTAGTTGAAAACCACTAGAAGAATTTCTCCTACGCCTTCTAGGAGAAGGCTCAGGACTCGTAGGTGATAGCCCACGAAGTCTCCTAGACCGTCAAGATGGTCGATCAGCCACTTTGAATTATTTAAAAGATCTACTTAAATACTCAAAAAAATATAAAGCTAAGCTAACTAGGAGCAAAGAACACCCACTATAAATTCCCTAAAGATATCAGCAGTCAAACAACTCTCGAGTATTTCCGCTCCAGGTGATTAGGACTGGACACCAAAATACAAGAAAGTTAATAACAAGGGCCTTCTGAAAATAGAGTGGGGTAATTACGCCCCAGGCCTACTAGCGAAAGTATCAAAGGCAGTTATGCTGACCTCCAAACAACAGCCTTTTCTAGTGCAAGCACCCAAGATTCGCAAGGGTACCCTCCAGAAGTATTGTTGAATGTGATACAATGTCAGCCTCAGTGTTATAGACATTTTTGTGCCTTACAGCATTGGGCATGAAATGTCCATAATCTAAGGGATCCAAAGTCCCTAAACATGTTGTTCCTACCCCTAGAGGAACAAGGCTAACAAACCACAGCAATTCACAGAAGTTCTCCACCAGAAACTGCTCAAAAACAAGTCAATTCAGGATCATTTCAGTGGCTACACTAGCTGTTTGCGCTGAATGTCAAAGCCAACACTGGCTACCTGCGTTGAATGTCAAAGGTAACACTGGCTACCTGCGCTGAACGAGAGTGGACATGTGGCAAGTTCATTTCTCAAGGTGTCAAAACCCAGGAAGCTTCCAAAATGACACTTGCCTCAGGGAATTCGACTGGTGATGAGTAAGAGGTTCCAAATCTCCAAGTGGAAGCAAGAACCTCCAAGTGGAATCAAGAACTGACAAAGGGAGAGGACACTAGTCAGATCTCAAGCTGACTCATCCTCTCTCCAAACATCTATATATGGATCTCTCCTCCATGAGATCTGGGAGGCTGGAATTTTGTTATTGCAAAGAATTGCTGTTGGTTTGAGATTGGAATCATTGGGTGCTTAATGCTTTGAAGGGGGTGAAGATAGGAATTCCATTTGCTGGGAAGGAGATGCTGGATTGGAGCCCTCTGGGTTGTATCTCTTCCTGAACCTTGTTATTCATCAATAAATCTATCTTGGTTTCTCCTATATACTGGTGTATTTTTGATGTATGAATGCATTAGTATGTTTAGTTTATTTCTAATCCTGAACTAGTTACGAATATGAATCCATGTCTTGTGTAGTGTTCTCTTCTTGTGATCTTGCAGAAACCTCTTGAAGCTGGGCGAGCGAGAAGGCAAGTAGCTGGGAACTCTCCAAGAGAAGAGAAGCCGGATCGAGGGACAAACGGAAGACACCGGTTAGTCCATCCATCTCTCTCTCTTCATTCTTAATTCATAAAGGAAGAACACTAGAATAGTTGTCTCTGTTTGTTGCTAAGGCACTGTCACACCTTAGGTGGATAGGATCGTCCTGCATAGGCATTTTTCCCCACAACACTCAGGAGCCTCAAGGTTCCCCTCCACAGCCACTTGTGTGATCCCTAGGATAGGCAACTATGGTCACCAACTCATATCAGAAGTCGGGTAGAACATTCGTGAGGCGGGATATGACAAGTAAGAGAGGGGGTATCTCTCGTCCTTATCTTCACTCTCCCTCGTGCTTTACTCCCAGTTACGGAGCTTTCCCAATCTCCCTAACGCTATTGGATTTCACTCATTAATCAAACTTCTATGTTTTGTAATTTTGAGCGGCCTTGGAGAGTTAACTCTCCTCTTACCTAATCCAAGGCCCTAATAAACCTAAACTTGTTGGTGTATTCTGATGACAACATAAAATTTCTAGTTTATTTTAATTAATCGCTTGATTTTAATGGTTGTTCTTTAAGTCAAGGGTAAATATGGGAGTGAAACCAATGATGTTTGTATGACGCAACAGAAATCAATGAAAAACTAACTACATGAATGCAGTCATTTTTTCTTCAATGAAAAGAGATCTCTATATGGGTTCTACGAAACTTCTACAAAGCAAAGTACTTTTTCTCTTCTTTTCTTGAAACACACTTCACACACCCAAAAACTAAAAGACTATGAATGCTTTAACAATGCAAACTACCCTAATGCAAGATATAATGGAGATGCAAGATCCTAAATAACACTCAAAAAACAAAAGAAATTGTTTATAACTAACAATGAGCCAACTTAAGTACTGAAGAGGATACAAATTTTGAACACAAAATTCTCTCCAAACAAGAAGGACAAATTGTAAGAGATCACAATTCACTTTCAACAACAAAAAGAAACCATAAACCAAATTTGGCAAAAGGAAAACAAAAACAAAGTTTTTTGAGATCTTTTTTTTTTAAGAAGCAACCAAAACAACTTTTTGAAATCACCAAAATGCTTCTAAAACTCAAAATATCGAGAAAAAAAAAAAAAAAAAACACAAGGATTCTTTGAACGAAAACTTGAGCAAAAAGACTTCAACTTGTACAAAACGACCCAACTAGCAGCAAAGAGTTTGACAAACTAACCAAGAAGCCAAGAAATAAATGCTTCTAAATTCATCAAAAAGACTTTCAAAAAGCAATAAAAGCTATGAGGCCACAAAACAAAGGAGAGCAAAGCAAGTAAATTTTAAATGCGGGCTTGACACTGAAATTGAAAACAATCTCGTGTTCTGGAGGACCAGAACAATCAAGAACTTTAGGACGAAGTCTTGTGTGCCAAAACACAAATTACAAACTCGTTAAAGAAGCAAACCTAGGCCAAATCTTTTCAATAAGGAAGAGAATTCGAAACAATAAACTTGCAGAATAATTAAATTCTTTAGACAACAATTGACCACACAGAGACTGAAAAGACCAAACAACAAATCTATCTGGGCTGAAAGATTTGAAAAAACAATGCAATTTTCATACGTGACTGTGTGTAAACACAAAGGCGTGCACATGCGCTCCTGACACAGGAAACTCATGTATACGCGAGTTCACTTTACATAAACAAGCATGTATACGTGACTGTAAACAAAGTAAAGAGCGTATACAAAGCTTTGCAAGAGAAAATAAAATACAAAGTCTGATCCAAAAGATCAGACTTGAGACCTGGGACTTTAGTAGACCAAATAAGACTGTAACCGCAAGCAAACCAAAGACTGAGCCCTGATTGAGAATGAACAACCCAAACCAGGAATAACAATATTGTTATCCCCAGCAAAGTCGCTAATTCTGTTTCGAGTGAAAGCACCCTAGGGATTTGGGTTAGAACCCCAATAGAGCATAAGCAAACTACAACAAGAAATACTCAAACAGGTTAGGCAAGATTCTTATATTATCAAACTACGTAAGAGTGACCGTACCCGGATTTCCTTCGTTCGAGTAGGTCCCACAGGGTTCAGACCCTCTGCAACTCCTGATGTTCTTCAAACCTAAAAATCATTCAATTCGAACATACATAGCAGTAAAGAAGTAAATAATATTCAAGAAATTGACTTTATATCATATAAAAAAATGATTGATCATACATCAAAATGACATTCATATATGAATTAAAACATAATTTGATGCATAGACATAGTTAATTTCATAAACAAGATAACATTTCTTTTATTGCAGTAAGCTATAAATAACACGGAGAGAATTCACTTGAGTCTTTCTCTGGCTCCAAGTGGAACTGTCCTCCAAATTCATCCTATGCCAACCTTCAACAATCTTCTTCCATCACCAACACCATGATATCTCAAGCAAAAAGAAGGATATCTATAATCAAGGAAACAAGGGTTTCTTGAAGCTTGGGGAAGTGCATGAGGCACAGGGATTCTTCAGACTCAGTCAATGATAATCTCAGTATAATAACTCTATTTCTTCTCCTCTCCCTTAAGGCCTTCCCATAGAGGTCTATTTATACCTCTCCCAATTATTTTTTTAGTTGGGAAACAGTTGGGCCATAGGCAATAGGAGGTAATCAACAGGTAAAACCCGTGAACTCTGCCCAAAATTAAGGAAATTTAATTTTTTAAGTGTTTTAATACATATACGCGGGTTGGGTATTGACTAACCCGCGTGTACATGCTTTTAGCTCAGGGAAAAGTAGCGTACAGGGAATAAAACATTGTTTTTTATATATTTGGACCAAGTCTGGAAGGAGGGGTTGCCCTAGGCCATAAACAAAGCATCATATATACCAAGAATGGTAAATGGTGCTATAATAGGTGTGGGGCACTCTTTTGACTTGGAAGACACATTGAGAATCCTAACGGAAGAATTAAGGAGTTTCAAAGTAGACAATGACAAAATCATGCAAGTACAAGAGAAACAAGAAGAGGTGAATGTGATATTACTTCAGAGTTTGTCAAACTTGCAGCAACAAGGACCACTTCGAATCAGCCATGGACATGAGGACAGAACTAATGGAGTATATGGAATTAGGTCTCCTAGTAGACACAGGTCGGATAGATATGACACGATCAGGGATGGCAGGTTGTTGAACACTCCGAATAGGAGAGGTGATCGACATAGGTACTATTTTAGTTCTACCTATGACAGGCATCATGATTGTCACTGTTATCACCTTTATAGGAGGAGTGATAGAGGATACTTGTCAGAGGAATTTAAGAAATCAAAGCCACATACCTTTGATGGAGAGATGAAGAAATCACGGGATGCATAAGCATGGTTTCTTGTTATGAAGAAATTATTTTGATTGCATGATTATTCAGAAAACATGAAAGAAAAGATAGCCACTTTCAGTCTCAAGGGTAAAGTGGATATTTGGTGGGAAGACGTGAAGAATGTCAAATGTATACATGAGGATGATATGACTTGGCATGAATTTGAAAGGATATTCAATAAGAAGTACTTTTCTGAGAGGTAATATGACGATAGAGCTAAGGATTTTTATGAGTTGTGAATGGGTTCTATGAAAGATGATGAGTATACTAGCAGGCTTTTGAGTTGTTGAGATATGTGCCTTACCTCAAGGAGGAGAAGGCCAAGGTTCAGATTCATCAGTGGATTTCAAGTTGCATACAGAGACCAGATTGAGTTTTATGAGCCTATATCGTTGGAGGAGGCCATCCGAAAGTTGAAGCATTTTTATGAGAATTCAAAGCGCAAAGTTGAGCCTAAGCATGACTTGAAAAGAAATGAGAAAGCTAAAGGAAAATGGCCAAAAAAGAGAGGAAGACATCAAGATGAAAGTGACAAATAAAATGTAGTTCCTTATAAGAGATTTAATACAGTTGAGAAGGGATGTCGAGAGAAGCAAGCTAGAGGTGGTGGAAGGGAACCATTGCAGTGTTGGATATGTGGTAAGGATCATCGTAAGATGGATTTTCTGCAGTATGATAGTGGTGGTAGACCCTAGATCTACAGTGCTCAGTAGGCACATATATTTGGTGATGTTGGTAATATAATTCCTCGGATCTATTCAATTGTGGACAACAGGTAGTCGAATCATCAAGCGTCGATCACTGAGATGGACGGTAAGCTTTGTGATCAAGTTGTTTCTATTTTGATTCATCCTAGATCTAACTATAGTTATATTAACCCTGACCTAGTGGATAAGTGTGGTTGGAGAAAACAAGTGCATACAGAATCTTGGTTTGTACAGTTGGCTACATGTACAAAAGAGAGTTCACCATTGGATGAGAGCTTATGCATTTTAGTTAAATGGTATGCATACAACAACACATTTGATTGTATTTCCATTGGGATCGTATAGTATGCTTTTGGATATGGATTAACTATACTTTCATAGACCCAAAATGGATTTCTTCATCAAGGCCATTGAGTGTGTGAATGATAGTGGGGAAAAGAGGACTTTGAAAGGGCAGAAGAATCTTGCTTCAGTGAGGATGGTTACCGCTATGCAGGCTAAGCGTAGTTGCACAAAAGGTTGTGTGATGCTTGCAGTACACATTTCTGGTGACAAGGGTAAGGAGCTTGAGGATGTTGATGTGTTAAGCAGGTACCCAGTTTTGCAGTAGTTTCAAGATGTATTTGCTTAGGACATTACAGAGTTGCCACCTCACAAGGAGGTAGACTTTTCTATTGAGTTGGTGCCAGGGAAAAATCTAACATCAAACGCACCTTATAGGATGAGCACATCTGAGTTGGTTGAGTTAGAGTTGCAACTAAAGGAAACATTGGAAAAGGGATATGTTAGGGTGAGTGTATCACCTTGGGGTGCACTAGTGTTGTTCGTAAAGAAGAAATATGGTAATCTTAGATTGTGCATTGACTACATGTAATTGAACAAGCTAACAATCAATAATAGGTACCCTTTTTGCGATGATTGATGATTTGTTTGATCAGTTGAAGGGAGCAGTAGTGTTCTCTAAAATTGACTTGAGATCGGGATGCCAATAGGTACGCATCAATGAAGAGGATATCTTCAAGACTACATTTAGGATCATCTATGGGCATTATGAGTTTGTTGTTATTCCATTCAGTTTGACTAATTCTATAGCTACATTCATGTGTTTGATGAATAGTGTGTTGCATCCTTATCTGGACAATTTTGTTATTGTATTCATTGATGATATACTGGTATATTATAAGAATGAGGAAGAACATACCGAGAATTTAGCAATAGTGTTGAAATTGCTAAGAGAGAATCAGTTGTATGTTAAACTTAGCAAGTGCAGCTTCTTTTAAACTTAGGTACATTACTTGGGCTTGTTATCTCCAAGGACAACATATCAGTTGATCCAGAAAAGATAAGGGCCATCATGGAGTGGGCAACTCCTAAGTATGTGGATGAGGTAAGATCATTTATGGGATTGACAGGTTACTACAAGAGGTTCATCAAGAACTTCTCATGCATTGCATATCCTATCACATCATTGTGGTGGAAAGGTAAGAAGTTTGAATGGACAGAGGAGAGTGGGGCTATTTTTTAGCAACTTAAGTAGTTGTTAACACATGCACCAGTGCTAAATATTGTGGATCTGGACAAGGAGTTTGTAGTGTGTACAGATGCTTGAAAGAGAGGACTTGGTGGAGTTATCATGCAATAAGGATAGGTAGTGTGCTATGAGTCACAAAAACTGAATGAGCACGAGCATAACTATCCAAAACATGATATTGAGCTAGCAGCGATTATACATGCATTGAAGTTGTGGAGGCATTATCTTCTTGGTAGGAGGTTTACATTGATGAGCGATCACAGTGGGTTGAGATAATTGTTTGATCAGCTAAATCTGAATGCCAAGAAAGCTAGATGGTTGACTACCCTTAGTGAGTTCGAATTCGATATCATATACATCAAAGTGAAGGAGAACCAGGTTGTGGACGCTCTTAGCAAGAAGGTACAGGTAAATCTTATAACAGTTATGAGCTCTTATGGGATAGAGTTACAAGATAAGATCTTGCAGGCAGGACAGCGGGATGAAAAATACATGAA